>CM033039.1:13927602-14527602 GCA_019207045.1 Branchiostoma floridae x Branchiostoma belcheri
CATGTAAGTTACTTCATCTTCATCTTCATCTTCTGTACCCTCCAAAAACCCCGCTGGGGTGTCGCTGAGGGGGGGGGGGCGGCTTGCGGATTAGGGCAAGGCAGCCAAACCGGCCTTAAAGGCCTCGACTGACGGGGCCTGGGCAGTGTGCCCCGGCAGTCCGTTCCACTCGACAACCGTGCGAGGGAAAAAAGAAAACTTAAAACAGTCTCTTTTAGCTGTGATTAACTGATACTTAAACATGTGACTTCCTCTGGTTCTGCGTTGGGCTGGTTTAAGATACTGGGTTGAGGGTATGTTAATGATACCATTCACAATTTTGTAAAGAGTGGTTAGACGTGCGTCTCTCCTTCTGTCAGCGAGGAGTGGCCATTGTAGGCTCTTGAGCATTTCTGATACACTACTGGTTCTGCGATAGTCGTTGACGGTCACTCTTGCCGCTCTACGCTGCACTCTTTCTAGTGCCTGGGCCCCACTGATAGTATAGGGGTCCCACACTGCTGCACTGTACTCCAGGTGCGGGCGCACCAATGCCTTATAGCATGTTGATTTGACCCGTGGTGGGCAGTGTTGTAAGTTGCGGCGAATGACCGCCAGTATTCGATTCGCTTTACCAGTTGCGTACTTTATATGTGTGTCCCACTTCATGTCATGAGATAGTTGGACACCAAGATATGGGTGGGTTTTGACACTTGTAAGGTTTTCTGAACAAAGAACATATTGAGAAATGATTGGTTTACGTTTGTGAGTTATATGAAGTGTGTGGCACTTAGATGGATTAAAGGACATCTGCCATTGGTTTTGCCAATGGGTCAGTGCGTCAAGGTCAGCTTGTAAGCCTTGTACGTCACTTGGGTGTTCAATAATACGGTAAAGCAGGCAATCGTCTGCAAACAAACGCACGTTGGACCCAACAATATCAGGTAAATCATTTATGTAAAGTAGGAACAAAAGGGGTCCCAGCACAGTTCCTTGGGGCACTCCCGACAAAACCTTTGTGGGTTTCGAGGACTCCCCATCAAGGACAACTGCCTGGGTCCTTTGTGTAAGGAAGGCTTGAAGCCAAGACAAAAGATTACCAGAGATGCCGTAGTGCTGGAGCTTACTCAGAAGGCGATTGTGGGGAACCATATCAAAAGCCTTGCTGAAATCGAGCACTATGGCGTCGACCTGCTTTCCTTGGTCAAGGGCACTAGTCAGGTCGTGAGTCGTAACCAATAGCTGGCTTTCACAAGAGAGGCCTTTCCTAAAGCCATGTTGGGCAGGGGACAATATATTGTATTTATCAAGGTGCTTCATCATATGACTATGGATAATATGTTCTAAAACTTTGCTGCAGACTGATGTGAGTGAGACAGGTCTATAATTAGATGGTAAGGACTTGTCTCCCTTCTTGAAGATGGGTGAGATGTTGGCGGACCTCCAGTCTTCTGGTACGTCACCTGTAGTCAGGGACTGTGTAAAAATGGACTGTAATACAGGTGCGATCTGTGTGGACACTGACTTCAGGAGTCTAGGATGAAGACCATCAGGGCCTGTAGCTTTGTTGGGATTAAGATCTGAAAGTTGCTTAGCTACACCTTCCACTGAGATCTGGAGTTGCGATATGGGGGGAGTCACAGGATTCCCAAGCGTTGGTTTGGTAGTCAGGTCCTCCTTCGTAAAGACTGAGCTAAACTGGTCCCCCAGAGCTTCTGCCTTCTCCTTGGGGTCAGAGGTTAATACACCCTGGTGCCTGACAGACGTTATGCTGGTAGAGTCTTGTTTTAGAGACTTGATGTAATTCCAAAAGGCTTTGGGGTTCTCCTGGATGTTTTCCTCCAGGAAATCCGCTTTATACACACTGTGGGCCTTCCTTACTCTTTGTTTTACACCTTTTCTACACGCTTTAAACTTGGACCACGCTTCTTCTGTGTTCGTTTTCCTGGCTTTAGTGTACAATTTGTCTCTTTTCCGCATAGCTCTCCTGATCTGTGGAGAAATCCATGGCTGGCTATGTTGATTTCTTGCCCTCTTCTGTGGGATGTGTTTGTTGGTTGCAGACAATAAAGTTGTTTTAAAGTCCTCCCAATTCTCTGTAGTTGTCCTCTTTGGGGCCTGTCTTAAGAAGTTGTTGCTGTACTCTTCCATATCCTTTTGGAGTTCGTCCATATTCCCCTTCCTCCAGAGGTACACCAGCCTGTCTTTCTTCTTGGTTCTTTGTGGCTTTGCATGTACGTCAATCAATGGTATGTCGTGATCACCAAGTCCCGGTACGATCTTACATTTTTCAACTAACGTAGGATTGGATGTGAAGAATAAGTCCAGGACATTTGCAGCTTGGCCGATACGACGAGTCGGTTCGCTGACGACTTGTTCAAGTCCGCAGTCGTTAGCCAGGTTGATATACTTACCAGTGAGGCTGGAGGCTGCACTTGTGGAATTACTGGTAGAATCCAAACCCCAAGTTGCAGCTGGTAAGTTAAAATCACCTGCTAACCAAATCTGAGGGTTACCGGGTTTCTGTCGTATGTTTGTTAGCGACTGTTCTAGGGCTAGGTAATCATCCAAACCAGCATCAGGAGGCCTATAGTATGCTCCAACATACATGGTTTTACAATGTGACATATTTATCTGTATCCAGATTAGCTCGTTGGTCGTATCAAGCTCTGGATGGTGCGTTGCTATGATGTCCGATCTAGTGGCTATGAAGACTCCTCCTCCTCGTCCCTCCCTGTCCTTCCTAAATGCGGTGTATGAAGGTGGGAAGATTTCACTGTTGCCTACAGAGGGATCTAGCCAGGATTCAGTTCCGATAATAATGTCCGGTTGGACTGTGTCACAAAAAACATGGAATTCAGAGGTCTTGTTTCGAATTGACTGGAAGTTTATGACTGCAGCTCTAAGAGGTTTGCTCTGTGTTCGATCCCTTTGCCAGTCCTCCCCCTCAAAAAATGACTAGGCTATTAGATATACAAGCCTTAAAAGCAACGTACAGCAAAAGTTTATAAAAATTAGCCAACCTGTTTAACAGTAAAGCAGAAAACAATCTATAATCTTCTCTGGTCAGGATCATAACATTCACAAAAAGTCACACACTGTATTATACTTATTATTTCATCTGATGTGGAAAGAAGGTTTGCTCCAATGAAGTCCAAACCAAGCCCAACACGTTTGTTTCCTGTCTATTGCCAAACGCTCAAATATTTTGATAATTCGCGAGCCCAGGTCTCCGGAGTCTCTTAGACAGCTTATTTTGCATGACCATTGTCTGATGTCAAACTGAAATGTCTTTAAAGGCTTCTCATCTCCTCAGTGTGACTAACGATTGACGTGGCCACATTCCTATCTAGATGGTAACATCGTCTCCCAGGTAAACAAAGGAGGCGGAATGTATCATGCGTCCTAAGGAACCATGGAGATACCGCTTCATATTTCCGGAAACTTCGAAATATTCAACTGTCGTCTTTATTGCGTCGTTTGATGCAGAAGTGACGCACATAAACTGAGTTATAAGTTTCTCTTTCATAAGTATTTAGCATCGAAAGGGCAATCTATAACAAATTTTATATAGTTGAAGTACGGATCTATTCATTATTGACACAAAATTTTGTAATTTTTAGGCATTTTAGGTACCATTTAGTCCCACATTGACACTGAAATACTGAGGTCTTAATTCAGTATATTCATTACCTTGCATATTTACGTACACAAAGCGATGTGTACGTGGGTGTAGGCGGCGCTTCTACGGGCGGCCACGGTCTAACACGAGCTCATGGTATGTACAGTGCCTTCAAATCGATCCAACAAGTGTTTCAAATTTATCGTGTGTACTGTGTAGTTTATAGTCGCAAAAATGCATCTTGCGCGTGATATGTTGTACTTGTTTTGGTGTAGGAAGAATATTCAATCGGATTATTTCAGTGATTCTTGATGCCGAAACTACATGCTGCACTCTTGCATGTTTGGTTTGATATAATGGCCACAGGATCACACCACACCACACATAAATCTTCCAAAGAGTTACTTCAGTTCCGATTCGGAATCTAGTGGATCTGCCGTAATAGAGTTCTTGGCTCGTATAACAAATAATACATAGATAAATCGTGTAAAGGGCCTCATGTGGTGCATGATCATGATCAAGATTAATTGACTGAGAAATTGAGTATATTGTGGTATTGTTTCTAATTCATCGAAGGAACGATGCACTGTGAGCCCAAAAAATCAGTAACTCCAATTTCAAATTCATACTTTTATTAAAATTCTGTGAATTTATCTGAGTTTAAAGTGGTGTATACTATGTAATACATTTGTACAAATATTGCTTTTGCATTATTTAATTGTTTCACTTTAATTGTAAATTGTTACAAAAATCAAATAATCAATCTAATTGATTCTAAATTGATAACAATGTGTTAACATACAGTATTTTTGACAACTTTAGATTTCATTTTCCACAAAATGACACACAAGATTGGCTATCCACACAAAATCATTTAAATTATGAAAAATGTCACACAAAAATGCATTCTTACAGTAAGAAATGTCTACCAAAGGCACTGTATTACATTCTTTGGCACAATTGCACATTTACAAATTTTAAAGCTATTCACACATTTGATCGTTTCTGTTTGTGTTGAATATATCCCAGTGACAACATGATGCAGTACAACTTAACCCTATTCAGACCGGGCTTTTTTGGTCATCCCTGGACCGGGGGGGGGGGGCTTTTGAGGCCCTCCACTTTGAAGTCCTATAACTCTAAAACGACGTGCCGTAGGGCCACCAAATTTTTAGGACATAATATCGACATGATATCTGACAAGTATTTGACGTTTGACGTTACGTTGACGTAAGATGACGTAATTATGACGTCATCAATTTGATTATATTGGCCGGACCCATGAAAAAAGGCTATTCTCAGAAAACTTCAAGTTATTCTACAAAAATGTAACAACAGGTGCAGATAACAGAATAATAATATTTATTACGACTTGCGTTGCCAATAGCAACATCAATGATGTCAAGATGACGTCATAAAATGACGTCATGCACATCTAAGATACCAGTTGGGCTCCGCCATATTATATCCTCTACCTTGAATTTTTAAAAATCCTTTTTTTGCAACAAATAATCACAAAGGGCAATGGAAATAGACTCAATTCATTCATTTAGATGGTTTTAGATGAAAAAATACCAGGTAGTTACAAATTTTAAGGGATAATTAGCTTGTTATTATTGATCTGACCATACGGTCCGCCATCTTGGATTTTGGGCTGATGACGTCATCAAATTAGCATAATTTATGCATATATAATTATGAAAGATATGCTAAATAATATAAGATTTTATTTATGTAACAAAATAGCAGTAATATAGCAAATAAATGTGAAAAATACATTGTTAGAACCAAAAATAGTGATTTTTGGCAAAACAGCCTGTCAACAAACGGTTGCCATGGCAACAAGAAAATATGGAAAAGTTGTCAAACTTCTTGAAATTGTTGCCAACAATATTTTAGGAAAACTCACTACATTTGGTGGCTTTAGCGTAAGGCGTTCTGGCGTTATAGGACATCGAAGTTGGCGCGGGCCTCAAAAGCCCCCCCCCCCCCCGGTCTGAATAGGGTTAATACAATCACATTTTGTGAATATTGTAAAACTTAGGTAAGGCTCTGTCAACGCACTTGGCTGCAACAAGCCTGCCAATGCCACTGCTTCAGTGAAATACATGCTTACTTTATGGGTTGAGACTTTTTTCAGTTGAATGGAAAAATTCAACTCTTTTTAAATTGCATATTAGCTTGTGATGTTCTCTCCAAAGTATACCTTTTTGCCACTTCACTGTCTCTGAGAAGCTAAGAAAATAACAACTACAATTTCTATCAACAAAAAAACATAACATTTTCACAAAACTTCTCCATTCTACTTCACTACTAAATAGTTTTCACACTTGTCCAATAACCACTATTTTACATAATATTGACAATTTTCTTTCTATAAAATTATCACTATCTAAAGTAAACATCTACTAACTTCATACAATTGCAATTTGATTGTTCTTCTGCAAAGATTGTGCATCATAGCTAAAATTATATATGATTATTGCTTTTAAAAATCAGAGTATTTCACTCTTTGTTACGTTGTTAACAAACAAGTCTATGTACAAAATACACACAATAGAAATCTGCATCCGTTATAACAAATGCTAGTAAGTACAAAGCAGATATGTTTACACCAACAAGTTTGTCAAAAGGATAACTGTGATATGTTATATATCATATTATATTACGTTGCACACAACACGACAAACCAATCCAAATAAACATCACAACAAACAACACACAACCTACAACAAGTCACTGCACGATTGTCAACACTTTGCAGTATGATGAAGAAAACTTTTGTTACTGTGACACTAAAATATTGATTTTAACATAGACGCATATTTTGCTATGTTTAACTTTGTCAGACTTCTTTCTAGAAGTATGTTTGATATTGCTGTCCTCTGGGATATGTTTTGTACCTTCTTGAACGTTGACTGTCTACGTCGAATCGTAAGAACACACCAATCTTATTTGTTGTTTGATGGATTTCCGACAATATATTTTTTTTTTCGATTTGAAAAAAAAAAAAAATTGAAATTGATGCCTCTCCTTTCTCAAATTAACTATGGGCCTCGAATTCCAGTAGCTGTACATGCCTATTTTGGACAGTATTTATAATTTTTCTTCAAACTTTGAACTTTGCCACCAGGGACCCCCTAAATGTTAGAATGTTGTTATTTCTGTTGTGTAACTTGAGTAAGCACCTCGATCTCATCTCCTACCCTAAACTTTTGCAAAAGTTTTTTAGAATTTTTTTTTGACTGACTGACCCAATTTTTTCTGAAAAAATCCGAGAAACAACAAATAAAATTGGCGTGGCCAAACCTTATAGAAAATGATTATTCCACATGATGAAAGACTACTGTTACACAACAGTAACATCACATCTGTGCAAAGGTATCTATTAAAAAATATGACCAAAAGGGGCCACCACTGCAAATATCTGCAAAATATCTAAGGGCCGCTATGGAAAAGAACCCGAAGGTAAAAGTATATGAAATGAACAATACATACATCTAATGGATTCTTGTCAAACTGCAGTTCTGTCCCTTTCTTAAAAACTTAAGGAATTTTTCTCTTACAACAGCTCTAAAAGCTATACTTCAAACATTGTAAAATTTTATGAAATACTCTTTCACTCCAAAGTGCTCATTAACTTTCAATCTTGAGTAGACTTGGCAACAAGGTTTCTCAAGACATGAAGGAAGACTAAAATGACAGTAGATATGTTTGAGAAGATTTGTCACACATAATGTGAAAACCTGAAAGACTTCTGTAGTCGAGTCTTATCTAACTGTCTACGACAACAATTCTTCTTTTGGCAAAGATTCCTTGCAATGCCTTTGCTTCATCAGTATATATCAGTTGCCTCTGGCACAAAACTTCAAATGCTAGCCTAAACTGAACCAAAATAAAGAAGTTAAAACATACAAGTAGGATACTTTTGTCAATGTGACATTTCTACTAATAGCTAGTCTTGCAAAAATATAGATACTTTAAGTCTCTCTCATCTATGTTGTGCATTTTTATTCAGATCTAGCTAGTAAAACCTTACCAGTTCATCTGAGGAGGTTTATCCTCTTTCTCTTTCTGCCTGTTGTTGCTCCTTTTCTCTTTGCAACTGTCCTTGCTGTTCCAATTGCTGTTCTTTTTGCAGCTGTTGTTGCTGTTCTGTCTCCCTTTGCAGCTGCTGTTGCTGTTCCCTCTCCCTTTCCAACTTCTTTTGTTGTTCCTTTTCCCTTTGCAGCTGCTGTTGCTGTTCCAACTGCTGCTGTTCCTTCTCCCTTTGCAGCTGCTGTTGCTGTTCCAACTGCTGCTGTTCCTTCTCCCTCTGCAGCTGCTGTTCCTTCCTCCTGGCGATCTCAGCCTGCTGTATCTTGCTCCTGATGATGTTCCAGTGGTTTACAATGTAGTCCTCCTGAGGCGCTAACTCGTGCGCCTTGGCAAGGCACTTCTCGGCACGGTACAGGTCTCCCTGCTCGAAGTACACCACACACAGGTTGTGGTTGGCCTGGATGTTCTTTGGTTCTGTCTCCAGGATTTTCTCAAAGCACTGCAGGGAGGAAGAACAACCTTAACTTTCTTTCTGCAACATAACTCCACAACCTGATAAATACATATATTGGGGTGCCGGGCTCCAAAGGCAAAAATTTGTCCCAGTGGACTGCTGCATACTAGAGGGTATCACTCTTTGTTTTCAGGAGTAGGTCACAGCATCTATTTGTCACGGGGTCCCTGGTTGATTTTAATGGCGAGTCAAAAAAATCCAGGGGCCCAGCTATGCCCCAAAACAGCCCAGCATCTGCAGGGTGTCCCAAGGGGTCATGTAAGGGTCAAGCCCCAAAGTAGAGTGCAGAAAAACTGCATGTTAACTACCAGGAGGGAACCAAATTTTCAAAATGAGACCACAGTATAAGTTAGTAAGTTTTACTTTTTGGCGATGCCTCAGGGGCAAGCCAAATGGTATTATGATAGTATTGTGTTCAGTCTGCAAAAATTCTAGTTACGGTTTAGCACTGTATCTGTATCTGTATCTATATAGCCGGTATAACCGCTGTTCGGCGTAACACACCAGCTGTAGTGGTACCAGACCTTTTTGGCTCCCTCCACATCCTTAACTTTGTTCATGAGAATGTCCCCCTTGAGGATGAGGCCCTTGCTGTGATGAGGGAAGTGTAGGAGGAGCTGGTCCAGGTAAGGTAAGGCCTCCAGGTCTCTCCTGATCTGGGACAGCATCAGGGCCAGGTTAAACAAGGCACTGCGGAAATCTGGCTTCAACTATGGTGGATGGAGAACGAAGACAGGACATGTGATATTCAAAAGTTCTGGATATTACATATAGTTACATTTGCACATGTTTTGAAATACCCAGTTGCACAGTGCAACCATATATTTTTTGCATTATTTTCAAACCCAGGTAGCACAACAAACAACGTGCTATCTACTTTACAACAGAGACTGCGGGTATCCTGTGGTCTCCAGTACCTAAAGGGGAAAGTTTCCGAAATTCCAGTCATCCATGGACAGCATGTCTAGGTCACAGTATGCCTTCTCTTACAATAGTTAAATTTAGAAACCTCTATCACATCCCTGACTTGTATGGTCTAATACCAAATAACATGAACAGGTCCCATGCAGTGAAGTTGTCCATGGACATCATGCTCAGGTTGAAGCACACCTTCTCTGAAGTAAATCTAGAATCCCCTATTGCATTCCAGGTGTGTGGCCTGTATACCATGAACCCCTTATCACAGCCCTGACCTGTATACTCTTCCTGAACCATTGGTAATTTGTAATAAGCTGTGGTGAAGTTCTTGTCGTCCATGGACAGCATGCCCAGGTTGAAGTACACCTTCTCTTACAATAGATACATGTACTAGGAACCCCTATCACAGCCCTAAACTGCTATGATACTCTAAACCCCCTATCACAGCCCTGACCTGTATACTCTTCCTAAACCATTGGTCAGCTGAGGTGAAGTTCTTGTCGTCCATGGACAGCATGCCCAGGTTGAAGTAGACCTTCTTCTCTACCAATATGTATATTCTAGAAACCCCCATCACATCCCTGACCTGTATACTCTTCCTAAACCATTGGTCAGCTGCGGTGAAGTTCTTGTCGTCCATGGACAGCATGCCCAGGTTGAAGTACACCTTCTCGTTTTGCGGCTCCTGTTCCAGAACCTCGTGCAGACGTCGGTACGCCTCCGGGCGCAGCGCCGGGTCGCCCGACTCCTGCATCATCACCGCCGAGTTGAACAGGGATTGCTGGGAAAGAACAACAAGCAAAAGGTCTCCTGTAACTGTAAATCGTCAATGGAGGTTATCATGATACATAATTAAACATCCGGGGGAATATTACATAACACTCAATAGCTAACATTTGCAAGCAAATGCAAGATTTATCTTCACATGGTTTAGCTTATTCACAAACTACATAATGTACTGCTCTACATATTCTCATCCTCCTAACGCCCGGTCCCCAACGGCACTACCTTATGGAGCCCTGCTGTCCCAGGCCCTACCTATACGGGTATTATGATTGTCGCCACAAACAAGCTGTCAACCAATCAGAGAACAGGCCTTCCTTGGGCTTGTTGTTGTCGCAAGCTGTCTCGCAAAGGCCGCTGGGAAGCTATCAGCCAATCATGTTACGTATTACCACGACTTTGTTTGCTCACCATGCCAACGCCCGATCCCCAACGGCTGACTGCCCATATAAGGGCAAGGTCATTAATATTCATAAGCAAGGCACCCCTAATAACCGAATACTGTGGCTGATTTGTCAGGGTTGATATCATAGGCTTTGCCGTGATTGTCAACCCTGAGTGTGAGGGTGCATATTCTTAGTAATCTGAAATACAGTGATAACACATTGCAAATAATGGTGACCAGCCCTGTCCTGACACTTGCTACATCGTGTAATACACCACAGGATGTCTGCTACTTTAATAGGACCATCTGCACCTGGGGTCATTGACCTTATTTGTTTGGAAGAGAAAAAGAATTCTTAGAGGAGGAAGAAATTAAGGAGTTAAACTAGTTTTGTGAACTTCAAGGTAAAATTATCAGGCAGTTTGATGAATTCACATAAAACATAACAGCTTGGTTTCATCACTCTATCTAGATGTACACTAAGTACAAACAAACACTAAGTCTTATAATGCCTCAATTGGACACCTTGGTAAAGCATTATGTAATATAATAGCACTTAAATCAAGCCACTGGATACATTCTCTAATGAGTCAGATGTTTCAGACTGCATTCACTATAATATATATATTATGATCTTTCCTTAGTTAAAATTCAAGTGTAACTTGTTTTTGAATGAGTGTTGCTGAATTGATATGTTTGATGTCACAAAACTCTATCTACTTTCTGTTGATTTCTGCACACCTTATGATGAGGGTCCAACTGCAGTGCTTTAGACAGACACTTCAGTGCCTGGCTTCTCTCTCCTTGTTCCAGCAGCACGATTCCCAACTGGAGAATGGAGAAAATTAAAAAAGAACATCTATTAGCAATAAGGAAAGAATGCAAAGGATGACAATGTACATGTGGAGTGGGTGGCAAACGTTATGATGATGCATATTAGAGCTATTTTCGGGTGTGTTATGTTGAAGGGTGTTCTGCCGGCTATGCATAATACAGAATCTGATCTACATAATTATATTCTCTGCAATCAGAAACGACAAACAGAATCCAAACTGGAGCGTGTGTAAAAAGGCACAATGCAAATCTAGTCTGCTTCAAGGACAAGTTACTCAATAGACTCAATCTGTCTCAAAAAGTGCCTCAAGAAAAGATTCAAACAAAAAAAATTTTTAAAACACATTTCCGGTCTGGATGTGTGACATAGGCTTTGGGTCATTACAACTTGAAAAGGATTAGAGGACTGATCGAAAGCTTGCTGGTAAGGGCTTTATTCTTGTTTAAAATTGCATCATAATGTTGATCGTCACAGATGTACTTACGTTTGAGTTCCTGAAAGCTGTATTACTCACGTTATAATGGATGTCGGGATTGTCGCTGTCCAGTTGTAGCGCCGTCTCGTACGACTGCTGCGCCTCCTTGGAGCGGTTCAGCCGCATGAGAACCTCCCCGCGATTAATGTACGCCTGCGTGAAGTCTGGACGCATACTGATGGCCTGGCGATACAACTGGGAGATAAACAATACACAGGAGTGTAAGAATAATCAGATACATGTACATCATATGCGTATGAATATGATTGGCCAGGAGAATAATTAACAGAGTATATGATAGAAATTAGTTGTGATAACAAAGTGTACAGTCATAGAAACATTGTAAACCATTTGGTATGTAACCTGCATTACATAGAACAAATATAGTATGGACAAAATGTTTTTCTTAGTAGTTACGGATTTGGATATTTTTATGGCATCTATGCTGTTTATTTATGCCTATCAGTATCCCAGCAAAAATATGACATTGCATCAATTTCATCAAAAAGCTTCATATCAGATCTCTTACTATAGCTTTTGTAATGAAAATTATAGCTTATTTCTAAACCTTTTTCAAGATTGAAAGGACTTTCAAATCAGGTCAGGTTGGTTGAAGAAACGAAACACACAGAATATGCATGGTAACAATAGACCCTTCGTTTTAATTTGTTCTTACAAATCTTTCAATCTATGACTTTGGAATTGACTTTGCCATTCTATGACATTAGCAGACGTTTTCTGATATCTTTATTGCATTCTATTTGCTCGTGGCATACTTTGCTCATATTATTGCATATCTTTGCTCATATTATTGCATATCTTTGCTCATTTTGCAGTAGGGATTTACAGTATATTTAAAACTTTTTTTTTCAATTATTGGCCAAAAATTGATGCGTGTGCGGGTGACATCCATATAATCAAATCAACATGACCTTAGATTTAGTTCCATGTAGTAAAACAGTTAGTTAGTAATGTTTAATTTTACCGAGTCTGCCTCCATAAGTCTGGTGTCGTCCTCTCGGATCAGGTTGGCCAGGTTCACGTACACACTCAGGTGACTGGGCGCGACTCGCGTGGCGTACTTCTTACCAGGGATGACAGAGGGCATCAGCGCCATGGCTTTCCTGTATGCCTCCTCGGAGTCCTGTTAGGTGACACAGCAAAAAAAAACATTTATTTATTGAGTAAACTAAACTTTAACTAACCAACACTTCAGATAAGTTGGGACTAACTTAAAATTTTCAGCCGACTCCATCAGTCTTGTTCACGGAATGGACCCGTCTACTGTAGCTTCCGGACGTGACGTCAGAGACACCTGACTGCAGCAGAGGGTCATAATTACCAGATAACCTGTGTCGCCCCCCGTCTCTGTTCAGCGATGGACGGTAGGCGTTGATGTACACTACCTCCTTCACTCCTCTTGCAAAGGATTCTGGCTCTGAATCAAGAATCTTAACTTTGTCAAGTGAAACGGAGCGTCCCGGTGAATCTATGTGTATATGCTAAGAGACCTCTGAGTTCACAGAACCTGGTTGTCGATGTTCAAGGAATCTTGTTTATAGTGCACGTTCTTTTTCTCCAATGTAAGATTCCGTACACTGTAAAAAGAGTCAGCTGAAAATTTGGGGTAAGTCTTAACTTGGTTTAAGTTTGTTTATTTTAAGTTTAGTTTATCCATAATGTCATTTACCAAGTCGAACACAGATGAACTTTAATTCTATTAGTAAGCAAAAAAACATGTTGTTAGGCCCTATAAGGAAACTAGAGTTCGGTGACCTCATACCTCCATGAAAATTTAGAGCTTTCGTAAATTTCATGCAATTGACTAAGACATAAACATAATTTATGCATGGTGTTGTTCATCATTGACAAACGTACACATGTCACAATTATGAAATTCCCATAATTAATCATAAAGCCGTTTTGCGATTTTTACATAAATTATGCAAATAAGTTCCTCATTACCATATTTGGTATCTGCTTATATTCCACCTATCATAATTAACATGTGTTACATTTATTGAAGTCCAGTTATTGCAAACAATGGAATTATACAATTTCCTCATTAATTATGCAAATTAAGTCCTCACTTGCATAACATGTATATCATTATGAACATCTTTGCCTAAGGTACCCGCATGCCTAATATGATGCCAGTCCGTCAATCCTTTCTGCAGTTATCCTCTTTGGAATGTTTTGACAAAAACGCTCCTGCAGTTCCCAAATTAAATGTTAGGGGGCTGAAACCTGCCCCACTTTGTCATGACACTGAAAGCTATCTACCACCCAAATTTCAAGACCATATCACGTCCAAGACAAGAGATACATAGAAAAAACTGCTATGATTGAATGTTGTCATTAATTATGCAAATTTGCTCCTATTTTGCATAATTAGTATTTCATTTTGTACAACATTGTCTGAGGTACCTACATACCAAAAATCATGAAAATCCGTTGCTCCCTTCTTGAGTTATCCTCTTCAGAAGTTTTTGACAAAAATGCCCCTGCTATCCTAAAACTAGACGCTAGGGGGCCCAAACTTATGTCACTTCTTCCTGAGCACAAGAGCTATCTAATACTCAAAAATCGTGACCATAGCATGTTCAGAACACCGAAATAGCAAAACCGGAAGTTGTGCTGCAGTACCAAGGGGAGCTGCTAGGGGACCCAAAATCTAATCATTTCCAGCTTTCATCACAACCTACCAACACACCAAGTATGAAACCAATCCACCCAACCGTTCTTGAGTTATCTTGTTTACACACACACACACACACAGACAGACACACAAACACAGGGTAAACAAGAGTTCGTAGACCTCAGGCCTGCATGAAATGTATTGGGTTTCTGTAGACCTATTGTGTATTTTTGCCTTTTTGTCTGTGGTACGTGGTTGGAAAAATGAGCTTTTTACCGTGTTGGTTGTGCACCATGCAAAAGTCTGACTCTGAAATTCCATTTTCTGAATTTGTAAGTTTGGACATGGATGAACATTACTTATTTTGGATTTCTTAAGTATGTTACCAACCACAGTACTTTGAAGTTGTTGAGACGCTACCTTTTTTTGTCTCAGATGGCCCATGCACATGTAGTTACTCTGTCACATGATATACTAATATCTTCCTATTTCAATGTACTGACCTAATGCAGCTGCTAAGTCTCCTTGGTTTGTGTTCTTCCAATGATATTCATTAAAGATTTATTTCTGGGGTGTTATTCACTTGACATCGGAATGTTACTCGCATAATTTGACCAATGATACTTTTATCTGTAGTTCCATAGACATTAGACAATATGAATAGTGGTAGCCCCCATGCAGCAGCAACAGTTAGTCCCCAGGGTGGTATGATATTTTCATTCAATCCATCCAACCCAAACCTAAATCTCCTGTAGTATCTAAGCCAAATTTAACAGCACAATTTACTATGAAAAATGTCCTTGTCAATCCCATTTATAGATGGCAAGCTGCTGGCAATGGAAGCTTTGAAAAGTTCAGAAGCTGTTGTAGTCAGAGCAAACACCCAGCAAACATCCCCGCAAACCAATGAGCAGTTGCTTAGAAGGGGAATTTCATCATATATTTGCCGCGACAAAATGCAACAAACGATACTGAATTCAAAACAGAACAAAGCTAAGCCTCCACCACTTAACCCTGCCTGTACCATAGATTAAGCAGGCCCAAAAACCAAGCGAATATGACTAGCCCAAAACAACAAATTACCTGTATACAGTATGGAAATGGCATTACCAAAGAAACAAAAAGAAACACAGGACAAATCATACACATACCTTTCTCTTATGCCCACACTCTATACAGTTCTCCTCCACATTAGAAAATTGCATCTTCTTCTGTTTAAGTTCAAGTTCAACCATGATTGCCAACAGGGTAAAGGAACTTGTACCGGAACTTAAAACTCAGTACTATACAGCTCTAGAAACACCACAAAGAGTAATAAGCAAACTCCAATTATACCTGACCAACAGATATATAATCTGGCACACTCCCGTCATCTGGCAAACTGTCAGTGCCACTAAGTAACCTGATACATTGAAGGTGGCCCAGGCCAGATGATGGTTCTACACCCAACCATAATCTGTTTTTAAAACCAAGCAGATATTGGGAGGATGCCCCAACCACACTAAAACAGGGTCAACCTATACAGTATCAAGTTCAAGCACTAGGAGGCCCAAAATCAAACCTGACCACCAGGACACCACAAACAACTCACGTACCAAATGGTAACACAATGGCACCTTGCGTTCCGGAGATACAGCGCACGCCCCGTGCCCGCACAAAAGGTAACCTAAAATGTCAAGTTCAAGCACCAAGGGCGCCAAAATCAAAATTGAGCATTATTCAGCCACCGCCGACACATGTGCCAAATATCATCGCGCCAGCATCAGCCGTTCAGAAGATATAACTCCGGAAACACCCCTCCCGGACACAAAATTCGACCTGCCGGGTCAAGTTCAAACGCGACAAGGCCCAAAGTCAATCCTAGGCAACAGGCAACAACCCCCCACCCATGCACCAAAAATCGTCGCAATCGCGCGTATCGTTCCGGACACACAGCGCCAAAAGTGCCCCAAAAACACCAAAAATGCCACCTTCAATGTCAAGGTCAAGCGCCAGGAGGCCCAAAATCACACCTGAGTGTCAGGCTACCACCCCCAACCCACGTACCAAAAATCGTCGTGCTCGCACCATCCGTTCACGAGATACAGCGCCCTACATCCCCGGCTACCGAAAAGTTTCCACCTGAGCATCAAAACCATACCTGCATACATGCAGGTAAATATAACCTCCATTCCATTACATTTCATGGAGGTAATAAAGTGACCGGTGCAATGACCAAGTGGGTAGAGTGTTCTCCTTACATTTGGTTAACGTCATAAGTTCGATCACCGCCATTCTTAAGACTTTAAGAATGGTATATGTGCTGCTTTTTCTGCTTAGTACTCAGCATTTGGGGAAGAATAGTAGTTAGATAGATAGACCACTACCAGCATTGTGTGGCCCAAGGGCTATTGAAATAGAAATGGACACCGCCCTATGCACCATCTGGCTCGGGAATGACTTACTAGGAAATAAAAATGTTCCTTCTGGTTGCCCAACTGACCCTTGAAAAAAACCCATCAATTTCTCTAGGCGTTAGCATATAGAGTAAAGACACGACCCTTTTTACACAACCACAGCTTTATTTCCAAACAATGTTTCAGGGACCGTCTGTCACCTTATCAGGGGAATTCTGACTGATTCACATTGTACCGATAAGTATGGCTGCTTACAGATGCAGTCACAATATATACTTATTGCTGCAGTACCATCATGATGTGAACCAGCCGGTCGGTGAAGGTGACAGATGGTCACCAAAACGTTGGTGGAAATAAAGCTGACAGTGGTTAAGTAAAAAGAGTGTCTTTACTAAGTAATGTGCCAACCTAATGAAACTATTCATGGGGGCCTTAGCACACAATCTTTCCCAGTAATTCTTGAAAGCGCGTTAAGAAACAGTCACGGCATATATTCTTGAACGAAAAGAAAATCGTGTCAATGATAGCCTTGAATCCATCCTTTTCTGAGCTTTTAAAAGTCTTTGATAAGCTTCTCTGATTGCTTTCCTGTTCAGAAAAGTCTGACACCTGTACATGTCATCACCTTCTTACCTGTTTCCATGTTATTAATTTTTAATTCTTCGGGTATTAAATTCTCTAAAGAAGCAGTATAAGGGGGACGTAATTCAAACTTCAAAATTCCTGGAACCATGTCTGAACAGAGGATTGTGTGATTCAGGGCCAATCTGGGTTCTCACTGTAATACAAAATTGCATTCAATTGAGGCTATTGTCAAATGTCATATCAACAAGTTCCTGTCGTATGATTTTGTGGGAACACAATAAGAGGAGCGGGCAAGAGGTAGAGTACGGTGCCTACCAGCTGCAGGTAAGGATGTTTGTTTATTATTAATAATTAGTTTTTGTTTGTACTGCATAACCCGGTAAACTGCCTTATGGCATGGCATTACACACCACCAATTTAAAAAAAAAAGCTGTCAAAGATTTCCTTGTTCTTCTGCGTTACACACCAGGATGGACGGGAGACCTGGCGCATCCCCGTCTTGTAATTAGCCATACAAAAAGGTATGTCACCCCGTTAGGGGCGATATAACCCCGTCGTATGTAAACATGTGCGAACATGTTTGATCACATCGACCGATGATGATGATGACACACCAGGTTTGTTTTAGAGTTCAAGCTGCATATCCGGACAGATTTAACTGATCCACTCAGATAAGGAATGGCCCCTACTCTTTTTGATAAGCAGGGTGCGTCCTTTTACGTGCTTGAGGTGTGTCTCTACCAAGGACCTCAATTTACTGTCCTATTGGAGGGACGGCCCTAGCAGAAGCTAGTTTATAGGGCTCATTTAGACTTGAGTGACGTGGGTTAGGCATTGGCATTTATTGTTGGGAGGAGTGCTGATTCCCGATTTTCAACATATTGCGGCCAGGTGTTTTTGGTGAGAGACTGTACTTACGGTAAGAAGATTGTGTCTTTTTGTAACACTACAATACAAAGGCCCATCTAAATGAACTTCTAACCATTTGGCATGATGTGCGGACTTCTGTAACAAATAAAAAAATAAAAATAAAAGTACGTTTTGGGTCGGCCGTACATAATTAACATTAACGCGCCGTGAATTCCTTCTCACGGTGTTGTGAATTACTTCTTATGGCTCTGTGAATTACTTCTCGTGGGTTTATTATAGCCTTTGTAGCCAAAAGACAGTAGGCCTTCTAGCGGGTGGTAACACGATCTTTCAGCACAAGTACCTTCCCAGTATAAAAACTTTCCAGCCAGAAAATCCTGGCCGCAATATGTTGAAAATCACGAATCAGTGCTCCCCAATACAATGATCAAATGCCAACACCTGTACATGTGGAAGAACTGAAGCAAGCTTAACCACATGTACATGTAAGTACCAGGTTTTCAGACTC
Source organism: Branchiostoma floridae x Branchiostoma belcheri (assembly GCA_019207045.1). NCBI lineage: Eukaryota > Metazoa > Chordata > Leptocardii > Amphioxiformes > Branchiostomatidae > Branchiostoma > Branchiostoma floridae x Branchiostoma belcheri. Next base: position 13,946,149 of record CM033039.1, read on the forward strand.
CCTATCCCTCCCTTCCTCTCTCTCTTCCCCTCCCTCCCTTCTTTATATACACAAATGTACATGTATATAACAGGCAACAATATATTTCCGGACCAACACTTAACTTCCGGATATCTTTATAATTTTAAAACAGATTAACCAGATGAATTAATATTTGTAGGTATGATATTTCAAAGGATAATGAATATGTGGGTTGCAATTTGATGTCTCTCAAAGAAAGGTCTACAGAATTCTGGTTCAGGGTACCAGAATTGGCTTTCTTCGTGGAGACATCTAATTTCAACTTACATATTCATTATCCTTACCTGTACCTGAATTTTCTGTACTGGTACCCACCCAATACATATAGCACATATTTCATTTTTATCTTCCCTGTTGTCTGTGAAAAGATGATATAAGAGAGACCTACCTGAAACCGCTCCAGATTTTTGTAGGCTCTCCCAACATTCATGTGAGCTCCTATGTCATCAGGCTGCACTCTGAGTAAGGAAACATAGCTACTGTTACTATTAGGGATCAATGTAATAATTATATAGTGACATAGAGAGAAACTTAAGTGCAAGACAATTGTAACAGGTACAATGTACGGCGATTTGCACATACATGGCAGCTTAAGTATTGCTAAAGCTAGTTACAATTCTTAAGAACTGTATGATTGGGAATTGGAGATGACGGGATGGAAAAAAACTTCAAGAAGGCTGACAACGGCCTTGTACCCTAAAGCCTCCTTCGCACTAAACCCTGCATCATACTAATTAAAGTGAATGCCGGCCAAATTTGTACATCGGCCGGAGCTTGCTGAATTTAAAATTTGACCATGTTTTTTGCTGAAAATATGCCCCATCGAAAATTGGACTGGGCTCAGTGACCATTTGGAGCTCGCCAACATTCTCGCCTAGTTCTTGATTTTTTACAAGGCTTAAGGGACAAAGAGTCCCAGTATCTTTGATAGAGATGGATACTTGCAGAGAAGAATCCAAATTCTGGATTCGTACTCTGCTTAATCTCTGTAGGTCTCACTATTGGCCCGTACTGCGCTCTCACTGCGACCTAGTAAATAGGATAGGTGTGTCATTCACTTTCACACTGGGTATAACATACAGCACGTAAAAGTGTGACTGAGAAGACAACAAAACACGCAAAGGGTAAAAAGATTTGTTTCTTTTCTGTACAATTCGTTAAGCGAATGTCAAATTTAGGTTGCAGAGAGAGTGCGGTGAGAGCACCGTCCTAGTGCAAAAGGGGGTATAATTATAGATATTCGTCATTCGACACATCAGCCAGTCAGCACCAAGTACTATACAAATTTCCAATATGGCTGACCAGCAGCGACTGGCAAGCACAGAAAACCTGTTTGTTTTTGTGATGATAGAATACCTGTTAGTTACACTTACAGCTTCTTCGTAAGTTTGGTCAGCATTCGGTGATGCCTTGGTTACCCTCTATATAAGTTATAACCACAGAATCTAAAATCTGGTACCTGATAAACAAATTTGGACACACAGTCATACCTTTAACTTGCTGCTCTCTTACTTTTGATAATAATGAGCAGTATACTTTGCCACAAACTTTGCCCTTGGACAAGACAAAGGCCTATTCTCTGATTGGCTGACAGCTGTTTGGTGGCACTGCCCGCAACAGTGGAATTGGGAGGGCAGTTTGGTTTGGTTTGATAGAGAGTCCCAATCAGTAACTGATATGTCATTATTCTTCCTGGAGTCAGGGTGATTTGTAGAGAATCACCAACTTTAGACGGAAGGATTTGCACCATCACACACCGCACCATTGCACGTGTGGTGGGTTCTTAAACATGCGTGAGGTGTGGCTCTCCCCAAACACGGGACCTCCATTTAACGTCCTATCAGAGGAACGGCCCTAGCCGAAGCTAGATACTCATTTTTACCTGTGAGTATAGTGAGGAATGCTGAGTAAAGTGCCTTTCCCATGGCACAAGATCGGTGAAGCGAAAGAATTTGAACTCGAGACCTCTCAATCCCGAGCCAAACACGCTGCCGCTGTGCCACGCGATCTCAGTTTAACAGAGTATGAACCAAGCGGAGTTCTAGGACACAGTTCGTCTCTGCGTAAGAGAATGCAGGTATCCAATATATTCTCTTTCAAGCCTACTGGGACTCTTCTCTCCCTTAGTGAGGAAGAGGCTAATGGGGTACAAGGCCGTCACCAGCTTCTATAAGTTTCTTTCCAAACTTCCCACTAAAAGCCTCCTGGACAATATGGGGTCTCAAGAATTCATTCAAGTTGGGTCGATGAACGCTAGAAAGTCAGATGTGCCAAATAGCAATATCTAAGAAAGCATGTTCATGATTTTGGAAAAGGCAACTAGGACGTTTCGGGTGTTATTGACGAAAGGTAGTGGATACTACCAGTGAAACATGACCGATTCCAAAATCATATCCACTTGCTTATTAATAAGTACTTGCAATTTGGCAAACCAACTCAAGTTGATTCTTCATCAAAATCTCATTATTACGTAAACGTCTGAGTGCATATCACACTCATACCATGTAAATCACTACGAGAGCGAACCCATTGGCATCTGTTGGCAGAGCACTCCAGATGACTTGTGACGTTGTTTGCGATTATGTTAAAATCAAGGTGGCTTGTACTGCAGTGACACTGAGTTTGTACTTGACATTCTGCAGACTATATAGACCTCTGGATGCCTACATAGTCACTCACTCTGTGTTGGGAGACCACCCCTTCGAACTGTCCTGCGAATTTCTACCTCTCTTGAACCAACAGTTTTCAACACACCGACAGGTGGGTAACTTATGGTCTTTTTCCTGTATTCCTTTCCAAAATGTAACTGGGCACCAAAAGCTTGTGTTTGTCAATAATGAGAAATATGTAGATCATAAATTTCCTTGTCTAAGCACTACATGTAGGTTTTAAACATGGCACAGTCGTATGATGTGTTAGAGGCGCATGTTATGGTGAAGACGAATAAAAAGTACTTACAAAGCACAAAGTGAACGGATCGGGAGACCCGATCTTTGAACATTGTGCTAGGTATTCAGAGCGTAGATACAGTTATATCTGTGACAGTTGATCACGCCAGCACTGCTAAAAGCGACTGTTCTGTCCATCTGTAGCAACCTTGCCGATTAGCTAGTAGGTGATTTCTGACTAGCTGTACGTCCATAAAGGCGCCGGGTTTCGATTACTGTCCAGTACGTGACTACGATGAATAGAACTATCGCGAACCACCACAAATACCCCCTTTTTCCCTACAACGACATTCAATTCCTGTAAACTTAAATGCATTCAACAGTAACTGATTTCCCTGTCCATGGTACTGAATCGTTACTGCACTACTTCTTAGACAGATATAACAACACCAGCTGTTGCCCACAATGTATAGCACTATTGCAAACCATCACAAATACTTCATTTTTCCCTACAACGACATTCAATTCCTGTAAACTTAAATGCACTCAACAGTAACTGATTTCCCTGTCCATGGTGTTGAATCGTTGCTGCACTTAACTTCTTGGACAGACATGACAACACCAGCTGTTGCCCACATTGTATAGCACTATTGCAAACCACCACAAATACTCCATTTTTCCCTAACAAGAAATTCAATCCCTGTGAACTTAAATGCATTAAACAGCAACTGAATTCCCTGTCCATGGTTCTGAATCTGCACTACTTCTTGGACAGACATAACAACACCAGCTGTTGCCCACATTGTATAGCACTATTGCAAACCACCACAAATACTCCATTTTTCCCTAACAAGAAATTCAATCCCTGTGAACTTAAATGCATTAAACAGCAACTGATTTCCCTGTCCATGGTTCTGAATCTGCACTACTTCTTGGACAGACATAACAACACCAGCTGTTGCCCACAATGTATAGAACTATTGCAAACCACCACAAATATTCCATTTTTCCATAACAAGAAAATTTAATCCCTGTGAACTTAAATGCATTAAACAGCAACTGATTTCACTGTCCATGGTTCTGAATCTGCACTACTTCTTGGATGGACACAGAAACACCTGTAGCTTTGCCCTTCAAAATTAATACAGACGGATAAACTGATGAATCGATGCTGCACTACTTCTTGGACAGACATAACAGCACCTGCAGTGCTGGCATTGAAAATTAATACAGACGGATATAATGATAAGCATATTCATCCCTGTGCTTTTATCTGCCATTGACATGTAAGTAATGACGGTAAGCAATAGTTTTCTTTATTTCGCGGGAAGAAAATTATGAAAGGTTAGGTTGAAATTCAGAGATCAATCTTAATCGATAACTCGGTATTACGCAACATGTATGGCTATTGTCCATTTTAATATTTCTAAAACATATTCAGCCCTGCCAGCAAGACTCAACGGATGGTGAAAGGTTGTTGACAACCAACTGTGGCCATGGCAACAGCCGGAGGGTACGTTCTCATTGTCATGAATGGAAGTAAGTTGTGATTTTGCCTTGTTTTCTATGACTTGTACATTATATCTTTTTTTATCTCATTTCCTAATATAATTTCAGCTAGGTTTTTTGTCTATGGAAGAAAATATACAGAAAATTTTAAAAACTGGGCTATTTAATATATAAATATTATTATATCATATTAATAGTGTGACAAACACAGCATGTCAGCTGAACCTTTGAAACTCTATAAATATATAATTATTCAATTTGCCAACTTAAGTTCTGAATACTAGTAGCCAAATATGTGCCAATATTTTTGTCTGTAAAGAATTAAAAATATCCACCATAGACCTAATGAAGGAGGTTTAAACTGGTTGTTTAAGCTTAGGGTTGTATGTGCAATTTGTCCGTACGTTTTTTTGGGGGGCCACGTATTTCTGATAACGTTCAGGCTTTACAGGGCAGGCGCGTCGCCCGTACTGGCACGTTACACACACATAAGTTTTATGGCGTGTCTGCGTGCTCCAAAATCCGTCGGATTCCCTACAACTTCTCACAGAGGCGGTACTTACCACTTACGGATCCCAAAAGATTGCCCGCATTTTGACACGTAGACAGTATGTATTTGCATGTACGGCAGGTTGTGCCCTTAGCTTTAGTGGTTCATTGTCACTATCCATTGTGCCTTACAGTCGTCATCATGCTCACTGTTGTCGGTGGTTTCCTCACCATACTGGCCATCTGGACACGCCCAAACCTGCGGAAACTGGTCAACGTGCCACTGGTCAGCCTCAGCTGTGCAGATATGCTCTTCTGTACCTGGAACTCCCCCTTTTGGATCCAGCATATGCTAAACCCCCAATGGGAGATTCCACCAGCACTGTGCTGGTTTGTGGCCTATGCCTCTCCAGTGCTGTGGGGGGTTTCGTTAAGTCACATGTTGTGTATCGCTCTTCAGCGTTACTTCAAGATCTGTACCAAAAGTAGACGTCTGAATTCAAAGCCTGCTCTCGTCATCATGCTCTTGCTCACATGGTTGGTTCCTATTGTCTCATTCTTGCCTCTTCACATCGGCGAAGAAGTAAAGGTGGACCCAAAGATGAACATTTGTATGATGGGAAGTTCGGACAAACACTGGGCAAAGATTCCCCCTTTCATTTTCACCTTCATCCTACCCTACACTGCTGCCATCACCTTATACATTCTCATCCAGAACCATGTGAGAAAGAGTGAGAAACGAGTCCAGCCTAAAGCACAGGGCCCTTCTGCCCATTTGGCAGTGAAGCGCACACGGGGGGAGGGGGGTGGTGCCAGCACTAGTGGTGCAGGCCCATCTACCAGCACAGATATCGTCGAGAAGACAAGGCTTGTGAGGGTGGAGGAAGAAAATTCGTCATCAAGTGGTGACGGACTGAAAGGTAATGACCAAATACTGCAGAGTAAACAAAAAGTCACCAGGATCCTGGTCGCTCCAGCACCAGGCAATGGTAAAAACCAACCGGGCACAAAATCTTTGTCAAGTGATGAGGAACAGAAAGGCAAGCACCGCATAGAGCTAGATAAAGCCCAAGGCATGACCCTAACTGTCCCTACACTGTCAGATCAGATAGCCAAAACAGAACGACAGCAGAACCCTGTCACAGGTAGGAGCTCACAAAAATGTATCAGTCCTGCTGAAAGGCAGATCACCAAAATGATGATGATGCTGCTTGCTGTGTTCACTGTGTGCTGTCTGCCCATCATCATAATGGCAATTTTCTCCAGCGTAGTTCCGGCCGAAGCCTTCCATGTGGGCCAGCTGCTAGGGTTAGTAAATGGCTGCATGAACCCGATCGTATACGGCATCATGAACAGAAACATTCGCCAGGGGTACAAGCATATCTGGGACAGGGCCCTGAACTTCATAACATGAGTTTCTGTCAAATGTTTGGCATCCTATCTTTCAAGCCATACTCAACTCCAGAAAAGAGCGTTTTGCATGGTTGCACTAATTTACGAATTCCAAAACGTAATTGTATCGGCCACTTAACATATTGAACTTGGACAAGCAGTTGCGTTATAAAGCATTAACCTTACGAGATCCGAACCCTCCAAATAAATCACAGCCAGGTGTAACCTATTATTTGGCTGAGCTTGAAACTGACTTTTCAATCTGTTTCTGGATACTTGTTTGACAACTTATAGCCTTAGTAACTTTTTTCCTACTTGCTTCAGGTCAACAATGGGCTTTGATCTTTGTCAATCATCTCATTGAAACCAATACCCAAGACTTGAAAAAAATACTATAAAAGTGGGGCGCTCACAGGAAATCTAGGTTAGATCATAATATAATGTGTATGAATAGTTGTTCATCATTTTCCATCCTTAGCAACTTCGTTCTTCTATTTATCCGACCCAAAAACTGACCTAGAACTTTTAGCAATTATCCCATAGGAACCAATAGTTAAGGCATTTTACCATGATGAGTCACACTCCGTGGATCTGCATGAAGGGGCAATACTCAGTTACTGGGTTATAAATGGTTCATTTATTTGTTCATCTGTGATTTTAATTTTCACAAATTTAGTCATTTTTGTGCATAAAGATGTGGTCCTTAAGAAAATAACACTGTCCTCTGGAGTAGAGTATGGCTTTAAAAGAAATGATTTTGGAAAACGAACGACTGCTGACGATTTAAGGCTGACAATCAACATAAATGCACATTTGTGTAGCTCAGAAAGGAACGTCAGATGAAAGAAGATGTATGACTTGCACAAATAACACATTCATTGACTTTGACTTAATTGACGATGAGACAAGTTATTACATGGGTCTGCCTGGGCAGCTTTGGGCAGAACCTACAAAAATGCGGACAAACAGTTCTGACGTCAAGTTTAAATTTCCATTAATCGTTCTGTCAATTCAAAAGAAAAATATTACGAAATCCAGCAATCAAACTGAAGGGGCTTTAGTTTCTGACTACAAAATGAAGTTTGACCAAGACAAGATACGATTCAATTTTTACACAATGTACGAGATTTGTGTTCTACTGGCACAGGAAGCTTGAGTTTCTCTCAAAATTGTCTACTATTCTTGACAAAAATGCAAAGTTGTGTAAAAGAGAAAACTGCAAACGAAAAACATAAAACTATATTATACAATGTATGACTCTGTAACTCATTTATTTTCAGTGTAATATTACAAAGTTCAGTGTTAATGTTGAATATGCAATCTTTGATGTTGTATAGCAAATCAAATTTTCTATGTTGTGTAATAATGTTTAATGTTGCATACAATATGAAGCTTTCCTTGTTCAACGACTTGTACAAACGTAAGATCCCATGCTGGCTATCCAATGTTAGTAAAATCCTGGAGGAGTCTGGTTTTGCCTACCTTTTGCTAAACAGTGATCACAACACTTCATTCTCTCAGTCTGAAGTAAAACAAAGACTGAAAGACACCTTTCTTCAAAACTTTTACTCAGATCTTAACTCTCCTGGCACAAAGGAAAACCAAGGAAATAAGCTAAGAACCTACAGAAAATTTAAGCAATTGTATATATATGAAAGAGAAAAAAACCTGGATATTTAAATAGCAAATTTTAGCTATCGCCGAGCCATGACTAAAGCAAGGATCAGCGATCACCCATTGGAAATTGAAGCCGGTAGATACATCATCATCATCATCATCATCGTTCGGCTGCAGCGCAGGCGACTGCAAGCCTTCTCCAGATACAACCGAACTCCTCCTAATGATAGACTATGTATATTTTGCGATACGAACCACATGTATGTAGAAAACGAAATACACTTTGTCCTAGAGTGTTCACTGTACAATGATCTGCGCAATACATTTTTTAATGCTACACAAGTCATGTAGATCAGAAATATGCACACATGACGAAGGAAGATATGTTTAAATATCTCATGTCATTATCTGACCACGATATACTAGAAAATCTCTGTAAGTTCATCAACAAATGCTTTAGGAAGAGAGAAGATGCATATAAACTATAGTATGTGAAATTGTATAACTTTGCGTTTACTATACCTTTTGTACCAAACTGACTGCATTTAGCCACAACGGGGCATGAATATGCAATAAACTTCATTGTCATTGTCAATAATGTTAAATGATGTATGATAATGTAGCTTTCAATCTTCATGTTTCTTCATCTTTCAAAATGCTTCATATTTTGATTGGAACAATTTGAACTCACTTGCGTGAGCCACAGTGTCAAAAACTCAACCAATTGTTAGTTTCTTAGCCAGGTTCTTTTGTTCGAATTGATGAAGTTGTTGACGCAATGTGCATTGATGTTGTTTGCTCTTTTTTGTTTCTATGTTAAAAACTTCCAAGCTTTTACCTTTCCAAGCTTTAACTTTATACTTTGGATACAGTGCTTGACGTTGCTTTGCATGATCCAGATCTAGAGATCTTGCAAGTTAACTTGACGAATGTACTATTATATCACAACCTTGTATTGTACATTTAAGACAAAATCATCAACCCCTTTAAAGTTTGAATGTTTACTTTGCTTTCTTGCAAACTGTACATATCATATAATAGAAAGAATATCCATTGTTTGTTGTAAAATATATTGTAGTTGTTGCCAAAACTTGCAATACTTTGTACTTAGTACTAATTGTTGCACAGTTAATTAAGTTCATGTAATACTAATCATAGATATTGCTAATTGTGTCAGAAACAATGAACTTGTTTGATGTATTGTGTTTTCTTGCACATTGTAAGTAGAATGCAAAAATCATTAATCTTTAAGTAATTTAGAATTGTCTTGTTGCCAAAACTTTCTGTACTTTAAAATATACATTGTATGGCTGGGTACCAGTAAAAAAACGGCTTTTCTTATTTTACCAGCTCAGAAAAAACGGACCTGAACCTATTAGTCAAAACATGATCAGGAATTCACGCGTTTTGGGGCTTACTGTAAAAAAAATATAACGAGAGCGAAGCAGGTAGAGTTTATAGTCATTTCTACAGAGTTTTCGAATCAATCGTAGAGAGGCAGTTAGTCTTGCAGGATTTTAGAATGCCAGTGGGAGTCAAATACTCCACAAAACATTACTATTCATAGCAAAATGGACCATTCTTTTGAGTATCGTCCAGTCACAATGCATTGCTCTCACATACTGAATCAGGTCCAGGTTCAGGTCCGGACCTGGACCTGATCTTTTGGACCTGAACCGGACCTGGACCTGAATTTTCTGTACCGGTACCCACCCCTAATATATTGTATGCTGTCCTGCAATTACGTATATTTATCAAATGAATAAATACATTTTGATCGTCTTAAAAAACAATGAATGAATGAATTAAGCAATGAACTTCACTCCAAGACAACTGTTTTGTGTGAACCATAAGACTAGTTTACTTTAATGTGTAAAACATCTGGGCTTTGTACAAGACCAGATTGTAAGGTTTGATTCCCTTACATTAGGAAAAACCCAAGCCTACTCTTTTCTATACTTGTGGTGGGTTCTTTTAAGTGTGCTTGCTCCAAGTGTGGCTCCCCTCAAACACAGGACCTTCACCTCAGTGAAATGAGGAAATTGTTGCAAAATAAATTTCCCAAGGGCACAACCTGTTAAGGATTTGAACCCAAAACCTTAAGATGCTATCCCTACAGTGGGTCATGTGGTGTAACTACAGGATGTTTGGCCCTGTATCCACAGGTCTTAAGGTCTCATTGATGTATTACTCTGAGTCAGTATACCCTAAAAGAGATCCCAGCCAAAAATAAACGGCTGAATGGACGCGTGTTTTTAGCGGAGAGAAATTCCGTTTAGCCAGCGGAACTGAACTCAAAAGTTAGATTGGTGAACGCTTGTCTGTAACTTAAGAAATTAGCAGGTGATGTTTTGCAGCTGCGTGCTAGGTCAGAGGTACTAGCAATCTTGTGCTATTGAGAAAGGCACTTCACACAGTCCTTCAACTTTCCTCACCCTACCCAGATGTAAAAATGGGAACCTGATATTCGTGGGAAATAATAATGAGCAGGCCTTATTGTCACAAGCTTTCTCCTTGGACAATACAAAGGCCTCTTCTCTGATTGGCTGACAGCTGGTTAGTGGCGCCGTCCACAACACTTTGAGGAAGTGTGAGGGCAGTTAAACAGAGTACAAACCAAGCGGAGTTCTATCACACGGGCTCATCTTTGCATAGGAGAATGCAGGTAATCCAATATCTTCTGTCCTTTAGTGAGGAAGAGGCTAATGGGGTACAAGGCTGTTTCCAGCTTTCTATAATTTCTTTTGCCAAAATTACCACTAAAAGCATCCTGGACAAGATGGGGTCTTACAGGCCAATTCAAATTCCGTCGATGAATGTTCATACAATGTACATGTCATACAATGTATCTAATAGTATGTACATAGCAACTACCCATAGCCAGCAAGCATATTTATGATTTTGGAAACTGCAAGACGTTTCTGGTGTCAGTGACAAAAGCATGTGGATACTACGTGAAACCTGACTGTGTCCAAAATCCAGTTCTTGTGAATAATTGCATACCAAATTAAGGTCCATTGAATCTTCATCAAAACTTCATTATAAGGTAAATGTTAGTGAGTGTATATCGCACTCATACTGTAGTCAACCACTACGATATCGAACCCTCTGGCATCTTTTGGTAGAACATTCTGGACAACTTGAAACGTTGTTTGTGATAAAGTCATCAAAGTGGTTTGTACTGCAGATACAATGAGTTCATAATTGACAGACATTCATCGGACTATACGATCACTGACAGCGCACACGATCACTCACTCTACGCCGGCGGACCACTCCGTCCAGCAGTCCTGCGAACTTCTTCCCGCTTTGAACGTCTGACAGTTTTCAACACTGTGACAGTTGCAGGTGGGTAACTTATAATCTGTGGTTTTATTGTAAATGTAGAAATGTTTGCTGTGGTTTTATGTTCGCAGTTTTTGTGGTAACCGCAAACTTACAACTACTATGAAAAAATTCACTGTCTTCTCTCCCCTTTGTCTAAGCACTGTGCTTAAATATACATGGTTACCCTACCGTATTATGATGTGTTGGAGGCACATATTACGGTGACAATCCATTTTAAATACTTACAAAGCACAAATTGATATAGACACGATATTGAACACATAACAATGAACACATAAATCATCAAGAAGTGCTATGCATTCAGAAGGTAGATACAGTTAGGTCAGTGGAATTTGATCATGCCAGCATTGCCGAAAGTGACTGTTCTGTCTGTCTGCAGCACTAGTGCTGAGTAGCTACAATTGAAGTGTGGTCTCTGACTGGCTATCTGGAGGTGGTTTTCGACTGGCCATCTGTTAAAATGCCGGGGTTTCCATTACTGCACAGTATGCGACTGTAGCACCGCAAACACTTCATTTTCTCAACCGCTACAAGAGCGAACCCCTCCGGCAGCTGTTGGCAGAACACTCCAAATGTCGATAATGTAACGATATTTGTGAAACGCTCATCAACAGGTTTGTACAGCTCGTATACAATGAGTTCATAATTGTCATTCATCAAACTATATACATGCTATATTGGGATCCGTAAATAGATTCATCAAGTCGGTAGATCAATCAAAACAAAGTCTTCTTCATTTCACAACCTTCTTTTAATTCTACAGTAGACGTTTCGGTGAATATCTGTCCGGCTATATTAGAATCACTGACTGCGTACACCATCGCTCACTCTATGCCTGCAGACCGCTCCTTCCAGACGTCCTGCCAATTTCTTCGCATTTTGAACCAACAGTTTTCAAGACTGCAACAGATAGTGGCAGGTGGGTAACTTATAATTAGGTTTTGCCGTAAATGCATTTTCTCCCTTTGAAAAATTTAGACCCTGTAAACAAATGCATTGATTTTATAATTATGGTTTCCCTGTCCTTAGTGATGACTTGTTACTGCCCTACTTCTTAGACAGACGTAAATGCAGTTTTGCCGTTCAAAATTGGTACAGACTGTTGAGACATAACTATGACAACATATTCATCCTTGTGCGCAAATCTGCTACAGTCAAACCAGGTCTGTATTAGCGGCCACCTTTGCATAGCAGCCACCTGGCCATAGAGGCCACTTTTTGTCGGTCCCTTGGATTCGTAATGATTAAGAAATAGGCTTAGCGGCCACCTGTCCAATGCGGCCACGGCCACACAATTTCCGGTCCCGTTGATACAGAAACAGTGCCTATTGCAACCATACTGCAGCCTTATGTCACCCTGCACCGAGTTTGAAATTGTAGTTTGCAAGGATTTGGAGTTCCTGACAGGGTCATTTTGGCGGTAGCAGAAGGTATGCATGCCTTGAGCATTTAAGTGAAAGTCTTTGTCAGTGAATTTCCCGATCGAGACAATGTTACTTGATGAGAAAGATTAGTGGGAATTGAAATCAAAGACATGTGTAGCTTGCTCATGGTCAATTGATCAACATTTTCTCTATAGTGGCCACCCGTCTATAGTGGTCATATTTCTCCAGTCCCTTGAGTGGCCGCTATAGACAGTTTTGACTGTACTGTCATGCAGGCTTTTAGCTAGGATTTTATTATAGGGTGTCCAAATTTAATGGTGAGTCGCAGTCTGGGGGCATCCACCTTCCCTGGTGCAGAGTTTAAGAGAATCTTAAGTTAAAATGGTGCATTCTAAGGTGACCTGAGGGCCAAAATTACTGTCTTAAGAGGGACAGTAGAAGACTGTAATCACAAATGACCTATGCTAGTGGCATCCCTGGTCAATCCGAATTTCATGCTTGTCAGAGGATCTGCTCCCAAGTGTATTAGGGCGTCTAGTGCATCTAATTTCTTCAATTCAATTTTAAGAAAAGTGCATCTAAATGATTCCTTGACGCATGCCTGGCTAAAAGCCTCTTGCCATGTAAGCAATGACGGTAAGCAACTGTCTTCTTTTTTCGTGTGAAAAAAATGATGAATGTATGGCAAAAATTCAATCTTTACTTGGTATTACATAACATTTATGGTTTTCTCTCATTTTGCAGAATAGATTACGCAGGTAGTTTGAAGATACAGAATACATGTAAAGAGGTTTCATCAACTGATGACAAGTATCATACAAGCAATCACACAAAATGTCTGTTGCCAGTTAACAAAATGTAGATTTCAGAGCCTTCGTGCTGGTCTTTTTTATTTGAAAATTTCTATTGTCTGTTTAATATTTCTAAAACATATTCAGCTCTAACGAGACTCCACGGATGGTGAAAGGCTGATGATAACTGATCATTGCCATGGCAACTGCCTGGGAGTACGTTCTCATTGTCATCAATGCAAGTAAGTTGTGTTTTTCGCCTTGTTTTCTTGTAAATTGTGGTGTCTTTGTATCTACTTTTATCTTTGTATTTTATTTTCTTCTCTATGGAAAAATGTATGGAGAAACATTAGAGACAATAAAAGCAGGATTATTTTTATCAATATTTTGATAGTGTCAGGCAGAGGCGGCAGCACCATTTTAAATTTTAGTTGTGGGGGTGGAAATGTTGCATATCAACAAATCGAGCGCCGAAGGCCCGAGGCCCCGCGACGGAGGAGTGACCTTTCTAGGGGGGTCCAGGGGCATGCACCCCCAGAAAATTTTTAAAACATAAACCCTCTGAAATGCTATTTCCTGCACTTTGAGGGGGAAATTTTGCTGCCAAACTAAGATAACTTCAATGGCATTTCTATTGAAAATACACATGGCGATGCCCCAAACATATTTTCACCATTTCGAGCTGTTGCCAGTTAGGTTCTGAGAAATTTTGAAATCTAGATCCTCTGAAACGCCATTTGTCGCAGTTTGAGAGACAAATTTTGCTGACAGACTAAGCTAAATTTAATAACACTTCTACTAGAGAAACCGTTTTTTGAGGGCGACGACCCACACCCCAATTTATTTTGCACTACGTTGTCGCGAGCCCTGAAGACACAAGGGAGGCCTGGAGAAATTTTGTAATCAGGACACTTTAAACGTCATTTCCTGCACTTCAGGGGCACATTCTGTTATTTTATCGTGGTGGCGATGCCCCCATGACCTACTTTTTGTGGGGGCGAAAGCCCCCACTGTGCCGCCGCCAGTGGACTGTCAGGGACACTCGATTGGCAACTTCAACTTCTGATTACTAAAATATGTGCCAAGGCTTTTCGTCCATAAATTCAAAATACATCTGATGTCTACCATAGGTCTAATGAAGAAGAAGGCTTAAAATGTTCTGTAAAGCAGTTCATTTTCACTGACATTAAAAACTATCCATTGTACCCTCCAGTCATCATTGTGGGGACTGTTGTCGGTGGTCTCCTCACCATACTGGCAATTAGAACACGCCCAAACCTGCGGAAACTGGTCAACGTGCCACTGGTCAGCCTCAGCTGTGCAGATATGCTTTTCAGCACCTTCAATTCCCCCTTTTGGATCCATCAGATGCTAAACCCCCAATGGGAGCCCCCACCAGCACTGTGCTGGTTTGTGGCCTACATCTCCCCAGTGCTGTGGGGGGCATCGCTAAGCCACATGTTCTGTATTGCTCTTCAGCGTTACTTCAAGGTCTGTACCAAAAGTATGCGTCTAAATTCCACGCGTGCCCTCGTCGTCATGCTCTTCATCACATGGTTGGTCCCCATCGTTTCATTCTTGCCTGTTCATATTGGTGAAGAAGTAAAGGTGGACCCGAAGATGAAAATTTGCATGATGGCAAATTCTGACAAACTCTGGGCAAAGATTCCCTCAGTTCTATTTACCTTTGTCCTCCCATACATTGGTTCCCTCACTTCTTACATCCTGATCCAGAACCATGTGCGAAAGAGTAAGAGACGAGTCCATGCTAACGCACAGGGCCAGCCTTCTGCCCGTTTGACTAAAGTGAAGCACACAAGTGGGGAGGGGGGTATTACTAGTGGTGCCGGCCCTTCCACCAGCACAGAAATCATCAAGTCAGCAAAGTCTGTAAAAAATCTGGAGGGTGTGGCGGGGATGGGGGAGAAAAAGTTCACACCAAGTGGTGACGGACAGAATGACCGCATAGAGCCAGGTAAACCCAAAGGCACCATGATTCTGGTCGCTCCAGCGCCAGGCACAGGTCAAAACCAACAGGGCACAAAATCTTTACCAAGCGCTGAACAACTGAACAAAAGCAATGGCTACATAGAGCCACCAAAAGGCATGACCCTAAAACCTATCGCTACAGTGTCAGATCAGACAGCCAAAGCTGAACAACAGCAGCACGCTGTCCCGGGGAAAGGCTCACAAAACAGCAACAGTGCTGCTGAAAGGCAGATCACCAAAATGATGATGATGCTGTTTGTTGTGTACAGTGTATGCTGTATGCCCATGATAGTGATGGTGATTTTCTCCGATAAAATTCCAGCCGAAGCCTTCAATGTGGCCCAGCTGCTAGGATTATTAAATGGTGCCCTGAACCCGATCGTATACGGCGTTATGAACAAAAACATTTGCCAGGGATATGAGTATATCTGGGACAGGGTCCTGAACTTCATAATGTGAGTTTCTGTCAAATGTTTGGCATCCTGTCTTCGAAGCCATACTTTACTCCAGAGGAGTGTGTTCTGGTTCCGCCAGGGGTCTAGCCAGCGTCCGTTTTTCCGTCAATTGACGGAAATTTGATGCATCTGACGGAAAAATTTTAAAACCAATCCGTCAACCTTGACGGACAAAAATCCTTGGTGGAAGCTACAGGCGGCTTGGGGACGCCGTCCATGGCCGTAAAAGCCACACACTGTTTGTTTTGCTATTGTTATGATTGTTGACAATGTGTGTCGGCGCCCTTTCGCATACGATAATCTCATTAAAACCCGTTTTTCAAGGTCTCAGTTCAGTCCTTCTAATTAATTTTTGCGGTTTTCGCGACGATTGTAATTGGCTGACGGAAAAAAATTTCGAGCTGGCTAAAGCCCTGGGTTCCGCTAATAGTATTTTTCTGAATCTCAAAACGTAATTGTATCGGCCACTTGACATTGAACCTGAACAAGGCAGCTGTTGCATTATACAGAGCATCAAACCCTCAAGTACCCTCCAGATAAATTACAGCCAGATGTAACCTTATTATATTGCAAAAAAACACTGGACAAACTTCGGCTGGGGTGGTCTTACGAAATATTTGGTTGAGCTTAAAAATGACTTTTATGATTAAATTTTTACACAATGTAAGAGATTTGTGCTCTACTGGACTGGGAAGCTTAACTTCATTACCTTGAGTTTCTGTCACAATTGTTTATCCTCCTATTCTTGACAAAACGCAAAGTTGTGCAAAAGAGAAAACTACAAATGAAAGAAGACAGCTTGCAGAAGTAAGATATCTATGACAATGAGTTTATGTTTCTGTAATTTGTCTAGGAGACAAATAACAAAATCAAGCAAATTTAGTTTGCAACTGTAAAATGATGTTTGTCAAGAAAAATTCAATCTTAAAAGATATGGAGGTTGCTTCGGCTTTCTAAGTTAAACATTGGAATGTAAAATTAAACGATATCTCAGTGCTTAAGCTCGTAGCTGTTAGAAATTTTCAATTTTTTTTTTCATTCATTTCATGACCCTTATTTCACTTTTCCCCTTTTAATTCAATCTGACATCATCATATCTTCAGTCAGCCTAAATGTGTTAGATCAGTAAAATCACAAAACCCTTAGGCTACTGGATTTTGTTTCATTTACACATAAGATTTAGTTGATATATATTGTTAGGAGAGTCACACCTCAATTAGTGGGTAATTCATTGTATTGAACAGTAACGTATTTCCCTGTCCATGATTCTGAATCATTGCTGCACTACATGTACATGTACTTCTTGGACAGACATATAAAAACCAGGTCCTGCAGTTTTGCCATTCAAAATCAATACAAAATTATTATAATATTCATTAATATTCATCCTTGTGCTTTTATCTGCAATTGACATGTAAGGAATGACAGTAAGCAACAGTTACTGTTATTTAATGTAAAAAAAATTATGAATGGTTAGGCAAAAACTCAGAGAACAGTATCTATTATTGGTGTAAATAATTGTGTAAATCAGTTAAATCAGAAAACCCTACTGAATTTTGTTTTACTTACATATACAATTCTGTTGATTTGTAAGGAGAGTCGCACTTCAATAAGTGTTAGTATTAGTTATTATCTATTATATATTTAGTTATTAGTTGAATAGCTGCATTTGCCATAATGCACTATTGTGGAAAAGGCATTGAATCTATCTCAGTGTCTCTTTCTACAAAGTGTACTAAAAGCAGGCAATTAATTGCAAGACAGTGTAAAAACAAAGATCGAAAAAGGTTTTATTTGTATTGATTAAATGTTCCTTGAATACACATAATATAATGTGTAATAGACATGATATAATCATGATATGTTATTCTCAAAGTATGACAAAGCTCAGTATTAAAAGTTGTATATAATCTTTGATGTTGTTTGAACCTTTGTTTATTCATGAAAGCTGAAATAGTATAGTATTGTATAGAATGATAAAATTTTTTCTGTTGTGTAATAGAGTCCATTCCAAGACACCATGCGGATGTTTGTGGCCATTGTTTAGAATTGATTTTAAAGTTTTGTAATTATATGTCTAGGACATTTGATACTTCAGAAATATTTTTAACACTGTTTCAACTTTATAAATATTTCCCTGGTCCTGTAAAACTTTGGAAATATTCATGGTGTGGAATTGGATACTTCTAATGGTTTCTAAATAATGATAACAGCATTCTACCATTATTTACCATTTTCTACCATTTTCTACCATTTTTTGTAAATGGTTCGGTGGGCTGGGAAGATAGCAATTCACACATCCTTGCAAAGTGTGGTTTGGTGCCATGCAACAATGGCCCACCACAAAGGATCCACCAGTGCCCAGCAGTGAAATCTAAAACTATACAGATGCAACAATAGGGCTTACTTTTATGGGGGCAATAAAGTAATTTTACCATTTGGCCAGATTTACCATTTTTTGTAAATATTTGTAAATGTGAAATAATCACAGAGAGGTTTCACAATTATTCTAAATAAAGATATTTTTGTACAGTTACTTTCAAAATGTTTCTAAAATATTCAAATAAATTCAAATAAATGAGTATTTTCTTAGTCAATTTTTTGAAAATAATTTAATTATTGTGGCTCAGATATTCTTTTATTCAAAATAATTCAGACTAATTATAAATATCGCCTAAAAACCCTCATGGTGTCTTGGAATGGACTCTAATGTTTAATGTTGCATGATGATGTTTAACGTTATGATAAATTAAATGTTTAATGTATGGTAGAAACTCCTGTGATAGTATAGCTTTGCAATTCAGCCCCTAGGCCGAAACAAGCTTTCAATTCATTTTGCTCTTCGTATTGTTACTGAACCAGTCTACAAGTAAAAGTGAAGCCGTATCACTATAATGGTACATGATGACGCATGGTGCTTTCTGCCTCTACTCTGTAAACACGGGAGATGGTATCAACATGTAGTGAGGAATGTAACCATGTCAATCATTTACATTATAGCATACCCTATTATACATGTATCTTTTAAACTCATATTACACTTAAAATGTCACTTTTTAATATTTCTCAATAGTTCTATTTTGGATTGAAATAAAATCGATTTTATTGCTGATATATATGTCACAGGAGAGATGTCGATCCAGTAGAATCGTCGATTCTCCTAGGAGAGATCTCGATCGGAGCTGGTCCTAGGGCCAGCTCCGATCGGGGTCTCTCCTAGGAGAATCGACGATTCTACTAGTATAGATTGCGATCGGGGTCTCTCCTAGGGCCAACTCCGATCCAAACTCAAATGATGCTAAGATATTGGAAACAGACTGCGATCGGGATCTCTCCTAGGAAAATCGGCGATTCTACTAGGAGAGACCCCGATCGGAGTTGGCCCTAGGACCAGCTCCGATCCAAACTCAAATGATACTAAGATATAGGAAACAGCAATACTTTTTATGATAAACAATGATTTTATTTAGTATTAAATGCAAACCTACTAACTCATTAACAACTACACACAAGCCTACTTGTGTCTACAATGTTCACTCAAGACTACCACAATAGGGTCGCTTCTTCAACTTTACTCAAGGTAGACTATAGTATATAGCATCACTTTCATGGTAAATGAGTATGTTTTCTGATAAAGTAATTTCTGATACGGTAGTGGCAAAAATCTTATAATGTGTGAAAGGCACCAACGGGCGATCAATGTGTCAGTATGCAAATTTCACAGCTTTGGAAGAACTGGAAGAACAATAACAACTGTAAAGTCGTCAAACAGGTGTCAAAAGATTAAGTAGAGTTTCAAGATAATACTCACTATTTCACACCTATTGAGTACATTTCACTACTGACACTAGTCAGACTTGTATTTGTCTTGAGTGAACATTGTAGAAGTGACACAAGTAGGCTTGTGTGTAGTTGTTAATGAGTTAGTAGGTTTGCATTAATACTAAATAGAACCATTGTTTATCATAAAAAGTATTGCTGTTTCCTATATCTTAGTATCATTTGAGTTTGGATCGGAGCTGGTCCTAGGGCCAACTCCGATCGGGGTCTCTCCTAGTAGAATCGCCGATTTTCCTAGGAGAGATCCCGATCGCAGTCTGTTTCCAATATCTTAGCATCATTTGAGTTTGGATCGGAGTTGGCCCTAGGAGAGACCCCAATCGCAATCTATACTAGTAGAATCGTCGATTCTCCTAGGAGAGACCCCGATCGGAGCTGGCCCTAGGACCAGCTCCGATCGAGATCTCTCCTAGGAGAATCGACGATTCTACTGGATCGACATCTCTCCTGTGACATATATATATATGTATGCATCCGATTCTGTAGATCCACACTTTTAAATTGTACAGTATAAGTGGGAATTGTGATGATTATTATTAGATTAATGCACTTAGGCAGGACATTTCATTAGACTCTTAAGCGCCAGTCTCTTTTGTACATTGTACGAGGCAATTTAGTCTTCGCACTACAATCTTGACATTGTGTGTGTTTAAATAAACCAGTTCTCTCTTCTTTCATATCCGGTCTCTATATTTACAGTCAATATCAGTGTTCTGACGAATCTGTATTTTAGGGTACGGCCCATGGCTTCATATTTTGATTGGCACGGCTTAAACTTACTTGCCTGTGCACAGCTCGACGGTCAAAAAACTTGAACGGTTCTTTTCTTTTCTTTGCCCGGTTCTTTTGTTCGAATTGACGAAGATGTTGACGCGATGTGTAGTTTATGTCACATTTTTTTTGGAATAACCTTGAGTTTTATCGGGTTGGCATGATATATATAGAATACAACACGGTGTATTCCGTATCACCCGAGGTACCAGCCCGACCGCGGGTCGGATTGCACGACGGCCGAAGGCCGGAGGGTCATCCGACCCGCGGGAGGGCTGGGACTGAGGGTGATGCGGAATACACCGTGGCGTGTTGTATTTTATTTATGTCATACCCACCTGAGAGAACCACTGTTTTGATGCGAAATGCGCCAGAAGTTGAACAAATTTGTTGCCCTCGAAAAAACAAGTATTGCAACAGTAATGTTCCAACGTCCGAATCAGGTACTTAGTATTCGAACTTTCGATGGCGCCGTACTCGGCCCACTCGAAACAGTTCGATTTATTCGAATGGAGCCCGTGTGATAAGCCCGGGCTGTACGGAAAGTTATCAGCCGGTCCAGAACACCTGTATCGAACGTTTTCGCATCACAGGTATGACATAAAGATAAACAAGTTACAACATGGCGTATTCCATATCACCCTCGATCCCGGCCCTCCCGCGAGTTGGATAGCCCAATGGCCAGATCGCAATCCTACCTGCGGTTGGGCCATACCTCAGGTAATACTGAATAGCCTGCGTTGTGAATTTACCAGAGTCGCAGGAAGTACAGTTTAGTGTAGAACTAGGCATTTAACAGACATAACAGGTTATGGAGTCAATGGAAGAGGCACATAGGGGAGACTACACGGTTAGAATTTTTCCTAATAATACATGTAATCTCATGGGAGAGTTTAGGAAACAAATGCAATAATCTCAAGAATCAAAACATCAAGCCATACAAACATACCCTCATCTGTTGCCCTTAACTCTGTCTAGTCTCATCACAGGCATTTGCAAGAATTTCTATATGGCTAGTCTTTAGATACCCCCCCCCCCCCCATCAGAGCCCTTGGATTGGTCCTTTAGGCCAAAATCAGCTACCTGGGGATGATACCACTATCTCAGAGGGGTGCCAGACCCTCCAACTGTTTAAAGGTAATTCTTTACCACTGATTCTACTGAAGCCACTCCAAAACTGCACATAATAACATAAAATTCCACCAAGAAAGGCTTTTCAATGGTTTGTTTTTATTTGAGATCTGTCACCATTGGCTCAAGGCGCATGCGCTAATTGTTGCGTCACCCCTACACTGTACTGATCAGAGGCCCCCCAGATTACACCACTTCAGTTTGATATATCAGATACATTGAATGGTCACTCACCAACTGCCAAAGAGGGGTTGTGGGCTCTAGAATTACTGGAAAATGTGACCCTTGCCATTTGCTAAAAATAAAGGAAAGAAAATTGATGGGCTTGCATGGGACTGCATTGGGATTTATATTGGAAAAAAAAACAAGTTTTTACCTTGTATAGACTATACTTAGGATGCAGTGCTTGATTTATCTGTAAACAAAATAAAACGTGTTCGTAAAAGTTTGCCGAACCCGAAGAGGAAGGTGTTTGATTACAATTTTCGTCCTGACTTATTTTCGACAGTTGAATATAAAAAGGCCGGTTTTATCATTGTCTTACATTATGTATTACTGATATTTGGAAAAGTTGGATCACATGTGTGAGGGTGCCGGGCCTCTGGCAGAAGTCAATACTAGCAATACGCCAGGTTCTTTCTACCGTTTGCTGCCAACAAAATCTTGAAGTGCCCCACCTTCTGGGTTTGGCAAACACATTTTCGAACACGTTCTTTGTTCTCAGCTGAATGCGGTGACGTTATGGTTTGTGAGTAAAATCCCTCCTATGATGAAATACTGTAAATGCAGAAATGTTCGCGGTGGATTAATGTTCGCGGTTTTCGCGGTGACCACTTTACCGCGAAATTAAAACCACCGCGAACATTTTTCTATTGTGGTATTAGACTGCAGTCTATGCTGTAACCGCGAACTTAAATCCACCGCGAAAAGTCCTTTTTCCCGCTACCGCGAAATTAAATCCCCGGGAACTTAAATGCATTTACAGTAAGTCCATGTGGTTCAAAAGGGTCTATCACTCAAGCAACTGGATAATTATTAAGATTTTGGAAATGGTGAGATGTTTCAGGTGTCACTGATGAAAGGTACTGAATACTATGTGAAAAATGACACACCCAGGTGCTCGTGACTAGTAATTGCAATTTGGCATACCAAATCAAGGTCCATTGTGTTTCATCAAAACCTCATTATTGGTAAATGCCAGTGAGTGTTTTTCACACTCATACCGTAGTCAACCACTACAATTGCGAACCCTCTGGCATCTGTTGGTAGAACATTCCGGATGTTTTGAAACGTTGGAAACTATGTTTCCAATACGTTCATCAGTTTGTACTGCAGGTACAATGAGTTCGTAATTGACGTTCATCGGACTATATGATCACTGACCGCATACACGATCGCTCACTCTACACCCGCGGACTGCTCCGTCCAGCAGTCCTGCAAACTTCTTCCTGTTTTGAACCGACAGTTTTCAACACTGCGACAGTTGCAGGTGGGTAAATTATTATCCATGGTTTTGCCATAAATGCAGAAATGTTTCCAGTGGTTTTATGTTCGCAGTTTTCATGCTGACCACAAACACACAACTACCATGCAGGAAAAATTGACTGTCTTCTCACCCCCTTGTCTAAGCACTACATGTACTTAGTACATGGTTCAGTATCATAATGTGTTGTAGGCGCATATGTAGGCGCAATTATTACATTGACGATGCATTTTAAATGCTTACAAAGCACAAATTGAACGAAGACCGGATACTGTACATTGAAGTGCTATGTATTTAGAGGGTAGATACAGTCAGATCAGTGCATGGCAGTTGATCATGCCAGCATTGCGAAAGCAACTGGTCTGTTTGTCTATGGTACACTCGCTGAGTAGACATGTAGTATAGTAGAGGCCAGTTAATTCCATGATGGATTAATGCACACTTCTGTCAACTGCACGGAATCCTAAGATCCCAAATCAGTGCACATTATTGCATCAGCCGGATGATTGCATGAAATACGCTGGCAAATAGGCTGTGCAATTAAACGGCTTCTACAGTTACAGTAGTGGTTTCCGAGTCTGGCTTTCTGTGGGTAGTTTCTGATTGGCTATCTGTTAAGACGTCAGGGTTTCTATACAGCATGCATCTGTAGCAATGCATTTATAGTAGCTGCTTTCCCTGTCCACGGTACTGAATTGGTGCTGCACTACTTCTTGGACAGATGTAAAAACACATGCAGTTTTGACATTCAAGAGATCTTTTTTATTTTCTGGACCTTTTTATCTATTTAGGTATGTTGTGTACTGTCTTTTTTTGCATTCATTTTAATCATTCTCTTCGCCAATGGCGATAGAGTATGTTTTTGTCGACTTGGGTCTGTATGTAGGTCAACAGCATATAACTCGAAAAATTGTAGATGGAACTTTGTGATTTTTGGTAGGTGTGTAGCGGTTGTCGAAAGGAATGCCAAGTTCGAAAACGGTTTACCTGGCGTTTTCCTACGGTACTGCAGCGAGCTTGGTATGTTTTTTGCAGTTTGTTTTGGGCAGCATAAGTCAAAATCTAGCTGGGCGATTTTCAAGAAACTTGGTAGGTGTGTAGCGGTTTTGGAGAGGAAGGTCAAGTGCGAAAATGGTTTACCTGGCTCTTACCTACGGCGCTGTAGCGGGATTTGTATGTAAGTGCGTTTGTCTGTAAGCAAGATAACTCGAGAACCCTTGAATGGATCCTGATGATATTTGGTAGGTGGGTGGGGGTCAAGAAAACGAAGGTCAAGTTCGATAATGGGCCCCCTAGTGACTGCCTAAGGTACTGCAGCAAAACTTTTATTTTTGACACTTCGTGTTTTGGATATGCTGTGGTCATGATTTTTGAGTGGTAGATAGCCCTTGGGGCAGAGAGTAAGTGCTGTGAGTTTGGACCCCCTAGCGGCTTTTTGGGAACTGCAGGCACCGATTTCCTTTCAAACTTTGAACGAGAATAACTCGAGAACGTGTTGACGGATCATCAGGATTTTTTGGTATGTAGATAGAATGAGTACTTAAAATAATAATCTACATGGAAAGATGCATTTAATTGTAATCAGTGGCCAATTAACAGAAATAAACTGTTTTGTATATACATGTATCTCACTTGACCTATATCTATGGACACATCTGTTTGACAGATGTTTTTGCTGGAGGAAACACTGACAAGCCGTGAGCTGGACACTGAAAAGCTTGAAATTCTGATTGACCAGGGGTGCTATCAGGTCATCTTGTACAATCAGGTCTTGTTTTGGTAGCATTTGTGGGGTTTGGGGGTAGGTACTATTTAGTAATAGATGAATAAGACCTTAAAGTCTTAAATAAAGGCATGATTTAGTAATACATGAATAAGACCTTAAAGTCTTGAATAAAGGCATGATTATTTGGCGAAGAGATGGGTTCGTTGAACTCTAGTTTTCTTATCATTTGTTCTGACAATGTCTCTGATCAGACGTTTCTAGAAAAACAGCTTTTAAATACCTATTGTTCTATACAATGGAGGGTGTCTGAGGGGTGTCCAACCATATGTGTGGAGAAAAATATGTACACAAAATGTCTATTGGCAGTTAACAAATTCTTAATTTCAGAGCCTGTGTTTTAAATAATATATTTTGTGATGGTCTTTGCTAAAAAATGTCTATTGTCCATTTAACATTTCTAATAAAACATATTCTAATAGCGAGACTCCACGGATGGTGAAAGGCTGTTGACAACCGATCTTTGCCATCATGGCAACTGCCTTTGAGTATGTTCTCATCGTCATCAATGCAAGTAAGTTGTGTTTTTGTCTTAGTTTCTTGTACATTGTGGTGTCTTCATATCTACTTTCTTCACTATCTTAAGCTAGGCTTTGCTTTTGTTCTATAAGTAAAAGTGTATGAAGAAGCATGAGACAATAAAAGCAGAATCATTTTTATAAATATTCTAATAGTGTCAGGGTCACTGCTAACTTCAACCTCTGATTCGGTACTGAAATATTTGTTTTGTCTGTAAATTCAAAATACATGTACTGTAGGTCTTAATATGAAGAAGGAGGTTTAAAATGTCCTGTAAAGCAGTTCATTTTCTATGACGTTAAAAACTATCAATTGTGCCCTACAGTCGTCATTGTGGTCACTGTTGCCGGTGGTCTCCTCACCATACTGGCCATCTGGACACGCCCAAACCTGCGGAAACTGGTCAACGTGCCACTGGTCAGTCTCAGCTGTGCAGATATGCTCTTCAGCAGCTTGAATTCCCCCTTTTGGATCCAGCATGTCCTAAACCCCCAATGGGAGCCCCCACCAGCTCTGTGCTGGTTTGTGTCCTACATCTCCCCAGTGCTGTGGGGGGCATCGCTAAGCCACATGTTGTGTATCGCTCTTCAGCGTTACTTCAAGGTCTGTACCAACAGTACACGTCTGAATTCCACGCGTGCCCTCGTCATCATGCTCTTGCTCACATGGTTGGTCCCCATTGTTTCATTCTTGCCTCTTCACATCGGTGAAGAAGTAAAGGTGGACCCGAAGATGAAAATTTGCATGATGGCAAATTCTGACAAACTCTGGGCAAAGATTCCCTCAGTTCTATTTACCTTTGTCCTCCCATACATTGGTTCCCTCACTTCTTACATCCTGATCCAAAACCATGTGAGGAAGAGTAAGAAACGAGTCCACGCTAACGCACAGGGCCAGCCTTCTGCCCGTTTGACAGTGAAGCACACAAGTGGGGAGGGAGGTAGTACCAGTACTACATGTAGTGGTGCCGGCCCTTCCACCAGCACAGAAACCATCAAGGGGGCAAAGCCTGTAAGGAATCTGGAGGGTGTGGTGTGGGTGGGGGACGAAAAGTCCTCATCAAGTGATGACGGACAGAAAGGCAAAGATTGCATAGAGCCGGGTATACCCAAAGGTACCATGATCCTGGTTACTCCGGTACCAGACACAGATCAAAACAAAGAGCTAAAAAAATCTTTATCAAGCGTTGAAGAACAAAAAAGCAGTGGCTGCATAGAGCCCAATAAAGCCCAAGGCATGAATCTAACTGTAACTACACTGTCAGATCAGATAGCCAAAACAGAACGACAGCAGCACGCTGTCCCAGGCAAAAGCTCACAAAACTGTCCCAGTCCTGCTGAAAGGCAGATCACCAAAATGATGATGATGCTGTTTGCTGTGTACACTGTGTGCTGTCTGCCCATGATAGTGATGGTGATTTTCTCCGATAAAATTCCGGCTGAAGCCTTCAATGTGGCCCAGCTGCTAGGATTATTAAACGGTGCCCTGAACCCGATCGTATACGGCGTCATGAACAAAAACATTCGCCAGGGATACAAGCATGTCCTGGACAGCATTCTCAACTTCATAACCTGAGTTGCTGTAAATAGTTTGGCATCTTGTGTTTGATGAAAAGGCACATCAGTGAGGTTTAAAAAAAATTTTAAACCTCAAATGAAAGAAGGTGGCTTGCATGAACAACATAATGCATTTACATGCATCAGTGACATTGATTCAACTCAGATCCTATGAACACACTAGACTATACTATGACCACGCTCCCACCCACTCCTACAACCGCATTACTTTTTACCCCTACGACCGCATCCCCCCTACAATCGCAATACTTTATTACCCTGATGACCGCACTACTTTTTTACCTATTGCCCCAGAAAAAAAGGATTAACCAAAATACAGGAGACTAATAATTTGCTAAAGTAACTGTAAAAACGATGATTGACAAGGCTTAAGTTAAGATTCAAACTCTATCTCCACTTATTAGTTTGTAGCTGTTAGAAATTTCCTTCATTCATTTCACGACACGACATTTCACATTCAGTTTAAGCACTTTTGCCCCTTGTATTAAATAAGAAATCCTCGCATTTCAATGTCAGATCACAAAATGCTAACTGAACTTTGTTTCACTGACACATATAAAATATATCCTAATATGATGGTCGTACTTTAACGAGCGTGAATTGCATTCAGATGCCTTTTCAACGTAAAAAGAAAGGTTTTCCTTCTCTAACCTTCTACTAAATCAGACACTAAAAATGAAGTCTCAAATCCTTTTCAAACTGTAATAAAGCGGCCATATCACCATGGCTCAGGATGACGTCTGGTGCATTCTTTCCCCTCTGTTATTCACCGGGGAGATAACATAACCATCTAGTGAGGAATGCAGCTGCATCACTCGCTCACAATACTGCATTAACAATCTTATCAAAATAACTGCCCTATAGAAACACGACAGGTTTCCATATTCATCTTTAACATACAGTCTAGGATTATATCTAGGTCAGTGAAGTTTCTCGATGCAATATTTAGTTCCTTGAACCATTTATTTGAAGTAAAACAATCAGGGAATATACGACGGTCGCTGCTGCCAGCCATTGCGCCCAATTGTGGTGCTGTGCCATGTGCTCTCCCCTCCTTTCGTTGCTCCGCTGATCTCAGTTTGAATAGACTCAAACAGAACACTGCATGCATATTAATCTTTGATAGTCTGGAAGTGTCATTGAAATAACCTGTAACATCTGCTTTTCCAACTTAAAAATAAATGAAACCGAAAATGGCAAATTTACAGTACAGTGGCGAATTTAGGGCCGCTTTTGTTAGATACATTATCCACCAGAGGTTGGGACCAGGCTAACTTCTGCAATATATCCGCCCACACGGTTTTCATAGAACAGACGAAACTATTTCCTCTTTTTTGAATGAGTCAGCGAATCTGACTAGAGATAGCTTGGGAGACTTCTACAAATTGTTGGTGGGAAGGCCGGTCGAAAAAAAAAATATGATAGGAATAGGTCACGATTTTTCCCACCAACCTCTGCTTGGAGAGTAACCAGTAGCAGGTTCTGGTAAAAGCACTGATGAAAACTTTTGAAAGAAGGCTATGGGGGACAGGGACGTCCGGATATTTTAAGAGAGGGTGAACATGCAATTGATGATGATGATGTATGTAATTCTATACTTTTAGACAATTGTATCAATAATCTTTGGATGTACTTTGCCCTTTGGTTTCTTGCACACTGTACCCTTTGTATGTTGTAAAATAGTTGTTAACAAAATGTGAATACTGTTGCACAGTAAAGTTCAAATTATTGTATTGAATTTCATACTTATGTCTATCAGATATAACCAATTGCGTCAGACGCAATGATCTTGTTGGAGCTGTTTTGTTTTCTTGTACATGAACATTGTATGTAGAGTGCAAAATCATTTTGTCTTGTAGATGCCAAACTTGCTATACTACCACGTTGTACACTGTTGTGCAAGTTTCTCTATTCTATGATTCGTATGAATAGATACATTTTAATTGCCTCAAAGTTCCCTGGTGTTTTGTGTATGTTTTAAACCATGTTTAGTTACATGTAAAACGCCAGTTTTGTACTGTTAAAAGCCATGGTAATGGCCTTAGATATACTGCTCTGAATCAGTGACACAAAATATGTCTATCCTGACATATACATAATTATATACACCACAATTTACATTATATAATCTGCTAACCTTAAATCTCATACTCAGAGCGGAATGATGTTCTGACCGGCATATGGTAATTGAGGCTTTCGCATACTCTAGCGAAAATAGATTTAATCTGACGAAAATGCCCCAAAGACCATAAGAAGCTGAAGCTTGCAATGGTTTAATGTTATTACAATTATGAGATGTTGTTATGTTATGCTGTACAGTAAATGTTTTGATTTGTGTGCATTGATATTCCTGGAAGAGTAGCTGTCACATGTAACAGTTAAAGGAGTTTAACTAAAGAATAAACCTTATTTTGTGCACTGTACCATTTGAGTTGCCATTTCGATGTCGTTTGACGCCATTCAGCATTCCATGTCGTTCCGCGTCTTTCTGGCAGTTGTTGCTTTGCGTTCTGTACCGTTCAGATGGCATATTGATGCCGTTCCGCAACCATTTGAATAGCAGCTCCAGGAGGCCATACAGCGCCCATTCGCATGAACGTACACATGGTTCGGAACAACCGCTTACAGGCCGTTAAAATTGGCCAAAATGCATTCGTGAAAAATGCTAACCATATTTTCGAAGTCCACCTTCCTTTCCGCAACTGATACTCAATACCAAATATCAGAAAAATCCATACTCAGCTTCTTGAGTTATATGATTTTTTTTACATGTAATACGTTAACCTACATAAAGACTCACACATCAATGCCATAAACATCATAAGAAAAATCATAGCCACAGCATGTCCAGGACTCGAGATATCAAACAAGGAATTTCCGCTGCAGTACTGTAACAGGCTGCTGGAGGGACCAAAATCTAATCGTTTCCAGATCTCATCAAGACCTACCCTCATGTTAAATATCAATGCCATCCATCCAGGCGTTCTCGAGTTATGCTGGTCTTCTATGTATACATACATACAAATATACATAGTTACATAGTATTACATACAAACGCTACAAAACATAACCTTCCCAGCGAAGGTAAATATAACCTCCTTGGCAAAGGTAACAATAACAATGGAAATACCCCTACCTTTTGCCTTAACTATACATCTACATCTAACCCCCAAATAGCCCCGCATGGGGCATCGTGGGGGGGGGGGGGAGCTGAGGCTCCCGGGTTAGGGCGGGCAAGCCGCCTGCCTGGCACGGAAGCACTCAACGTTGGGAGCACTTACAAGTACAACCGTGCCAGGCAGGGCATTCCACTCATGAGTAGTGCGTGGGAAAAATGAGTTTTTGTATGTGTCGGAGTGGGCAAAGATGGGTAGGTATTTGTGAAAAATATCTTGTAACTAACAACCATTAGACCACAAGACCAACAGTTAAAAGACAGTTAGTACAACGACGTACCCAGCAGCTCGGAGGAAGTACTCCAGAGCCTCTGCATGTCTGTCCTGGTTCTCTAGGGCGTGGCCAACGTTGTTCCACAGCTTCGCGTTTCTCGTGTTCACCTTCAGCGCAGACTGGAACAAACTATACTCCGACTCCCTGGGCAGAAATGCAAACAAAACTCTACCTTTAGGTTGAAGCCCCATTATGTAACATTTGAACAATAACTGAAGTAGATTTTTGTACAATTTCTTTTAATAGTAAATTAGGAACTGCATACAAATATTCAGGGAGGAGTTTACATGATCATTGTTTTAAACAATCATGTTTTGAAACTGTAATCCTTTAAGCCAACATATGGCTACACATGGCTGACCTATATGTAACGCTGCATTCACCTTTCTCTGAGGGTAACCTATATGCAAACTTTGTAAAAAAAAACGAATTTAGAGATATGAAGTCGACAGACGGTGGTTTCAAATTGAAACATTTTAAAAATATTGCAAATCTGAAACCACTGTTAGCCGACAATACTCCTAAATGTGCTGTTTTTAAAGGCGATACATTTCACTTCTCTGGCCCTTTAACAATTGAGTATAGTATGTTAGAGTCTTATAATGCAAAAGCTCCACCTTTGAACCACTGTGTGTACTGCAGAGTGACCAAAATCTGAATGTAAATGATGGTGGAATCTGACACTATCTGAATGGTCTCACCAGTCAAAATTTCTTCTGATTGTCTTGGCACTGTGGAAGACAAGTAGAGAGAAGACAGCAGCATATGTGACGTACTTAAGGTTTCTGAAATAGAAAGAAACAATTTGAAACAATTACAAACATTGAATGTTCTGTCAGTAATGTTATATTAGCTTCTATTAACTTCCTTCAAGTTGATGAAGATATAGGAACAAGCTGCTTTTCTACCAAGACTGGGTAAAAATGAATAGAGTGTTTGCCTTGCATTCAATTAATTTTGTGAGTTTGATCCCTGGCCAAGCCATACCTTACAAATGTCATTTGAACTTACTGCTTTCTCTGCTTACCAATCCCAGGATTTGTTAATTTATAACTGTAAAAGAGTACGGCAGTTGAAGACACACACACCACTACCAGTAGATTAGCCCCCTGCTGTAGTGATTGCACAAAGTTATGTGGCCCAAGGGTTTAATTGAAACAGAGAAGGTCATCTGACGTGCAAAGGACTTCAACTGACCTTTGCTTGGCTAGCAGGCTGGTTCCCATGGCGACGAGTAAACAGAAGCCCATACTGGGGATGTACAGGATCCGCTCGGCCACCACAAAGCCTACTGGGAAGAACAGATTGGATGCTGGGAGAAACGGAAGCACCATCAGAGATAAGGCCTGTAAAAAAGTTTGTTTTCATTAATTAGATAGAGTAAAAGGCATTTTGATATTGAAAAAGTATTACTTGTAACATTATCATAAAAAAAAACTGAAAGTTTTGATTGGCATTTTGAGAAATTATATCAAAGTTACATTATGTTTGACCTTTGATTAAAAGCATAATTCAAAATTTTGTTCTAATTTCAAATCAAGAAGAAACGATATGCTTTAAGGTCAGATTGGAAATTACAATTATCGTATAAAGTATACATGTTTCACAAAATTTGTTCAACACGTGCATTTGGATATTCCCTTATACATTTACACAAATCAACAATCAAAATATATCAGGAAAGACAAATAAACATGGTGAGTGCAATGAAAAATCATGTTACCATAATTTGACAATTTTGAAAGACATTCCTTAGAACCACGACCATAAACACTACATTTTCTTCTATCTGCAAAATCATCCCCAAAAAACACCAAAACATTTCTCGCTTCACAGTTGTAGAATAGTGAGATACTGTAAATGCATTTAAGTTCGCGGGGATTTAATTTCGCGTTAGCGGGAAAAAGGACTTTTCGCGGTGGTTTTAATTTTGCGGTAACACCATAGACTGCAGTCTAATACCATGATAGAAAAATGTTCACGGTGGTTTTAAGTTCCGGGTGGTCACCGCAAAAAACGTAAACATTAATCCACCGCAAACATTTCTGCATTTACAGTAGATAACCTACCATAATTGTAGCTTTAGCTCGTTTCCCATCACAAGTTAAAGCGTAGTGAGCCAACTTGGCCATGGTTACCCAGAAGGCTAGTGTGCAAAGGTTTCTGGGATCACTAAAAGTCTCTACCAAAGGCACAGTTCCCATCGTCCAATCACAGCACAGCTCTGATGGAAAGAGGAGGAGCCAGGCGTTGATTGACAGGAGGTAGTTGAAGGTGAGCTGTCGTGTGGGGGACGGGGACACAGAGGCTGGGTTGTCGAATCTGGAGGCAAAAAACAACAGTTACTGTAGATTATTTTTAACAAAAAGTAGCTATTTCATAGCCTCCATAGCAGGCTCTCTGGGGCCTTTTTTGGCTCATAATACACTTTTGCTGGCCATTTCTTTTTGTACTGGACTGCTGACTGCCGGCCGTCGCTCTAGTACGGGGCCAGTAATCAGCGACGTCTGGCAATCAGCGATCCAGTACTAAAGGAAATGGCCAGCAAAACTAATTTATGAACCGAAAAAAGGCCCCAGAGAGTCTGCTATGGAGGCTAGCTATTTTAAGGCCACAGCCATCAAATTCTATGGATGACATCTATGTACACATTGATTTTTTGCCATAGTTGTTCCCCTTCCATCTACATGAGTGTACTTGTAGAAGTGAAACAAGTTCAGTAGTTGTAAAAGTGTTGCTAGTGTGATAGCCTTGAGTGTATTACTTGGAGTAATACTCAGGCTACCACATGTACATTTGCTACATGTACTTCCTGCTATTCTTGAATACGGAGTTATAAAAAAAAGCATCTCTTTTTACACTCTAGCATAAGATTCAGAGTCTAGGGAGGATGTCATTAATACAATTTACTTGAAAATTTATCTATGTTCAACTTCAGTTGGTAGAACTGTCAGTCTGGATAGAAGTTGCATGACTGAAATTCCCAACACAGAAAATTTGACCTACTCATCAACAAGTTTTCTACTGTTCATGCAGCTGTAGTCTTTGCCAAGAAATGAGCAATCCACTGAATCTGTGATGTCACGTTATGCAGATAGAACGCATGAGTCATAAAATTTCTGCAACTTACTCCACTGCTTACCGAGTCACAAATTTCTATCTGCATAACATAATGTCACAGAAGCAGTGGATTGATAATTAGTTCGCAAAGACTCGAGTTGGACAGTTCTACTTTGAGCCTGAAAATAGCCTATTGAAAAAGTTGCTATGATAAATTACTATACCTGTCAGTGAGTGTATGTTCTAGGAATACATCTTAGTGACTAAAAGTATGGATGGTTTCCACTGGTCAACTCAATTATGCTATTCTAATCTGTTCAGGAGACTGTTGTATGGCAGTTGAAATTCAAATGGAGGTCATGACCTATGACCTATTACCTTGTGAAGACAGGCAGCTGTGCCCCCATGACCTTCACCCTGGCCAGCATCAAACATGCCGTGCTCACGACGAGTAGTAGGTTACGAGCTATGGAACTCTTCAACCATGGAGGAAGGCCTGACTTTCCCGACACAAGAGTGTATGCAGTGAACAGAAGGTCTTGTATTGTTTTCTGTGAAAAAATGTTAACGTATCTGTAGTTAATTGGTTTATTATAATCATGATTCTTGAATATCAATGTCTATGGAAATTTAAGCTAGCTTTGACATAATGTCCAACATAAGCAAAGACTGGACTATTTATGGCTCTTTAAGATATCAGTCTCCATCCATCCATCCATCAGTCCCGTATCTCAGGAAGCCGTAGGGGCGGTAAGACTGTTCACAAGTGACTTCCACTTCCATATTCATCTACAATTGCTATAACCCAAGTGTTATGATAGAATAAGAGAATGAAGTTCTCAATTCTTGAAAATGGCATGATCTTTCAGAAGGAAAATAGAGAGTCTTGAACATATCCATTAAAAGATTGAAAATCATAAAAATAAAAGTCTGTTTAACATTAATTTGTACAGTAAGGTCACATACCTCGTTTGATTTTCGTGTGATGGATGTCCCAAAAGTTAGCAATCATACAAGGACCACATGATGTATGTGACCAAGCCCTAAAGCATAACTTAGAACACAGGAAATTAGACCAAAATTATAACGAAAGATGTCTGCCTTTAAGAGAGACATCTTACCCTCTGTGCGATGAAGACGTCGTACACACAGCACACCCCTATGACTGTGATACCCTGTTCTTTACACAGGGTGGCAGCACTGGTCAGGAGAACTGTGTACATCACATACCTCCACCCTAAAACAACACAAACAAAGCCATGAAAAGTTTTGTCACATACACTGTTCTCCCAATTCATGCTTTCTTGTCATCTTCCCTAAAAGAAAGGTATTGCAGGGCTCAAAATACCACCTGCATATGCAGGTTAGTGCAGGTGTAGGTTGGGCTGTGCAGGTGTTTCTAAATGTCTTCCTGCACCAGACTTTTGAGACTTGTCCTTGTAATTCATAATATACATACCCATAATGATAAGGGCAGTGATCACAGGCAGTTTGTAATTATTGTGAATACATCAACATGTAATGTTGTATTTAGTTTCTATGCAATGCAGTATTCCCACACATAATTTGTTAGTAAACAGGTGTACAAAATATCTTTTTGTTTTATCCACTTTTGGCATATATTTGAATGGTGCAGGTAACCCTTTTCTGGTGCAAGTAATTTCAAACGTTACCTGCACCAGCGTAGGTAGACAGATAGAAGTATTTTGAGCTCTGCATTGTTTCCAGAAGCTATCTGGGTAGATTTAATTTCTCTGGAACATGATAAAAACATTTTTCCTGATTTGTTCAAGAAAAATATCATTGTTTTTTTGTCCTCTTGCAGCATCTTTTACAACTGCAGCATCTATTACAATAAGACCGAAACCCAGTAAATTTAATGCCAGAAACTATACTGCATTGAAAGAGGTTACCCTCCTTAAGTGACCTTTCTTCTTCAATATTTGATCTTTCTTTATTACGGCAAAGCATTGGAGCCAGCTAAATTACGTACAAATGAAGCATCCTACCAGTAGATTTCCCGAAGGACATCTGTGCACACATGTGTGCACAGCTGTATTTAAACAGCTAAACGGCCCATTAATACTTTATACTATGGCTTTGTGGGTCAATTTCAATCCAAACTCTGTAAAGAATGTTTTTGGGCACCAGGAGATGCGTCTTTTAGGGCAGATAGGGTGTGTTTAGTAGAAGGGACGGCAATAGTGTTGTTAGAAATATGGATTGCATTTAAAGAAATAAGAATGGTGCAAGGATAAGGAGAAAGCTTTCAGTACCAAGGACAGGGATGATAATATCAATACCTACACAGGATTTTCAGTTGAAGGGATGGTGATTTCAGCACAAGGAACTGGATGCTATTTTTAGGGTGAGGGATAGGGGTGGTGTTTTCAGCACCAGGGACAGGGATGGTGTTTTAAGGGACAGGAAGGTTGTTCTAGGGACCAAGGACAGGGATGGTGTTTTAGCACCAAGGACAGGGACTGTGTTTTAAGGGACAGGAAGGTTGTTCTTTGAACCAAGGACAGAGATGGTGTTTTAGCACCAGGCACAGGGATGGTGTTTTAGCACCAGGGACAGGGATGGTGTTTTCAGCACCAGGGACAGGGATGATGTTTTCAGCACCAGGGACAGGGATATGGTTCTTAGCACCAGGGATGTTGTTTTCAGTACCAAGGAAAGGGAATTGTGTTTTAGCAGCAGGGGCAGGGAAAGTGTGTTCAGCACTAGGGATGTTGTTTTTAGCACCAGGGACAGGGATATTGTTTTGATCACCAAAAACAGGCATGATATACTCAGCACATGAAACAGTGTTTAGTATTTTCAGCACCAGGTACAGGGATGGTGTATTCAGCACCAGGGACAGGGATGGTGTGTTCAGAACCATGGACAGGAATCGTGTATTCAGCACCTGGGACAGGGATGGTGTTTACAGCAACAGGGACAGGGATGTTGTGTTAAGCACCTGGAACAGGGATAAAGCTCACCCACCTGCAGGTTTGACAGATCTACAGCAGCAGGTGTAACATCTAAAGGCAGCCAGGAAGAAGATGGAGGAGAGAAGCTCTGCACGGCCCACCACACCTGTCACCTGGAACACCAAGAACTTGTCACCTGTAACACCTGAACTTAAAAACAATGCAGTCAGAGACACATTAGCACAATATACTGTCAGGTTTTCTGTCTATTTGGATGGTGGACAAAAAAGAAAACCTGATAAAAGAATAGACAACCCAATAACACCCATTCATGATTTTTGCTCCTTGTTAGGTAGTTGTACTGTATGCGACAGAGTACATGTACAGGTACTACAGTACTGGTACAGTACCATGAAAATTGATTCAGTACAGGTCCAAATACCAGATTATGAAGTACCAGATGACTACTCTACCACTAAAATTTACACCATATATTCTCTGCTTATTTTGTGACTAAAGGAACACAATACTGACTCTGCTAGGGAGGAAGATGCTATTATCGGGCCATCCGGCCATTTTTTGTGCTAGATAATTGTACAAGAAGCAGCATGCTTTTTCCCCACACTGAATGGTGTTTCTAATTGTCAAAGAAGGAACGAATTTCAGAGCAACACATTTTATATTGTTGAAATGTTCTGGTACCTACATGGAAACCTCTGTACTGGTTCCTGTACCTGATGTTACATATTATGCAGCCATACTACTTACCGCTTCTGTGTGAATGGGATGAACAGCGAACAGTAGCGCTGCGAGGAAGCTTGTACCGAGGCTGGCGAACATGCAGCACACGCTCATGTACGCGACACACACCGCGGCGTGGAGACACACGTTCACCAGGTGGTACCCCATTGGTTCTAACTCGTGCAGAAGGTAGTTCAGCCGAAATGTCAGCACGCACAGGGGACGGTACGACTTGTGACTCTTTTCCTGAAAAAAGTTTAGAAAAAAATTTCTTTATTGAGATGTTGATGAAGGTTAGACATAAAGGTAGGGGTGCGTACTGGTACAGAAGATTCAAATCCAGGTCTGGTTCAGGTCCAGAGAATCAGGTTCAGGTCCAGTCCAGGTTCAGGTCCGGACCTGAACCTGAACCTGGAGTGATTCAGTATGTGAGAAGTCAACATGTAAACGTACGATACTCAAAACAATAGTCCATTTCGCAACAAAGAAATCTGTTTTGTGGAGTATTTGACTCCCATTGGCCTTTTAAAACCCTACAAGGCTAATCCTATCGGTAAGCCCCGAAACGTGTGAATGCCTGATCATATCTGTTCATTTTCCAATACGTCCAACATCCGGTGCACCAAATTTTTTTAGGTCCGTTTTTTCTGGACCGGTCCAATAAGGAAAAATGGATTTTTACCGGTACATCAAGGCAATTAGATACACCAAACAGCAGTAATCAAGCAACTGGATATGATATTGTAAACAGTCAGATGTTTCAGGTAGCATCCACTAAATAAATACATTTGTCTGTGGCAATGTGGAAATCTTGTTGGAGAGCAGGTATTATACCTCAACTATGAATTAGAAAAGAAAAATTTTAACGAGGCAACCAAAAAGTAGTCAAAATGGCCATATGATCCTTAAATAGAGGTGGTACTTTTTTCACTGCATTGACTTTGTATCCTACCCTTAAATGAATTTGACACCCATATATATAAGCATGGGCATTACCTTGTGTGATTTATACTTACACCCGGTTAACAAGCCGTGGTAAATTGAGATGTTGTTCATAGCACTTCTTATTCCAAGGTGCAAACCCTTCGTAAAACTACCGTAAAACGAGAGAACTGTCATTTAAAACCGCTGAAAATTGAGCATTTCTCATTAAACCTCCATTACAGAAGGTCAAGTTTTCACTATCACATAATATTTAGGGCCTTGAAGAAAAAGTTACCACCTCTTTAAAACTGTGGTGTGCAATTCTACACATACTGTCATTTTCACAATGGGCTAATTTTTTTTCCTTTTTTTCTACTTCTCCGCCACAAATTCATGAAACTACAAACATTGATATCCTAATAATATATCATTATGATACATTACTACCACCAAAAACCTCTTGTCCCTTTCCACCATAAAACCAATTGCAAACCTAAGTATATGACAGACATAGCAAAAAAAATTTGTCAAGCAAATAAATCTATCTTCTGCAAAGAAGCCTGAAGTCCCTTTAGAAAATACCGTCCATAAGATTTCATGGTGTGAATTCTACATAAACATACACTGATGCTGCTGACATAACAAAATTCCTTCGTGCAAAGTTATAAATAATCTTTTGAGATAGCGTCCTAAGTACACAATTTTTTATTTTTTAACATTAAATCCAGCCAAAATAAAAAACTTTAAAATATTAACAAAATGATTAGAATTTCCAGTACATGGTTTGCATAAAATCAATTTTGTTGAGCAAATAGATACATCTTCTGTAGCTCACAGTACCTTAGCTTATGACATCCATTAGCAAGTCTCTTGTCGCTGGCCAAAAAAAATAGAATATAAAAAAATGTATCAAAATTTCCAGTATATGCTTGACAGAAAAAAAACAAATGTTGTAGAGCAAATAGATAGTGCGCTCACAGTCCCTTAGCTTATGACATCCATTAGCAAGTCTCTTGTCGCTGGCCACAAAAATAGAATATAAAAAAATGCATCAAAATTTCCAGTATATGCTTGACATAAAAAAACAAATGTTGTATAGCAAATAGATACATCTTCTGAGATGGCCCCTTCAGTAGCGAGCGCTCACAGTCCCTTAGCTTATGACATCAATTAGCAAGTCTCCTGTTGCTGGCCACAAAAATAGAATATAAAAAAATGTATCAAAATTTCCAGTATGTGCTTGACATACAAAAACAAATGTTGTAGAGCAAATAGATACATCTTCTGAGATGGCCTCCTCAGTAGTGCGCTCACAGTCCCTTAGCTTATGACATCCATTACGGAAGTCTCCTGTCGCTGACCACATTAGCCAGTCAGCCTTAAGCACGAGTATTGACCCGCCGCGGAATCCCGATCTCCGAGTGGTAATAGCCCCAGAAGTGGCGCTGCCCCCGCATTAACTACAGTGTCACACGATCTATTAACACAACAAAGGGTACAGAACTGCTTTGGATTGCACTGCTTGGAGAGGAATCGTAAAACTTAGCATGGCTTGCAGTTCCTCTTTGGCACAAATGCAGTGTTGCACAATGTCATAGAAAAAAAATTCCGGTGCATAATAGGGGTGGGTACTGGTATGCTGTTCTGGTACAAAACGTTTTTCTTGTTGAACCGTTCCCGAAACCCAGACATGAAAAAAATCAGTGGACCGGATTTTGGTCTGATTTGAAAATGAACATCATACTGGCAGGCTTTAACATGTTTTGGGGCTTACCAATCCACTGAGGTAACAACAGCGAAGTAGAGGAGAGTTTAGGGTCATCTTTACCAAGTTCCTTCAGTAAAACTAATTGGTCTATTAGTATGTTATTAACTTAAACAGAGGCAGTTAGTGTTTTTTTTACATAAAGATAGGATTTAAAAAAAGCCAATGGACATCAGATATTCCACAAATTTAAATAGAATCCTTTGTAGCACAATGGAGTATCGCCCATTCAAAAAACTTCCACAGACAATTTGACTTTGACAATTAGATCCAGGTTCGGATTCAATGACCAAACAAGATCCCTACACTCTCAACATTAGTGTCAAACAATGAAGTCTCTATCCAACACCATATTAAGTACATCTATTCATCATTGAAACCATTCCAAATAATCAATACATCATTGGTGTATAGAGATCTACTTAAATCCACAAAGGGAATATATCATACCCTGCATGACCATTAAGTGTTACCCTAAACTGTCTATGATGGGGGCTCTTTACTTTGTTCAAGTCTCTAGGTGAGAATGGTTAAGTCTGTAATATGTGTAATGCATCATAGTGGTTACATGATCTTCTGTGGGTACACAGTTCAACACTTGTAATGCAGAACAAGTGTCATTGTTACAGGCATCGTGTTACGGATGGAATTTAAAACTTGTTCCCGAGAAACACCAGAATGCAAAGTTGTAAAAACTGGATGGCCAACAATTTGGCACAGGCAATCACATCCAGTCATATTGACCTTAAAAGAGTTTTGTCCAGTTTATTGTTAAGTCTGTAATATGTGTACTGCATCATAGCGGGTTACATGATCTTCTGTGGGTTCAGAGTTTAACACTTGTAATGCAGAACAAGTGTCATTGTTACAGGCGTCGTGTAATGGATGGAATTCATCAAGACTTGTTCCCAAGAAGCATCAGAATGCAAAGTACAGTAAAAACTGGATGGCCAACCATTTGACACAGGCAATCACATACGGTCATATTAGCCACCTTAAAAAGTTTGACCCATTTTATCGTTAAGTCTGTAATATGTGTAATGCATCATAGTGGTTACATGATCTTCTGTGGGAACAGAGTTCAACACTTGTAATGCAGAACAAGTGTCATTGTTACAGGCGTCGTGTAACGGATGGAATTCAAAACTTGTTCCCAAGAAGCAACAGAATGCAAAATACAGTAAAAACTGGATTGCCTACCATTTGGCACAGGCAATCACATACGGTCATATTAGCCACCTTAAAAAGTTTTACCCATTTTATCGTTAAGTCTGTAATATGTGTAATGCATCATAGCAGGTTCATGATCTTCTGTGGGTTCAGAGTTTAATACTTGTAATGCAGAACAAGTGTCATTGTTACAGGCGTCGTGTAATGGATGGAATTCAAAACTTGTTCCCAAGAAACAACAGAATGCAAAATACAGTAAAACCTGGATGGCCAACCATTTGGCACAGGCAAACACATCAGGTCATATTAGCGACCTTAAAAGAGTTCTGTCCAGTTTATTGTTAAGTTTGTAGTATGTGTAATGCATCATAGTGGTTACATGATCTTCTGTGGGTTCAGAGTTTAATACTTGTAATGCAGAACAAGTGTCATTGTTACAGATGTCGTGTAACGGATGGAATTTAAAACTTGTTCCCGAGAAGCACCAGAATGCAAAGTTGTAAAAACTGGATGGCCAACAATTTGGCACAGGCAACCACATTCAGTCATATTAGCCACCTTAAAAGAGTTCTGTCCAGTTTATTGTTAAGTTTGTAATAAGTGTAATGCATCATAGGGTATACATGATTTTCTGTGGGTACACAGTTCAACACTTGTAATGCAGAATAAGTGTCATTGTTACAGACATCGTGTAACGGATGGAATTCAAATCTTGTTCCCGAGAAGCACCAGAATACAAATTACAGTCAAACCTTGATGGTCAACCACCCTCTAGTCATAAGCTACATTTAAAAGAGTCCTGTCCAGTTTTGCATAGTTAGGCCACACCAATTTTATTTGTTTCTTCTCAGATTTTTTTTCAGAAAAAAATTGTACTGTCAGGAAAAAAACAACTTTTTTTCAAAGGTTTGGGGTGAAGTCTTAGATATACAGCTAAAAGAACACCAAAAAAAACAGCCTGAGGAGTTTAATGGCACATTTTATGCAATGAACCCTTCCTTTGATTTGTTACTAATGTTCTGAATAAAAGTCATTGTTTTTAGACTGAAATTATCCTTCATATGTGGCTCTGAATGGCAATATTTACAGGTTTGTGATAGCAAAACCTGTCTTACTTTTTCTCTGAATTTTTTTTCTTTGAAAGGAAATAAAATGGACTGGTGAATCTGAGAAACAGCAAATAAAATTGGTGTGGCCTTAAGACCCTCTGTTAAGCAACTGTCTTACTCAACCAGTGACCAATTTTTTTCCAGTCCCCATGGGGAATTCCCAACCCACTCAAAAATCAAAACTGATGACAATTCCAACCTCAATACACAGTCAATGAGGCAAAATAGGTGATGCGAAGCACACGTAAATGCAGTGTGAGTTTTGATATGGATAAACTTAATACAGTTTTTGGCTTTTTTAGGTGCAAAATAACACCCAGGCCTAAAACCTTATAATTGATTATTAGAGAAACATGAATTTCCATTTTTACCTGACTCCCTAACCAAAGTAAGTAAACTGTGTAAACTACAAATTTAAAGTAAGTTGTTAAGTGCAATACCAAAGGACACAACGTCTGGCCATAAGGAATTGAACTTATGTTCTTAATCTTATGTCCACTAGTAACTGCTATACCATTGACAGCTAGAACACAATACAAATGTATTGACCAAATGTATACCAATATGTTAAAACTTTTGACTCTTGAACGCACTCCATCCAGTCATTTTGCAAATTCCTCAGCAGAAAATACAGGAATTACCAGCAAATCATTCAAATTTTCTATTTTAGTGACAATGACAGTTACATTCACTAGGGGCAGTTATGGGACTTAAAATTCAAATCAAAGCATTATACATTATTCAGCATCTCCTTTCAAGTCTGAGCAAACATATTACTCAATTAATTCTGCTTCACTGAGGGCGACATGACATTTTATGATTCCTAGTAAGGCCACACCAATTTCATTTGTTGTTTCTCGGATTTTCCGACCCTATTTTTTCCGATTTGAAAAAAACAAACAAAAACTTTTCAATTGATGGCCACACCTCGTGTTGACAAAATTTCACAGCCTCTCCTTTCTCAAATTAACTATGGACCTCAAATTCCAGTAGCTGTACTTTTGGATGGTACATTCATCATTATTCTTCTGAACACTTTGAACATTGATACAAGGGACCCCCCTTAATGTTGAAATGTTGCTATTTCTGTTGTGTAACTTGAGTAAGCC
This sequence comes from Branchiostoma floridae x Branchiostoma belcheri, assembly GCA_019207045.1. NCBI lineage: Eukaryota > Metazoa > Chordata > Leptocardii > Amphioxiformes > Branchiostomatidae > Branchiostoma > Branchiostoma floridae x Branchiostoma belcheri. The sequence continues at coordinate 13,989,383 of CM033039.1, forward strand.
CCTTGATCTTTCCTACCCCCAACTTTTTGCAAATTTAAAACTTTTTTTTTTTTTTTCATTTTTTTTTCAACCGTCCGACCCAATTTAAAAAAAAAAAAAATCCGAAAAACAACAAATAAAATTGGTGTGGCCTAAGGGCTGTCTCCAGAACTTGTCCGCCTATCTTGGGACAGAAATTTGCTTCCAGGTACTAAAAAGTTTCATCCCCTCTGTCCAGAAATCTGTGCTTTGTGACATAAAGATTATACTTTTGTGAGGCTTATAGCTCAAAGCTACAGATTTTCGTTTTTTCTGATACTCAAATTTCAGGAAATTGCTGTACATTCAGTGTACTGTAGCAAACATACAGAAATATCTACCAGGTACAACAATGCACTAACAATCAACAATTAGGTGCACAGCTGCAATTTTCGGTGCAAAAAAGTGCAAAATTTTATGTACCCAGTGTTTTGAGCCTTGGTGGATAAATTGCCACCCTCTACAATGACTAGCTAGGATGATAATTTGCATCTTACCACTTCTGTAGGTATATGTACATAGGAATTGCATAATGACCTCTAGAGCACTACAGTAACTACAGTCTCATGAGACAGACAGAAGCCTAGTACTACCACTTTGAACTGACGGAGAGGTGCACACAGTGGCATTTTCTGCAATTCATCTGTTGAAATTGGCTACTAATTGGCATTTCCCGTTGGAGACGGCCTTTCACACAACTTATGGCACAAAATATCATGTCCTAACATCACCATTTGGTATACAAATTTGTGTACGATACTGTGCATGAAAAAGAGTCTGTCCTTGGTGCTGATTATTTGGTAATTGGAATGAAGCTGCTAAGGCAAAGATTGCAACCAAGATGCTTAGTTTTTAACAGTGAGTTAGTAACAAATCCTAATTGTAATATCTTGCTTGGTAGGGCAAGGCCTTAGTAAAAATATTTCCAAAATTTCAAGTTCACAGCTGGAACAATTACAATAGTATCACATTGTAATAAAGACATACATTTGTTGTACAATGAATTTCAGTAAGATGACTGACTGCAAAGAAGAAAAAAATTAAATTGAGCCCTGGATATCAACAGATAAAAAACACTCACCATTTGCATAGAGATACCTAAAAAGGAAGAGATTATACCCAAAAATGTTATCTGTCCTTGGTGCTGAACAGTGACTGACTTCCACTGGTCGTGACAGAGAAGACAGACGCTATGTACAGTATTTACAGGTTTATTGTACCAGGGAGATCCCCCTAACTCTTTTCGACAAGTACAACGAACAGTGGATCTCGGCTTAACATCCTTTCCTAAAGACTGCAACTCTTTGCGGTAACGTGCATGTCGGGTGAGCGACACAGCTGGAAGCAAACTCACTGCTTCTAGTTCCAGGGGCAGGGCCACTATTCACTGGACTACGCACGCTACCAGTTGGGGAATCGAAAAGTCTCAAAGTCTCAAAGATGGTGAAAGAACTTTCCAATACAGTGCCCTACACACAGCCCCTACGGACTCAACAAGACTATAGGATATAAAAATTTTCTCTTATATAACCAGTTTATCTCACCTGCTTACGTTTTGAAGTCTGTCAGACATCTTCCGCAGAGCTTCTAACTGGAGTTCTGCTTCTCGCCGCTATATGTGGCTGATGTAGGTGGCGCTTTTGCGGCAATAACACTATCCCAAACGTGGCTAAGCTTGTACCCCCCTTCGTTCCGGTTCATCACTGGGGTGGACCTCCTTATACAGACTGCTTCTTTAATCCAACGGATTCGCCTGTTGTCTTCTCGATCTATAACTTTGGCCCCCTCCCAGTCATAACGTCAGCATGTGAGATAAACTGGTTGTGTAAGAGAAAATTCTTATGTCCTATGATCTACCAACCTGATGAAATTATTTTCGGAAGACTATAGGATATATTTTACCTACCTGTATAAATATGTATAAACAGACAGGTAAAACTTACCATGTGCATAGGGGTGCCCCAGAAATCGTTCAAGAACAGGTTGTAGAGAGGGGTGGACGGATGCAGGTCGCGGTTATCCTTGATGGCCGACATGTCGTCAAACACGAACCCGCAGTACAGCGAGTTCCAGTAACAGGTAACCACGGCGACCACCAATAAGACGGCGGCGTGGGTGAACGTAAAGCTGGCCATGATACTTTGGGGTTCCTGGATGCTGGATCGAGTTTGCTTCCTGGATCAACAATATTAAAGATTTTGTTAGAGTTAATTTGAAGAACTTGCTTAGAGTTATTGAAAAAAGTCTTACATCCATCTAAGCTGCACTATGCGTCTTCTGATTCCAAGTACAACTCTAAAAAGGCTCTTACAATGAATGGATTTAGCGTGCACTTTTACAAGCATTTTGTTTTGCTTGGTTTGGTTGAATTCAGAACTCCGTTTGACAAGCATGTGATGCAAGCCTTTGTCATCAAGAACTTAAAAAGTTTCAGGAATTAGGGGCATCCTCGAGGGTTGGACAAGTCCACTAGTCCGATTGTCCCAAACAAGTGATGATAGGGCAAGTGCAAGACCTAACCCACTTGCCCGATCGGACAAGTAAGATTTTTCCATGAGTGAGATTTTGATATACATATACATATACATGTACATGTACTTGTTACTTTTTACAGTCAGGGCATCAAGCATTGTTCAACACAGAAAAATAGAGCCAATAGTAAAAGAATTTCATTGCTTGAAGTGAAAATACATGAAAAATGTTTGATAAAATTTCGGGCAAGTGAAATAAATGTTACTTCAGGCAAGTAAACTAAAGTTTTTACTTTTCACAGATACAGAGGCTTGTGAGTTATCCCAAAAAAAGAGTTATAACGGCCATTCAGATACAGACACGGAAAATTTCTTGTCATACAGATGTATCATGATATGACATGTGAAAATATTATGTATTGCTAAGAACATTCAATAAAATGAGAAATCACAGTTATATTTGTAGCCCTTCGTTCAAGTACCATGAAAAAAAATTTAAACACATTTCATAAAATCATAATGCCATCAAACGTTGCAAGAAAAAATGAATCAAAAATTTTTCACAACTTTGCATCAATCTTTTGAAACTTCCGATGATGCCATCCATAAAATCATTCCCCATATGGCCAAACCTTACAAGATAACTCACTTGACACCCCAACCTTCCACCAAACCCATCGCCCGCTCACAAAAACATCCACTTCCAAGATTACTTTCGCTGGTCCTCTGACGATAGGTGCCAAGGAGGAAAATTACAATCTGCATGTAATAGATGGTTCTTATTTCTGCTGCTTCGAGCAAAGAAACGTGAAAGGAATTGTACCACTTGGACTGGCTAGCTGGAATCATGTGTGACGCATTCTAAGATGTTCCTAATGCAATGCTTATTTCCACATACAACGACAGGGCTTAAAATTGTACTCTATTTCTATTAATCTGTTAACTGCAATATCTAATGCATAATTCCAAGTTTGCATGTTTTCAGATTGCATTTTTAGCTTCGCCAAGAAGCTTATGTTTTTGCCGACTTGGGTCTGTATGTAGGTCAACAGGATATAACTCGAGAAATTGTGGATGGAACTTTTTTATTTTTTGCAGGTGTGTAGCGGTTGTTTAAAGGCATGCCTAGTTCGAAAATGGGTTACCTGGCGTTTTCCTATGGTACATTAGCGAGCTTGGTATTTTTTTTGGTGTTTTTTCGGGAGGCATAAGTCAAAATGTAGCTGGGCGATTTCCACGATATTTGGCAGGTCTGTAGCGGCTGTGGAAAGGATTGCCATGTGCGAGAATGGTTTAGCTACCTTTTACCTATGGTGCTGTAGCTGGCTTTGTATGTAAGTGCGTTTGTCTGTAAGCAAGATAACTCGAGATGTTCTTGATGGATGTTAATGATATTTGGTTGATAGGTAGGGGACACAGAAAGGAAGGTCAAGTTCGATAATGGGCCTCCTGGCAAATTGTTTTGGTACTGCAAGTGAGCATCAAAGTTTGCGCCTAAATTTTCCAGAAGTGCCAGGTTCGTGATTTTTTACTGGTGGATAGCTGTTGGTACTAGGAGTCAATGGTCTAATTTTGGGCCCCCTAGCAGCTTGTTTGGAATTGCAGTGGGTGTTATATTTCGTAACTTTTTAGATGGATAACTCCTGAGGGGATTGATGGATATTTTTTGTTTTTGGTAGGTAGGTACTTTGGATGATTATCAACATAATGAGATGCAAATTATATAAATCACTCTGTATTTAATATAATTACTTAGGGAAACTTCTATAACGGTTGAAAAATACTTGTGACGGAGTCACCTGAAAGGACTTGAATCGACCCATAGATGTCTAAAAATAGAGAAGAAGTATGTCAAAGGAGCCAGTGGAAGCAGGGGCTCCCTGATAAACAGACGTTGTCTTGGAAGCATGAAATTCTGATTGACCAGGGATGTTACTAGGTCATCCGTGTACTATTCCGCCAGGATGGAGTCTGGTAGAGACTACTGGCTGAAAAATGCCTATAAATGGTCATGGTTCATGTTAGCAAAATACAAAGCCTGACCGTGTCCAACACGTATCTATAAAATTAAGCAATTAAATAGCTTGCTGAATTGATGTCAATACGACGGCACACAGCAAAGGATTCATAGCAGTTGAAATATAACATATCTATATACAAGTGTTGCTTATATCTATATACAGATCAACAATAAAAGCAACACTATATCATGGGAACGGTAAAAATGTAGTAGAGGGAACTTGACGAATATCACTTGATATAAAGATGTAGAGCTAATATCTACGAGACACTTCAGGTGTATTTTCTTATGATGGACTGCAAGGAAACTTGGTGTTCCATGTGCCAGTAACACTACATGGGTCTAAACAAACGAATAAGTACTATGTAAAGTCAGTAATATAACATAATTGAACAATGACGGCTTGTAACACATAGTACTTACATCTGTGAACTAGGTTAAAACAACAAGTGACCAAGTGCTGGGACAAGACAAACCCAACATGTTGAAGAACAGCACTTAGGTCAAAAGGGTCACCGTCAATTATCCACGCATTCCTCAACTCTTAACAGAGATGTCATGTTGTAAGGGAAAGGTCGGCTAGAAAGAACTGACATCATTGCGAGAAATACAAATCGCCAAAGGTGACAGGCGGCTGTCATCGGACAGTCGCAGAAATCATAACCTTGGACTCTGTAAAATACCTCTGACTTAACTCGCGACTGCAAAACTTTACTTTCTATTTTCATGAGATTGAAACAAACGTTCACCAAGGCGGGGGTCGTAGCAATCCTTACATATGGCCCTTAGATGACCCTTGGTGAGTTAAAAAGTTCCGTAAATTGGAAGGAACAACTGTTACAGTGGCCGGGGTTTGGTGAGTGACGAATGCAATTATCGGCGTGACTTCCTGTGGTTTCCAGGTTTCCAAGACCTACCCACATACCAAATATCACTTCAATCCATTCAGCCGGTCTTCAATTTGCTGGTTTCTACATACATACATACATACATACATACATACATACAAACGCTACCCAAAACATAACCAGCTCTCCGAAAGTAATTATGACAACACAAAATAGAACAGTAACCTCATACCTGTACAAATTGTTCTGATTATGCAAAGACATTCATTCACATCGCCAAAACATTTGCTGCATTATGTACACCGACAGAATAGACTAATCTACTCACAAAAAAATATGTTCATAATCCAACCAACCACTACATGATGTGACTAGATAACATATGAACTTATACACATTAATCATTCAAAAAGAACTATCTTCCATAGAAATTGTTTATTTGGCGAAGATATGTGTTCGAGGAACTCTAGTTTGAAATGTTTTTCTACAATCTTACAAAATTGGAAACTTTGAGCTCTGAATGGGTACTAGGAAATCCAAGAGAAAAGTTTAAAAAGTTTGTTTTTAGTCATGGTAAAAAGTTCAGACTACATGTAAGCCATGAATGCTGAATTCAACTTCATCAAATTACACCTAGCTAATATACAAATTTTGCAAAAACAGTGCTGAAAATGATTAACTCTCACTGTCTTGCCCAACAAAACAGTTTGGCGACAATATTTAGTTTCCTTGGCTTACATGTACATGTACATGTACATATTGTATGTTGTTTGCTATAGCAGGTCTCTGATAATGGCCAGACTATTGGTCCAGAAAGGACTTTTATTTGTTACGATTTTACAATATGTTAAGGCTTTGAAGTTGTATTGCACAGGCTTCCAACAAACAATTTGAGTGCGCTTTGTGAGTGCTGTTTACGGTGTTGTTGAAAATCCACATACTATATGGATGTTGGAATTAATGTTGTGTTCAATTCTTTGTCTAAGGACACCCAATCTTTTAAACTTCTTGCATATTTTGCATTGAAGTGTGTTTTTTCCAGGCAGATATGACAAAGACAAAATAAAACACGATGTATTCTGTATCATCCTTGGTCCCTACCCTCCCATGGGTCAGATCGCCCGTTGACCTTCGAGTTGACCTTCGAGCGATCTTACACGCAGTCAAGCTAGTACCTCGGGTCATATGGAATACACCTTGTTGTATAATCTTAATGTACATCATAAAAATTACAAAATGTACATGTATTTTCCCCTTACCTGAACCTGTTAGGGATTCGTAAGGCAAACCTAAGTTCCTTTGACATCAAAAACATTAACAGGGTTCGAAATACAACCTGCATATGCACGTTAGTGCAGGTAAAAATGAAGCTGTGCAGGTATTTCTGATATCTACCTGCACCTGACCTGCACTGGTCCACGTACTGTGTTTTATACATATTAAATGTCATATGATGTAGGTGTATGTGGATTGTTATTAGCTGCATTGAATGTTACCACTTCCACCTATTAAGTAATATGCTGTATAAAAGAAAAAAATTAGCAATTGTTCCTGAACAATTTTAGTATGATCTATTAATACTTCCTAAATTCAGAGTACTAGTGGTGCAGGTAAAATATGTCTGGTGCAGGTAATTTTCAATGTTACCTGCACCAGTGCAGGTATGCAGGAAAAAGTATTTTGAGCCCTGATTAACCAAAAAGATAAAACTGGCCAGATAAGCTGCTACTACTCTCATGTAACAAAACAAATTCTATCCTCCCTCTGTCATTTACAACAATGTACCCGTGCACGTGGGTCCTCTTAAAAGACATGTTTGCCTACTAGTGGCTTTTACCATGTATTCCACATGGACAACTAGCTATAGCTATACTTATAGGGTAGGGGGAAGCTATAATTTTCATTCCAATTTCAGAATTCTGGCATGGGATCAATTTTTCTTTCATATGACTCTTTCATATGACTCAAGATTTCTAAATAAGTGAAGCATTTAACTTTGCCAATAGCAAGTAAATCAAAATGGTTTGGAATACCAGTAGAGCCAAATTCATGCCCAAGTAGACCACCAAACCTGCCCAAAATACTGATGAACAAATGTTTTTTTGTGGACAGGTGGTCATTATAGACAGGTTTCTTAATACTTGTGTCAATGGGAACTACCAAAAAGTGATAATGTTGGCTATAGCGTAAGGTGGTCCTTTTGTAGAGGTGGTCATGATCATCAATTGTAACATCAATATGACAGGTTTGACTGTAATTTCCTCCACAGCAGCACTTCAAAACTATATACAGTTTGTAATTATGATCAATAAAAATAGCTATCTGCCTCACATATTGTCTATTATAAGAGGTCGCAAAATGCAATCTGACATTATATCAAATGCATTGGTCACAATCAAACTTAACGTTGTTGAGATGAAGCTTTCAAAAACAACCAGTGGGAGTCAGATACTTCCTCAAATAGATTCCTTTGCCGCGAAATGGACCAACGTTTTGAGTGTCGCCCATTCACAAGTTTTCACAGAAAATTAGGTCCAGGTTTAGGTCCGGACTTGGACATGATTCTCTGGACCTGAACCATACCTAGACCTGAATTTTCCATACTGGTACCCATACAATATAATTGTAAGTTTAAATTTGCCCGTCTTAATATTAGGAGGTCACAATGTACACATTACTGTAGATAGATATAGCACTGTGACAGTAATAGGGTCATGACATACATCTTTGTATCATGATTGGCAGGACTTATGATACCAGCAGCATATGCAGATTAGTGCAGGTAAAATTGATCGACATGTATTTCTTACCTCACCTGCTTTGGGCAATGACAAAAAAAACATGCATAGCATACAGCCAGGAATGATCACAAAGGGACAGAAATGACTGGCATTCCTCATTTAGTAGCATCTACAGCTTGGATACAGAGAATTCAAAATGGTACTTCTTATTCTAACCCTAAGTCTCATTTTAATACACAAATCATTTCTTTAATAATACATCAAATTAAGGCAAAGAAAGTGAGGGATACAACATGCAAAAGTTGTCTTATGGTATCTGTAATTTTGAATGGACACTCAGTCTGCATGAAGAAAAAAATAACTCACAAACATCATTTTAACATACAACATGACACCAATGCTGAATTTTTTTGAAATCAGTATTAGTAAAGCACAGCCATATTCTACATTACCTAGTAGTACACAATATATAAATGGTTAAAATTATTATTGAAACTTACATGCTGCTTTATCCACTTGTTGCAGTGTGTGTAGTCCAGACCTATATCCGTCTTCTATCACTTTGTCCTAAGTCCAGTCCTGACGAGCTGTATTGTAATCACCCTGCATAAGAAAAAACAAACAAAACACAAATATCTTAACTCTCTCACTTAAAAGCTTCAAGAAGAAAACAACACTAAATGTAGGACTGGTACATGGTAAAATAATCGACATCGGAAAGACGTAATATTGTATCTCAAGTAAAGATTGAAACACATTGCATATTCACTAAAGATTATTAAGAAAACTGATATACAAACAGATAAAAAAACACATAAAATAAAGAAGTTAATTGAGGAAATAAATACGCAGCAATACTAATATCATAACAGTTATGATATAATGAGAAAAAGACTACTGCATGTAGGTCCAGAACATTAAGTGTTAGTTCAAGAGGCATGAAAGAAAAGCATGCGCAATCAAGAAATTTAGAAATGCTCAGTTTGAGATTGAAAAAACACACACTAATATACAATGCAAATAAACATAGAAAATAAAGCAGCAGAAATATCAATATCATAACAGTCAACATCATGACAAAAATGAGAAGGCTTAGCACGTTGCGTTAGTTCCGGAGGCCGTGGTGAGAGAAGCGTCTGCTGATCGCTGGAGTGAGGCAGAGTGATTCTGGGGTGGCCGAGATCGTTCTGTTCAATAAATACAGAACTCACGGGCAGGGGGAAAACCATAACGTGTTTAACAGCACTCAGATTCTCTGACACTTATTGACACAAATTTAGAATCTGAAACAGTTAAAAACTTAAAAAGACATATTATGAAAAAAAAACTTGAAAAGGAAATATGATGAAAACGTGCCTTTTGAAAAAAAAATCCTTTGACAAATGACTACCTTCAATATATAAAAGGCTAATGGAATGTATATCACCTCTGTTGACATTTTATGAGTGTATCAATTTTTTATATATTGTCACAATATTAAGCTATTTTAATCTATCATAAAAAGAGCAGTGTAGTAGATTTGTACACTGTTACAAATATGAATAGTATCGATTTCTTCTTTATTTACCAATTAGAATCAATTAACAAGTAAGTTTTTATGGAATATATCAAAACTACACCTAATATGCTGACAAAGCTACAACTACTGGAATATGAATTATGATAAAGCAATTGTGAAAAATTAATATAAGCTTCAAACCAACAAGTCATCAAAATAAAACTACATTGTGTACAATACTCTAACTATAGACAGTTTTATTCAGAAAGACGTTTGAATTAGATTTGAGGCAACATTTTTATTATTTTCCAATTTTGGTAAAATCATCTTGTGTTGCAATCGGTCAATTTTTCTTGCCCATTGACTAACAAGATCAATAATGAAATAAGAAAGCTTTCAATATGGGCTGAGCGATTACACATTGTATTTACACACGATCGCATCTGCCGTTCCGACAGCAATTTATTGATCACTCAAAAAATTATTGATTAGATGTCAAACACGGAATTAAGGTAGACGTACAATCCAAGCTTACAATGCAAACATGTGATTGAATCATATCCAGGGTCCACGGCTGTCTACACAGGGCTCGAAATTCATTTTTGGGATAAGATGCACTGGTGCACCCAGCTTAAAAAAATTGGGTGCACCAAAAAAATTTTGGGTGCACCACACGAATTTGAATAATAATCTAATATCAAATTCTTAAACAAGTACCATGACAGACATTTTTATTATCTTTCTAATACTTAGATGTCAAGAATATGATGTATACTTAGTCTAGTATAAGTTGATATCTTTACAAACATAAACCTTAGGGTGCACCCTGTGCACCCACAGAAAATAATTGGGTGCACAGCTCCAATTTTGGGTGCACCTGGGTGCACATGTACCCAGTATTTCGAGCCCTGCTACAGGACCCGTCCCTCCGTCTCTGACGAAAATTTGCTCAATTTTGCGAAGGACAATAATTTCACCTCACCTGTCCAAAGAATTTGAATTGCTTGACATAAGTTTGGTGAAAATCTATTTTCGTATATTTGAAATGTCAGATTTAACTAGTAAAAAAAAAAATTGATAAAATAATTGAGATGGAAAACAATTTAAAGAATAAAGCAGCTCTGTTCATACTTTAAGCATTTAGAGAAATCTTTTTCTTCGAATTTCTTTCAAAAATCATAAGCTGATATCAAAAATAAACATTATATTAGAAGATGAATCAAGTATCATTTTGTCCAACAAAAACATACTAAGTCTTGTAAAGATAAAGTCCAACCAGACAACTGCATTTTATATCCAATAGAATATTGAGGAGTTTATTTTGTTCCTATCTTTCAAGTGCAGTTATGCAACAAAGCAAATAGACTGATATCATAACTCAACTATATATCAGATTCAGATTAAGATGAAATATTTTATTAGAGGTATGCTTGTAAAGATAGGTTCTTATCTTAGTTTATAACACTAACAAATAAAGACAACAGCGAACCAAAAAAGAAATTAATGTTACTTTTTATTTTGAGCTATCTTTTAAATTAAAGGACATTGCATATCAAAAAATAATCTACAGCATTTGATTTTGCGCTATCTTTCAAATACCATATGTCATAAACCAGACTGATATGAAATCATAACTCAACTCTATTATCAGATGAAGTCAGTGGACCTTAATGTCGTTTTGTCTATCAAAAGTATTCTTGCAAAGAATGGGTCGTATTTTCACAACAAGCAAGAAGACAATACACTTCAAAATGGCATCAATTATGAATCTATAAAATATGTCAACTGAAAAAGGCACAGTATCAAAAGAATCGTTTTTGAGTGGCTTATCATTGTTCTACATAATATTCATGATAAAATACTGGAATGTAAAAGGTATTTTCAGCATAAGTACTTTGCCCTGTGCTTGCATGCTATAAATATTTTGCAGGAGTATGGGATTCCGCATGATTAACACTTAATGCTTTATGCATATGAAAGATAATAGCATAACTCACAGGAGGGATGCCATCTTCAGCTTGTCTAATGGCTACTTAAGAACAATCAGGGAGGGTACATTACTGGTGGGAGGGAGTTGTGAGCTCACACAACAAATTAAGGGATCAATCAAAATTGATCCACTGTTTGACTTCACAGTGCTGTTATAATTTGATGTGTGGAGTACAAATTTGATACCTGGTAAATGAAAGGAATTTTATACTTGTGGCATTTGGAAGTTGTGTGAAGTTTATATATATATAATGCATTATATATCATACAGCGTGCCTCCTAAACTGGACTTTCAAAGGTTACCCCTGACTTACATGTAGACTGACCACTACTGACCATATGATTATGAGTTAAACTTTACAGATGACCAGTGCTCAACTGCATTGTTGTCTGACCATAATAACTTCACTCTCAAGTAACCTTAAAATGCCCCATCTTCACATACATGTACTGTAAATAACGCTAGTTCACCTTTATCCGTGGGGAAACCTTTATGAAAGTTTATCCATTGTTTTAAAAACCATGGTTTTAAATTAAAATTGCAATATTTTACAATATTTCAGTAAACCCGACATTTTCAAATCTTCCAGTTTAAAACCACAGCCCATCAAATTGACATCCCTAATAAATACCATTTTTTTTAAAACACGGATAAAGGTTACCACTCAATTAACAGATATATTACAAAATCTTTAAACTTCTGCACTATGCGCTATTCCCTAGCATAAATTAATGCCCCCATACTTTATCATTCTAGATAAAAAAAATCCTATCATTGTTATCCCGTTGTATTTGAATCCTAATGTCCAATAAATTAAGATCTCAGCGGAGCTGGCATTCGATACCTGACATTAAGCTCACAATGTAGGCAGATATATTATTCATAATCATCACCACAAAAGCCAAAAGATAAAATCTAGTCATAGATTTACAAGTCAGTTCTTCCCATTTTTCAACCTGTTCATGCCATTGTAGACAGACAGTGAAAATCTTAAAAGTACTAGTAGATAATTTATCAAGTTGACTGGTAGACTGGTAAGGTGAAGGCTAGAACCAGTCTTAAGTTTTCTATCATAATCTACTTTAAGCTGAAATATAATCATTCATTTATGAAATATGATTGTGATTCTGTAGTCCTTGTACACAATACAATGTATGACGTTTCTAAAAACTCAGATATTGTTTCCAGACTGTTGGTACCGTGATTGTTTCAAACACTGACATATATAGGATAAAATTATTTTAATATTACACTGCTGAAAGTATCTCTCTGTCCCAGGATGAGAATTTGCTTCAATCTTGTGACAGAAATAAATTTCACACTGTGTGTCCAAAAAATCTGTCCGGGCTAGTCCACTGGTAGTGGTGTGTGTCCAACTTCATAGTATACTCTTTTCCGAATGCCGAGTGCTAAGCAGAGAAAGCAGCATGTACATTTTTATTATTCTAAAGTCTTTGGTATAACTTGGCCGGGGATGGAACTCACGACCTACCGAATGCAACTCTGTCATTGCACCAGTACCTGGTTTGGCACCCTCGTAATAAAATTTAAATCCACACCATTCATGGTTCTTGATATTGCCAACCCTGAGTGGTGAAGGATGCTATATTACATGTGATTAACGGCAACAGCTTGGCGGCTTAACCACCCTTATTAAACACACATCACACACAGATCTAATGGTCCAGCTATAAGCTGTACATTACAGAAGACGGATGAAGTTGAGTGCATGGAAAGAGTACAAATCTTTTAGCACCATTTTTCTTAGGGTGTTGATCACATAATGACGTGAGAAATCAATACACCTTAACTAGATCAGGTCTTCGTCTTCGTTTCTTTAACTACAACTTACTTCAATTCCATTACTGTTACTTAGACTTTGTTCATAAGACTATTTTAGACATTATAGCCAAAAGAATAATACTAACTGTAGGGTTGATGTAGATTTGGGTTCTACCATCACCAGGGCTCGAAATTCATTTTTTGGATTAGGTGCACTGTTGCACCCAGTTTAAAAAATTGGGTGCACCCAAAAGATTTTGGGTGCACCACTTAAATTTAAGTTTAACCTAACAGCAAAACTTAGCTACAAGCTATCGAATTCTTAAACAAGTACCATGACAGAGGGATTTTTATTATCTTTCTAACACTTAGATGTCAAGAATATGATGTATACTAGTATCCTTTGATATCTTTACATACATAAAACTAAGAAAATATTTCGGTGCACCCTGTGTACCCACAGAAAATAATTGGGTGCACAGCTCCAATTTTGGGTGCAGCTGGGTGCACATGCACCCAGTATTTCGAGCCCTGATCACTGATGATGGTCAACAGTGAACCACAGACTGAGGATATATCATGAAAATTTTGTACAAGAACACCATTCCCCACACTTGACTTTTTTGGTGTATGGTATATGGTGTATGTGATAATGAATAAAAAAGGGTGCTACATGTATATCGTATTTTGTACGATGTATCTAGAGCATTTCCTATTCTAGGACTCCTCTTCATTATGAATTACTTGCGCATTTTATCCAATTCATCAATTCTATCAATTATGCCAGTCTTATCTAAAGAAAATTGTATTAAATGGCTAGACAATGCTCTTTTACAGTTATAGAATATCTTTGGACAAATGTGCAAAATAGAGAATCTAATTTCAAGGATGAAAAGCTATTATAAGATCATATTAAGAGTAGGAAATCAGAAGCTTCAAACAAGTCGGTGGAGACTTTAACCGCGTTGATACCAGCGGGCTTTGTAAAAACCACAGCTTACAACAGATAATCAACAAGCCGACAAGGGGCCAGGCAACGCTCGACCTCATAATAACTAATTTAAAGCCGTTTTACTCAGCCCCTTCTGTGTTAGACCCCCTAGCCACCAGTGATCACAACGTTATACTTCTGCAACCGAGACTGAGAACCAATTCCAACACTGTCACCAAGCGAGTGTGTAGGCCAATCCGGGACTCGTCCCTACGTTTGTTCGGACAGTGGATAACGTCCCACCAGTGGATGGAGGTGTTCACAGCTCACACGGCAGGTGAGAAATGTCTTGCCTTGCACGAGACACTGCAGTCAAAGATCGACGAGTTCTTCCCACTCAAGTCCATCCGTCTGCACCATCAAGACAGACCATGGATGTCTCCAGCCATCAAGTCACTGATACGCTCACGCCAACAGGCTTTTGCTAGAGAAGACTTTGCCACCTGGAAGCTCCTCCGCAACAAAGTGCAACGGAAAATCAACGACTCTAAGAAGTCCTACTACAACAACAAAATTAAAGCTCTTAAGAAAGAGCATGCTGCACAGTGGCATAAAGAGATCAAAGCCATGGCTAATATGGGCCGTAATGATCCCATTATCAATATCGAAGGCTTGAGTCCCAGCGACCACCGTGCTACAGCCGATGAAATTAACAAAACTCTAGCTGCAGTAATCCAGTCTCTACCACCGCTAGACACGTCACTACTGCCAGCATACTTACCAGCACAAGAGGCACCATCAATCAAACCGTGGGAAATCTACCAAAAACTGCAGAAAGTTAAAACTAAGAAGGCGGCCGGGCCAGATGAAATTCCAGCCAAACTTGCAAAGGAATTTGCATATGAATTGAGCGCACCTCTCGCTGATGTGCTCAATGCGTCTCTCGCGCAAGGCTCAATCCCTGACGAGTGGAAGCGAGCCATCGTGGTTCCCATACCCAAATCCAAGCCTCCATCGGTCAACGAACTTCGCCCGATTTCATTGACCTCCATTCTTGGCAAGGTTGCTGAAAGTTTCATCGCCGAATGGGCCGTCTCTGATATCTCTAATCAAGTCGACCCCCAACAATTCGGGTGTCTTAGAGGAAGGTCTACAACCCATTGCCTCCTGAACTTAACAGATGAACTTTTCAAGGCCACCGACGAGCCAAAGACGTTATGCTCCCTTGTGTCTACGGACTTCAGCAAGGCATTTGACCGGGTCAGTCATAATACAGCCATATGCCGTCTGATTGAGCTAGGCCTCCGTCCGTCGCTTGTGAGATGGATCTCTGAATTCCTTACAAACAGATCACAGGTCGTGCGTTATCACGGGGTTCTCTCTGCCAGCGCTACGGTCACCTGTGGCCTTCCTCAGGGAACCGTTCTTGGACCGCTTATCTTTATTGCATATATTAATAGTGCGGCTAGCCATGCTTCGTCAAAGAGGTGGAAATTTGTCGATGACTTAAATCTGTTAGGCATTCGAAGCCCCTCCACTGCCATTCCAAAGTTACAGAATGACCTGACAGACCTCGACAAATGGTCCCACGATCAGCATATGGTCCTGCATCCAAAGAAATGTCAGGTGATGCACATCCATTTCAGCAAAGCTGCACCTGTTCCCTATCCCCTCTATCTTAACGACATCGAACTGCAGCAAGTCAAAGTTATGAGGATATTGGGGGTTTCCTACAGGCAGATCTAAAGTGGAACGCTCATGTTGATCATATATGCAGCAGAGCGAGCCAGCGTTTGTACCTGCTACGGAAATTGAAACACTTCCATGTTCCAACAGAAGATCTCGTGACAGTGTACGTGTGTTATATCCGTCCTGTCACTGAATACGCTGCGCCAGTCTGGCATCCTGGGCTGACAAACACACAGACCCAGAGGATCGAGAAGATACAGAGACGCGCTGTCCGCATCATCCTGGGGTCTGACGTCGCGTACTCTGAGGCGTGCACCCTCCTGCGGCTGCCCTCCCTCCACGAACGTCGTTCCAGTCTGACACTGAACTTTGCCAAGTCTCTGCTTTCATCAGAACTGTACCGTCACTTCCTGCCTGACATGCGAGGGAACATCAGCAGTCGGTCAACTCGTTCATCTACGAAACTGAACTTGCAACGTTGCAGAACTGAGCGCTACAGAAACAGTGCTATTCCCCACATGACCCGATTGTTGAACGATTCATGACTGTACCAAAGCCTACTGTTGCCACTTTATAATTAATGGTTAATTGTGTGAACGTCTTTCCCAAACCAGTCCTCTCGAATTAGAGCAGTTTTTATCTAGCTTGTCTTTTACCAATTCGATTATGATATTTTATTCTATTGTATGCCAGATTATTTTGTATAACGTTACCAGATCGTTGGCTGATTTGTATATGTATGCCAAGTTTAACATCGTGTATGTAAAGTCTAACAACAATTCAGCCCCTGGGCTGCTAGTGTTAGACTCTGAGTTTGTCTCTCAATAAATCCATTCATAATTACCTTCAGAGGTGTCTTAGGGATCGTGTCCCAGAACATGGGACACCTTTCATTTTCACTGACTCTTAGTCTTACTATTTTATGGGTAAAACTGTATCATTTAAATGAGGAAATGCCAACAAGACTACTTTTGTCTTCAGAGTTTCTTGAATGTATTGACTGAAGTCATTTTGAGGAATTATGAATACTTGTTTGAAACACCAAATATAACTAATAATTACAACAATTTGATATGATTTTGGAAACAGTCAGATGTTTAAAGCAGCATCCACAGTCCTTAATCAGTGCTTCACTGATCGAGGAAAGACAATGGAATCTGATGCTACGTTTCCGACCATTTCGAAAATCATATCCAGTTACATTGCTTGAGTATTTGCTATTTGGTGTATCTTATTACCTGGATGTTTAGCCTTCATCGATGTGATATTAACATTCAAATTAAAGTGAATGTCCATCAACATGTTGCGTCTAACACATTATTTACACTATCAGTATCATAATGATAAATCCCCTCCAAAGAGGCCAACAGTGATTCTCGGAGCACTAGAGCCTTTCCGAGGAGACTCGCACATAATGGAGCTGTCGTAAAGACGAATAACCAGCTCATTTAGACCATGTTTTACTAGATTGGTCAATTAGGGTACAACAGGCCATTCCAGCCATGTACTGGGGTTACAGTGCAATCATATACTGGATAGTAAAGTTTGGAACATTTTATTGGAATGGAGTCAAGTTGTGATGTTTCTAAGAGTTCTATTTTACCTTACAGACAATATTTTGGCATTTTGTGATACATGATGTATATAAAGTTGGATGACTTCCGAAAATAATTTTATCAGGTTGGTAGAATATAGGATACAACCAATTTTACTCACTTTGGGACAATACAAACTTAGCTGCATTCATAGGATTGTGTTTTTGCCGCAAAAGTGCAACGTACATCGGCTACAAATAGTGGTGAGAAGCTGAATTCCAGTTAAAAGCTCTGAGAAAGGTGTCTAAGAGACATTGAAACTTAAGCAAAGTGAGTAAAATTGGTTGCAAAATCATAAAATACTATAAGGTATACTATAATGAAGTAAATCAATGGTGTATATAACTTCAAAAACTTTCACATAAAGTTTGACAATAGAACAGGACTGTCTCCAGCTTTAAATTTGTCCCTCTCATTGTTTAGGAGCTCATGATGTTCCTTTTATTTCATTTTAAGCTTTATGAATAGACAATTATTTTCTCATCTATTTTTTGAATGGAAAGGATAATTTTTTGCCTATCAGCATGCAAAATACCCACTTGCACACTTGCACATTGCAACCACTTTTTGCTTGGTGCAACTTACTTCTAAACTCAGGTTGCACAGGGTACAACTTAGATTTTGAGCCTGAGAACTCGATTTCGTTATACAAATAAATAGATGGACCAAGGTAGCTCCATTTCATATCAGCCAAACATGTAATACAGTATTTGTACCTTTTTTTCAGAAATTAGTGAATTGTAAGTGGTGCAACTTGAAATTCAGTTGTGCAACCTAGTTTTTGCTCCAGGTTGCACACTGTGCAATCTTGCTCAGAAAAGTCTTTTGTACACTGCCCATCAAAACAAGTAAATGTCAGTCCCAGGACGGAGGGACGGGTCCTGGAGACATCCCTGCTATAGAATAAACCTATTCTGTCCAGTGCTTATTCAAAATTTAAAAAAAACAATATGCTTCACGACATCATATTCAAAGGCAACTACGTACAGGCCTAGGCCAAGTATTCAAGTATAGCAGAACAGCTGACATCTGATGCAAAATCACTTTATTCCGGATTCCCCGGACTTGACAGCGGATCTAAAACCAAAAACCTGGCAGCAGTGGCGTAATCTTTATGGATTCTGGCTACTTACCCGCGGGCTTGATAGGAATATAAAGCGTATCATACCTGACTATTTCAATTGGACAATATTGGTTTTACAGTTCTCTCGGTCACGGTTGTAAAGACGGTACGAAAAACGTGACGTGCAACTGACATGTTTTGTGAGGTCTTTGAACTTTGCCAATGTTCACTTTAATACAACAACTGGATGATATACTAGTAGTCTAAGGTTGTTTTTTCTTGTTGGACTGGTCCAGAAAAAAGTGGACCTGAAAAACATCTGTTGACCGGATTTTGGACCAACTTGAAAATCAACAGATTATACCGCGGCATTCAGTGTCTTACATTAAGTCCAAACAAATAAGAAGAGCGAAGTAGAGAAGAGTTGACAGTTATTTTTACTAGGTTCTACTGTCCAAAAAAGAGAGATTATAGTTGTTTACATGATGATAGGATTTAAAAACACCAATGGGCGTCGGATACTCGAGATACCTACTTGAATCCTTTATTACTTTTAAAATTAATATTAGTGAAATGGACCATTGTTTTGAGTGTAAGTTTGAACAGATAATTAGGTCCAGGTCCGGACCTGGACCAGATCCTCTGGACCTAAACAGTACAATTGATGTACCTGTACCTGAATTTTTTGTGCCTGTACCAGCCTCTATATTGATACCACAATGTCTGATCAACATTTTCTGGACTATCGACTGTCACTGTAAACCTTTCTTACAGCAATATGATGATATTTTTTGTTTCCCTAAATAAAAATTGGATTCAGCGTTTTACATTTGACTCCATACTTGCCACAGCTGTAAAGATTGGCCAATAACAACAACACGACAAGGTCAAATACACCAGTCACCCTTCGCTATTAAAACTTTGACAGCTTTCTTGTCCGTCGTAAAAGTCGGGAAATTAGAAGAGTGCACGAGAATATATAAACGCGGTCTTTGTTAAACGTTACGTGCAGTCTGCCTGGCCAAACTCGTGGGAAAAGTTAAAATTAGGTTGTAAGAATTGATTTTGGAATTGGATCCTGTAGCCGAACGACCTGGGGGATTATTTCGACCCCCGTCGATAGCCTCCGACATGAAGCGGTGTAACGCTGCCGTGATTATTTGATCGCTCTTTTCCACAAAATCAAAAAACAGGTCGTTAAAGTCAAGCCGAATGGCAGAGGTCTGCCTTGTATGGATTAGTGGAATTGCTGGTATCTGACTCCAAATCAAACCTCGGACAATACGAAGACCCATCAAACGCTACATATATACACCGTAAAAACTCAACTGCCCTCGTCAAAATCCCTGCTTAAAGGATTCCTCAAAGAATAGACTGAAGTGGTTGAAAATATTTAGTACTGTGAAATGACTGGAGACAACTTTTACCTGTTTATGGAGCTATAAAAATTTGATGATGTTACATGAAATCTTTAAGCAATCAATAATCACATAAAAGTCTAATGCACATATTTTATGAATAAATGAAAGCAGCAATTTAAGTCAAACAAAAGCTTAATAGAAGTCCAAACTACACAAAATTCCATTCAGAGAAAACTATAGCAACACTATTTAAATTTCCCACATTGCTCTCAGATTATTAATTATTAATAACTACTTCATTTTTCTTGTGTTAAATTACTTAAAAAAGAACAGACAATTTCATAAATTTTGGGTGGAATTTGGTGACCTGTCTTAAATGAGTTCCTTTCTTTCACGATCCTAAAAGGGACGGTTTGAAATAGAATATGTTCAATCTTCTAGCATATTTGACATGCAGAACTTTTCAAAAGTTCCAGAACCAAGAAGTAAAATTGGCATGTCATTCTTCACATCCTACAACACACTACATCTGTTGTGCTTTCAGCTGGACAGGCCTGGTCACTGGGCCATGTAAAACATAACATAGATGGATGACTGTAAACAATTAATGGGTGGGCTGGCAATACAAACAGACAAAAAGCCTGACTCAAACACAGTGTCCTGCCCCCATAATTACACACACAAAAAGGTTGGCCCATGGGAAAGGACATGTTTCTTGACAGGAACTAGCTAGGTTTGTTCAGTTGGGATTTGTTACCTAAGTAAAACGGAGGTATTGTAGTGACTGCTGTATGTTTTTCATGGATTTGACTATGTCTGTTCACAAGATAACTAGAGAATGGATAGATTGTTATTTCATTTGGTCTTTGGGTAGGTGCATAATTCTTGAAATGCTATAGATTATGGCCCCCTTACCAGTATGTTATTGTACCATAACTTCTGGTTTTGATATCTCATATTCTGCACATAGATATCAATTATGCAAATGATGACCTAATTTGCATAATTTTGCATATGTCAGATACATGTCGTCATAACAAAATCCTTGGTAAAAGTCTCAAATGATTTTGTATATCTTTTGAAATAGTTATTACTACTGACTGGTCACTCACTCATTCACTCATTGCTCACTCACTCCCTCACTCACTCACTTACTCGCTAACCCTCTCTGTAAACATGCAGGCAACCGCATTAATTCATGTACCGGTCGATTTCAAATACCATCAGCAAACTTTTTCCTTTTTTCAATATATTCAACAGTCAATAAAATATTTTATGTCATACCTGTGACGCGAAAACGTTCGATACCAGTGTTCCGGACCGGGCCATACGTTTCCATATCGCATAGGTTCGAAAGGCATATCACACAGGCTCCATTTGAATAAATCAAACTGTTTTGAGCGGGCTGAATACGGCACGGTTGGCAATTCGAATACCTGATTCGGACGTTGGAACATTGCTGTTGCAACACTTTTTTGTTCGAGGGCACCAAATTTGTTCAACTTCTGGCGCATTTCGCATCAAAACAGGTGTTTTCTCAGGTGGGTATGACATAAATAGAATACAACAACGGGCGATCCGACCCGCGGTCGGGCTGACACCTTGGGTGATACGGAATACACCGTGTTGTATTCTATATATACATGTACAATGACATTTCGTACTTGGTGGCATGTATGTATTTATACATATAGACTGACATTTACAAGCTATAGAGCAAAGTTTATCATACCCAACACTCGGTAACATCAATCAAACACTGTCCCTTGCCCTTACAAAGGTCATATAGATCTAGAGTGCAAAGATCACATACTTACACCAGATATCACTGTCGGCTATGTTTATCCGTCCTGTTAATGATAATCATTAACTAGAGTGAACTAAACTCGTACAAACACTTCCGATGTTATTCAGCAACCCGTATGCCAAGAGGTGGTGGGCTGTTGTTGATTTAATGAACTGATAAGTTATCGGTGCCCTACATACATGTCAAAAGGGATTATAGACTAGACTAATTTTAGTCTAAGTAATTAGAGTCATTTCAGATTGCAATCTACGTTGTCAAACCAGTTTTAATACAGTAGAGGGGATCATAACTTAACACAGTACGAAAGTTAGCACAGCTACTAAGTTTTGTAAACTGTCAGATGTCTTTAGATATATCATCTTCCATATTTCAACAGGTATTTTTTTGGGGGGGGGGCGATTTGAAAATGAACAGATTATATTGGCAGGTGTTCACACGTTTTGGGGCTTGCCTACCAAAGGAAATAACAAGAGCCAAGTAGAATAGAGTAGTCATTTCTACAAAGTTTCTAAAGTCAAACTAAAGCATTATTGTTTACATGAAGATAAGATTCTAAAATGCCAGTGGGAGTCAGTTATACTCCACAATACAGATTCCTAACAGTAGTGAAATGGACCATTGTTTTGAGTATCGCCCATTTACAGCTTTTCTCAGACAATTACATGTGTAGGTCCAGGTCCGGACCGGGACCCGATCCTATGGACCTGGACCGTACCTGTACCTGAATTTTCTGTACCGGTACCCATGCCCATACAACAATGTTATTCCTAGTGGGGCTCAAACAGACATTCGATCCTTTCTTGATTAACTGGTAAAAAAAGAAATACAAAGAAGAAAATATGCACAATTATACAGCGTATGGGAAAAATATTTCGTGTCAAGATATTGCTGCAGTTTGATCTAAAACCTTTTTCGATCAGTGACTGAGGTATTTCACATGTACGGGCAAAGAATCCAAATCTCTAGAAAATCAATAATGGTGTCAAACAGCTATTATTCATAACATAAGCTCTATGACAGCCATACCATAACACAGACAAGTTTGTACCATACTTTCCATCATAATTGTGATATGAATACAGATGGACAAAATGTGAATATCGTAGCTACTACATTACAAGTACAAAACTACACTTCATATCTAAAATTGACGCTACCATAA
The DNA here is from genome assembly GCA_019207045.1 of Branchiostoma floridae x Branchiostoma belcheri. NCBI lineage: Eukaryota > Metazoa > Chordata > Leptocardii > Amphioxiformes > Branchiostomatidae > Branchiostoma > Branchiostoma floridae x Branchiostoma belcheri. Next base: position 14,012,359 of record CM033039.1, read on the forward strand.
CAGTTTCGACAAACTTCCATGGTTTTTACAAAGAGAAAAATAATGAAAATTGTAAGCATGCCATCACTACTTTACAAAGTGAGTGGAATTTGTGTCAGTATTTTGATACAAGTTGTCAGGCTTTTGTAAGAATATGTCGAGCATATATAGGACCCCTGGAGTCCAGTTAAGTATTTCTGTACAGTCAACTTGTTTCCGAAAATAATTATCATCAGGTTGGTAAAGGATAGGATACTGGAGTTTTCTCGCCACAAAAGCACTACGGTAACCTTCATTATACTTTGGCTACAAATAGCCGCGAGAAGCAGAACTCCAGTCAGAAACTCTGAGGAAGATGTCTGATAGTCATAAACATTGAAACGTAAAGGTAAAAGACGCTTCTTAGGTGGTTCTTCTTCTTTCGTTTTGAGGCTACCAAATTCAACTTGCTGAAGACTTTTGTAGCCTATAGTATATACTCAAATTTAACTTGAGTGAAATGAGGAAAGTTGTGTAAAGTGCCTTTCCCAAGGGCACAAGATCTGTGAGTCAGTGTGACACGGCTGGGTTTGAACTCAGGACCTTCTGGGCCTGAGTCAAACGTGCTGCCGATTGCGCCACGCGGTCCTATGTGGTTGTGAAACAAGAAAACTTCAATATCCTGAAATTCAACTTTATCTTATCCTATCTTCATAATATCATACAGACTGTGCAACAGTATGGCAACAAATTAATTTTTTAGTCAGGAATAAGATGGTTCAAGCATAGGCAGTTGGATGGATACTGTAAAAGCCTTTAAGTTTGCGGAGATTTAATTTTGTGGTAATTAAGTGTCTACAGTGCTTCTTGTTTCATACATGTAAGTTATAGGGTGGGTGGGCAGAAAACAGAACAAGCATTTGTGTTCTCATGGTTTAAGTTCATTCGTAAAACTGTGAGCATTGAAATTTATTATACCTCTGCACAAATATCAATATCTACAGTACAAGACTGGGATCAAGGATGAAGAGAGATTTCCTTTGACCTACTAGTATTTCCGGACCTGTGGTCAGTTTAGGCAAACTATGACCCACGGCGAGACAGTTCGGTATGCCCGCTCGATACGGCCAAGGACAGCTGTCCAAATGAGTTTCAAAACATCAAAGCCACTCGCTACGAAACAGCCAACTTCAAGCTCAAAATGCCAGTATAAAGACTTAAAAACATACAGCATAAGTAAAAGATGTTGTATCTTTTAGATCCTATTCTTAGCAGTTGAAAAAAGTTATTGTCTGTGTCAATCGCCACTTGTTAACGGCTCTGTTACGCCTTTTTACCGTAAAAAGTTAGTGGGGAGGGGGGCACGGAATGAACTATTTTATACCGCTACAAATATGCCCTCAAAAGCTTTCTTACCTTAGACAATCATTCGAGTCGCTTCGTCGTTACTTCGCACTACGTTCCTGCTGCTGCCATGTCCAGTCTTGAAACAGAAAACATGGTAGGAACGAAAATAAACAAAAAGTTGACGAGAAAAGTTGATTTTACGGTGGACGGCCGGCGGCCATGTTGATGATGATGTAGTGCCCTCCAGATCCTGTGAGTTTGTGCACCTGTCGGAATGTGTGGATGGATGGAGGGAGGGAGCGAAAGATTGGACGAATGGATTGATTGAATGATTGATTGAAGTAAAGAATGAACGAATGGATGGGTGAGCAGCTGGATAGAAGGAGTGAAAGAATAGGTAAATACGCAGCTGGCTAGAAGATAGAGGGAGTGAAAGAATGGATGGATGGATGGATGGATGGATGGATGGATGGAGTGAAAGAACGGATGGATGGATGGGTGAGCAGCTGGATAGAGGGAGTGAGAGAATGGATGCATGGGTGAGCAGCTGGATAGAGGGAGTGAAAAAAATGGATGGATGGATGGATGGGTGCACAGCTGGATAGAGGAAGTGAAAGAAGGGTTGGATGGATGGGTGAGCAGCTGGATAGAGTGAAAGAATGGATAGATAGATGGGTGAGCAGAAAGACAGAAGTAGTGGAAGAATGAATGGCTGGATGGCTGAGCAGCTGGATATAGAGGGAGTGATCATCTTAGAATGGATGGATGAGTTAGCAGTTGGGCAGATAGATTGAAAGCTTACTCAAACAGGGACATCCCTTTGTTCCAATACAACTATGTTTCGACACCCCTATACATATGTTTCGATGCCTCTATGTTTCACTACCACTATGTCCTGACGCCCCTATATACAATCAGGGTTACATTTGTAGATGTGTTGGAACATATAGGGGTGTAACACTGCCCCCTCCCCATGTGTGACTTCTTCCTCCAATATTTTAAGCCTTGCTAATTGAGTCATCATTCAATGAATAAATTTCCATTGCCACAATTGCGTTTATTCCTCTTTTCCTTCACCAAACAAGGGTATATAACATATAGCATTATATATGTATAATAGACATAAATGACTATAAAAGTAAGCATATATACAAAATATAAACTCAGCAAATATTTGTTATTAGATACAATTGGCAATACTCATAATTCAGCATAAGCAGCTTTGATTATATAATTCTTATACAATATATATATTTATATATATATACCTATAAATCAAAAGACGTTATATTTGATATAACAAGACCATTGCTAAAATGTAATGATTTTATCAAAATCAGTAATTAAACAAGTCATGTTCAAATCTGTGATTGAACAAGATTTGCATGAATCAGATATATATACTGTGTAAAATCATTATATACTTGGGCATCTATATAGAGAACTCATGCATACATAGTACACACAAATGTATATTAAAAATGTTTTCAAACAAAATGATTAGAATAAATGAATATGTAATCAAAGTGGAAAAACAATGCATATCTAATATGTATAAGGTTATTGTAACATTATTAAATTTTAAGCTTATCTTTGTCCAATTTGCTAATCAATATTTCTACAGAACATAAACAAAACACACAGATAAATGTAACATATTCGTTCATTGGAATTTACAGTTTCAAATTTGCACATGGAAGGAATGTTTTGAAAATGGAATAAAATAGCATGCTATACCTTTTTCACACTGTCAGTTATATTTTCCAGTACTGCATTCATGTCCTAGTGGTGTAAGAGATGATGTAGCCCTGCTATATTAAATTCCGTGAACCGGAGTGCAATTCTAGCAATGTCTAGGGTCATCCCCAGCTTGGACATGTTGTAAAGGATTGCACTCGTCATTTCAGATGGTGACATAAAGCCGGCGGCCTCGGGTGTAAACCCCAAGCATCAAACCTCTCGAAACCTCACATAAAAGAGCCCAACACACTAAGTCTTATCAAAAGAGTATAGTAGGGGTAACCCAGTGTGCTTGCCTAAACAAGAGCCGTAGTGAAGCCGTATTGCACTACTAGCAAACGAAAAAGCATCATACTTTGTCTTCAGTCTGAGTTTTGTTCTCTTTTAATTTCTTTACATTAGAATCAAAACATGAATGTGACCCTTCTATATACTAGCTCCATTCGCATGTCTTTAAAATGAAGTATCATGCTGCATGTACATTCCTAAAAATATTATGACCTTCATTTTATGGATATTTGTTTTTCTTGATTCCTTAAAACACTTGATATATCCATCAAAAAGAAATATTGCAATTGGAAATGAAAGTTTGCAACTCATCCAGGCCTAAGACCTATAATTTTAATTATCTAGTTGACATGAGCATACTTTTGGTATATACATTTAAAAGTGTTGATTATTTCATTGTGTTGGAATAATATACAATAGGTCTATATATAATATATATGTGGTAACACTTTGCACATGATTTTCATTCTGATTTTCATTTACATTGTACATGTAACACACCTGAAGTCCATAAACTACTAAAGTGCTAAATCAAATTTATCTGCAATCCTTATTTTGCTCCCTCATTCTGTCTAAAAAATACAAAAAAATATGCACAGTCATGTACATGTACTGTCTATTGCATAAATTTCCTCACTGCGAATTTTTACTATATTTCAATGTAGCGATGTTGCCTCTCACACTCTTAAATGTCTCTTATATTGAAAGAAAGGCATAATAATATTGTCTTGCTATCTAGACTATCTTAATTAATTAATTGATAATACATATATACAGGTTTGCCATGTAAATATAAATATATCAATGATCATTAGAGGCAACTGAAACGGTTGAACAGGCTGCCTTAAAGCATTTGCACAAACATTATGTAATTCGTACGAATCTTATGTGATACGCACAAAACACTATGCGAAAATGCACAAATTTTATGACAACATACTGTACAATGTGTTTTACATGTTAAAAAGTCCTCCTTGACCTCAACAGGTGTTTTAAAAGGTGTCATCTACTCTTTTTTCACCTGTCGTGATATTCTGGGTACATCTTTATCTTGCTTAACAACTGGCAACCCTACATCTTCCAGCCCTGTATCTGATACATCTTGGAAAGACAATTGGTTTTCAAGGTCATCCTGGGCATCTGGATCTGTCTTGATGCCGCCATGTTGGGGAGGGGGGCGCTCAGGGTCTTCCTTGATGTGGGTGGCAATGTGGGTGATCAGCTCCTGTTGTTTGTTGAATTCAAGGTCGCACATCTTGCATGATAACGTGTCTACGTCATGTTGTTTTTGGTGTCTCTTAAGGCAGGCCTTGTTGCTAGTTGTGTAATCACACTCCGAACACTGGGGAAGAAGAGCATTGATTTAATTGTCAAGGTTAGTTGAAATTAATGTACAAACATGCTTCAAGTAATTTCACTTTATGCTGTAGGTTAAATTACAGGTAATGCGAGGTAAACAATATGAGAAAAACTGATTAAACCTCTGTAATGATTTGATTATTACTTCATTCCAAACATTTCAAGTGACATCCATCACTCTTCTTATAAGTGTTTCTACAAGCTGTCACTTTAGCTTGATGTACAAATGTAGAGAGTGAGTTTTGACATACGGTTATCAAAAGCTTATTACAAACAAACACAAAAGAGGGGTTTCTCGACACAATTGACCACAAATAAACAAGGACAACATAATATATATATACAGAGTACAATATTGGGACAAAGACCTTGTGTGACAATCTAAAAACATTCTAAATACTGGTGCAGGGACATATGGAAAACTTGCAGTAAGTCTGGCATATTCAACGATTTCAAGTTATTTGACTCCTTTGAAGAAATACAAAAATTTCTGGCTGCCACATTATTTGGTTGTGGACAGTTTTATTTGTTTGTGGCTGGTTGTTGTGTTTTAAAGCAGCTCAAAAGAACAGAACCATACTACTACTGTAAATGCAGAAACTTTCGAGGTGGTTTAATGTTCGCAGTTTTTGCGGGGGCTGCTTCACCGTGAACTTACAAACACCACATAAAGTCTTTTTCCAGCTACCACAAAGTCAAATCCTCGCGAAGTTAAATGGATTTACAGTATTGCAATACAGTATTAGCACATTATTATTACTTACTTTGAATGGTCTTGTCACTTTATGCTTCTTGAGGTGTTTGACCAACGTAGCTTTACAGGCGCAGGAAAATTCACACTGTTTACAGGCAAAGCGGGCTTTCCGGTCGTGCTTCTTTGTGTGTGTCCGCAGTGTGGAACGGTCAGCCGCGGCGTAAAGACACTGGGTACACTTGTACGGTCGCTCTCCCGTGTGGATGTTGATGTGGTCTGAGGAAAAACAAATTACTTATTGTCAGTTGTGCAGCCAAAGACTAAGAAGACCACAGAGGATCAATAAAATCTGTTCAATGTAGATACATGTAGGAGGTCATTATAGACAAGATTCTTAATTATTAAGTTAATCCATCTGTCCATGGGGGAAAAATATCTGAGGGACAAGAAGTGGTCACATTGCCTTGGTACTTATGTAGACTCTGAGGTGGTCACTTGTTTACAGGTTAGCCACAGGTCTAACGGTAATCAAAATGGTCAATGATTTGAGTTTTGGTGGAAAATTTTATATGCATGGGGCTTGATGAATTACTATTTGCAAAAAAAGAAGCCCCAAATACAAGAGCAAAAACATCAAATTCTCTTTACCCCTACAAAGCAGATCTTGTAACTTGTACACATTATTGTACCTTTCAGGTCCTGGTTGCGGATGGCTGCGAAGGGACAGTGTGGACACTTGTAGGGTCGTTCTCCGGTGTGGATCCGGACGTGCTTCACTAGACTGGACCGGTCACAGCAGGCGTAGTCGCAGCACGGGCACGTGAAGGGGCGCTCCCCGGTGTGGGTCCGGATATGGGTCACCAGATGGCCCTGTGGAAACACACGCAGAAATAAATGAAATGAAACGAAAAGGATAAAGGCAAAATCTTTGGAGCAAAACTACTTAGTATATATTATGTGTTATGCAACATCCCTATATCAGTAACACCCCCAAGTAACTCCATCAGGGGCAAAGTGTGGGAGGGGGGATCAGGGACAAAGAAGGGGGGGGGGGGGAGACTAGACCGTAAGGTTTGATTGACTCACGCTGGATGTAGGACCCCTTCTCTTTTTGATAAGTGTGGTGGGTTCTTTAACATGCTTCAGGGGTTGCTCTCTTCAAACATGGAACCTCCATTTAATTTCCCTTCAGATTTTTCAGGAAGAAGTAGGTGAAGTACGGAAAGTGCCAATGGCACAAGATCGGTGACATGCCAGCAGATTTTAAATTGGGAACTCTGGGTCCCAGGCCAAACACCCTGCCATTACACAACAGTCAACACCAGAACAGTGTCATACTTTTCAATTGAAGTCTTCACAACCAATGCTCATCATCATTTGTTAGCATTTAATTTATTTCCACCTCGTATTTACTCAACCAACTTAGTGCAGTGCCAAGAAGAGGGTGAAACTTTTGAAGAAATCATCGAATTTTGTGCATACAACTTAGTTACCTGTTGTGCAGAGGCAAAGTCACACAGCGGACACTTGTACGGTTTATCTCCGGTGTGTGTACGCATGTGTCGGATCAGGCTGTCCTTCCGAGCTCCACGGTAGCTGCACTGCGGACAGGTGAAGGGACGCTCGCCGGTGTGAGCACGGATATGTCGCTCAAGATCCACCTAGTGACAAAAGGCAAGGATTGAAAGTTGTGTGGAAAATAATACTGTCCGTCAGTAGTCTGCATTGTTGGACAGATCTCATCGGTCGACGTGATCAAATATGTTTGCACATGTTTACACACGACGGGGTTATACCGCCCCTTACGGGGTGACAGACCCTTTCGTATGGCTAATTACAAGACGGGGATGCGCCAGGTCTCCCGTCAGGGTGAATGATGTAATTCACCACGTGGCTGATACGAGACAGAGGTTCGCCAGGCCTCCATCCGGGTGATTTGAAGTGAATCACCAACTCCCGACAGAAGGATTTGCACCAACGCACACCGCACCATCGCACGCGTGGGGGTTCTTTAACGTGCATGGGGTATGGCTCTCCCCATACACGGGACCTCCATTTAACGTCCTATCCGAGGGACGACTCATTTTTCACTTGAGTAAAGTGAGGAAAGTCGTGTAAAGTGCCTTTCCCAAGGGCACAAGACCGGCAACACGACAGGCGGATTCGAACCGGCGACCTCTCGGTCACGGGCCAAATACACTACCAGTTGTGCTACGCGGCCCCACAATACCTAAAACTAGATCTAGACTAGGGCAATTGGTACTGACCACATGAAAATACAACAGTTTTAGTCTAAAAAAACACACCTTAAAATATTTTTAAAAAAAAGTTTAAAAGTTGAGAGCATTTCAGTGTACATCATGGGCTCAGAGTTTTTCCTTGTATCAGTTGCGTTGCTATTAGTGTCTTTGAAGAAAATATTCTTGTTTGTCCATCGTTGTCATTATAGTCAATGTAGCCATTTTATAAGTTGTCTAAATCTTCAACAAACGTGGATAGATGGATAGAGGGATGGAATGAAGGAGGGCTGAATCTGATTCTGAGAAGATATAGATGGAGATGGAGGGATAAATGAATGGATCATGAATGACAAGATAATGAGGGAAAAAGGAGAATGAAGGTAATGTTCCATAAAATTGGCATACAAACATTTATCTTTTTTTGTTCAAAATAGTTTTTGCCCATCTATCCTAACGCTTTGTACTGTCACTAGTGTTAGGTATAGCTTCAAAGGTCAATATAATGTAAGAATTGAAAATCTCATCTTTCACCTTCAGTTTTGCGGTGTATGTACACATCGGACACGTGTATGGCCTCTCCTCTGTGTGCGAGCGCTTGTGTTGTCTGTACGTCATCCAATCCTGCGTGCTGTACTTACAGATCGGACACTCCCACACACGGTGAACCTTGGTGTGTTCCACGTACTGAGACTTTCGCGGCGACTCAAACTCGCACTGCCGACACTTGTAGACCTGGTTGTAGATTTCTGGGTGGGAAAGCTTCAGGTGAACGTTCAGACTTTCTTCGTCGGTGGTTCGGTAGCGGCACTCCCGGCACGAAACTCGTAACAGTTCCTTGTGCTTGAAGCCGAAGTGGCGAAGGAGGTGCTCCTTACGCATAGCAGAGTATTTACAGTGAGGACACTTGAACGGTCGCTCCCCCGTGTGTTTTCGTACGTGCCTTTTCAGGTGGGAAGACTTCATTGCCAGATACTGGCAGTACGGGCATTTTAGGATCCGTGGCAGCTTGGAAGTGAGCGCAGGAATTTGATTGTCACAGTATGATATTGCACCTTCATTAGTAATTTCAGGGTCGAAAGGAATGAAGTCAGATAGGGAAGAGTTATTGTCTATTTTGCTGTCATTGCACGGATAGTAGTTGTCTTCTTCATTGTCATCACTCTCACAATCGAGAATGACATCGAGGGTTGATTCTTCATTTTCTGCTCCTTTGTCTATACTATTAACACCGTTGCTAGAAATTGTTTTGTCACTTCCTTCATCTTCGTTTCCTGATGAAAAGTTGTCATGTTCACCCTCTGTTTCAACATCAAAAATACCATTGTTTATGACATATCCCTTTTGTGCTGTTGTTTCCCTATTAGAACATACACTATCACTTTTTGGCAACACCTCGGCGGTGGAGCCTTCTGCTTCATGCATCTTGGAACTCAGGTTGATTGGAATGGAGTCAGTGTCAACATTAGAGTCTTTCAAAGAATTCTTATTCACTCTCCTTTGGTTGTGATTTAGAACTGCCTTCAAAAAAGCTGTCCTCTTTTCTTTTTGGGTGCACGCCTTTCTTTTTGCCATCTTAGACTTGCTATGTCTTGAAATGTTTGCGTCACAAAGATCTGTTGTATCCCCATTAAAAGTTTCCTTATTCAAAATGGTGGAATGATCGTATTCCTTTCTTTCTTCAATCCATGACTGATGGCCTTCTTCAGCTATAGGTTTGTCGGTAAGACGCAAGGCGTAGTTGAGAGGACTTGGGCCGCTGTTTTCGGCCTTGCTGTCAGTGGTTGACACAACCAGGCTGTTGTAGGGTGTTGGGTCATTGTTCGAGAAGTCATCATGGTAGCTCTTGTTGATTTTAGCCTGTACTTACAGAACACAACACAACAGATATTAGATGGATAGAACATGACAGATGACTGTTTACTAACACTTCCATGGCCCTACTGGAAAGCAATGCTATGGTTCTGAGATGGGCCATCCTGACTTAAGAAAACAGAAATAATATAGATATACTACCTCAGCAGCTCAGCTACATTATGTATGTTATTGTTAAACCTGAGGTGTGGACAATGAATCAGAGCTACAAGTATGTCAACTCGGGTGGTCTGGCCATGTTGAATGAGCCATTGGCTGCAGCAACACCATTGGCAACAGAGGTCATGGTAGACCAAGGAAATCTTGGACGGAGTGTGTAAGAAGGACATCAATGTGTGTGGCCTTTCAAGTGTGAAACCCGCTGGACAGGGCTGCTTGTAAGTGTCAAATGAAGACTAGCCGACTGCTGTCCACCTGCGACAGCAGGGCTCGAAATTCATTTTTGGGAATAGGTGCACCGGTGCACCCAGCTTAAAAGATATTGGGTGCACCAAAACATTTTTGGGTGCACCACTTAAGTTTAAGTAGAATGTCAAAAATACCTATTAACAAAAAATAGTTACAAGCTATCAAATTCTTAAACAAGTTGGAATGACAGACATTTTTATTATCTTTCTAACACTTAGATGTCCAGAATATGATGCATAATAGTATATTTGATATCTTTCCATACATAAACCTAAGAAAATATTTGGGTGCACCCTGTGCACTCACTGAAAAAAATTGGATGCACAGTTCCTATTTTGGGTGCACCTGGGTGCACATGCACCCAGTATTTCGAGCCCTGAACAGGGACTCACAAAGCTACATAATCAAATATATATACTGCATACTACTACTACTACTACTAGTACCACTACTAGACTACTACTGCTAACTTCTTACCATTTTGGTTTCTACTCTTTATCTGACTCAAACACACACACACACACACAGACAGACACAGACACACACACACAGACACACATACACTACAGACACATCATCATCATTATTCGGGCGTGCTGCATGGTTGCATGGATGGACATGACTCTACAGACACACACAGACACACACATACAACCAGACACACAGACACACACACAAAGAGACGTACACACACACACAGACACACACACCAAAAACACTATCTCCATTTTTTTAAAAATATATTCACTACTAATATTAACACTAGGAACTGCTCTGCTGACCTACCTTCCTTGTGACATCCGCTTGACCCCCAAAGATGTCGTCTGGGTTGACGTAGTCGGGTCGGAGACTGGGCTGGCGGGCACGGGCACTCCGTCTCAACGACATGTCGGAGGTCAACACAGGACAGTCTGTAAACAACAACAACATCAAATGGAGATGGAAAACAAATTCAAGTCAAACGAAACTTTATTCAAATTATTGCATTGTAAGACTCAACAACTGTAAAGGATACAATACATGACAAAGTGCTAACATGACATGTAATATTAAAAGAGAAAATATGATGATCCTAACCAGCCTTGTCATAACAGGCCGGCAGGCGGCAGGAATCGCCGGCTACTTGCATTTTTCTGCCGGTTACATTTGTCTAAAATTTCAAAAAATAAAAGCCTAAATCCAGTGCTCTCCGTTACAAAATCCCCCAGCAATTTGTTTTGATAAACCTCTGATAGTTTTCTGATAGCTAACTAGGTCTTCGGGGTTGTCAAAACCCCGTCATTTTGACGAATTTCCATGCATGTGGAAGGTTATCTTTGCTGTTTACATTGCCCGAGCTAGGAGCAAGCACGTGCCGCAAGCCCACTGATGGCCTCCCCAAAGGGCTACACGCCTCTAGGGGGCGGAGTTAATATATATGAACCTTTGAGGGAATGCCGGCCCTGGTCTCCCCAAAGGGCTACACGCCTCCTAGGGGGCGGAGTTGATACATCGCAACCTTTGAGGGAATGCCGTTCTGGCCAGTGCCCTGGCCTGTGACGGGTCTAGGGGTGTGCCGTTGGCATGGGAACCATCCCAACATTTCTGCTGGCAGAATGTATCTTTCTCAGCTTTCTGTGTCAATCTTTCCCTGGTTACTTTCTACACTAAAATGTTTTTTATTGAGGTAACCTGTGGAGAGAGAAAAATTCTAGTTCCTCTCTGACAAAGCCCCATGCTGCTTGGAAATTGAAACATTTTGCTTGTTCCAAGGGAGTTCCCAGGTTTCTCATGTTACGCTTCAAAGGCCAAGACATCGGGGGAGTGGTTACAGTGCGATTTGGGCAAAGTCTATGATCAAAACATCAGGGGAGGTTGTGCTTATTTTGGACATTACTTCATAACATTTTTCTAATGATTGAAGATTTCAGAGGAAATTTTTGGGGTGTGTTTGTTGGAATGCTTGAGAAAGTTCATTGGTCATTACATTCCCTGTAACTTGTAAGCAAATGCACAGATTTTTGCTGTCTTCTCTTTTAATGATATTTTGGTAATTACCATGATCAAGATGATTAGATTTATCAAGGATCTAACAAGAATGGCTTTGCCCAATGTTTTCAACATTTTTTCATGAAGACTTGCCTCAAGTTCCAAGCAGGAAATACATGACTTGGAGTTGTGTATACTGTTCCACTTGTTGAACTTGAAGGCACCGTTGGCCCCCGGTTAGGGGTCATAGCGGGGAACCTATGCCCAATTTTTTTGAAATTCAGGATTTTTTTTTTGGTCAATTCAAAGTTATAAGATGATAATAAAAGTTACCCAAAATACACCCCAAAACCATATTTAGGGGTCTAAATTTAAAAATTTTCCCAGGGGGAGGCCCCCCAGACCCCCCCAACGGGACGGGGGGAAACCCCCCTCCCGTACCTACCCCCCCTCGCCACTTCGTGGCTCGCCACAAGCCGCTACGCGGCTTGCCTCCTACTTTTAGACATTAGCCCCCTACTCTAAAACTTTGTGACAAGGCTGTCCTAACGCACAAGACAGCCGTTATGCACGTTATGCAGCAACCATGCATGATATTGATAAACAACAACAAATCAATATATTTTCATTGCGTCACATGAGGTGACATTTGGGCTTTTTTAGGCAGAACATTCATGTTGGAAATATACATTTCTAGAGCACCTTGAAATTGTGCCCTTTTCTTGATCAACCTCTGTAACAGTAGACAAAATTTCACGTAGGTTTCAACAAACTCCTTGGTTTCAACTCAATCATGGTGTCTGCAAAATTATTTTGCATTTTTATTGCAAATGTACAACCTTAAGTAATTATCAAGTGCAACAAATACTGGAGTTATTAGTTATGTCAAAACTACTTTATATGCTTCGAATCTTTGGCCTCAACCAAGATCGAGCAAACCCCACCCCACAAAAACAAATTTGCCCCCCTCCCCTTTCATAGATCGTAAACATTCGGAAGCGAAATTGCGACACTCCAAAAACCCGCAAAGCTCTATCATACGTCCTTACCGTCTTGGACAGCGTCTTCCCTTCTCCTGGAATCATCCTGAGATGTCTAAGACTGACCGAAACATTGCCACAACTCTTAAAGTACCAGGAAGACGTAAAAGTATCATCGAAGTATACATGGCTAAAATCACTACAGTCATTCAGACTGTGACCCCGAAGACGCCTTTAGGGTGAAAGGTCAAAAGCCATGAACTGGTTACCCGAATAAATTTGAGTTTTTCAGATTGTAGATCAACGAGTGGAATAAGATTTCAACCACTTACGCTAGAAACAAGGGTTCAGAGGCCTCATACCTACATTGATTATTTAAAGTTACTATTTCATCTTTTCTCATTGATTTCATTGATTATGCAAATAAATCTATATCAAGCAGATATCAATAGATGATGTGGTATAATCTATGGTGGTCTTCTTGACCAAACACATAGAATTCTTTTTGCTTGCCATAATTCCATGTATAAATGCTTATAATGAATTATGCAAACAACTGTACATTGACAAAATCGATACATAGATAGAGACTTTTAACTAACTTGCACATTTACTCCACTGAGGTGGACTTCATGGTTTAACTCAACGGGCGTAGACTTCTTGACCCTTCTTGTCAGTACGGACCACGGTGCCAGCCTGGTGACCAGAGGGCGGTCCGGGTCCTGCCCGCTTAGTTGTATTCCACTACCGTAGACCGTTTAGTTTCTTGCATTCCAAGTGGAGCAATTTCCATCTATATAAAGGGGCATTCCACTCCAGATGCAAGTGTTATTTTCTGATAGATAACAGTTATTACTGATAACTTCATTTTATATATAGTTTATTTGCAAGTTCGTACCCGAGGGCTCATTGCAAGTACATAGTATAAACATTGTAGATGATAATGGACAGTTATGCACAATATATTCTACTCTAATGTACTGTACTAGTGTTGGCTATTTCTAAACAGGTTGGGTTTGACTTCTTTTTTGGAAGCAGAGGGAGACGAAAAGCCCCGCCTTTTTCTAAAGTTTTTGGGTTCTGCGATTTCATGAGAAAAGTGGCTTTCTGTTCGTCTGTCAACGTGGGAAAGTTGGGATAAGTCTTTGTGGCTTCTCTACACAGAGTGATTCTTTCGGTTTGGTTGAATGAACATTTGGAAATAAAATTCGTCTCCCACTGCTTTAGATGTACAGTACATGTATTTACAAATTATAAAACAAAGTCTTTGCGGGGCTCCACTGCAAAGCAGTGCAATAGCACTGAGTTGGACAACCCTAGGTAAAGTCGACAGAAATAAACCACACATCTCCAATGTACGTATCGTTACCAGAAAGTAGAAAACACAGTCCCACACATACTTTTTGCCATATATTGTTATTTTAAGTATTTGTGAAGTAAAGTAGTCAATATCAAACGTATACAAACAAAATCAGAAAAACTGGGTGCAAAAGCCACAACAAATCCACAGAGTATAAGTAAGCTAAAGGAATATAACTATACCTGTTTCTGTGTCAATCTTCTAAATCTTTTATGTACAAGAGGAAGAGACAATCGAGAAAATCGAGAATAGCTAGATCCTCCTTTTATCATTATCGGTATTCATTTCAGTGACTCTGTCGTGAACTGTGAACACAATGTGTTTTTGTCGTAGGGATCGCTTGGTTCTTAATCCATACTGGTATTCCTTCAATATATGGTGAGATTCCAAGTGCTCGATATTGTCAGTAGGTCAATTTGTAATATAAGTTGCAGATTATACAGTTTAGAAAACCTGGTATGTCGTTACTGAAGACCACTCTATCTTTCTTTTTTGACAAAATAGCACATATATTTTCATCTCTCTAGTCTATATACACAGAATCCAACACAAATCCTATGTTGTAACAGATGTCGTATCTTCTTCACCGACTTCATTTAACGTTGTCACCCTATTCAACACAACACCTTGTAATAAACTCCATAGAAAAACTGCAAATATCAGCTTGTTCTCATTGAAATTATCAACGAAAGCAAATTTTCGTCAATATCATTTCAAGGATAAGCAATGCCTTTTCCATGAATGTTATGTATAATTAGGTTTCCTGGGCAATACACAAATTTTGTCAATTTTATACTAACAGCCTTAACTTTAAAGTTTCATTTTTTCAAAATTTCAAATCAATGACGCCATGCGTATATAACAGTTAGATGACAGGAAATGACTTGAACATCTGATCATCTGGGTGCTTGCAAGTAGTGCCTTCTGTAATCTGAAAGGTCAAATTACAAATAACATCAGGTGACAATTGAGAAAAAATACTCTGTGATCATAGAACTACAGTTACATGTAGAAGTACAATCACTGGCAGAGGTGCAACCAACAGAAAGAGATGTTTGAAATTCTGTATAAAATTCTGGCGAACACAAGTGCACGAGAACACAAGAATACTTGGTTGTAAGAAAACATTCATATACATCGAGAACAACATTTTTTAATACACTGAGGCAAAGTTCGGTCAAAAATCCAAGTATATTTTTGTGTAGTTCAACATACTTTCCTGTGGAGAGGTCTAACCAAGGAGGCAACCTGCTTGGTCTAAATGTTAGCATGAACGCTCATCTGTGTTGATGTAAACCATATTGAGGGCAGGCATTTATGATTCGTTACTCGAGTCACGTGTCTCTAAGTCACGTGATCAGAGTAACTGAATCATCACTACTGAAGAAGGTCGACGGAATTTTGGTGTTTTACGACAGTGGAAAGTGTTCAATTTGGTCTTAATGTGTTATCTGCCCTTCTCACCATGCAGTAGGGCATGCCGGCACGACGCAATGTTCCCAGCGCGGGGCTGGGGGCGGCTGGGCCACGTAACACCAGGGCTTCCTGCCCCAGTCTGGGTTCCTGCAGTAGTTGTGTCCCGCCAGGTCGTCATGTGGATAGTTCTGGGGAGTCCTGGAGGAAATAAAAAGAATGAATGTGATTTGTTTGTTTAATCAAACAACGAGTGACCGTAGGTTAACATACTCAGTCACATAATTATTTTTTTTATGTCGGTTGTTTTTTCTTCTGTGGTGTGTGACGTTGTGTTTCTATCGCATAGAGAACACATCGCATCGACTTATGGCAAAACGTACTTAAAATCTAACGTACCTACTACTGTCAAAATGTAAAACACAATTCTGTGTTCACTTGAAAAGCCATGGTGAAAGCTCTTGATACATAATTAAATCACGTCTGGTCATCGATATGCGAATTTAACATATTATCCACAGTGCATTCCGCTGCGATAATTAATGGGTAATTAGAACCACGAACCTCCTTATATAAAGCGGGTTCTGCAGTTTATGACTTCAATGTTAGACAACAAAGTAATATGAAATATTAAAAAGTGTTCCTTTGTTGTGCACTATTTAAAGTTGGACTAACCTGTCGTGACGTCGTGGTTCCTGTGCCTCCCACAACTGACAGGGGTACCCTCTCTCGGTGACGTTCACGGTCCCGCGGTAGTAATGGCCGTACCCAGTGTAACAGTCCACTAGCACACAAAAGAACAAGACGTTGAAGATATCCATCCTCCTACGCAGGGACATCCAACAGCCAAACTGCCTGTCTGTATGTGCCCTGCTCTTTCAACCCTCACTCTTAGTTCCTGTGGACTCCCCCCTCCCCAGCTGTCAGCCAATCAGAGAATAGGCTTTCCGTTTTCAAAAGCTGTCTCGCATGCATAAGGGTAACCTCATTAATATTTATAAGCATGGAGGCCAGGAACTAAGGGTGACGGTTGAAAGAGCAGGGCACATCCAGACAGGCAGTTTGGCTGTTGGATGTCCCTGCGTAGGAGGATGGAGAAATCATACGTCGACGAAGGTTAGACATTCAAATAATAAAATAAGCCTAATTGCTATTTGGCGCTCCAGAATATAACTTCGTGAATTATATTGAAGTAATGTGAATGTCGATGAAGATTAGACATTCGAGTAATAAGATATGCCAAAAAGCACAATTACTCAAGCAACTGGATATAATTTTGGAAATGGTCAGACGTTTCAGATAGAATACACAATCGTTAGTCAGTCACGCTGAAGTGATCTGGAAGAAACTGGTCTTCCAGAAGAAGAAGAAACCAATTTCTTCCAGATCATTTCACTGTCACTGACTAAAGATAGTGGATGCTATCAGAAACGTCTGACCGTTTCCAAAATCATATCCAGTTGCTTGAGTAACTGCTTTCGGCCTAGATTGAGGTATTGTTAACGTTCTGACAAAATCTAACACAGTCGTGTACACTTCACATATAAGTTCTTTCACATATCCGAGTGCTCATGTGCTGTGACAGAAAGTGTGGTAATATGTCAAAGTGAAAGCACTTGAGACACATTACTAGATAAAAGAAAGCACGTCTGGACATTGTTATGCAAATCGAAACAATGTGAGTGAGTGAGTGAGTGAGTGAGTGAGAGAGAGAGAGAGAGAGAGAGAGAGAGAGAGAGAGAGAGAGTGAGTGAGTGAGTGAGTGAGAGTGAGTGAGTGAGCGAGCGAGAGAATCAAAGCACTTACTTTCCGGTACGAAACAATGTTCCAGCTTCCTTTCTTGAGGTTCCGGTGTAATTGCTTGACGAATAGCTTTAGATAGAAAAGCTTGTGAGTCTAAATCGATAGATATAATGCGTCGCACCATAATGAACACAGAAATTTAGACACATACAAATCAAGCATTACATTTTACAAATCAAGCATTACAATTAAAGATTGTCAATGAAAGTCAGACATTCAACTAAAAAACACAATCATAAATCAATATTTGGAATGTTCTTCCCCCTTCCTTCAGAATTTTACTTCTGTGATAACCTTTAGAATAAAGCTTAGAAACCACCTTCTATTCAATCGGAGCCACTTCTACGTCTTGTTCTTAATTAGTCATGCAGTTGTCCTGTTCTGATTTTTAGCTTAAGCATTGCATTAATATATTGCTCAGTCACTTAGTAGTAATACATTTCTGATTTATAGTTAGCCTTGATATGCTATGTTTCATATATTGCTCTGGCAGTTACACTACCGACTGTTGATATTTCAGAATTGTTGCTATTCTTTAATTCGTCTCATATTTACTACACTTGTATTTTGGTTTAAGAGTATCAGCTTAGTTCATCATCATCATATGGTTCCGTGCCAATACTGCAGCCAGGCCACGGCTTGCTTAAGTGGAGAAGGGCTTTGCATAATCCATGCAGGCTTCTCCCCGCCTCCTGCTCTTTTAATCAATTTTCCTTACTTTATTGTTATCGGTTTCTTATGTGCGAGAAACAAACAAACCAATGAGATACATAATACATGCACCGTAACAGTTGGATACATTAATTGGGTAATCAGGTCATGGTACAGTGACCCGTGTGACCAAAAGGTCAAAAGCAGGTGGAAGGGAGACATCTACTATCTGGCCCTACGCCGCAGTTAAAAGACTGATAAAGGGAAGTAAGAAGGAATTTTAGGTTTGAATTTACAACAAAAAACTAAGACAATTACTTTGTACGAGGCCTTGGAATTATAGCATTTTCCTTCGACGACGGACCTCGCGCTCTAGATGCTTGACCTCTGGGTCATACGGGTCATTTAGTCGTGACCTGATGATCCAAATATTGCCAAAGTCCGTTCTTATTGCCCCTATTACCCCCATAGTGTATACATGTAATAGGCAGTCCAAACTGTGTTTTGAATTTGACAGCTATAGGGGTCACCCCTTCCATAGTGTGAACTTTTAGAGAATTGTAAATTAACAATGGACATTCGTAGGTATCCTGGGGGACAAAATTACTGTCTGACAGGTCACATTTGAAGACTGCGGACACTTATTGTAGTATTTCTAGTAACACGTTTGTCAGACTAACTACTCCCATGGATATACTGGTAATGCTACAATCACTTTTGCAAAAGTAGAGTTCGGCGACCTCATACCTCCATGAAAATTTAGAGCTTTTGTAAATTTCATGCAATTGACTAAGACATTAACATAATTTATGTGTGTTGCTGTTCATCATTGACTAACGTACACATGTCACAAGTATAAAATTCCAATCATTAGACTTAAAGCGGCTTTGCCATTTTTACATAAATCATGCAAATAAGTTCCTCATTACCATATTTGGTATCTGCTTATATTCCATCTATCATAATTAATAAGTGTTACATTTATTGAAGTCCAGTTATTAGTAATAATGGTATTATACAATTTCCTCATGAATTATGCAAATAATGTCCTCATTTGCATAACATGTATATCATTATGAACACCTTTGCTCAAGCTACCTGCACCCCTAAAATGATGCCAATCCGTCAATCCTTTCTGCAGTTATCCACTTTGGAATGTCTTGACAAAAATGCCCCTGCAGTTCCGAAATTACATGTTAGGGAGCTGAAATCTGCCCCACTTTGTCATGACACTGCAAGCTATCTACCACCCAAATGTCAAGACTATATCATGTCCGGGACAAGAGATACATTGAAAAAACTGCCATGATAGAATATTCTCATTAATTATGCAAATTTACTCCTATTTTTGTATAATTGGTATCTTATCTTGTACAACATTGTCTAAGGTACCTACATACCAAAAATCATGAAAATCCATTGTTCCCTTCTTGAGTTATCCTCTTCAGAAGTTTTTGACAAAAATGCCCCTGCTATCCCAAACCTAGTCGGTAGGGGGCCAAAACTTATGTCACTTATTTCTGAGCACAAGAGCTATCTAACGCTCAAAAATCGTGACCATAGCGTGTTCAGAACACGAGATAGCAAAACCGGAAGTTGAGCTGCAGTACCAAGGGAAGCCGCTAGGGGACCCAAAATCTAATCACTTCTAGCTTTCATCGCACCCCACCAACACACCAAGTATGAAACTAATCCATCCAGCCGTTCTTGAGATATCTTGTTGACAGACAGACACACACACACACACACACACACAAACGCTGGGTAAAATATAACCTCCATGACATTTCATGGAGGTAATAAGGGTTGCAGCCCTGGTCGGTCTCAAAAGCCACAAATTTGTCCCGGTGGATTGCCGGATACCGCTCAGTGTACCTCTCGGTGTTCTCACCATTCGGTCACGGCGTCTATTTGTTGACAGGTCCCTAGTTGATTATAAGAACGAGTTAAGAAAATCCAGGGGCCCGATTCGTGCCGTATGATACCTTAATAGTCACTGGGGTGACAAAACGGGGTTACGTAGGGGTCATACCCGAAAGTGCAGAATCAGTGCAGCCCATCAACGTTGCAACAACATAATATTCTCCTACGCAGACATCCAATGGCACCAGCAAACTGCCTCTTGTCTGTACTCTGCTATCTCAAACATCACCATCAGTTCCTGACCGCCATGCTTATAGATATTAATGAGCTTACCTAATATGCGAGATCCCTTTTGAAAACTGAAAGGCCTATTCTCTGACTAGCTTACTTCTGATTTGTGGTGACTCCCACAGGAACTAATGGTGACGGTTGAGACACCAGACTAAAGACAAGAGGCGGCTTTCTGGCGCCGTTGGATGTCTGTGTGTAGGAGAATGTACATAGGGGTGCGGCGCGCTTGCTCCTCTCTTTAGGAAAAATATGGAATGATGCTCTTACCTGCGTGTTCCTTGGCTGCGGAGACCTCAGCTTTACACTGTTGAAGACCATTTTTCATGACCTTGGCCTCCCTATGGCACAGTTCGAAGCTCGCCAGTAGCTTTTTAAATTTTTCTTCCAGTTTCTTGTCTGCCGGACACATCTTCTGAAGTGACAGTTTCCTCTCCTGTCGAAAGTAACAACAGTTCTTGTAACGCAAGTTTTCGCATTTATGGCGACCTCGCCGTTACCGAGATTTTTTATCTTATTCTTTCTGTTGATTTAGAAAAGATATTTTGTCCTGTCTTCTGCCCGCCTACCCCTTGTCTAAGCATAGGCCACTGCATACTTCCTGAGACAGCAACATGGCTCATGTGGCCTGGTTGATATTTTACTCTTTTACTTCGAGGTCTGGTGGCGAAAAAGATCTTGAAAGTAACACTAATATTGGTACAGTGCGCTCTATATATTTGTCGTACATTAAATCATGTAAACTTAACGGTAGCATTAAGGGACTACAACCAACCAACCCAGTATCACCTAGACACGACATACATTGTACTTCATGTGCTAGCATTTCGTAAATCGATTACGAGAATCTCGCACGATCTCGCGATCGCGATATTTCCCTGGTAAGAAGTGCAGGCCTTGCTCAGTGCGCTTGCGCACAATAGACGTTGTGTGTGTTTTGCGTAATTATGCTCTAGTAATTAACAAAATTTCATCAGCAAGCGGCTTTTTAAGTCTTAACTCGTACGTACGCGCACAAAACAGATACGTTACAGACTTAAAGTCAAGGTTAATGAACCTCGCCTTCGTCCATAATCGAATTTCCGGACCACCGCGGTCACAAATTTTCTATCTTTTCAGTATGTTACAGTCTCTGTTGTTTGTTTGATATAATAAAGAGATGTCACAAAAGACTCGTGATTGCAATACACTGTGTTGTAGTCGAATGGCAACGGTTGTCATGGACAAATACTCACAGTTTAATTTAAAGGAGAAAATGAAGTTTTCGGGTACCTTTATTGCTGGCGCAGAGAGGCATGAGGCCACCAGCACACACAACAGAAGAGCTGTCAGTCCCATGTTCAAATCAACAGTGAAGTTCCGACGTAGTCTAAAACATACAAAAACAGTCTACCAACACATTGGTGTTTGGCAACATAGAAATCGCAGGCAATGTTATACTTAGATGCGACTTAAAGCTTCAATTCAAAATTCTTCAATCCAAAATGTTCAGGTAGTATTTTGTCTACGTCAGGCAGCAATACACAGTACAAGATATCCTTAAAACCAATGTAAATCACCAAATATGTATAATGAACTTGTAAGACGTGAACTTTTGGGCAAGAGCAGTAGTTTATGTACTAGAAAAAGTTCCAAATCAGTGCATTGTCTTGTATTTAAATCAAAGAATTGTATTCAATTCAACAGAATGGCAACCATAAAAGCAAAACAGCATAAAAGAAACACTCAGATATGGAGGCATTATCTTAAGTAGCATTCACGTTTAGATAGCACCCACATATACGAGGGGCGTGCAATAAGTAATGCCCCTGATCCACTTCCAGTTGTCTGATCTAAATGAAGTTTTGTATGTGTAATGGTTTATGACTCTATGGGTTATGTTGCAAAAATAGCTCTGAACTAATTGTGGTTTCTGATTTACTGGTGTTTGAACTGAGTCAGGTGTGAGATGGACCAGGTGTGAAATGGAGCCAGTTGAGTGTCACGCAGTGATCCGGTTTTTGTATTTGATAGGACGTACACCAAAGGAGACTTTTGATGAAATGAACAAAAAAACTTATGGTGATGATGCCCCATCATATGACCTTGTAAAACGCTGGCATCCTGAATTCAAACATGGCCGGAAGTCTGTGGAAACAGCTTCCAGAGCTGGTCGGCCCTCTTCTGCCAGTAATGAGGCATCTGTTGGACGACCAACCTGGGTTGTTCTACAAAAACGGTTTCCAGAGCTGCATCAAACTATGGAAGAAATGCATAACTCTGGGTGGTTCCTATGAAGAGAAAGACTAATAACTGTGCCAAGTTTCATTAATATCCTGCTATGAGAAATGGGTCAGGAGCATTACTTATTGACCACCCCTCGTAGAAGATATCACCATAAGTAGAATTGACGTTTAGCTAAGCACTCACATATAGAATCTAACATCATAAGTAGAATTGGCATTCAGCTAAGAGAGTTCTGAAAGATAACATCTTTACATTCGTAGCATAACAGGGGTTATATACGGCCATTTAAATGTTTGACAGTCTTCCAACTGCCATGAAGATACAAATACCTACCTTATGCCAAATGATAATGAAGAGCACTGAAGCAACCGCTCGACTGAAAAGCAGTGCCAAGAGACCGGGTTCGGACCAAAAGATGGGCGTCTTGCCGCTACCGATCCGAGAGTAGTTTTGCTCAAAGTCACGTCATCACGTAACCCAATCTCAATAGCATTACATCCTCTTTGTATTCACGTACACAGGGTCTTTGTCCTCATTAATAGTCATCCCAGGGTACTGTTCGGCCCCGAAAGAGGACCCCCTACCTTGACTTCATCTTCATTACTTCAGTGAAAAATGCAGATGTTGTTTTTGTCGTGTGTGTCTGTCTGTGAATGTGTGTCACGGTCTGCCTGTTCATGTGATTTCTGAATATTTGTAATAAATATATATTAAGAGCATTTGTATGTATTACGATGTCTTTGGCGTGTTGATACCTACTCTAAGAAAGTTAAGGACGATTACAGGCCCAGTGTAGGACCTTGGTACGACAGCAGGGTTTTTACATCTTTTGTTATGGAGATGCCTTTCTCCCGTTACTTTCAGTTATCTCTGTCATGTAACATTAGGGAATTAATGTGCAATAATGTTTATTGTCGTTTAATTATCAATAGTACGTGCCATTTTTATATACATGTAATTTACTTATAAGCTGTACAGACATTACAGTAAGTCCTCATGGTTTTACAAGAAATCATTCTGCTATCTATAGGTCATAACTACGGTGGGAACATTAATTTTGTCAATTATAACTTAATTGACAACAAGATCACAAAAATCAAATGTTTCATTACCATACTTGTTACATGATTCAGAATTCTTTTAAAGTGGAAAATATCTAATCCACCTGGATTCAAGACTTTCATTGTTGAATTCTACCTTAAACAGTTTGACTTGTTAGTTTGTTATCATGCTGCCCGTCCAAAGTCCAAAGTGATGAGCTTTCACATTTCTACAATGCATGGGGTAATCAGGGCGATCAAAACGAACTATGACGATATTTAGATCATCAGGTCTTTGCAAAATGACCCGTATGACCTAGAGGTCAAGCATCTATCGCTGCGATGTGGTTCTTCTTGGAGGTTCTTCAGAGAAGGCAAAAACTATATGTGTATGCCAATACTGTCTTAGGGGTGAGTTAACAGCCACATTATTACCTAACGTAACATTTCTCATAACTTCTCGCTACAATTTTTTTTTATACCGTCGCGCAGCGTCAGATACATGTTAGTATCAAGTCCCCCCTCCCACTTATATATTGACCTCCAGGCCACGCGGGTCATTCTGGCCTAACCTGAATACCCCAACACATGTATCTAACTTTACGTGCACTTATCGAATACTGCATGCTCCCACTGTAACCCTGTAACCCGTGGTACATACGTTACGTTGCCATGTACAGTTTAAAAACTCCTCTAGGGGCATTTAGACGGAATGCTAAAAGCACGGTTAAGTCGATCTTCACTTCGCTTCGTGGCATATATAACGAACTTTGGTGGAAACACCAAACCAAGGAGGTTAGAAAAAGAACCTCCTTGACCAAACGAACATAGAAAAAGAGTTTCACGACCTCTAACTTTCGACAAACATTCTAAAGTTCCTATCATTTACCATGCGCAAATTGATTGAGATATGTCAAAACTAGCCTGTGTTTACACAATCTCTCACTGGATGGGGTTAATGACCCCTTCCCGAGCGGCAATTGTTGGGCCGGCCGCTAGGAGCACAATTTTAGACAGGCTATATCAGAACTGGACATTGCTTTACAGTCAGTACCACAAAATGTCGTTTGGTGGCTTGGATAACTTCTCGACTTGTGTTGTCCATATATTATACCTAATTCCAAATGCGAGACCAGATCACTCTTACATGACAACATGATTGTGCTGTTATCGATAATATTTTGTTGTTCTGTGTGTAGCCTCAGATCTTATCACTTATGTCTATTAGTATAGAGCTAGTAGTTGTTACGGTTGCAATACATTGTATGTACGATTGTTGAGCAATAAAGTTTATTCATTCATTCATTATATACAAACATACGCGTGGCATAAAAATATCATTCTTGGGGAAGGTAAAAATGAAACATGATACAGACAACTCCCGATACTTGTAATATGGCAATTACATTTAAAAGGAATCGTAGGCTGCATATATTGTGTTTGTCGCTAGATGATGCTCCTTAGCCATGTCACTGCATACGGGAGCCACAACTATATCTTTTGGGTGTGGTCAAGCAACTGTTCAAGCATGCACTTAAGGAGGGGCTAGACCATTCAAACAAAACTACCTCTTGACAATCTATTTTGAGCACACCTGTGTTTTCACGCGTTCGGAGTTTCATCCGACCGTTTGCATCTGGAATTACTATTTGTCTTTTGTTGTTGTTTTATAGCCTTACCTTTTCTTAGTCCATATATGCAGTGTTTACTACTAAGGACGCCGGAGTTAGGGACTACCACAGCCAACTTTGCCGAAAATAGAATATCCTGGTAAGATGTCTACAGTCCTACAGATCCCAGCAGTTTGATTTGATTTGATTTATTTTAGGAATAAAAGCATTGTAGGAGTTAATTGGCCTAGGAGTGAACTGACCGGCTGGCGGATATAATAGCTGGATAGGCTGCAAAATACTGACTGAAATCCCATATAAATTTATTTGTCCCCACTTGGCTAAATTCTTCTCTTTTGTCATCCAGCTGACTTGTCTGCTTAGAGACTAGTCTCGAGGACGATTGATTAAATAATTAATTCATTGATTTATTGATCAATCGATTGATGGATTGTCTTTGTGACCTCTTTAAACTCTTTCCTACCAGCAAAGCAATAAAAACTACAGGTATGGAAGTTAACCTGTCTGTTAACCGGAAGAGGATATTTTTCCCACCGTATCAAATATCTCCCAATACGTCAGAGAAGAGGCGAAAAAAAGGAGAGAAAACTGCTTTGTTGTTTCTTAATACCAATCCTTGTGTAAGCGATATGTCATCAGCTAAAATTATGACAACTTTGTTCACTTCGGAGTACAATATTTTCTTGTTTGTTGAGAAGCTTAAACAAACAGTACTTCCAACAAGTTCAAAATATTACGTAGACATTTCATTTCATTTCATTTATTTATCCTGGTATACACTCTCAGGCAAATATCTGAATATTCGTTAGCTTCTGACACGAAAATATAATCAAACCTTTTGACGACATGGAAAGTTGATGACATAGCTTTTTTTTAGATTTGTAGGCGCTCCAGTATTCAGGTTGAAATGGAGGATTACATTCATCATTTCGGATGGTGAAGTTAAGTTAGCGGCCCCATGTGTATGAATGAAGCCTTCTCTCCAAGCAGAGGTTATCCTGCGGCTTGCTCTGTTTTGTCAGGTTTGCTTTTTGTCCGCCTGCCGTCGGAGCACCTAACCTCTGCTTGGCGAGTAATCAAGTACACATCTCATCCTCATGAATATTCATGAGCTCGGCCAGTTCAGACGAGGGCGACCCGAGTTTGCCCGAGTCTTCCCCCGGAAGAGATCGGGTTACCGAACAAACTCGGGTGCGTTCCTCTTGCCTTGTCTCACACCGCCTTGCTGGCACCACCGCCGCCTGAGACAACCGAGACGTCCCCTCTACCTCTCTGCACGACACATCACCACCCACCTGTGCTACTTCTACCAGGTAAGCACACCTTTCTCTCACCTGTACCGTTATGTTCGCGTACGTTCCTGTTTTACAACACCCGGTATAGGAACCGAACTCCTTGCTAAACATAGGTGTGTCGACCTAACCTCTTTTCTTCATTCACACGGGGCTTGCTTGTTTACCACCCAATTGTTTTGTAATGAAGTATTTGTGTACGAATTAGCGACATGTTGGCCCCTACCCTGTTTGTAACATACCCCCTACCCAACCCAACTACACAAACCTCACCACCGTAGTTGTGACAGGTACGAATTTACAGAACAAATTGAAATTCCCCCACGGGTTGACCCCGTGGGCTTACACCGGGTGTGTTCTGTGGGTCTAACCCTAAGCATACGGGCCTGACACCGTGAAGAACCATTGAGTCACCCCCGGATCGGTTTTCCAACCATTATCTAAACATGCAGAGTCCTTACATCTCGGTCGTGTTGGTATATCCCTTGGGGGGGTTCTTTAGGCCACAGCAAGTGAGTTTTATGGATGACATCAGTGTGCTCATTGGTTTTGGCCTGATTTTGAGAGAAAGAAATGTTCCCTCTCAGGGAATGGCCAACATGACGAGAAAATATCAGAATGGGAGAAACTAGAAAGGCCGACATTTGCTTGAGAGCAAATACAGCATATTTCAGCCATCTCCCTCATGCAACAATAGGCCTTGAGGTCGTTGACCCCTTGGGCCATTGGAAAATGACCCAAAAAATTCCCAAATATATCATTTTAAAGTGTTCCATGCCAAAGATTATACATGGGTCATTTGGATAAATATCTAGAGCACCCCTTTACCAAATTTCGGGTCATTTGGTTGTAAAACGAGGGAACAGGAGCCAAAATGTCAAATTTTTGTCTAAAAATGGCCATAAAATTGCAATATTAAGCATTATGTTGTACTGTATGGAAAAACTTATTGAATTCATGCGCACAAAATTGAAGGGCACTTTTATACCAAATTTCAGGTCATTTGGTTGTAAAACGAGGGTACAGGAGGCAAAAATGTGCCTTTTTTGTCAAAAAATGGCCAAAAATCGCAAAATTAAGCATTTTGTTGTACCGTATACCAAAACTGTTATTAAATCTGGGTGGGCATATGATCAGGGCACCTCTGTACCAAATTTCATGTCATTCGGCTGTAATACCAGGGTACAGGAGCCCAAAATATACATAAAAATTGACAAAAACCTCAATAAAATCATTTCAAAGGCAGATATGAAAAAAATGAAAAAAACACCTGAGGGTATTGGCTTACTCTACCTTTGTGCCAAATTTCAAGTCAATCGGTTAAAAAACGGCGGAGTTGATTCGATTTGAAGATTTGGCAGGAGAAAGAAAGAAAGAAAGAAGAAAGAAACATTACGAATACAATATATTTCACCATACCTATGGTATGGCTGAAATATAAATATGTCGTGGGGTATATCCTTGATTGTACTTGTAGAAGTGACAATAGTGAGGTAGTCTTGACTGTAGTTGTATAAGTGAACAAAGTGCGGCAGATGTAGAAGAGAACCTTATGTTGTAGCCAGAAGTGGAGTTTCCAACTTTGTAAAAGTGATAAGAGTTTACCACACTTCGTGCACTTCTGAAATTCAGGGATAGAAGACTTGTTTCATGGTGATATCATACATTTCCACTCGAATTGATGTTGATGAATACAGCGTTTATGGTGTTTTTTTTGAAAATTTTGAAATCTTGTTTACTGTATTCACCTAACTTGTTTTTTCACCCTCTCGCGTTAAATCTGGCACCTGCAGAGGATGTCATCCAAATAATTTACTTGCTATGGCCCTAGCCCTGACTTCAACTTAGTTTTGCCAGCAGGTACGTCCCACTCTTTGGGACGGGTGGGATCTTGTTTTCTTTTTATTTACGTAGCTTGTTTTTTAGCCCTCTCGCATTAAATCTGGAATATGCATAAGATGCCATCCATACAATTTACTTGCTGTGGCACTAGCCCTGAGTTCAGCCTAGTTTTGCCAGCAGGTAAGTCCCGCACTGTAGGTCGGGGGCGATCTTTTTTTTTAGTTTTATTTAGTTTTGTTTTTTATGTTGTTTTTTTCGCCCCTCGTATTAAATTTGAGTCTGCAGATGATGCATCCATATAATTTACTTGCTGTTGCCCCAGCCCTGAGTTCAACCTAGTTTTGCCAGCAGGGCTCGCACTTTGGGCCGGGGGCGACACAAAACATGGCGCAGGTCAGCGACCTGGGTGATAAATTTTCTCAAGTTGTCAACCTGACGGTTGTGATTAGGACAAAAGAAAAACTACCATCTTAATTCCCATCTTGTTTTAGTAAAGCCATACCACATTTTCGGTCGTGCGACTATGTCTGATTGCCGTAACAGGTCGGGACGACTGTTTGCGACAAGGACTCGATCGAGTTCCGATCTACTACGAACAACAAAAGTAAAGACCTTCGCCAAGAAGGTTTATGTTTATGTTTGGGGCGAAGTTTATTTGTGGATGGCTGTGTATGTTTCCATTATAACTCGAGAAGCTTTGGATGGATCCTGATAATATTTGGTCATTCACTGTGTTCGTAGTGGTCGGAAATAAATAGTTAACAAGGTCAAGTTCGATAATAACCATTGGGCCCGATAGCGGCTTTCTACAGAATTGCAGCGGAAATTCCGGATATGTCGTATTCTGGACATGCTATGGTCTTCATTTTTAAGTTGTAGCTTTTGTTTACAGTCAAACATTTGTGAGAATTATCGTTTACTTATTGGTATGTGTTATTAAAGACAGGCGCTTTAATTTCACATTTATCATATTTATCATTCACGCCCTTCAACGTAAAGCAGATGAAAGCAAACATGTGACGTACGATATAGCGTCATTAGACAAGCTGTGGTAATAACTGTATTGATAAGCGGTGCTATTTTTGGAACTATAAATGTCATTAACTCGCGCACGTTGTTCTGTCGTAAGGTATGATAGTACACTCACACACACCACATGTTCATATGCCCCTGTGCTCAACATGTTACGCAAAGTCTTATGTCACTTATGTTTGTGCCATACTTCTCAGTTTATAAATATACATCATAAGTTCACTTTTTTGCACTTTTATGCTCTTACATGCTATATATAGGCTACATATTATTATGATTATAGATACAGCAAAGTACAATTACAGTGATGCAACAATGTGACCACTACAATATTACTACATCTATAGTAACTGTTGTATACTAGTATGTACAGGTTCAACTTCTTCTCCCTTGGTTACCTCTAAGACAGCTATAAATGCAAGAACAGATTGAGATTATAATTTATGGTTATTCTACCGTTTTTGTAACGTTATTTTGATATAATGACCAGGTCCCGCCACGTATGCCGGTATGGTATGTTTACAGGCATTCGAAAAAGACGTTTCGCTTACAAGTGTTCGCAATAGACATTCTATCCCAAAATGGGCCAATCTGTTGCCTTAATAGCGCCGGGCCAACATGTAACGTTACAAGTGATTGGTCCCAGACCTAGGGGTTACGGAAGGTCAACCGTGAAGTTGACTTTGTGTGCCCTCCCCCGGTGTGGCGCGCGGTCCGTCAAACGCTCTGGGAACGAGTTGCCATGGCAACGAGGGATCGAGAGTTTACCCTAATGAGTCCAAACGATTTCACATGTACGCCGGTCGTGCTGTATTGGATCTCCAAGCAGATGTTGGGTTCCAAAGGGCATTACAAAGACCATATCGGACGGACCCTTGTAGTGCATGGTGGCGCAAAGGATAGGAAGTATCCTTGCTGTTTCTGTAGTAGGGTGTATCGTTCTTCGGTGTGTGTGTGTGTGTGTGTGTGTGTGTGTGTGTGTGTGTGTGTGTGTGTCAGTGTGTGTGTGTGTCAGTGTGTGTGTGTGTGTGTGTGTGTGTGTGTCTGCCTCTCTCTCTCTGTATTTTGAGAATATCAATATTGGGTAGGGTGGCAGAAAGAAAATTAAAAAGAAAAGAAAAAGACATAACAACAAAATATGCATGTTACATTGCTGACAATTTATTGCTCATTTATAAAAGTTCTAACTGCTACGTTTTATAAAATCTAGTGTACGGAATTTGTGATTTTGAAAATATAGTAGTCTGATAAGGGAAGCATACTATTTATTTCTGAAGGCAATGTTTTCTATCGAGACAAAAGAACATTTGTTTAAAGAACAAACTTAAACCATGCGGTTCTTGACACGTTTTTGACACTCTGACCATACCGTATCCAATAAATATTCATAGACTTTCACACGGCCTCCACACGACTTACAAACAACGCACCATATACATGTCAGACTGGGATGAGGGATGGGTTAGTCCACTTGAAGACTTTTGAGGGGGTGTAGAAAAGTCCGTAGGACCAGGGCATAGGTTTTGTAGCATAACATCATACGAATATTACGAAGTTTCTTTTAAATTCAATATAACATATTCTACATAGACAAATAACAAGACTTATAAATAAAGTGGCGGTGTGATTTTAACTGATTATAACCGATTAAGAAATTTACAAAAATAAGATATACCTGTATCTTAAGTTTAAGTCTACCCATTCCCCCAAAAGCACCCCGAACAGTCAATTCATTACCTCAATGATAAATGGAGTGTTGTTTTTGGTGTGTCTGTCTGTGTGTTTGTGTTTCCGGATTTTTGTGGTCATTATAACTCAAGAACCTATGGATGGTTTGTGGGTAGGTGTTGGGTCAAGGTCAGTTATAGGGGTCCCTGGTGTGTGACCTTGGTACTGCAGCAGAACTTCCGTTCTTTAATCTTTTGTCCTGTGCATGCTAAGGTCTTTAGAATAAGGAATGTGTGGCTTCTATGTCTTTCGCAGTAGCAAAGCAACAAAGCTAGTTCAACTAGTTTGACCAGTTACATTTTGATTGACAAGGAAACCAAAACGTGCTTAAACTTGGAATGCCACGTATGTGGGTAATAGAAATATTAGAGCAGGAATCGTTCGAATTCTTTGAATAATTTGAGTAGTAAAGACCATAAACACAGTAACCCTCCCCACCCCTCTCCTCTTTAACCCCACCGTCGGAATAGTCTCATGTATCCCCCTGTTATTCTATAAGAATCAAGTACATTTTGATCTATGCATTCCTTCAAGTTCAATATCTGCTAAGGTTACATTTTCCTTGTTGTGAAAACATGCCAGTGGGAATATGCCCCCTCTATATAACATGGACAGGTGCCTCAGCTGTGTCTAAGTGTTATCTACTAGACGACTGCTTTGTCTATTTGGTTAAGATAAGCTTATCTTTTACTACGGAATCACCGCGAGGGTTTGCTTACTTACGACGTTTTTGGGTGTCCCGTTTCTATGTCTAGAAGAGGGTCTACATGGGGGGACCCTGGCAAGGCTGTTTGGTAAATTTAAGGGTGTCAATAATACAAAATTTCGGAAAATGATTTCGTTGGATTGTTCCATTGCGTTAGTGGGGGTGTGAATGGCAACACAAACGAAACGCTCCGTTGCAACTTTTTTGGACAGTTTGGTTTTCGACCTTGCCATACGATAACTTATCACTAACGCTTAACGATGAATTCAGAATAACATGTGCTGCGTAGAATTGAGGCAACCAATAACGCTTCACGAATAATGTAACATATAGCGATACGGACAACGCTTATCGTTAAATTGGATTTGGCAGGCTACGATTAACGGAGAATTAAGATAGCTCGCTCTACCTCACTGAAAGAGCATGCAGACCCTCTTATAAAATAGAGAACAAGTGTTTCTAGTCCAGAATTCCCAGGGGGTTCTGTGTTTGATTAAAGTGATTTATTATCGGACCAGTTTATTTGTCCAGCAAATAGCCTTATCTCAATTGAAAGGTGGAAGGGACTGTTTGCAGTGACATAAATTAGCGTCATCTGACCTCTGACCTTTAGATTGGCGGCCATTTTGTTGTTAGTTTGTTTTCCGTTTTTTTTTTTTATTGCACAAGTAAGCTTGCTATGGTACAGATAAAAACAAATGATCAGCGCTAGCTGTGTAGATACTTGTGACTTTTATATCGGTTTCGCTTGCGCTTATTTGTAATTTTGTAGTTTCATTTCAAGAACAAATTGTTTGTAGAACGCAGTTGTTAAAACATTTGCTCTTGGTAAAAAGTAAATGTAAAGGTAGTCCCAAAGCTTTATTGAGGCCGTAGGGGTTATCCACTGTGTCCAGGGCATGGTATTAGCAGGTAGAGCCTGGCCCTCTCTTAGATAGAGTGAGGAGAGTCGTGTAAAGTGCATTTCGCAAGGGCAGTTTAGTATAGTAGCAGGACAAGATTCAAACCCAGGACCTCTGGGTTCTGGACCAAAAAACCTGCAATTTTGTCACGCCACACTAACACACATTTGCTGTTGACGTATATGTAAGTCGCTGTTACATCTGTCGGTCTATCTTAATATCATCTACACCCTTTGATATCTTTGTATTTCACAAATTGTGCATGGACAAGGTGACAAACTGAACCCAGAGAGCTCGGCTTGGCAAACAATAATCGACAACTCATGGTCACTAAACAAAAGATAGACGCTCTAACATTAGCGTTAAAGAGGACGTATGTCTCCTGCCAAATATTAGTTCAAGGCCTTTTTATTTGATCAGTTACAAGTGTCAGTGTAATAGTCCACTCTACTAACGCTGTTCTTTTACCAAATGAGCAATGCACGTTAGATTTGACGTACATTAAAGATTTTAAAGACATATGAACGACACACAAACACTGATTAGAAATACACCGAGTTTACCTCCTAGCGAACCAAATTATAATTGCATGCTAAACTTATTACAGAGTGGAAAGTTTACAAATGTTTCAAATGTTAAGTCGTCAGCTTTGCTCGCCTCGCCTTTTCCTGTAAATAGCGATTACGAAGTGCTATCCTTGCGATATTTGGTAAAAACGTAAAGATATGAATATTCGTAACGCTGGGTAGAGTATTACAGTCAGCAATGTAAAGTCCACAGTATGACCAACACAAAAGATACAAATACCGAAAGTTCTACTGCGTTGCCAAGGACAACCGGTCATGAGGAGGCTCACAATTGACCTTGAACTTTGTTTGATCTTTCTAAAACATAGCCACATACCAAACACCATCACAATCCATCAAGTTATTAAGTTACTAGTATGTTAGACCACAAAATATCCGACACACATACGCACAGACACACACACATACAGACACGCACACACACACACACACGCACGCACTCACACGCACACACACACACACACACACACACAGATACGGACGCGCACACACACACACACACACATACACACACACCCACCAAAAACAATACCTCCATTTTTCCATGAGGTATTGAACTTGAAACACGTCCCTCACGCATCCCTTTTCACCTTCAAGGCAATGTTTTGACTTTGACAACTCCGTGGGTACATTGCCTGGCCCAAATACACACGTGTTCTCAATAACACGCCATACACTCAAATAGGTCGCCATTTAGCACAGTTCAAGTACAGACAAGTTTTTCGTGCTCTAAGCAAATTGCGAAGTACTTTTCTAAAAGACTTCAGGTCAGAGACGCTGTTGGAGGTCCGAATGTGTTTCATCCTGAACTAAGCTTGTTTGTTACGGCATGCAAAGGGCTGGATGCCACCTATCTTAGCCGATCATGCACGGCGAGTCGTTCGGAAGTGTTCGGGTTTGTTCGGATACTCTCGGGGATGTCCGGAGACTCTCGGGCATTTCAGAGTCTACGGCAGTCCCAGCGTTCAGTACTTGTAGCATGTTTCGTTCTCTCTTCTCTTCTGTCTATCTTTTATCAACGTACTATCTAGCGATCAGTTCAGATTTGTAGTTGAAAAGAGATTTAAATCGAGTGTTATGCAGTACTATGAATATATATATATTTATAATCATATCGTTTTTCTACTTTTCCATGTATTCTTGAGATATGCTGTGATGTATACACTCGAGATCTACATCGCAAACTGACAGCATTCTCAGTTTCGAAACTGCGTATAGTCGAGTGACTGCCAAAGCAAAGGGTTGGAGTACAACTCTCAAGGACGACCCCATGCGGTTCAGTTTGGCCCTTCAACGACTTTCATGGTCAAGTTTATCCCAGGATGACTCGTTGCTGTTTTCATCCCTCCGGTGTTGAAAAGAAGAACGTGAAAACAGCAAAATGTTAGTAAATTTTAATTGCAATTCTAACAGAGTATGGCGACTTAGGGAGGGCGTGACGCTGAAGGTCATGATCTGCTAGTCAAGGTCAATACTTACAGCTATATCTGTTGACGTCATCTGTACGAGTACGAATCTGCAATATCTGCTTACAGGCAAAAATCCTGAAAAAATCATGGCTTGCTTTTTGAAATGTTTGCTTAGCCTAATACCCAGCCATATTATACCTTCCGAGTCTTTTCTGTATTTTCGAGAGGACAGAAGAGACTCGGGAGCTATAATACGGCTGTATTTAAGTCCATTGTCTGCCAATAAACGCATTCAATGTCAGAGTCTCTTCTATTCCTTGCTAAAGCTTCACGTTGAAATACAAGATTTTATAGAGTGTGTAGATTCTTGTCTTAGATGTCTACGATAAATTCCAAGCAAGTCAGTTTCTGTTTCTGTCCCAACTCTCGTCTTTTCCGGTCTGCCTGCTGCAAACATGTGAGGAATTTCTGTGGACATTGGCAGGAAATACCACACGGACGACTAGAGTAGACATTTGTAAGAGAGTGAAAGAATCTGGTTCAAGTTCTTTAGACTGTTTCAAGAACTCTTAAGGAATTAAGCGCTATCACTCAGATCTACTGAATGTAGCAAGCCACAATGAATGGGTTTATAACATGAAGATGAGTAAATATGAATCAGAAAATCAAATTTGTTAGTAGAAATCTATCTATTTAAGAGTAATAAATGGGGCTTTGGAAGGTTGATATTTTTACCCCCATCTTCAAAATGGACCAATCCTCAGCATCTGGCTTCTTTCTATGTAGGAAACATTCTCATTAAGTTTCTCTATATATAGTAGGGTGCTACACAGGTCGTTTGTAGCGTTAGCCAGGGCGAGAATAGAATTCTGAGAATTGTGGTTTCGTTTGTAGCCTATCATCACATGATATTTTGTAGTCGTTGAGTCGTTTACTAAAGTCTCTATATCTTCGTGGAGTCAGATTATTGCCCTTCAAATGACCTCTAAATGTCCTTCCTTCATTGTTCTTCAAATAACCTTGATTTTTCCTTATCCCTTCGAGCACAACGGAAGCCTTGACTTAAGCCGTGAACTTCAAGAGTCTTTCTAAATCAAGACGTGTTGAAATTCACCAAGGATAAAGATTCTAAAGGTCTGTTTGCAATCAGTGGGCATTTCCGTATTACAATTCAATATTCTTTGTACACATCCATGTGTTTTTATATTATACCGACGTTTCTGTGACCGTCTGTTACCTTCCTCAGAACCGCATTGTCGACACCGCATGCATATAAAATTATAAGTAAATGCTTTACGTTTGGGACCGCATCTGTAAACAGCGACACCTATACTGCAGTGCACTGCCAACTAGTCAGAATTGTCCCGTTTAAAGTGACAGAGACATAGATAGTGAACGCGATATCGGTTCTTCTAACCTTCAACCATACCTCCGATACTTTTCCCAGCTGTTACAAATCTATCAGACTTACGCTGTTGTCCTTCCTTTATTACTTTACAGTAAAAACAGTAAGATACGTTTAGAAGGACATTTGTCATATATGCAAGTCACTTTGCTTGTCAAACGTTTTCTAGGGTCAATACACTTTCTTTTTTCTTGTCTTGTACATTGTTTTGATACGTTTATTTCGGATGTAGTCAAAATAAGAATGCGCTGAGAATTTATAGCTTAGTTTGCAGTTTTTGTATAAAGGTCCTTGCCATAAGTACGAACCGGTGAACTTCACCTTAGCACTGGTTTATTTTAGTTTGCTGTTAGCTCTCTATCGCGGTATTTTATCAGAGCTTCTGTCAAGTTGAGTTCGTGTGTGTGTTTGTGTGTGAATGTTTGTATGTATGTATGTGCGTGTGTCTGTATGTGTGTGTGTGAGGGGGGGGAGGGTATTTTTATATGTACAAACTTGTCTGTTAGTGTGTCATTCCCAAAACACACTGTCACACATTATGCAACATTGCATCTTCATCTTCAATGCCGCCATTTTTGCCTATTAAACTGGAAGGGTCGCAAAGCAGTATGGGCTAGGAGTAAAGTTTGCCCTCTCCGATTGCCTTGTTTTTGTTGTTGTTTGTAATACGGCATGTTTTCCACTTGTGAACACCTTAAACAGCCCTGGCTTGAAAGTTTATATCAATATGTTGTCGTACCATCAATCAGACCTACTAGTGCAGGGCGGTATGTAGTTGAGTAAACAAGGAGGAAAGAACAATTCGGCTTTAATCATGTGACGTCATCGATAAATACTTCTTAGGAGGCTGTTCAGCATCAAGGAACAATGTCGTCATAAATTTCTATAGGAGGCGCATGGGAAGCTTCCATCGTTTATTTATGTCTGCTTCTTTCTTCATTTATCAACTGTGCGAAGAGATACCCCCCCCCCCTTGTTTTGGAATAGCCCATTGACCGGCCATGTTGTCTTGTGCACTATCGTAGAACGTTATGATGCTATTATCAACATAATTGTGACCACCAATGTATAAGAACTGCCTGGCCAATGTGACCACTTTTTGATGCTCCCTTAGATACCTACTTACCCACCTAGCCCCTTAAATAGTTTTTTTCTAAAACAATCAAGCATGTCCAGAACACGAGATATATCAAAACGGAAGTTCCACTGCAGTACCTCAGAAAGTCGCAATCAAACCCGTCCTCCGTTTTTCTTGACCCTAACCCACCTACCAAATATCGTCAGGATCCATCCAAGGCTTCTCGAGTTATGCTGTTCACAGACAGACAGACAGACAGACAGACAGACAGACAGACAGACAGACACACAAACACACTGAAAACATAACCTTCTTGGCAAAGGTAAGGTCCCTGTATGTAAAGCTATGCTATCTCTCGTTTCGTCGGGTAGTGTTTATATTATCGGTGGCAAGGAGCGAAACCAAGACCCAGGCCGCATTCTTCACTCAGATTGCCATAACAAGTAGTTAGCAGCCCCAACACAGCTGGCTGACCATGCGAAACATGGCTGGCTAAAGGTGGTACCTCACTGCACTTGGGGCACCGGTGAGGCACTGTGGGGTTCGAAAGACTACTCAAGGAATTTCGGTGATAAAGAGCGAATTTTCTTACGTTTTGCGTATTTTGTTGTCTTCTAAGTCATACTTTTTACGTATTACGCAATAACTAAATTATAAACATCGGCGAAAATAACACAACGGTGCCGTAGTGAATGAACCCCACAGTGCCGCATCGGTGCTCCAAGTGCAGTGAGATACCACCTTTAACTAGGACATGTTAGCCTGGTAACAACATCATCGGGTGCTCCTTGTTATCTCTGCGGTGGTAAGAGTGTTGCCCTCCCGCCCAGTTCATTAATGCAGGCCGGGGAATTCTGAACTTCGTGTATTGTAGTGACTGTTACATGTTTTTCACAGAGATGTCACTCTGCGAGATAACTAAAGAACGTCTGGATGGATTGTTTTGATATTTGGTATGTGGGTAGGTCTTGATGAGACCATGAAATGGTATGGAGTATAGGCCCCGTAGTTACGGTTACCTGTTACGGTACTGCAGCGGAACGTCCGGTTTTGATATCTCGTGTG
The DNA here is from genome assembly GCA_019207045.1 of Branchiostoma floridae x Branchiostoma belcheri. Classification (NCBI taxonomy): domain Eukaryota; kingdom Metazoa; phylum Chordata; class Leptocardii; order Amphioxiformes; family Branchiostomatidae; genus Branchiostoma; species Branchiostoma floridae x Branchiostoma belcheri. The sequence continues at coordinate 14,050,534 of CM033039.1, forward strand.
GATGACATGCTATGGTATAGTTACGATTTTTAGGAGGTATATGGCTCTTGAAAGGAAAGAATTTGTAAGATTTGGCAAATTTTGTGGCAAATTGTTGTGCTCCAGAGTTTTTACGGGCTTGGTTTCTGCAGTTATATCGAAATGCCAGCTGAAAAGACAAGTTTCCAGAATTCACTTAAACTTTTGACATACGCTTAGTAGACTAGGTTCGGTACGCGGTAAAAACACCCAAGAGCCTACCTTTGTAGAATGGTTACCGGATTGGGCCTTGTAAATCTGCCTCTAATATGTCTCAGGACATGTCAAGTTTCGACAGATACAAATGTTGTTTTCGCAACTTTTAAACACCCAAATGAACACCGCATGTTGAATATTACGATTCCAGTTATGATAGGTTTGAAGGGTTATATGATCCGACTTCTTTTGCGGTTGAACTATTGCGACATGCGGAAGAAAAAAGACCCAAACATTGGCCCGAATTGACTTGTCCCGTTCAAGACCAGTGTACAGTCAACAGTGAGAGATGTTGAAAAACTGCAATTCAAAACGTTTGTCTGAACGCTTCGTTGCAGTTTGGAAACGTGATACAGTCTGGACTATTTGCCCTCTTATAACCTCCTCTTTCCTTCCGTCGTCCCTTCCCTTCCCTTCCCTTCCCTTCCCTTCCCTTCCCTTCCCTTCCCTTCCCTTCCCTTCCCTTCCCTTCCCTTCCCTTCCCTTCCCTTCCCTTCCCTTCCCTTCCCTTCCCTTCCCTTCCCTTCCCTTCCCTTCCCTTCCCTTCCCTTCCCATCCCTTTCCTTCCCCTTCCCCTTCCCCTTCCCCTTCCCCTTCCCCTTCCCCTTCCCCTTCCCCTTCCCCTTCCCCTTCCCCTCCCCTCCCCTCCCCTCCCCTCCCCTCCCCTCCCCTCCCCTCCCCTCCCCTCCCCTCCCCTTCCCTTCCCTTCCCTTCCCTTCCCTTCCGCCACCTCCTCCCCTGCCCCTTCCCCCTCAACATCCCCTCAAAGTTCCCCTGATATGTGAAACTTTTCTCTTCTGCTCCCCCTTCCTTTTCCCTCCCCTTCCCCTTGTTCCTTTCCCCTCCTCCCCTCCTCCCCTCCACCTTCCCCTCCTCCTTCTCCCTCCTCTTCCCCTTCCCCCCGGAAAGTTTCCCTGATATGTGAAACAGAGCTCGCGTACATTCGATCCCCGTTTAAAGCCCACTTAGCGTGCCGGGCAGATAAGGAACATACAGCTGATACGGTTCACCGCCTACCAGGGATTGGGGCTGACGTCATGCACGGCTGAGATCCATCATGCACCGGGGGACCAACCGTTGAACATCCGGGGATTCTTCGGAAGGATTCCCAGATGCGAGTTGCGACATTCAAGAAGTCGACATTTTAAACCAAAATAAACAGATGTAAGCGTGAAAGAGGCCCGTCAATAGACAATATCGTAAATTGATGGCAAATTCTGACAGATTCTGTTGGTAACACGTCAAAAGAAAGATGAATTTCGAGTTTCTAGTCGCCTTCTTGTTGTCAGCAAGGAGGTTATCAGCTATTCTTTTGTACAAAGACATCAGTGAACAAAGTCAAATTGCTTCGTTTTGTCCAAATTAAAATCTACCAGGACCGTTATCTTGAATTAACCATTTGTAAAATCTTTGTCAACTTTAGTTCCCAGACAATTTCTTGAAACCTATCTCAAGAATCACACACACTGTTGGTCTTCAAGTGCTTCCAAACCACCCCCTTATAGACAACGGTTTGCCCCTTAACTCTGAGGAATGTCAGACGATATGGTAGTGAGTTGGCGCTACTTCGTGGGGGAATGTATTCTTTCCGGACTTGGCATTGCCGAAAAGGGGGAAAACTCGTAGCCAGCAGGCCACTATCTCTCACCGACTGACAGAGATCGACGACCTGTGAATTTTTCCCGCGCAGACAGAGAACATCCCTTGCCAACCCGACGAGTTTGTAACCTCGCCCCTCATTGGCCCTCTCGCTGCAGGTGAGATTCCTTACTCCCGAGGCACTAAATCTGTCTTCCATACGACGATAAGGTTGCAAAGTTTGGGTGGGCTCTCTGATAAAACGACCAAAGGGTGTCTGTTGTAAATAGATGAGAAATTGAATATGTGACACTTGTGAGGAAACATAGGGCTTCGGTCAGGTGTTGGAAAATGGGGCATTTCACGCTGTGTCACTTGAGTTATTTGGTCACTGTATTGACCTAAACATGTTGTATTTGTTAGTACATTTACCTGTCAGTGCATTTTGAAGTACTTTCGTGATCTTTTTATATAAAAAGAAATACATTTCTAAACGTCTGAGACAACTGGTGATATAGGCATTAACACGAACTGATTCCTATACCAGCAAATACGTTGAATTGTTCTCACTCTTTCTACGAACAGCGTTGTTTCATCGACAGTTTTCCGCTTTTTTGATGCAAGAAAATTTAAACGTCTACCAAATTTGCTTTCGTCTAATTTATGGCCTTTGTGAAATCAGTAGAATAACTTGATAATGCAGTGATTTTCCCAGAGCTTTGGTGTCAACATTGAATTGTTTGTTTTCCGTCACTTTACCCCACATGCGCACATAAAACCCTCCCCTGTTGTGTCAATTAGCCGTGAGGTGCGGTGTTTAACCAAGGGGAGGTCACTGTGCTAAAGCTCAGTACAAGTGTCTGAAAGTACTTTTTAAATGCTTATTTCATAACATTTTAGGTCCAAAGTTGAGAAAATTCTCGCGAACAAAATCCTTATATGAATGACATGTACAACCCCTTTTTAGAATTGTTTCATAATTATTTTGTATAGATGATAAAGTGTGCAAAAGCAAGTGCTACAGTTCGGTACAGGTGTCTAAAATTACATTTCAAAGGCCCATTTTGTAACATTTTGGCCCACAAAATTGAAAATATTCTCGGGAACAAAACCTTTGTGTGAATGACATGTACAATTAGTGTTTAGCATATTTTCATAACTATTTCATATTTCTAGTATCGGTACACTTTGCAAAAACAAGCTTCACAAGGTCAATTAAGTTTCTGAAACCATCTCATACTAGATCCTCTTGTTCTAAACAACAACATACCGTATACTGGTTTGAAAGATCACAGTTTTAAACTAGTTCGTATGCATGTGGTGCAATGTTCTTGTAAGTTGTAACTGACCTCCCTGAAGATTGGTACTATAATGGTATGCACTAATGTGTGGGGTTGATCTATGATCTATTGAGTGGTAGGAAAATTGATTTATGTATTGTCCTAAGTTACAAAATAGACCTTTAAAGTTTAAGTGATCGTAGGTTGCGGCTTAGGCTATGATCCTATTTACATCAATGTAAAAAGAATCTATAAAATGCGGCTGCTATTTCATAGTCGTGATTGATATGAAGAATCCGAAAAGTCGACTTTCTCAACTGACTTTGATGTGGGTCCAAAAATGTTAAGTCAGGAAACACACGCAAGTGACTAAATTTGGCCTTGGTTGTTGTCCAAGTTAAAAGTGTGGGCGAAGAGGAATGAATGCAATGTGCGTGAATCACGCGCTAATTATCTCATCACTCGTCGGCCGCCATGTTGGGCTCTATTTTCTTACACCAATCTTGTCACAAGATATCCGCTGGACTTACAAGCAGGATTATGTCCTGAACAACTCGAATGACAGGTCATTTTCTCTGCGTATTGTGTCATGTTTTGGAAACTTATTCAGTTTCCAGCATCAACTGAAAGATGTGTATGGAGACAAAATACTGTATGCGCCATTGGATACCACCATTTCTGTATATATTCCCGAAAGGGTGGCATATATAAACTACATTATACTTCACTTTGTACTCTTTGTAGGTGTTTATTTTGCCTTTATACACAAACTGCAACGTTGAATCAACGGAAAGAAACAACAGTCTTGACTGTGCTATTGTATCTGATCTGTATTTCTTCTTTTTTTTAAGATTGCAGTCACAAAGACCAAAGACGTAATATTTTTGCTACAAGTAAAGACAGTAGTCGTGTTTACGTATCCCTGTATCATATCTTCAATGGCAAAATTTGAATGTCCCTTTTCTCCCTTTTTAAGGATCAGTACCACCTCATTAGATATTAGTATCCCCTTATGGTATATGTAAATATGTACCAAAACAAAATCCAGGTACAGGTACAGGTGCGGTACATATACAGGTACATCAATTTAGGTACATGTACCTACGTATACACAACTTCGATCGGTCAGTCATCTTTTCTAGGGATGAGTTTTCATCTTTGTATATGGATTTCCATATCTGATTATCAAATTACGTCCATTTGTAAGCTTTTTTATTTTATTTGCAACTGCAAGATTGCCAAAATCGTCATTTTGGCCACGGAGGCATTAGTTTAAGAAAGTGGTGTCCACTAGTGATTTAGTTTGAACATGTCAATTCAGATCCGGACCTGTACCATATCACTTTTACAGGTACAGGTACAGATACACTTGACATTGAGGTTTTGACTTGTAGCGAAACAATCTTACAGGTACACGTACAGCTGAAAGTGACCTATGGACCGGTACCTAAGCAATTTTACAGGTACAGGTACAAGTATAGGTACAGGTACGGGTACAGGTATAGGTATAGCTACAGGTACAGGTACAGGTACAGGTACAGGTACGGTACAGGTACAGGCACAGGTACGGGTACGGGTACGGGTACGGGTACAGGTACGGTACAGGTACAGGCACAGGTACAGGTACATTTGAGGCCGAACCTGTACCTGAAAAATTTTACAGGTACAGGTACGAGTGCAGTCATTAGGTCATATACCGTAGCGTGATGTGGTGTAGTATGGGGGTACAGGGTCTAATGATTCTCTAACAGCGAGGAAGGAATGTGACACCGAATACCGTGCTGCTTGTACATCCGAGCGTGACATGGCATTGGCCACGCTACTTTTCGCTGCCACCAACGTTTGTGTTCAGCTTAGATTTAAACCCTAGCAGATTCGTCAGAATGCCCACGTTTTTAGTTTTGCCAAGAAGGTTACATTTCTTGTTTAGTTTGTACATATGTATGTATGTTTATGGTTTAGCAGCATATTATAGAAAGCTATGATTAGATTGTCATGAACTTTGGTATGTCTTGTCATATTGAAGAAATAATTTGATTGTGGGCCACGTTGTGACTACCTTGGTACTGCAGCAGAACCTCCGGCTTTGATATCTCGTGTTCTGGCAAGCTTCGGCCATGCTTTTTGAGTGATGGATAGTCCTTGTGCTCGGGAAGAACTGACCAAAAGTTTGGCCCTCTAGGCACTTTCTTCGGAACTGCAGGGGTGTTTCATAAAGTATGTTACCTCGAATGCGAAATTTCCTGCCGTTCCCCTTGTTCTATTTTCACCTGGATTTAACTCGTGCGAAACCAGGTCATCCCTATTGTTTATTTTGTCATGTTGTTGAATGGAGGGACTCGAGTGGTATGGCTGACAAAACAGTTCACACAGCACCCCCCCCCCCCCCCCCCCCTCCCTCACACACACACAGTCTCTACATTGAGGCCAACTATGTTGGCTATAGGGGTAATAATTTGCCAGGGGAGTTTGAACGCCATAGGGGAACATTTCAAAGAAGGATATGTTGCCTTTCCCGCATACTGACTTTCCTGGCCAATAATCCATCATATATTTGCATATTTTTCCTAATATACATAGTATCATAGTAATCCATACCACCGTAGGAAGGCCTGCTGAAGGCTACCCCACTCGTGGAGTTTCCATCGGGAAAGTTCAAAGGAAATTCTGAACTTTTGTGGCCGTTTGATTAAAATCTTCGCGGTGACCCAATAATCGCGAATTCATGACACAGGGAATAGTTATCCCTTGTGTCATCATAGTACTACTACTGCTAACGCGAATTCAAAACACCGTTAAAACCTAAAAAAATGACTTCGAATAGAATAGATATTGATAGCCGTATGAAAACGACACCAGTAGTCTATATAGCTTTTGACAAATGCTCTATTTTGTCAAAGTTATATTCTAAACTTTGTACATGATAAAATCCAACTACTTGATGTCGAGCAGATGTTTTGTTGTCTATAACCTTGTCCCTTACCCTACTATTCTACTGTTTTCAGGAAGAGTAACTCGTAGATATAGCTTCCCTACCACTGTGACCATGACAGTTTTCTCATTTTAGCAAAATTTGGCCACATTGGCTTGATTATATGGATCCGCGTACGCATCAATTTTCGTCCCTTTTGTGACCATAAAAAAGCCTCCCCACCCCTGTGACCATTACAGCTTTCTCATTTTAGCAAATTTCGGCCACATTGGCTTGATTATAAGGATCCACGCGCATCGATTTTAGACCGTATAAAAGATAGTTTGCGACCGTACTGCATGTAGTACTATAGATCGTACAAAACAGCTGCAAAAAGAGCAAATATAAAAAAACGCCTTTGTAACATCATCGGAAGGTGACCTTGACTCAGTGTCGTTCTGGACAGGTTGAGCTCTCATGTCTTCTCGCGCTTTCTCGTGTGACCTGTGACCATATGCTCTAATATTTTGAAATCCATCATGACATGCCGGAAATGAGAAATTCCAAGCGAAATAAAACTCTAGTCGTCTATTATGCGCACCCCCACTCTCCTATGGAGATAATCCTTGTGGTTATAGCATCTAAAAGCGTCCAAAAGGTTGAAAAGTAACGTTTTTGTCAGATGGAGTTGACCTTGAGTCAGAGTCGTTCTGGACCGGTTGAGTTCTCGTGTCTTCTCGCGCGTTCTCGTGTGACCTGTGACCATATCCTCTGATATACCGCAATCCATCGTGACATACCGGAAACGAGACATTCCAAGCGAAATAAACCTGTATATATATAGTTAGCTATTTTGCGCACCCACAGTCTCCTATGGAGATAGGTAACTTGCGGTTATGGTCTCTGTTGAGGACAAACAGTACATGGCTTTTACCTTTTTTAAGATGGATATATATTGTCAGTGCCGTTTGAGGTTGAGTATGGCAATGGGTCCGTTTGTTTGTGGAGACCATAAGTGAAGATTTTAAAAAAAAAATCTGCAATAGCAAAAAGCTATTTTGATGATAGCCAGTCTGTCTGTGTGTGTGTGTAATCACTTGACCAAATGACATCATTTGAATGAAATTCGCTTTTGGAGACTACAAATGTAAATTCAATTGAACATCAAACATCAATAATTTTCGGTCAACATTTTCGGTCAATATGTTCAAGTTTCATTAATTATACATACCTTGGGAACCACAAAATAATCACACATGTATTGTCAACATTCATCTAGCATCTTTAGGATGCTTTTAAACTCCGATATTGGGGTAATTTTACCTCTACTGTAAAATTAGTTCAGTACAAAGCTCTATTTTATACCCTTCGTGGCCTCACACCAGAAGAAGTTGTCCTCCCCTTACCTGTACCTCACCTGTGCCCAGGTGTGTTCAGGTGTGTCTTAGTGTGTTTGCTGTGAAGACGTTCATCTTAAGCTCACAGGAATCACCTGCGTGTTTGCAGTATCTTAGGTTTCCTCAAATCTCCTTAGTTGTCGGGGTCCGCTGTACCGGGAGGTATTAACGTTGACTTAGCACACTAATCTTTCCTCCATTCTTCCTATATATGTAGTTTTAAGTCTCCGTATAGTAAGGTTCTTTAGGCACAACCAGGGATTACTTACTTCCAACGTTTCGATGTCTATCAGACACCATCATCAGGGTAGAATGACTGGAAACAGCTTCTTGCTGCTACTTATAGCCGATGTAGGTGGCGCTGCGGCAGCAAGAATGCCGTCCCAATCATGACTCAGCTTGTATCCCCCTCGCTCGTCTCGCTTGTAAGAAGTAAGAAGAAAATTGGAGATTCTGTAGTTTTTTCATTGAATAAAATTAGGAAAGACGTTGCCTGAACGCGAAAATTAATGTAAGATTTAAACGTCTTTTAAGTGGCATACAATGGTATAAAAAGGTATTAATTTTGCTACCTGGATGACCCAATAGTTCTACGGAATCACCGATGCCTATGCCACCTGTTGCTGTATATGACTAAATGGATAAATATGGATTGACAATTTTCCCACTTAGTTCAACGGCATAGCTAAAAAAATTGTGCAAATTTGTCTGAAAGGGCCAAATTTGGCACACATGTAATAGGATGTCAATTTTGTGGACTTAAGTGCCATTTTCAGACTAAAAATGTATAGTTTCTGCTTCTGTACAGGTCTTTAAAGCAACGGAAGAAGAGTTCTGCTGTAGTACCATACCAATCCACTAGGGGGGCAAAAAACTACCCACAATCTAAATATAAATACTATCCATCCAGGCATTCTAGAGTTATGCTGGTACACCCACATTCATATGCTACCGAATACATCATCATCTTGACGAAGGTAGTCTCGAATAAAGTCTCAACTCTCAAAGGTATTAAGGAAATCGGGGCATCTATATCAACATCCCCAGGATCCTTCCGAAAATAATTTCATCAGGTTGGTAGATCATAGGACATAGCAATTTTCTTTTACACAACCAGTTATTCTCACCTGCTGACGTTTCGATGTCTGTCAGAACTCAAGTTAGAAGCTCTGAGGAAGATGTCTGACAGACATCGAAACATCAGCAGGTGAGAATAACTGGTTTTGTGTAAAACAAAACTATGTCCTATTCTCAGGACCCCATTGAAAACACACTCCAGTGTCCCTTTAAGTGTCGTCTTTGCCCCCGATCTTTTTTCGTGTAGAACAGCGTGCAGGAATGCGGGATCCCCTTGTTGAAACGCCCCTTTGTTTACCCCGAGGGTTCGGTGTTTTTTCAGCCCCAGTCCGTGTCTGTAAACGAGCCCTGGTCGCGGACTGCTTTGATGGAGTTCTCCGCGGGTGACGTGTTTTGAGTCGTAAACAAAACAGAAAACATAGTCCCGTTATATAAGGTCCGTTTGAAAAAAGACCTTGTCTTTTGTGTCCGTGTAAAGAAGGAAGGGCATGGGTTTAGCACACAGCTCTCCAAAAGGCAGTGCCAGTATACAGTCAGTATCAAACCTCTGCACAAGGACCACCTGGCTAATGTGACATTTTGGCTTGTCCCTTAGATAATTTTCCCATTGACACAAGCAGTAAGAACGCTACCTGTCCATGTAGAGCATTTTCTTTTGGTCTTCTGAGTGGTCTTTTTGGACAGTTTTGATGGAATTTGTAAACTTTAAAATTTAGGAAACACCCATTATATTTTCAGTCTTGCCAGGTGCTACGGATAAGATGTCATGTAGAATTCTCATTGGCTTAAATTTTAAAGAAAAACACAAGGCGACTGTGTGCGTTGTTTTATAGGATGAGAATAGCACATCCCAACATGCTGAAACTGTGCTATTTTTAGCCGATGACAAGACAATTTTCACAGTTCGGAATGTATAGGCATAGGTCAGGGACAAGGTTTAAGGCTGAACGCTTATAAAACGGAGAAACTCACTGGCTGCACCTGTTTTCATTCAAGTGTTTCAGTTGCGTTTCATTGCGCTCATTATTCGTAATCGGCCACTCGTGCGTTTTCGTATCTTATCGGAAGTGTTCGGGTCAGCTGGCTCTGTACAGCTGCGATGGTTCTCAAGAAATGAGAGCTATTGTAGAAGAGAGTTTGGTTTCTTTACGCGTGTTGGAAGACACAGTCGAGCGTCACACCCTTTGCGAAGATACAGCTCTTTTAGTCTATCTAGGTCACCTGTAAATACTCCAGGTGCCATATTAAAGACTTGCAGCTGAGGGACTTATTTCTTTTGCTCGGAGATTGTCTTATAGCTGTCTCACACGAAGTAGTGTCACCTTTAGCTGAGTATTGGATTTACCATGTTTTTTTGTATGTCTTGAAATATCAGATAGCCTGGGTACCGTCCTCGTTAGGCTACGCTTGTGCCTATCTAAACTTATACCAACTTGTGTTGGAGAGAGCTTACGCAAAGGAGGATGACACTAAGGCTAGAATTTTCGATAACGTTTTCAGAATTTCAGGACATTAGAATAGGGCGATTTTAGATACAGTCAAAACTGCCCCAGAAGAATTACAATCTGGTCTATGCAGACAGGTGTATACTATAGACATCTGGATATGCGTGTGTCAATGGGAAAAATTGTCCAAGTGAGCAGCAAAAAGCGGTCACACTGGACAGGTGTACAGGTGGTAACTACTCATTAGTACATGTACAAATTTGACTGTATATCAATGGACAGGTGGTCCTTTTGTAGAGGTGGTCGCTTGTACCGGTTTAACTTTTTATTCTTGAAAATGTGGCTGATTCTCAAGTCCCTCTATCTGTAGTTTGCGGGAGGTTAAGAGTGTAAACAGACTTGACAAGCGCGCCCCCTTGCGGGTAAACAGATTGCATTGGGGACCCATCTTGCGTGACGTCGGGCAGCATTCCTGAGGTGGTCGATAGGGGTCAATTACCGGAATGATTGACAGCTCCGTATGACGACCTATCGTTTGGATGGAGATATTTGAGCTTGCCAAATTGGATTTGTGTGACGCATATATACATTGAATATGATCCATAATGCAAAAGTATGACATGAATTCGAAAGACAGCAAAATACAAAATCTTACAATATGCACTTTTTTATCGATGGAATTTGCTTACGATATTAAATAGAGTTGCCTCAGATGAACTTCAATATAACTGCATACACATGTCTTTCTTCGTGTAGTTAGAAAATCATGTATGGCACGGACTATCTAAGTTTCAAAATAAACGTCCACTTATTTTTTCTCGCATCACCTTTCAATGCACCATTTAGAAAAAAAAAAGTTTCTTCTCTTCGCAATATTTACTTCAACTGAAGCCAGCCGTATTCAAAGAAAATATCCGAATTCTAAGACATGGCCTGGACGCGCGCTTGGTACGTTGCTAGGTGACCCCGAAGACGTCGTTTATTTTTACGCAAATGTTTTTGAGATTCAGCGAAACGGAAATTCCACTGTGTCAAAGTTCACATCATCCGGATACACAGTTCCTTAAATGTACAGAAAGAAGTGTTTCAACTTTTACAAATTACAAGGACGATAGAATGCATCGTTTTCTGGCATATAAATAATGTTTTAGATGTTAATTAAGGTGTTATTTATTGTGTGTTTGTTTATCATCGTCTCTAGCATAACTCTGTTTAAATTTGTTTATCTATACATGTTTTAGAAGTGAAAAGATTGAGATAAAGATAAATCAAGGCAAAGTTTTCTTGTCAATGTCTGGGCATCTAACGATTGCATGTAGCCCTAGTATACTAGTAGGGCATGAATGAATCCATGAATGAATTAATGAACGGCTGGATGACTGAAAGAATGAATATACTTCATTCATTCATTCAGTAGTTCATTCACTCAGTAATTCACCCATTTCCATTCATCCAGCCAGCCATTGATTCATTCATCCATTCTATACACGGCAATGCTTAATGCTTACAATTAGGGTAGTCTCGAAGCAGACCCTACGGTGCCTTAGAGATACATGTAGTATCAAAGTTGGCCAAGGAGTACAGCCGGCCAAAGGGAGGTAAACGGGCACCCGGTGCCAGATATACGCCTTGGCCAGCTTTTGATACTTTGAGGGAACTACAATTAGGGAACGATCATTCTTCCAAAAAGGCATTTTTCCATTGAACGGGTCCGTATCAATGCGCACACGTTCGTGATTTCCACTTTGTAGGACCTTTACAATTTATTACTTTGTCCTCGAATCTTGGCACGGGTGGATATTCTTGGTCTCCTGTAGGGTTGCTAGTGGCAGACAGGTCGCATGAGGAACATCCCCTCCCCCGTGTGGGATATATGATTAGGCCACAGCAAGCTAAATTTTATGGATGACATCAGCGCGCTCATTAATTTTCGCATGATTTCAGAAGAAAAAAAAGATCTTTTTCCTCTTTCGGGATGGTCAGGTAGACAGAAATGGACAATCATGTTGTGCTGTAACCTAAGTGATTATACTTGTAGAAGTGACACTAGAGAGGTAGCCATGACTATAGTTTCAGAAGAGAAACTTGTTGGATAGTTGTAAAGGCGCAACCAATATGGAAGCCATGAATGTTGTTGCCAACTTGGCAAGTGATACCAGTGTACTTTTAATACACTAGTTCACTTCTTTGATACAAAAATGAATGCCTTGTTAGTTGTGATGCCACGCTGTGTCACTTCAAATCTTGTTACGACGATTATGGTGTCTATTCTAAAAATAATAGCCATCTTGTTTGTTTTTACCCATCTTGTTTTTATTTTCGCCCAATCTCATTATTTTTGCATTATGCATAGGACGACGTTTATGATGTCTATTCTAAATATTTAGCCATCTTATTTTTTTTACCTATGTTGCTTTTATTTTCGCACTATCTCATTGTTTTTGCATTCTGCATAGGATGCCATCCATAAAATTTACTTGCTGTGGCCTTACCACTGCTTCAACCAGGACCACGTGTGTATCAGTTGGTCCTGCCACACGAATTTGTCACGTCCAATCTGTAGCCGTAATCGCTGGTGTCTTGTCGAAATGCCCGTGTGGTTTAAATCTCCACCTTGGCTCAACAACAGCTCGCGATAGACAGACATGGCAGCGATAATGAAGTAAATATGTTCTGCCCCCCTGAGCCCCCCTCCCCATACACCTAGCACACATGCAGCTATAAATTGTCACTTCTCCATACCAAGTGTGGAATATATTAAACTTAATTTGGAAAATGGCGATGGTCATCATGTTTTTGAGCGTGTACCAAAGGTCTCGCCGATTCTCGTTTTGTATGTCACGTGAACGATAGCTCACCAACAACACCCCTCCCTTGCACTAATATGTTATTTTTATAATTCATTGTCATGTATTTATGGTTTTTGAGAGCGAGACAAATAAACAAAAAACACCCCGAGAGAGACGATAGTGGAATGGATATGCTCTGCCCCCCTCCCCCTACACCTAGCATGATATTACTTGTTAGTTCTTTGTGACAAATATGGAATATAACTTAATTATTACCTTCCCCTAGAAGTTTATGTTTTATGGTCGCACATGTATGTATGCATGAATTTAAAAGGCGTAACTAAAAAAAACCTGTCGATAGATTGTCGTGAACTTCGGAACCTGGTTTAAGTCTTCTCCTATCGAAGAGATAATTAGATCCTGCTCCCCCTTGTGGCTTGTCTTGGCACTGCAGTAGAACATAAGGTTTTCTATCTTGTGTATTCTGAGCAAGTTATGTTCTTGATCTTCATTGTTTTTATGCGTTTGTTTGTGTGGGTGGGTGCACGTGGCTTGTATGAAATTAGCGATGGTTATGAATGTTATAGTTTTTTGCTTGTACCAAAACTCTCGCCGATTCTCGTTCTCCAGGTCACGTGAACGATAGCTCACCATGGACATTGACGAGTTGACGCGCCGACGAGAGGAACGGCGCAAGCGCAGAGAAGAAGAAAGGTGAGAATGATGTTTGATTTTACTATACTATATAAAATACAATCAGTTAGTTCCAATTTTTATCAAAAAGATATATAGCATATGGCCCTTGGGCATCTCAATTATGCAAATCTGGTTATGGAAACGTTCCTGTTTTGTAAATATGAAAAGTTCATAATTTTAACGTTTTCCAAACTAAATATCCCCGGCCCTTGCGTGAACATCATTGGTATTTTTTAGTTCAAAGGTCAACAAACCAATGTTGTGGACCCTCAACCTCAACATTCTATCAATCACCATGACAGCCCACGTGTAAAATCTTTGAATATTGTGAGGTGCGTGCAGTTTTCTTTTGAAATTCCGATGATGATTTGTTTCAAAAGTCCCCTCTTCGCCCAATACAGTCTTCAACTGCAGGGGGATGTTTGCTAAGAATGTGCAAGAAAACACCTAGTAAAAGGCCGCGTCTGTGTTAAAAGACGGTACTGGTATTGGATAAATTTGAACTCTAATCTTTTGCAAGAAGAAAAGTCAACCGGTGGTTTCAATAAGATAACCCTCGGCCACCGACCGACCATAACCCTGAACCTACCCGGAACTATCAAATTTGGGGATTATCTCCATAAAACATGGGATCTAGTGGAGGAGTAAATCTCAGCAATAAAACCCCACCCGTGAAGTTTGGCTAACCCTTAGACCCACTCTTACACAATACATCTGGTAGACGAGGTTCAAAGACCTGCAATACTAGAAAATCTGAAAATAAATCGTAGTAGGAATAGGACGGCAACTACACTAAGATGCTACGGGCAGCTTTTAACTTAACATCTCTTGGAGAACACATCCTACAAAAAAAAAAAACTGTTGTATTGAGATCTACCACCGTCATCTCATTATATTAGTCATACGAGAAAGAAGGCTGAGGTTTGCTGGTCACGCATGGCGGAGTAAAGATGAGATCATTAGTGACGTTCTGTTGTGGACTCCCAAACATGGTCATGCGAGCAGAGGTAGACCACGTAAAACATATCTACATCAACCTTGTGAAGATACTGGCTGCTCGACTGAAGATCTGGCCAAGGCTATGGAGGATAGGGAAGGATGGGGGGAGAGTCATGTCCATCTGTGCAACTAGCACGCCCGGATGATGATGATGATGAATAGAATGAATGAAGACCTCTATTGCACATTTTTGCCCCACTAAGCTTAGTACAGATCACACGGTAACAATCATAAACATTTAACATCGATAACAAATGGTCTGAATGGAACAATCCAAGTCAAGTCGCTAGCAATAAGCTCCTTCACACTTTCGAGTACGCAGGTGCATCGCCAGGAATTGTGGGTGATGTAGGTCTTTACCTTTGATATATTACCCACAATTCCTGGCACTGCACATGCGTACTCGGAGGTGTGAAAGAGACGCCTCAATTGCAACCATTTAATTTTAGACACCTTTTCATAAAACGATTTTAGTCCAGTTACAACTTTCTATTTATATAGCTTTTGTTTAGAAACAAACAAGGGGTATTCGTAACGTTATGTGTACATCACGTGATGTCTGTGAGAACGGTTCCTTGTTCATGCGATTCAGACAGAAGTTGGTCAGATATTCCGCACCAGTGGTTTCGTGCCAGTTTCTTTCCGTCTCAGTCTTTGCGGCTTCCGGCGGCTTGTCAACATATGCCGTACCGTACCCCTAGTCAGACACACCAAATACCGACACAGATACTGCAGATATGGCGACATGTCTGACCGATTTGTTGTTCTCTGTCGTTATGGCAACCACGTTTGACCTTGAGGGGGAGGCGGGCATTATTGAAGTGAAATTTTCCAATTGTCCTTGGATATTATTTTACCTTGATATGTAACCGTCATCAACATATTATCCATCAATAACGGTTTATAGAGCTTGTGTGCAAACATTTGTAAAAAAAATATTTTCGGAAATTGTCACATGGCAAAAGCTGGAATCCGTTGTAAAGATTTGTAACAAAAACAACAACTAAAGCTCGTCCGATAGCCTTTTTGAGGCCGTAAGAACTGTTGGTTGTTACCCACTGTGTCTGTCGACAGCCGACAGGAGAATCCATCATCTGGGCCACAGAATTGGAAGGCGGAGCCCAACCCTCTCCTTCCACCGACTATTACTCCACATACCATTTTTTACACCTTGGGGAATGAGGAAAGTCGTATAAGTGCCTTTTTCAAGAGCACAACATCGGTGGCATGTTAAGTGATTCTAATCCAAGACGTCTGGGTTTGGGGGGGGGGGGGCAAACGATGAAACACCATAACTGTTACAACTTGACTCAACTGTGCTACGATGAAGTTCAGAGAATGTACAGCCAGTCTGTGGGCCGGCAATGCTCTCAATGAACCCAAACCAGATGACCTAAACACTTACATGTACATGTACATCTGTAACAAATTGTTGAATCTACTGAAGTTTCAAACGAGTGTTTTCATACAAAAACCCTGATCCTCCCCCTCGCCGAAGTATTTTAGGATCTTCTGCCCTAAAAAGAACAAGCGAGTGGTTTGTAGGTTGTTGACATGGCGAGCATGCGTACTTGGTCAGGCTAGCGCTCAGCGTACAGATGCAAACAAACTCAGGAAACGAAGTCAGACGTGAGAGATGGGCGGGCATTACTCTTCTGACTCTTGAAAGTGTATCAGAAGGACACTCTGTATATCACCTTTCAGCAATGTCTAAAAAGCCATCTTACTGCAGGGGCTTCAACGCAGGGAGTTTGGCCAAGACTCCACAAATCCTGGGTTCGAATCTTGTCATGCTACCGATCTTGTGCCCTTAGGAAATGCACTTTCACGACTTTCCTCACTTTACTCAGGTGTAAAGTTGGGTACCTGACATCGGTTGGGGAGGTAAAAGGTGGTGGAAGGAGAGGGATGGGTTCCGCTTTCCAAAACCGTGCCCTACACTCAGTGGATAACAACCCACTGCCCCAACGACCTAAAAAGGCTGTACCTCATGAAGCCTGTTGTTCTGTTTATGTGGCACTGTTGAAAAAAATTTATCAAATTGACTGTAGTGCCACATTACCCTTGCCGGCCTTGTCTGTCCAAAATAAGAAAATGTGCTTTTCATCAATACATGCTGTATACGTATATATATCAACCCAGCCATGGCCATTGATATGTATGGTTTGTTGTGTATCTGGAGATCAACGTATTGGACAATGACCTAAAGGATTTAGAAATACACCCAAAAAATCCATACGTTACAAAAATCATATCTATATTTCTTCACCATTGTTTATTTAACTACTCCTTTGGCAGAAACCATGAGCTTAATATGGCATTCTAGTATATCATATGCGTGAATATATGAACGTTAACGATTCTAGCCATTGGCATAAAAAGGATCTGACAAAAATATAGATAAAATTCCAAACTTCTGGTTTTGCACCATATATAGTATACACCCGTGAGAACTTTTTACAGAATTCTTCAAGCTGCAAGCTTTCAGGTCCATGACTAGGGCTCGTTCCTCCAGTTCTCCCTTTTATCTTCCCTATAGATTTCGCTTGTAAATTTCCTAACCAACCCCCGAAGCCGTTTTACAAACGATAAACAGGTGGTCCTTGTAACCGTAACGACCCTTGGGACCTTTAAACGTTTTTTCTGAGGTAACCCACCCTCTAGGACATCATAGTCAGCGAGTTTTCCCTTCCCTGCAGCTAAACTTTGTACGTTTGATAGCAGGTGTATCTAACTATGATCGCACAGGACTTAAAACAAACTTTCTCGTCCTGAGGAATGCTTGGATACAAGCCAGCGTTGTCAATGTCGCCTTATGGTCCTTCCCGGGTCTGACTTCCAAATTTGGGCAGTGGTGATGTCAGGAGAAAATTCTTGAGGCGAGCGCAGGAATCTCCTTGTTCAAACAGTCTTCTAGACTTTCCGGTAAACTTGTGCCGAGGCGTTGTGCGGAGCGCTAGCCGGGGAAAGGTGGCTGTTTTTCAGACGGGAGAACACTGAAGGAAGCCCGCTCGTGTCTTGAGTCCTGTTCGGCGCTTTGCAAGGTCTTTCCACCGGAGCACTTGCAGCGAGATCTCTGGAAAGACGATTAAACGTGAGCTAAGCTCTTGGCGAGGCGTTGCTGTGAACCTGTAGCTCTATCATGCCTCTGGACAGGTTTGTTTTGCTTGGGCTTTTCCCTGTCGTATACATGTTCTATCCGCTTGTTTTAACCGAGGTAAACGCAAATACCCGTGTAAAGTCTTGATAATTTGGCGGAGTGTTTTGGGTAAAGGAGGGAGTTTGTTTGTGGAGTCTTAGAACGATAAGTTATGTTGAAGTGGGAACGCGAGTGCTGCCTGTTTTGACCGTGTTAGAGATACATGTAAATATCGCCGCCAGTATGTCGTCCGATGCAACACAATGGGATATGACTCAGTCAAGACCCCCCAGCCCTCAGGCTAGGAGATGTGTCCGCTTTGGATCAAAACCTTTCTTTTGGCTCAGTTATTCAATTAGCTACTTAGAAGCCAAAAGGTTTAGATAACTGCGTGTTTTGTCTGCGAGTCGTGCCAAATTGGGGTTAATTTAGCGAAGAAAAGTGGCTACATGAGTTGTGCCATATTTTCCCCAGCCCTCTCCTCAAGAGTAAGACTGAAAAGTGGCAACGACAATTCATTTCGGCGGCGGCTGTTTTTGATGTGTTCCTGGTGCCTATAGTGGAAGCCAAATTCCTGTCATGTGCGGAGGAATATCTTGTTTGTAAATTGTTGTAAGTGTGCCATGTAAGCGTCGCATTTCTCCACGCCTTCCGTGCGTCCGGCCTCGCCGGCTGGGAGTCGTCAGATGTCGTCTGAGCGCGCGAGTGCGGGCCCCCTTACCCTCTTCCTATCTTCTAGTCTCACAAACAAACGTCGCCCTTTTTGGTATCAACTATATGAACCTAAGCTGATCACAATTCACCCCTTTGAACGCAGAGAGTAACTGTTTCAACTGGGCACATTAACCACATCCCCCTTTTGTTTTGGAAAAATGACTTCCTACTTCTAGAAGGTTTTTGAAGTGTTTTTGAAGTCAGTCTTATAACGTTACATATGTCCTTTTGATTCGAAAACAGCTTGCTAGATGGTTTTTGAAGCGCCTCTGAAGCCACTTTTATATTTCCTTTGCTTCGGATTTGAAAAATGGCTTTGTAGTCGTTCTTTGAAGCGTTTTTGAAACCACTCTATTACTCTACTTGTACGTACCCTGATCATAATGATATTTTACCTCGTTTGATTATGTTAACAACAATATTTGACAGCCTCACTTCCGCCTCTGAAAGCATAGGTTGACAGACAGGTCTAGATCTCCTTGAACCATTTTTGCTGTTCTTTTATATTAGTTAAAACCTTACTGTAGTAGCTGCCTACCTACTATGTTACACATATCTATTGTATGTAAAAGCCTGACAAATACCAGATATTGTAAGCAAGTGAAGAACACGTAGAGATGCTGGCGATT
This sequence comes from Branchiostoma floridae x Branchiostoma belcheri, assembly GCA_019207045.1. Taxonomy (NCBI): domain Eukaryota; kingdom Metazoa; phylum Chordata; class Leptocardii; order Amphioxiformes; family Branchiostomatidae; genus Branchiostoma; species Branchiostoma floridae x Branchiostoma belcheri. The sequence continues at coordinate 14,069,422 of CM033039.1, forward strand.
GGATCTGACGGTGTCCAGAGCTCGTGTTGCTATGGAAACGTATCACGTAGTTTATCCCCTAAATTTTGGACTCAAGTGGCAGGCCTTTCCTTTCAAAGAAGCCTACTACTTGTATGGTGTCACCTAAATCCTTCAAAATACTTCTCTATCCATGAAAATTTTGTTCCACTCTGTTTACAATTTTTGTTCCAAAAATCAAGTAGGGTCTGAACGTTTCCATTTTATCTTATTATTTTGTTTGGTTTTGCTGGAGAAAAAATCTGTGATTGAGACTTTGGCAATCACTTAAACGAGGTCTCCTTTAATTCATTTTTCACTATGCTCTAATGGGGATACTCTCCAAGCAGAAGTTAGGCTCCATCTGTTTTTTGACGTTTTCTTACCCTTGGTTATTGGGCTTTCTATTTTGTACCGTTTTCTTTATGACCGCGAAACATTAAAACAACGGTACAAAACAGAAAGCCTAAAAAAATACGAAAAAAAAAACACCGGAGCCTAACCTCTGCTTGGAGAGTGCAAAACTAGGGGGGGGGGGGGGGTGGAAACTCGGATGCCTGCCATGTTCTAACATTCAGAGAACTTTCCCTTCATTCCGCCGAGCATCTGGTCCGTACTAAGCTGACACATGAACTTGGAAATATTTGGGAGCGAGTCAGAAGGTCCTCGCGCGAATTAGAGGCAGTTTATTTACAGCGGCATTGAAGGCCCGTGGCATTTGTTTCTGTCTTTCTCGAGCAGTGAATTTTCTAGCTCGTTTCCGTTTGTTAGCGCCCCTGGCTAGTTGCAGAGTTCTTTACGTCTGTAAAGGTTACGATGCTTGTGGTTAAATCCAATCGGCTGGGTGGGAGGGAGGTGTGGGTTTCTGTGCTGCTCTTTAAATTTACTGTCAAACTGTAAAATACTAGTTATATCGCTTTGCTGGGTCTTTACAAGCGTTTAGCAAGTGTACAAGGCATGTGTCCTTTTGTGCTGGAGTCACTTCAGGTAATCTGCTTTTTACATCAACAAAAACGTTGTGGTCTTATGACAAGATTTTGCATCTGGTCGTCAAATATTTATTTTACGGGTTTTGAGGCATTTAAGCCGTTTAGCAGCATGTATAAAGGTATGTGTCGTTTTATGCCCGAGTTTAGCCATTTTGATTGAGTGATCTGTCACTAATTTCGACAAAATATGCCCAAAATATGCTTAAATTCTTAGTACGAGGTTCACCGTTCTTCTCCAAAATATGGGATTAGACTAAAACTAGCGTCACATTTGCGTGCAAACATTCGCGGCATTTCTTCACGAGCACAGCCGCTTGATATTGAGATTGCGGGTTTGGACATCATTCAGCCCCTACGAGGCGATTAGAGTCGATAAGAAGGTGTTTTCTGTCCGTGGTTGAGCCAAAGCCTACGTAAGCACACCCCGCTGAAAGGTTTGCTGTCAGCGTGGGCCACTCGGAGCTTGGTGCCAACTGTGTTGCTCCGTTTGTTGCTGTCACAATCCGCCGGGACGTTCCAAAACGTAATGAGAGGGGGAGGGGCACGGGAGGGGAGGGGTTAAGAAGTAATCTCCAAGCAGATGGCAGAGGAGTGAAGCCGGCCTATAGGACAGTGTTTGACAGTGGCTGTCTGATGACTCCATTTGGCCAGCTGTACTCCTTAGCTAGCTTTGATACTATCTTACGCCACTAGAAGATCTGCCTAGAGATTAGTTAAGAATCACCACAGTTTCATTTAACAACAAATTTTCAATAACTGATCAATAGCTTAGCGCAAGTTTGAGACAACCTTCATAAAGTGAAAAGTAACCACATCTACATAAGGACCACCCGGACAATATAACATTTTTGGTCTTCCCTTAAAGATAATTTTTCACATTGACACAACCATTAAGAATTTTGTCTTTACTGATCACCAACCACATAGACTACATGTAGATTTTATCAGTCCCCTAAGTGGTCTTCTTGGGCAGTTTTAACATTGTCATATATATTTTAAATGCCTCTTGACCTGCCACCACAGTGGCTTGTATGGGCCAGCTGATGCTGTTGAAATGGTTTTCAAATCGGCATTGTGAAATGTATTGATGCTTTACTAATATGAGTTCTGCCTTTATTTGTGTCATACAGACTTGCGGCTCAGGCGTCGATGGCGGAAGAGGAAGACGCTCTGGAGGCGGCGCGCAGGGAGAGACGGGAGCGCCGCCGCAGGGAGCGGGAGCTCGAGGAGAAGGGAGGCTCACGGGAACTGGAGGTCGCTCCGAGAAGTACCAGGAGATCTCGCGATATTTTGAGCTCCAAGGATTCGAGCGTGGATACAGAGTCGTCGCCGCGAAAGTCACGTGATTCACCCGGACCGGGAGAAAACGGGGAAACCGATTACCTTTCGCGCAGGCGCAGATCGCGTGATTTGCTAGAGGATAGTTCCACGCGAGAGATCACGAGGCGGTCACGTGATCGTGACACAGACGATTACACTTCCTCACGCCGCAGAAGGTCAATCGACGAGGAGGCAACCACCAGCCGCCGCAGATCACGTGACCTCGGGTCGAAAGATACGGAAGAACCTTCCTTCCGCCGAAGATCTCGCGAGATTTTGGATGCCCAAGACGATGACGTACCGTCATATCGCCGGCGGTCACGTGAGCTTCTGGACAATGACGACGAAACTTCGAGTCGCAAATCTCGCGAGAATACTAACGACGAGGAGCCCTCTTACCGCAGAAGATCTCGCGAGATTTTGGATGCCGACGAGAAAAAGGCACCGGAAGAATCCACTTTCCGTCGCCGCCGTTCCAGAGAGATTCTCGACACCAAAGAAAACGAAGAGCCGGATCCAGTTGAAGAAGAGGCACCTCGCCGCGGTAGGAAGTTCCCTGGGAGAGAGGACCGCAAGGAGGTAAAACGAGAACCCGAACCGGAGCCTGAACCTGAACCTGAACCAGAACCAGAACCTGAACCTGAACCAGAAGTGGAACCAGAACCGGAACCTGAACCAGAACCGGAACCAGAGCCAGAACCGGAACCACCTGCTATGGAAAAGGAAGAGGAGGATCATGGGAAGGTAAATGGAGTGATGGATCATCCAAAAGAGAACGGAGTGAACGGGCAGCATGAGGGAGGAGAAGAAGACGTAGAGGAGGAAGAAGAGGGCGTGGTCAGGAAGGAGAAACCACAGTGGGCGTCCATGCAGTTGAAGAAAACCAAGTAAGTACATCACTTCCTTATATGGGTGTTACTACCATATTTGGATATGGATGGAAATCAGATAATGTCTTTGATTGGTGCTTATCTGACTTTCCTCAGACTACACTTTCGTCCGTTCTCCGTATGCTATACATGTAGTTTCAACTTGCTTGCTTTCCTTTTCAAAAACATGCCCGTTTTGCTAAGAATACCCGTCAAAGTGCTCCGTACTTTGGCTATACAGGCATAATGTTTTGTACGCTGTTGTCTCATGTCAACTTGGTTGCTTGCCTCTTTCCCTAAGTTTGCGAAATGTATGTATGTGCTGCAAGCATGACTAGAAAAATTGCTGAAGATGTTCTTGCAATGTCTCCTTTACCCGTCTTTCTTGTTTGCCGTGGTTTATTGCATTTCCTCGACATGTTTATTCCTCTCCTGTGTCTTCTGTCTATACTCTCGCTGACTGTTTGGGTGATCAGGTTTGCCTTGGTGTTGAGCCTAAACGAGAAAAGAGAAACATGCCGGCATAACGTCTTGCAAGGTAGGTTCGACTTTGCGTCCATGTAAACTCGCACATAGCCATCTTTACCAAAATAAAAATAACCTGGGGCTTTGTTTCTTTAAATTTGTAAAATATTTTTGTTGATAAAAACAAGATAGAAAACAAGATACAGACATGTCAAATTCTTAATTTAACAACAGTACCAATTTTTTTATGCAACTGTACAAAGAATTATTGAGTGTTAATGAGTGACTTGCCAAGCTGATGAGAATGTTCACGAAGGTTCAATTCCATTCGTAAGGATGAAAATAATGTCCTGATGCAAGTTTAAGAGCAACAAAATTTCCCTGTTTCTTCTTTTTCACAAAAGCGCCCTTTTCGTATCATAAAGTGTTATAAAGTAAATGCTATGTATAGACTGAGACTGCTTGTAGTGCCACAAAAACGTGTGGATTCACCACACTCGTAGCAAGCTTTTTAGCTAGCTCTTCCTTGTTTCTGTCCTAATGTAATCTCCAGGCAGACCTACCGGCGGCATAAGGAGTGTTCCAGTGGCTCAGAGCACTCCTTGGTCAGCTAAACTCCTTATGCCACCGGTTGATCTGCCTGGAGATTATTTCTGTCCCTCCTACAACTGTTTCGTGTACATAATTGTCCGCCTGCCCTGTTCAACCTATCTGTAAACAGACCCCAATGTGTCCAGCATGTATTTGGAACAAGTGCGCTAATATATCTGTGCCCCTTCTGTTGATGTCTGTTCCGATTCCGTTGACGCATTTCGCACCTTGGGGTTGCGGGTTCGTTTCCCAAACGCGCAGGGACCTGCTGTTGTGTACACAGTATGGTGAGGAGATGTTATGGTTTGGTGCGCATCTGGCGATAAGGGCTAGCCTTAGGAGTAAGGGTGGATACTGGTATAGAAATTTCAGGTTCGGTCCAGGCCCAACTTGAGGATCAGGTCCAGATCCTGGACCTGATTGTCTGTGAAAACTTGTGAATGGGCAATACTCAAAATTAGGGTCCATTTCGCCATAAAGGAATTTGTTTGATGGAGTATCCGACTTCTACTGGAGTTTTAAAATTCTATCGTCAGGTAAACAACACTAAGACCGTAAAACTGTAGAAACCTGGTAAAAATGAGTATCAACTATGTTCTACTTAGCTCTTGTTTTGTTCTTGAACTGGTATTTGCCACAAAACACGTGAACGTAACGCCTGCCAGTATAATCTGTTCATTTTCTAATCGGTCCAAAATCCGGTTAACTGATTTTTTTCAAGTCGGGTTTCTTGGCCCGGTTCAACAACAAAAAAACACCTCTATTGCTAACCCATATTTCAATCTTAAAGATTCTTCTCCAGCAGAAAGATACAAGAGTCTACTTCACACCAATGTAATGAAAACAGATTGTTTACAGCTCAAACTCCAAGGAGAGTAAACAAACCCTACGTTTGACCCCGGTGTCCTCCTGTATTCATCCGCAAGACCCAACAACTCACATCTGCCCTTACATCAACTGTCCTGGTGACTAAACAAAGTTTTATCAAACAGGGAAAGCTTATATACCCTATCTGTTCCTTCTAACATGTAAAAGGTCTCCACTGGACAGAAAAGTCAAGAAAAAATGGATTTTTAAGAATATGAAGTAGGCCCTACTTAACCACTTTGAGTCCTCTACTCTGCAACTCAATTGTGACGTATGCCCTATATCTGTCGATCACATCTTGTGTCCAGCAAATTAGTCATCTTAAGACATGCGTGGCTACTGTCAGTCTTAAGTACACCCCTGGGAGGTCTTCCTCCTTACAGCACAGGCGGAAGATGTCAAGGCTTGTCTTAAGATTCGACTGAAGATATATTCCTGTTTGGTACAGGTTAAGTCTTCACTAACATCTGTTTTCAATAATGTTATATATTCCCCGAATAGTACCACCCTATTCATCGTGCTATGTTCGAAAAAAAAAAAACTCGCTACACAAAAGTAGTACAAAACTGAAAGTCATATACAGTTCTATTTTTGGGATGTTTATTGTGGACAATGACTATAGGACAAAGTTGGTACAAAAAAGGGAATTTCGGTAATGAACTGGGTTCGCCCTGTTTTTGTCTCGCTGGTAGGACGAATAGTTCTGAACGAAACACCATGTCACTAAGCAGTTATGCCTGGATCTCATTCCCAAACCGGGGCATCGGCAGCCGGGGCTGTTTCCGGGACGAGAAATAAAAGTGTATATCAAATTTATATGAATTATACTATTGGCTCAGCCTCTATCAGGCTCAACATGTCGCTGGAAACAGTATAAATTGGCAAAATAGGCTGATAGCACATCGGCCAAAAGGTACAGTTTGCAACATAATTTTTTTGTCGGACAACTCCTCTGGTGTATTGTCTGTACATGTCTTTGTACAACACCAATTTCTGCTAATGACTAAATGATCAGCTATGTTCACGTTTTGTGTATTTTGTCGTCTTTTATACAATGCTTCTCCTTGTCGTAAACTGTCAGGCAACTGTAAGCGTTGAGCCGACACACACAGTATGTTCGTGTTGTTTTCTCCTAATGGTCAGTGTTCTGTGTATGTTTACAAACGACGTTCCCATCCCTAGAGACAGTCGGCCTCTTGTCTCAGTCCTTCTGTGGAAAACTCCGTATCAAATCCACCTGTCTTCTTTTCCTGTTGAAACCTTCACTTCAAGTCGTCGAGAAAAATGACATCATTGTCTTGTCAGTGTCATCTGATATTTGAGGTCGCCATCTTTGTGAGGGATGTCTTAGGGTTGGTCAACACGTCTCAGGCTTCGCCCTGCACAATTTCTTCTCTCAGCGTCTTAAAATAGCGTCTTGAAACCCTTTCAAGAAGTAGAACAAGAATGCAGGGTTTGTATATCTTGCGGGAGAATTTCAACAACGTGTCTTTTGTACTACCGCACGAAACGTGTCAGCTCTAAAGGTGGGAGGGGTTTTGGTGCAGGGCCCAGGCAAAGAAGTGCATTGTTTTTGGTTACGGCCCTAAGGAGACGTGGGTTTTGATTGGTGAGGATTCTCTTTTTAACTCCGGGAAGGGGATGGGTTACCTCCTGACGGAGCATTGTTGTTGGTCATGTTCTGGTGTTCGCAGCTGTATCTCACGATCCCTTTGCTGCATTCGTATGTATTTTGGCATGTCGCATGCCCGTATGTGCAAGATGATGCACTTTTTTTTTTACACCAAATCAGTTTTATAGGTAATGCAATATTTCATAAAATACCCCACATCTTCATGGAATATTGTGTAATAGGTCAAAATTGCTATTGACTTTGCTGGTTTAGCGCTAATTTGGTTATCTCCAAGCAGATGTTGGGTTATATGTTGCTTCCATTTTCTTCAAGAATTCTGCCACCGAAGTGATACGTCAGATACTTTTGTATCGATGTAAAACTGAAATGCCGAACTTTTGTGTTAGACTAGATTTGTGACACTTTTATGTATGTATATATCCTGATTTGTTGTGACCTGTACTTAGCCCGGTTGGGCAAAATTGTACAATAAAGGTCTTCATTCATTCATAACGCTGGAATCTTTAATATCGTATTCTAAATATCATATTGTGTGATCACAATTCTAGTACAACTAGAAATAAAGAGAATATGATAAAAACGGAGATGTCAGATATATCGTATGCAACGAACTTAAAAAAGTAGCCTGCATGGGTACCATCCGATTTCTACCGGGGCTCCTTGTTCCTTTTTAGGGCAGCGAGTGCAAGGAGCCCCGGTAGAAATCAGATGTTACCCAGGCTACTCAAAAAGTCTAGGGTTGTCATTTTTTGCTAGGGTTACAGGAAACACAACATTTTTTTCTTAGGCCTATACGTGGGGAGAGGGTCGCCAGAGAGTAAATAGTTTAACTAGAGTTACCCCAATTTAGGCATATCTTTCAGAGCAGCGGTACTTGAGTAACGATATGAAGGAAGTTTACTTTCCAAATGGCGGAATACCATACGGGTTAGCTGTCAGTTTAAGGCAGATTATTGAGGGAGTGTTCATTTTACTCACATGAACTTGAGTTGATATTGGACTGAAACGACATGCCCCCCCTCCCATGTGACTAATGCTGAACAAAGACACAACATCCGCCACAAAGTTGGATTTGTTTCATTATGAAAATTAAGTTGAAGTTTAATTTTTCTGGAAGAGTGGATCATTTGCAACAAAGCAACATAAAAATAGACATTTCTGCCCCCCCCCCCCACACACACACACATCTGAGAGAAAGTTGGTTGCAAAATTGACGCCGTTAATTCCATCTTTCAAAAGTCAAGTAATGTTTCCATCAGAAATCAAGACGTCCTACAACTACAAATGTCTGCCCTCCCACCTCTGAGAGAAAGTTAGTCACAAAAGCGACGCCGTTGATTCGTTCTTCCAAAAGTGACCGACAAGTGATGTTTCCATCAGAAACGAACTTTCCCTAGTAGTTTTCAGTAAAACTAGACACAAGATGATAAAGGCTCTCGTCTGTGTTTAAAGATTTGCCATATTAGTGGTCCACAATCTCACACAACTCTTAGAATGTTTGTATCAAGCGAAGGTCGCGTGTAAAACAACTTGGTTGGAAGTGTCGAGAGAAAGGAGACAGAGATAGTTTTCGTACTTTTGTAGACCTTTTATCGCAAAGGGTATATTTAAAATAGACGTTTATCGCAGCTTTTCATTTTGTTGGACGAGCAACGCGTCTGATTTTTACAAGCTAAAGTCATAGAGTCTAATCCCCAGACAGATTTAACAGTTGCTAAAGATAGTATCAAAGCTTAAGCTGGGTAAGGAGTATAGCTGGCCAAAGGGAGTCATCAGCCGTTAGCCACGGTAGCCAAACACACTCCTAGGCTGGCTTCATTCCTCTGGCAGCTTTTGATACTATCTTATGCTACCGTATAGAAGAATCTGCTTGGAGATTAAAAGAGTCAGTTTTATATGATACAGTTGCTTGACAAGCCGCAGTGAAACTTCATATGTGTACCTGTACAGGTGACCACCTCTATATAAGGACCACTTGGCCATTGATCCCTTATATAATTTTTCATAATGACACAAGTATCATAATTGATAACCTGTCTATAGTGACCACCACCTGTCCCAGAGACCAGAATTTGTCAATTATATGAGTGGTTTTCTTGGTCAGTATTGTGTGCCCACACTACTGTGCCGTATATATCTACATCGTTTAGATGCAGCTGAATACATATTCTACAAACGAGCGAATAGTATGCACGAAAAAAATGCCCAAACACCAGACATCTGCTTGGAGATTGAGATAGCTCTATTGGATTCCTTATAAGGCATGTCACAGGTTGTATGACGTCAGGTGGGAAGTTTCTCACAGTGTAATCACAGTGAACAGGTGCGTTCTGTACCTGTATTTACTATACTTCAAAATGAATGAAAAGACCGGGCGATACCATTTCAAACATTCAGGGGGTGTCAGAACGATATAATGAAAATGTGGTAACAGAATGAGTAATTAAACCAATGCAATAAAATAGTGTAATCACAATAAAATAACTTAAACAAACGGAGTTCGTTCCAGCTTAGAATGGTATTTGATTACACAAAAGCAAGGAAAGGAAATAGAGTTGGACCGAATATTATGACCTCTCTCCCCTTATTAGAAAAATTCTGCGATAAGATAGTCCAAAACTATTTAGTCTTTACTCATTACAGTTATGTTTTTTCCCGCCACAGGAAATCCGTATCGGAGGAAATGAATGAAGAGGAGGCTTCACAGCCGAAGGCCGCCCCCTCTTGGTCCACCAACCAGCTCAAGTCTGTCAGGTACGAACCGATAATATAGACTGGGAGCTAGCCTGGATGCCAGACTGTTTCCAGGGCCTTTAGAGCTCAGGTCAGCTCATTGACTGTCAGAGCTTATTTAAGGGAACTCTGGTAACTTTTTCGTCGGGGCATGTTGGCCCTGGAGCCGAGGAGCTGACCTGTGAAGGCCCTGGAAGTAGTCTGGCATCCAGACTACAATTCAGTCATGTAATTGCGTTAGCCCGATCGATACAGTCACTGTGGGTTAGCCAGTTTGGGATAGCTAGCGGACGACAGAGCCTAACAAGACCGGACTCCAGGCTACATACTGTGTCCTGCTTACAGTCAACTCTATCTGGTGTTACATACGTCAGAACGTCCCTAGGGTAGTCATTAGAGAGGATGTTTATGAAGTTCAAGTGTTAGGGCACAGTGCTTCATAAGTGTACCATACTGTGGGCGTGTCTCTAGACATTTATGGGTTTAAAAACACATAACGTGATAGTTTCTTAGAGATTTATTTGTTGGATATTTGGAGATGTATATTGTTTGTATGTATGTGTGTGGGGGGGGGGGGCAACACTTCGTTTCGTTACGCTAACTTTAGAAGTCCTGTCTACGTAAATGTCGACACATTCAAGAAGAAAAATCAAATCACTACCTAGTTACCTACGAAATACGGGTAATTTCAACAGCTTGTCTGTGTCCCACAATTACGAAAAAACTCATACAATTACAAGTCACCTTTTATATCAGCTATGTTTAAGACCGTTACATCTCTGTTAGTGCGCGTTTGTCGTTGGTACGAGTACAAACAAACGTTTTGAATGGAGAAGTCCACACTGGTAGTTTTGTATTGAGATGGCTATGAATGGGACTCTTTATTTGGCTACGCAAAAATGGCTGTCAAGATGTCTGTTGGATAATGGTTTGTGTGATTTGTACTGACGTAACCGCCATGCTTGTCTTACATGTTTCTTTACATGCAACACTGAGCATAGAAGTACAGTTTTTCAAATGATTTTCTTTTCGTCGTTTTCTTATGATAAATGTAACGTTACAGCTAAAAAGTGCCACAAAGAGCCTCTCGAAATAAGTGATGCAAGGCAATTGGAGTGGTATTGACTTGTAATAGCAGGCCTATGACTGACTGTATTTGACGTTTTCAGAGCACAATTTGTAAGATAAGGCCATATCAAGTAAATGTTATTGATGACATCATCTGCAGGCTTGGGAAAAATCTAATGCGAGAGTGCAAAAAAAAAAGCCGTACTAAAAAAGAAGATGCCTACGTTTTCAAACTAGGGAACATGGTATCACAGCCAACAAAAAATTGACACTAATGTTGTAGCATACAATTTCACAACTACACTAAACGCTACCAAAATAGTACCCTTCCACAACTGTACTTATGATTTGTTGCCCATCGCCAGAGGGGGGAAAGTCTTTTTTTTTCAAAATCCAGACGAGAATTGTTGCTCTAGCGCGCATGTCATGCACAAAATGTATTTAGTACTTGCTGTGGCCTTATTTGACTGAATTTTGCCCGTGAACTAGCTTTTGTATAGCGTACTTTGGCCTACTTTTCAGCCAACGTGGGTGGATGATGGAACGACTGTAAGTTTGCCCCCTGGCGTGTTTACTTGGAAGTGACCATGAAGCTGTCTCGGATGAACAAAAACTCATCCATAAAGGCCCACCATACAGCCCTACTGACCCCCAACGTGGCCTGAAACCCTAGACTGTTTACACTTTTCTTCCACCACGCCTTCAACAAAATCACGTTCTTTGAATTTCTCTCTAATTGGTCATGTTCCACATGTTCCAAGTGGCTGTATTTGGACATAATTTACGGGTTGTTATTGTTGGGAACCCAAAACACACGTCAAGGCTTGGCAAACTTAGAGGTGACCTTTGAAGGTCACGGTCAGGTACGTCCTTTCATCAAGATGGCGGAAACTTGGACGTGATTGGTTCGATTGGGATCAACCATTTTTCTGACAGGGAATACCAATACAGGCAAATGTTTATTTTTTCAAGACAAAATTGATGTGACGTTAGTGCCAAGTTTTCTTCGGCTTATCCCGTAGAATATATAAACAAAAATGAAATGCTACAATTTATCAGATTCACTATGATCATATCCATATTCAGCATGCATTTATTACAAACCCGTGCCCGAAGAAATTGTAACAGCAGTATATACAACGTAGGTATAAGTTACGGATGAGGGTTAATCACTTTACACAACATTATGCCAACGGTGGTATCGTCCGTTATTCTGTCGTCTGCACCTGCTTTCCATCATCCTTACGCGCCATTTTTATCCCTCCATGTTTTAGGGAGATTCGATGTTTCGAGCTTTCGTTGAAAGTAAATATCTAAAACTCCTGCATATATTCTACTGCAAGTTTGTTCAGCTACCATTTGTGTAGCTCTCTGTTCTATTTTTCTCCTTTCGGTTTATAAAATACCTTCCAAAGCTTGATTAGCGGGGTACTTTGGAAGATACACAAACCGGTTCAAGTGTTTGGAAACCTAAAGATACAGCGTGCAGCTACAATCACAGGGTGGCCCTGATGTAACACAGAGTGTTTTCCGGACAGACATAACAGTTACTGAATCATTTCTGCTTCTATCGGTCTGATGTCTATTCTTTTGTAGCTATTTCGTTGTCCACTTCAGTCTTTCATGATTTTATCGCTCCCCCAAAATGGGGAAATTGTAATTTAGCTCACTTGTTTTCCACAGAAAACATTGTTTATCCTGAATATATATTTATAAATGTTGTGCGTTTATGTAATTTGGGGGCGTTTATGCTCTTGGAAGGGATACAAACGTACTCAAAAGGAAGAATGAAATGCTGAACTCAGAACTGAGAGAATACATGTAAATACAATGTGGATGACAGACATTTGTAAATGTAAAAAAAAACCTATACAAAGAAGGGCACACATTACGAGACCAAAATTAACCTTGACCTACGACTTCTCGAAACCTATCTACATACCAAATATCATTATAAACCATTCAAAAGCAAATTCTACCGGCATGATTCTCCTTCATATATTCGTAGATGCAGATACAGATATCTAATAGAGAAAAACGTAAATAGAATTTTTTAAGTGGCCAAAAAAAATTGGGGCAAGCACATGGAAGTAGGTACCAGGCACAACGGGCGTGACCCCCTTATACAAACAGTACAAACGTGCCTACAGCATCGCCTGAGCTACTCGGTAAAACTCGGGCGGATTTCACGTCCCCGAACGATTCGTTATTTACGTCAGAGAACCGCCCCGAAGGCAAACTTTTCCCGCCACACATGTGAACCATCAGTTGTTAAGAGGTGAGCCCACATGTTGGAGGGTCGGCATGTGTGTGTGTGTGTGTTTGAGTGTGCATGTGCGTGTATGTGTGTGTGTGTGCGTGTGGGTGGGTGTGTGTGTATGTGTATGTGTGCGTGTGTGTGCCATTGTGTGTGTGTGTGTGCGTGCGTGCGTGCGTGCATGTGTATATAGATGAACAGCATAACTTGAGAATGCTCGGATGGATTTTTGTATATTTAGTATGTAAGGTTGTCTTGGTGAAACCTCGAAATTGTTAGATTTTCGGCCCCCTAGCGGTTTGTTCTGCATAGCGCGCAATTTTCTTGTTCTACAGAATTCATCATAAATTGATATTGACAAACTATTCGTATGGTGAATCCGAATTCCTGAGTGCACAAAAGTAGCAAAATAGAGCTTTCGGATGTGCCGATGTTCTCAGTTTGTTTTGCCATGGCTTGACACCCATAAATACAACTGAAAAATCCAATGAAATCGTTGGAAAAACCTTTCACAATAAGAAGTCATGATCGATTTTCCGCTAACCCTTCACAGTCCTCCTCAAGTTAGCGTTGAGCGTTATCAGGTTACCCCATACAGACCCTCACGTTGACTTCCTGTTGGTTTTACGACTTAATCCGTCGATTTACAAACGCAGTGCCCCAGTTTGTGTCGCTAAGATATCTCTTAAGACATTTAACGTCAACGCCTGTGGTACTCGGTTGATCTATGGGGACAGGTGAAAGCTTAGGGCGGAAGTTGCTCAAGATAGGATTCAGACCCTCGATAAAATGTAGGCAATAACTACTAGTATATGGTGTTCTTGCTGTAGGCATAGATTGGGTGCAGTACAGCTGACGATCAGTAAGAGGCGTTCTTGCCCACACTCTGCCAGCTACCTGTCTTCGCCAATGGATGGATCTTAATGATATTTTCATGATGGTGCGGATTGGCAACAAAAGAAGAAATTAATAGATTGTGACCTCTAGCGGTTTTCCTTGTTACTGCAGCAGAATGTCTGGGGTTTTTTTCTATACTGTTGATGATGAATGAGGTTTGAATATTTTGTACATTTTCCTTTCCAGGAAAACTATCATAGACACGGAGCAACCACCGTCAGACCCGGGCAAACCTGCTTGGGCTCAAGTCAAGCTGCGAGAGGTGAAGGAAAGGTAGGAAGGACGCCTAGCAGTTCTAATTATAACTGCACATGACCATCGTCACCTACTTAAACCTTCTGTCCTTCATGTGCTCTCGTAACCCGCAATAAAAGGGGTGACGTAAGCATTAGCGCAGGCGCCTAGAGCCCATGGTGAGAGATCTCAAATAAAAACAAGGCTTTAAACCATTGAAAAGCCTTTCTTGCTGGGATTTTATGTGAAATCTGGGCATTTTGGGGGTGGCTGCAGTAGGAAAGACCCTACACTGGTAGAATTAGTTGTAAAAAATGACCTTTCTCCATCGAGGGGGTTTCCGCACCCCCCTGAAATAGTGGTATCGTCGCCAGAATGGTGTTTTCAGCCAAATGGGCCAATCCAAGGGCTCTAATCAGGGGGGTGTATCAAAAGATTAGCCGTATAGAAATTCTTGCCAAGGAATTTGCCGAGACTGGATGTAGTAGGCTATCATTTGAAGGTAAGTTTGTATGGCTTGAACTTTTTATTCTTGAGATAATTGCATATTTGTTTCCTCAAGTCTCCCATTGGAACGCATGTATTAGTGTGTGAAATTCTAATGTCATCGTCTCCCCAAAAGTTGTCTGTGTGTTCTTTTTCTCCACCATGGCTGTGGCGCCATCATACGGTTAGGGCTAGCATTACATCCTGGTGTTACTGCATGGTGGCATTGCGAGGTTGGACTGGAGTTAACGTTGTTAGAAAATGTACTTTTGCTTGCAACACACAAATATTTGAAGTTTTTTCACGAAATAGAAAAATAGTAACATGCTAATATTTTTGTATAATTTAGACGAATTGATATTGTATGATAATATATGTATATATCAATTTTATATACATGTACGAGGCAGAAACAAATGTTGTAACATGTTTTTTGTTGCCCCTAGCCGCCCGGACCCCATCACAGAGATTAACCAGAAACGGGAGGACAAGAGTAGCGGGTATGAGGCTGAACGTGTGGCTGAGGTAAGTAGATGAAGGCTAGCTTCCATGGCAGGAATGTTACCGGTATACCTGGGCTTTTTCGTTTTAAATCATGTGCTATTTTTGTGCTTGTACGTTGTTTTCTGGTTGTACTGGGTTTCTGAAAACTTCCAGGCGTTTAGAAGCCGATACAATATAGATCTAACCATGCAATAAAAAACAGAAATAATAATGAAGGTAATAGCACAAAGATATATAGCTATAGATAAAAAGCAAAATGCTACAGGATCGTTGTATGACAACCCCATGGTAAGTAAGTACATGAATTGTGGAACCGGGCAAAACCAGCGTTCCAATACTGCAAGTCTCCAGTTGCACCATCAAAGTTTCGGCCACAAGAGCCAATCTTCGACCCGAACAAACTTGCACGCACACCAAGACAAACAAACAAATAGAAAGTAATGAAGTGAAATGAAAATCGTTTTTCAAAAGGTTTCATCATTTTATTTTTTTGCCTTGGTGGCCTCAGCCATTTTGAAGTGATATACTGGAGACGTATCTAGCAAACAGGCAAATCATCCCAACTTCACGCCAAGTTTTGTTTTGTTTTGCGTCGTAGGAAATCCGTAAGAGACGTGAGGAGGAGGAGGCAGAGCGCATGCAGGATTTCCGCAAACAGCGGGAGAAGGAGGAGCAGGAACTGCAGGAGCTAAAGGAGAGAAGGGTAGGGGTTCTAGGGCTGTACTTCTTACGTGTGTCACTAGGTGGCGCTAAGTCATAGACATGCACTGCATGAAAAATATCGTATTGCTCAACAAGCTACCCTCCAAGTCGAGGTTCGGCTCCGGCTGTTGTTTTTTTAGGTGTTTTTAGACGTTTTCATCTTACTTTCTATTTTGTGCTGTTTCCTACGGGAAGACATAAAGAAAACAGCACAAAATAGAAAGGCCGATGTAAATTCCTTTATTCAAAAATAGCCGGAACCTAACCTCTGCTCAAAGAGTATTGCAAGCAGCGAGTTGGTAAATTTGATACAGGAAAAAAAATTCAGGTTCGAAATTTGATTGCTTGTTTTATAGTACAGGAGATCCTCCAAAACTGCACCTCTCATATTTGTCACTAGCGGACGTAACTTCCTAGGCATTTGCTGTAAAATTTATTTTAGCGAAGAAAGGAAGTTCAAAATTTGATGCTTTTTCTCATACAGGACAAGAGGAGGAAGGAAAGGGAGGAACGCGAAGCCAAGATGGCGGAAGAGAGAGCAAAGAAAGCAGCTATTGAAGAAGTAAGTAAGAAATTTTCTATCTGTTATATTATGGAAGAGAATTACTTGCCATCTTTGAAACTCCGTTTCGAGTTTAAGGCGGGGAAACCTCGAAATCAGACCCTCCCCCCTCGCTCTTGTCGTTTTCAGTCACGATTATCCCTTCTGTGGCCTTCTTTTTGATATATTGAGAGATTTAGACGTAATTAAAACGATCTCAAATCGACTTTCAAGTGTTATAACGTTATGATGATGATGCTGTTTCTATGAACTCCGCTAGGAGGAGCGCAAGAGGCGTCAGGAAGAGGGAGAGCGTCGCCGCCAGGCTGAGGCGGAGCGGCGTAAGCAGAGACTGAACGAGAGCGAAACACCCGCGTGGATCAACATGAAACTAAAGGTAATTCAATCTTAGATTCTTTTGCATAAATCTTGGATTCTTTCACATAACTCTTAGATTCTTTTACATAAATCTTAGGTTCTTTTACATAAATCTTAGAATTCTTTTATATAAGTCTTTGATTCTTTTACATCCACCTTAGATTCCTTTACACCAATCTTTACATCGATTTTAAATTCTTTTACATAAATCTTAGAATTTTTTATCAGATTTTTGCCCTTTGCACCATTTAGTGCGGGGCGGACTTCAACTTTTTCTGCCGATGTCTTGCTAGAATTTGCACTTAAAAGAATAATTTGGCAAACATTCAACTCATTTAAGTTTTCGCACGCTGTTGTTTCCAGACGGTGGAAGGCGGCATCGACAAGAAGGACCCTCGGCAGAAGGAGCTCCGTGAGGCCGAGAAGCGCCGAGTGCTGGCCGAGCGCAGGATCAAACTGGAACTGGATGTAAGGAGTAATCTCCTAGCAGATCTTTCGAAAAGGCCTCTTATAAGGGAATCGGAATGAGCCGGAATACCGTCTGAATAAAATTCTTTGTATATTCCTGGAAATTCGAAGTGTATTCTAAAAATTCTCTCTGCATTCCATTGTCTAATATTCATCCCGAAAGTTTTTGTCATGCTTGAAACTTGATTGTGACAACATGTCTTATTACGCAGACAGGAAGATTGTTTTTCAAGCACATTTGTACAAGTGATGTTGAACTATCTTTTTTTATATGTTCCCTATAACATTAGTTCACCTTTATCCGCGAGGTAACCTATATCCGTTGCGTTGCTAAACAGGGTATCCAGGGATATCAAGTCGATGGACGGTAGTTTCAAATTGTACTATTTTCAAAATATTGCAGTTTGAAACCATCATCTGTCGACTTGCTTTCCCTACATACATTGTTCTTAAAAAGAACGGATAAAGGTTACCCTACGGATCAAGGTGAACTAACGTTACATGTACCATAAGACTAGTGTAAAATGGGTATCCTAATCTGGTTTTGGAGGTAAAAGATGGTTAAAGGAGAGAGACGGGTTCCAGCTTCCAATACCATGCCCTGGACGCGGGGGATAACAACCCATTGCCCATGTGGCCCCCAAAATGTCTATGGGACTACTTTTTACCTTTTTACATGTACATGTATGTTGGCTGCGTAGGGTCTGGACGCGGAGGAACTGAGTGAGAAGGCTGCGGAGTTACACGATCACCTGAGCGGTGTCGTCACCGCCAAGTTTGACCTGGACAGCAAGATGCAGAGGCAGGAGTATGACGTAAGTATACACATTGCTGTGACGTCTTTCTAACCTGTGTAGAGAGCGACGAGTGACGTCATAAATTCCATCACTGTGTGTTGTCGATAGATCTAATGCATGGTGTCCAATTTTTTTTTATTTTTCATTTTTTGGTGACGGCTTAGAGGCAGAGGGATTTGTATTGCATTAGAATCGCTTGGGAAAAAATAAAAAAAATGCATTTTGTGTAATCTCTATAGAATTAATTTTTAGCTAAATCTAACGGGCACGGTAGCAGGAAAGTCCTTTCGTTGGAAACGTCGCAGGAAATGGGTTTGTTTTTCTACACAATAGTATTGATATTAAGTCATGTTAACGTTTTGATGTGTTTCTTTTTCAGATAAATGAACTTAGTCAACGGCTGAGGGAGATGATGGGGAAAGGGTGAGCGTAACAAATTGACAACGTGGTTTTGATTTAAAATCATCACTTGGAATCGATTTTTGTCTGTATTGATTATAAGACAACTGTACCAAAGTATAAATTATATTGCACATTGACATTGCATTTTAGTTAATATACAGACAGGAAAAGTATTAACATTGATGTTCAATTCATCCTTGCAGGAACAAACAAGCAATAAATGTAGAAGGAGTGGATAGAAAGTAAGTCGATGAACCTCATTGGTCATTGAATTTTCGTATTGGTGTTTGCAAATGATTACACATATACTTGCATTCCATATACTTTGTCAAATCCTTAACATTAAATACGTAGGGAGTATCGTTAACAAAGTGTTCTATTTTTTCAACAGGTTTGAGCAATGGAATAAGATGGGGGTAAGTAAGCTGTTTCGAAAAACATGACAATTATTATTTTATTCTTGGCAATGAAACTATTCTCTGAACTGTCATGTCTAGATTTGTAAAATCAAAATTTACGTCTTCTTGTTTTTTTCATAGTTAATGTCATTTATACTGTAATATTTTTTATATACTAGTACTTGTGACTTATAAAAACATAGCGTTATCGTTTTTTTTATAGTTCATGTCGTATATACTGCAATATTCTGACATACTAGTACTTGCAACTTAAAAAGAAAAAAACATGGCGTCTCTTGGTCAGTCTTGTTCCCAACGTCATACGCCTCTCGTTCCCATGCACGTTACCCAGGATTCCAAGGTTCAGAAGCTGGCGGGTAAGAAGGAGATCGTGGTGACCGGCGTGTCGGACAGACGGAAGATGTGGGAACACATCAACGATAAAAAGGAGGAGGACGAAGAGCCTCCAAAACTCATCTCTCCTAAGAAGGTAACGTTAGTTCACCTTTATCCGCAGTTTAACCTATATTCGTTGTTATGAAAAATAGAGTATTTAGGGATATCAAGTCGACAGACGCATGCTGGTTTCAAACTGCAATTATTTTGAAAACGTTCGGATATTTTCAAACTACGATTAATGAACTTGATATCCATGAATACCCTGTTAAAAAAGAATACAGGTTACGCGAATGAAGGTGAAATAACATTAACTAAAATATTTTTACTGTATTAATGTTATATTCGGAGTAGAATCGTTAAAAACATTGTAAAGAAATATTGACTTTTTTGTCATTCATACATTTATGGAGGTTAGACATTCACACAAAGAATATGTAAAAAATCTCTACACCTGGATAAAATACGGACGAGATAACTTTCGGACGTTTTGAGTGACATCCATCACTCTATTCTTCTACGTCACTAGCTAGAACAAATTGGCTTCGCATGCGCATCACCACAATAAGCAGTTCTAGTGACGCTGAAGAAGAGTGATGGATGTCAAGTAATCTCCGTATCTTATACGGTGGTAGAGATTGAATTGTCTTTAAATGTTGACTTTTATCTGCTATAATCTTGATGTTTTGCATCTTTTAACATTTATATGATATGACCATGATAAATCTTCAGACGTTTCTATCAACTATTTGGATATTTTTGATAACATACAGTATTCACAGTACCATATCAAGCCGTTATACCATAGCTTCAAGCGAAATGAGGCTGATGAATGCAATATTGTCCAATCAGGGTGTAAAATGCCTGTATCCATAACAACTTATTGTTTCCCGTCATGCAGAGCGAGATCAGCAGTGATGACTTGGCCAACAGGAAGAATTTGTTCGAGCAAGCTGCGACTACCTAGATTTTGTTAATCATGATATTTACCTACATTCCTTTTGCTTTGCCAATATTCGATATCATAGTATTGCTACGATTATCTTAGAGACTTTCTAGAACGAGAAAAATATGTTTTGATGGTTTTAGTTAATGAATATTACAATTGTTATTTACAATTAACAGTGCACTACAATAGATAGATACTTTATAATTATGATAAAATATATATGGATAGATGATTTTGTACTGCTTTTTAGTTTTTACGTTATGATTCGTTTTAAGTATCTGATCTGAAATCGATGTTACTACGTAATATATTTAGATGACATCGTTTCCGGTCAACATCACCGAAGGGTTTGATTGGTTGCCATAAAAACAAATTGTGTAACGATCAAAATTTTAAATTTTGAAATTATGGCTGGCTGTATAAAATGCGGTGATGGGGAGGGGGGGCTTCAAGCGTACTTAACCAAAATCATCTTTCATCATGGCGTAAAAAAAAAGATGAATTTGGTGTTTTAGATTTTTATATAATGAATATGTACGAAAATTTTAGTTTTGCTACTGAATGCCTCTTAGAAGAATTTCAAAGTATAATTACAATATGACTGACATGTAATTATGAACAATACTCAGACCCTTAGTTTTAACCTCCTGTTATTACTTGCTCGCAAACTGTGTACTACAAAATAGCTCTGTGTAACTTCTTATTTACTTAATTGTTTGATGAAATAGCATAACTTTACAATAACTAAGTAATTTCACGCTGAGTGAAGCAGGTTCATAAATTTCACCATAATTGTAGTCAAGTTCATTCTTTATCGTTATGAGGTTTTGAAGTCAAGTTTGGACCACAGTGGTTCGGGACCAACCACTTTTTTTTCAAAGGGGACGCGGTATTGAGATTTTGTGTCATCTTTTCAAGATGTAATGTCTATCAGTTACGTCTTTCCTCTTACTGTTAAGAATTAGAACGGATTCTTTTTGCGACAAGTGATCTTTGAATGTATGAACGAACTGAGGTTGAACTTGTATTTTAGGAGTGACACTATAAGTTTTATTTCTTAGTTCTGAATTTTCTTTATATCCCACATACGCGGGCTAAGCTCACGAAAGCTTACATGTACTTAGGGAAACTATAATTATGTGTAGTTAAAAGTTATAAGTGCAATCTTATACATCATATCCACAATTGTATAATCACTAGTGAGTCAACTATGCAGACAATGGTGTTACGCCTTCGGCAAATTTGTATCATGTACCTAAAAATAACTATAGTTTTGGCCATCAAAGTGTGTATTACTAGCTTGTTACTTGCTTGGAGGTTACATCATTGGGCGGGAAATAGGAACACTGGTCACCATAGCAACTTGAGTCAGCCGCAGACGACAGCTAGTGACTGAACTAACAACAATGTGTCAGTACTGGTTTTGTAGCCATGTTGTATTTTGTATCATACGTTATCTAACCAACGATAAGTTAATGGGTTAAGGATGAGAACACTAGGTCAACGGGGTGTAGTTGTTAGAAATTATTTGGTCAGTTTAAGTACTTTTTATAAGGGCGCTCATGGTTCGAAGTGCGCATGCGCAGCGAAATGCATCATTGGTATTTTTAAAAGGTGATGCTCTAATCAAGACCATGCTTCCTACATGTCCAGGCGTGTTTTATTTACGTCTCAGGGGCTTTCACCTTTGACATATTGCCCACAATACATTTCGCTGAGCATGCGCGCTTGGGACCGAAAATTGGGTGAAACCAATGCCTGTGGGAGGGGGAAGCGAAATTACAATGAATTTTGTTTACTTAAGCGTTTATACCACTGGACATTCAAAACATAAGACAGTTAGAAGGTTTTATTTTCACCTGCTATACTTTTTTAAGTTCGATACACGTAACGGTGAATATGGTTACATTTTTCATAATATTACAATAAACACCTTAAATGTAGCTGGCGTCGCCCTCTTCTTGTGTTGTTTCTTTTGTCGGTTTATGAATGTGATTTCGCATTTTGTTCTTTGAATTTGCGTAATTATAATGCTAATATTTTGGATATAGGATAATTCTTTTTACACAACCAGTATGTACTTACTTTCTTTGTTTACGTTTCGATGTCTCTCGGACACTTTCCTCAGAGCTTCTAACTGGAGTTCTTCTTCTCGCCGCTATAATTTAAGCAAAGTAAGAACTTATTTGGTTGTGTAAAAAGAATTATCCTATATCCCATCAACCTAATGAAACTATTTTCGGATGTTAATATTTTGTCATCAAGACATGTATATAACCAGAATGGTCCTCTTTATGTTACATAGTTATTGAAAATGCCAGAGATTGAAGTTAATTTCTAATTGCTATGATTCAATGTGGCGCAGTCGCTATGAATTCTAAAGTAAAACGTACATGTTGAAATAATTTGAAAATCGCAATATTGTGATTTATCACTGGTGAAATCTCACATGTTCTAGCTATATAGATAGCGAAATGTTTGGATCGTATCAATTTCTCTTAGAGTAGGTGACTCTTTCCATTCTAATACATATCCTATGGTTAGAAATTGTCATTGTAAAGAAAGGGAAGAGGAATTTCTTTCCTCGAATTCTATGATATTGAAAAACATGTTAGAAAGCCTTCAATGCCAACGTTTCTAATAGATGAAAACACTTGGTAACATCTGGATTGAAACATAGACATTGCCAAATCTGGTGGGCCAAGAAAAATACGGTTCAGTTTAGAGAGAGAGGAATGTGTTGAACCATGGCCAAATGTTCGATGTTGCCAAGAGTAAAGTGATGTTGAATTAAACACTGCTGTCGTCGATGTTTTGGACCCACACCCATCAATACATCGCTTCATGTTTCAAATGTCAAACTTCTGTACATTTGTGCCTTTGCCAAACAATATTAAGTTCAGAAAGAAGAAGAAGAAAAACAAAAACGTTGCGTCCAGAACTTCAGGTGCCTTGAAATGACTGGCTGCAATTTTTCTTTCTCGCCTGCTGTATTCATCAATATTTTTTCATCGCAAACAGGCGTTTGACGTTAGCTTTGCTACGTTACTCTCCAAGCAGAGGTTAGGCTCTGTCCTGTTTTGGGGTGTCATTTAGGCGTTTTGTCGGCCTTTCTATTTTGTCAGCTGTTCATGGAAAACATGTATGTTGGGCCAATGTGCACGCCGAAAATCTGACAAAATCGACAGTCAAGCTTAAGACGACAAAACACCTAAATTATCCAAAACAAAAATTGTGTTGTAAAAGGAACTATCAAAACCTGTAGTACTGCAGCCGTACTAAGAAAAGGAGCAGGGAGGCCCAAAAGCTAACCATTTCTTTGAAGGCACATGGCCTAACCTCATAGCAAATTTCATGACAATCCATCTATAGTATCTTGAGTTATGTAGTTAAACCACATGCATACATACATACATACACATATACATACAAACATACACACATGCATGCATACTTACATACGTACATAACGTTACATTTTTCATAATATTACAATAAACACCATAAATGTATGTTTTGTCGCCCTCTTCTTGCACACACACAGCTATCAAAAACAACCTTCTCGGCGAATGTAACACGGCGATCCTAACCTCTGCTTGGAGAGTGACTAATAACTATACATGTCACAAGACATTGACCTATCATGACCATCCCCACACAGACAGCGCGGGGGGAATGTATGCAAATGAGGGGCGCCGATATCTCTTCTCGGTTTCAGTGAACCGGTCCGATCCGGCGACCCTGGGGTATTTTTGGCGCACGCATATTGACAATGTGTCCCTCCGCCCTAGCAGGCCGCCGCATTCCCGCATGCCGACACACGGAGTCGTCAGCCAGTCATTGACTAATTTTGGATCCAACCGGGTAGACGGCAAGTTTGGTCGGGAGACAGAGGCGAGCTAGCTTCTTGCTAGGAGTGTTCAGGACTCTTTTTGGTGGTTTGCAGGGGATATTCTGAAGGAACATGGCCGACGCAAACGGATTGGACACATCTGCGGTAAGAAAATGAGTTCTTTGTGCCTTTCTGTTCGCAAAAGGCGATGGTTTTTGAAGGGCGGGTGACAGTGCGAGCACGCAGCTGTCACATGTGTGACGGAACTGCTCTACACTGGTCACACAAAACCGCCCTGCTAACTATAGCTACCGCATGCCCGTTTTATGTGTGATTTTCTCCACGCTTTTTCTCACTCTTTTCGTTTGGGTTTCATATCAAATAGTGTAATAATTCTCGTCAGGGCTTCAAAACGCTTAAAGACTGTAATTTTCGCTCAGTAGTATAGAATACAGTATCAGAAGCATTCGTATTAGCGACAACGATCTAAACATTTCATTCTAATCAAATCATTCTATCCAAAAAAAAACATTGTTCCTAGGTACGTTGTAAGACAGGAGGAGTTTTGTTTGTAAATTGAAGGAAAGGAGTGGCCGCCATTGAATTAAAAATAATAGTCTTTTTTATATATTACAAATCTAATTCAATTTATCAACCCAGAGCAGTCTTGAATATTTGCTAGATAATTTTAAAGGTACAAAAAAACTAGGGATGAATAGAGGAAACTACATGTCATACAGACAATGATTGAGTCCTTTGTACGTGTAACCGTTTCACTAGGGCACTGCTCATATTTTAGCAAACTTGCCGGCTGCAATTTTTACTGACGCTAGAACAGCTGTCAGGGTGTCAAGTGTGGACTGTACCATTTGGGTAAATGGGGGTTCAATATCAATATTTGATTTTGCTTAACATTCTGTCACCTGTGTTTTCATAACTATGTCACAAAAACTACATTATACCCTGTCATAAACATTTAGAATTGGACGCTTGAATGACCAAAATGTTTTTCAAGAATGTTCTTTCTTTCATTGTGTACATCTTCTCCCGACGTCATGAATTAATGGTATAATCTACTTGGCTACTTGCGTCAGAATAGTAATCTATAATAGCATGCTAACAGTGAAATATAGACTGTCGGAATAGTTCAGACTAGACATTAGTGGTGTTGGCTGAAACCTAGATGTATATTTTGCCTCTATAGTGTCCGCGACAACTTATGTGATATTATGCATATGTTTCTTCTCTCTACCCTCATTTGCATAAGCATCTATATATTAGTTCATATAACTTGGAATAAGTGGCCAACAAATGAAAAGTAGGGGTGTCGCAAACATAGATTCTAGGCTAGGGCTGTGATTTTTTCTGTAATGTATCAGTAAAGCTTTGACCTCTGACCTAACCTTTGACCGAATGCACCTGTCGCTGAATTGATGCATGGCGGGGAAAAACAGGGGCACTTGACATTCGAACCGTAGTCTCGCAATAGCGGCCTAGTTTTCTTACTGACCCACATGCACGTCATATCGCCATTTTGAATATGGCGGCCGTCATATCGTCATCATATTGCGGCCAGAAATAGATATGAAATCGCTTTACTATCCTACAAAACGTGAATATAATCGAATGAATCAAAGTGGATGGTATGTTTTTAAAAAAATTGTCTCGTGAATATTTCTTTCGCCTTTGCTACAAAATAATCGGTAGCAAAGTTTGAGGTATTTATCGTGGAACTTTCTAGATCTACTTTGTCAACTTATGAAACTTCTTCTTCGGTGTATGTAACTGTCAGTATTCTAAACAAAACAATCAACTACAACTAGTGTGGTCACCTTATAACTCACCCCCGCCCACGTTAAGATCACGGTGTATCACGTAGTTTACATTTTCGAGCCAAACTTTTCTGTCAAAACTGTCACTTGCTATTCGAACAAGCAATACATATGCATGCGTTTTTAAAATGTGTTTCAGCCAACTGTAAGGTAGGATATTAAAGGTTTTAGTTTAGGGTACATGTTTTATTAGATAGTGTACCACGTAAGGAGTTATAGTGAGTAAAACAACACCGACAAGAAATCATACCTGCTATTTCCAATTTCTAACTAACTTTCCTCTTTCTCTTTCCCATTTTTCTCTCTCTCCCTCTCTTTCTCTCTCTTCTTGTTTTGTTTACTGTGTGTACATTATGATGCGCTCATGAAGAGTGGCGAGGGTCTGTCGTATCTGTGCAAGTCAGATCCGGAGTATGCAAAGGTTTCATTTTCGTTCCTTTGTAATCCCACAAGCTTTCTGGATTTTAGCCTAGAATCCAGTCGTACTAGTTTCGGCTGTTCCCAACAACCACTGGCAGTCAGTAGCAAAGACGGCTGGATTTCTGGCTAACAAGCTTGACGGTATCTCTACGCCCCCCCCCCCCCCTTCCCCTCGCTTAGGTCGACATGTTTTAGCCTTGAATTCAGCCGTAGTACTTGGCTTCAGCCACTCCCCATGCAACATTGGCAGCCAGTGGCTAAAGCTAAAGACGGCTGGATTTGAGGCTAACAGGTTTGACGCTATCTCTATAATATTCCCCTCGCCATCTCGCTTGGGCCGTTCCCCCACCAACAGCCTAAAGCCTAAGACGGCTACATTTTAGGTTAACAGTCCTTCAGCCCTCTTGCGTTTGTCACTATGCTATAAGCTCCTTTTTATAGCTATACAGAAAAAACATTGTACAATATTCCTTACAACCCCACTGGACAATTCTTCCAAGCAGAGGTTAGGGGCCAGGGCTAGTAATGGTCGCGATTTCTTTCGTGATGGGAGGTAAACGAAAGAAACGACAGCTACTACTAGCCACCTGGCTCTACCATAACGTCTGCTTGGAGAAGGCAATTCCTAGACGCTTCATAGACGCTGCAAAACCTCCCCAGTCCCTTAAGGTGGTATCTCACTGTACTTGGGGCACCATTACGGCACTGCGTAGTTCGAAAGATTACTCAACGAATTTAAGAGATAAAGAATGAATTTTCTTACGTTATGTGTATTTTGTTGTCTCCTAAGTCATCCTCCACGTTTATTACGCAATATATGAATTATAAAAAAATCGGCGAGAATAACACAGCAGTGCTTCAGTAAACGAACCCCGCGGTGCCGCACCGGTGCCCCAGGTGCAGTGAGATACCAGTTCAAAATGTTGTTGCAATGGGTTCAGCGTCTTTATATTTACAAAGCGCTTTGTACATATAGAAATGGCTTCTTGCAGTGATAGAACCCTTGCCTCCTCTACGCACCTAAAACCTGCAAAGTTTGCCAACTGTACTAAAGTTTATGTGGTGTCACTAACCCCACTTCTCTGTACGGATACAAACCATCAGGGCGTGTGTCTCCATCGTCTAACTCCCACATACCATCCGACCGACGCAACATTCCGACGAAACCAAGACTCTGATAGCGGTCTTCAGATAACGTCAGACATCTTCTCACTGCGTCACTGGGGATCATCATATCACTGTATTATCATGTTTAGTAGGACAGTCACTCCAGTGGAAATGACTCTGTGAAGCATATCATATTCCATACGTGCTGAGCAAACCCACTGGAGGTCTCCTGCCCTTGTTCTTAGGTAACTTAAGACATTGACATTCCTCGAACGGCAAGGTCGATGGCAAAGACATGCATACCACCAAAAGGACTAAGATTGCATATCTTAAACAGATATTTCAAATTTGTACAGCAACAGCCGTTTGAAAGCCAAGAGTGTAACATGATTTTTGTTTTTGCTAAAGAAACATCTGATGGGCAAGTTACCATTACCAAGCCCACATCAAGATGGTCTGCACATGTTCCAAAGTACACATTTGACCGATTTAGATTCTTTCAACTACAAGGTCATATAGCTCATTGCCCCACTGAAACATGTACAATCGTACCACTGAAATAGTTTGCTAACATTTTGAATAAATGTTTCCAAAACGTTTACAAACTGCCATTTTCAAGTCAAATTTACTACACCATTTTTGCGTTTGTTGGATCAAAAAGTATTATATCCAGATGGGCAAAATGCCATCTAAAATCCCTTGGCGTCGGACTTAGGTTTAAACAAATCGCATTTGAAGATCGCGAAGACTTCATGGCTCTGCAACATTGCCTTTTCTGGAAGCGAGGAACGGGCGTTGCTTAGTCTGGGACTGTCGGTCCGTCCCAAGGGACCCGGATGTAAATATAGCCAAAAATTCGGCATCATCCGATTCGGGGAGGGGTGACGCGTGTGTTGTGGTCACCGTATGGTACAAATTAGTCATGTTGACATATGATCAGCTGAAGAGATATATGCTCCATCGGAACTAAAAACTATGTGGACCGATATTTGGACGCCCAATCATGTTTCTTAACTTCTAGATCATAAAGAATTTAACAATGAAAACAACAAGGACCAACAAGTCGGAATGATTTACTCAAACTCAAACTGAGCGCAAATAGATTTTAAATCGTACTGATACTACGGATGTGGCATAATCTGACTTTTGATAAACATGATAGATTTTCGCGATGAAAATCTGTCGACGAACATGAATCTGACTAACTATGAAAAATATAGAATCATTTCATAGACGTTAATGCTGGTAATTAAAGAGTTTTGAGCCGAATTTTTTTGCGTATAGTGCAAGAATCTTAAATAGTACATGACAAAGAATTTGTTTAATCTGGTGATTGTTCGCTGAGAGTTACAAACTAAACTGTACTACAAACTATTAACATAGAGAAAAAAATCGCTTTTCTTTGCTTGGGTAGACGCGATAAATGTACAAAATGACAATCCATTTATACCCCCCTCACAATAGGCGCGATTCGATCGAAAGACTAGTTTACGAACTCTGAATGACATTTTCGTGAGTAAGACGTCCGGTGTTCTCACGATCATCTTGCGATTTTTACGGATCGCCGGCAGTTTTCAGGAGTCTTACGACGGTCGCGGTGCAGCGAAACATGTTCTTAACATATGCGACTAGTCGAAGGAAATCTCCAAAATCGCACAGCTCGTTACCGAGTCGCAGATTGTGCGTACAAATCGTGCGTACCTTGCAAGGGTATCGGTCAATAGTCTTGCGTCAATCCAACGATTGAAGACCGATAGGCGAGCAAAGACATAGTTATTAATCATCGAGCGCAAAACGGATGGCGAGCGCCCGTCAGTTGGGCAACGTTCGGGCGACGTTCGCCCGACTTCCGTTTGTTTACAAATATTGAATTTCTGGGAATCTGAGGGTAATTCTAACATTGTGGCCCCTGTGGCAGTATGTAGGCTGGCTTTGTGACACACTGTCTTTTCTTGCGTCATTTCTATTATGCCCGCGCATTCCATTCATTGGTTAAAAAGATTACGACAACAAAATAAGCAACATTTATTGATCTCTTGCCTTTTTTGAGGAACGTTTTGTGTTACCTTGTCCGCGTGCAAGAAGTCATGGGAGGATTATTATCATAGATTTATTCACCGTCGATCTCACGAGCCTCGCGTATATGTGAGGGGGACAGTTTTGAGGCGAAAAATACGCAAGACCATCTTAAGATCTTAAAATCAGCCGACCTTCCTGCGATCGCGAAGAACGTCCGAAGATCGTATATAATGTGAGGGGGGTATTAGGAATGTGACTGAAACGATTTTGACGCATAATAAACCAAAGGCAAAACTTTACTTGTATGTGCCCACAAATCATTTGGCAACAGTGATAATGCAAGCAAACCTAATGTTTTAATGTTTTTCAAACTTAAGTTAACGCCAAAAACATAACATCGAGAAAAATCGTTTTTCTCTTAGTCTTAAAAGCTTGGTAGACAGGATATGCTCGCGTATGCACGATGCTAATTTGTGACGAATTTGGCACAAAAAGAAGAGAATCTGACAATTGCTATCACTTAGTCTTTAGTTCTTGCTGATGCCAGCAAAAAACACATCATTTGGGTCAACTGGATCGACTGAAACCAGCTTATGTTGGTCTCAGCAAAAATGACACAGGGCGAACTATATATATATACATTGTGTGTGTTTTGGACAATATTTCGAGAATATTCTATGTCAAGAAGCTTGCCATACCAAAATAGAAGAAACTCGTCGTCACCCCACACTAGGTTCACAATACCAGCACGTTTGAAATAAGTTGTCTATATATATATACGGTTACGTAGGTTACTCTCTTGATAAGTTGACAAAATAATCGGGATCTTTCTGTATCATCAATTATTGTGGATAGGAGAGAAGAGACTCGGGAACTATATCACGGCTGGATACCAGGCTATCATCACTACACCAACATGGCTTTAAAATGGATGGAGATAGGGAAGGGAAAGGAACTAGTTCCAGGGCACAGGACACTCATGGATAATGCAGAAATAGGCAGGCCCAGGGTATCATAATCTTTGTAAACATTCCAGCTCATAACAACTCAGCTCACATACTAGTAGTAACCCGCTAACTCAAGTGTCCTAAAAGTCCAATTTCAACCATATCTATTTGCTGGAAGATTTAGCAATTTCTAACAACGCTGCCATGTTGGATGACGTTCTGATGACGTCACTTTAGGGACTGAGCACTCCAAATTAGGGGGTCTTCATAGGCCTAAGAAACGTACTAACATCTTGTTTATTTTAAACAAATCTGAAAGTCTAGACCCTGCACTGCCTCACGAAGGTTTGGTTTGGTAAAGTTTCTCTTACATTTTCAAGACAAACAGAGCCTCTACGAGTCTTGAATAGGCAAAAATTGACTCACTGGTGCAAGCGTGTATATTCACATTTTCCCTGCACCAATGTCTTATTATATAATACTTGCAAAACTGGTAAGACATTAGGACTTGCTGACATTCGTACACCTTCCTTTCTGACGATCTATGCCATTTCTGGAAGAGTACAAGGTGACTCCTCGACAAGCTATTCTGTACCAGAATCCACTGGTTGCTTTGAAAAAAAAGCAGAAATTGGACCTACAGACTGAATGAGATGTCAAAGAAGATAGCTGGCTATAGAATTATAATCTATAACCTACGAATTGTCCTCTGGCTTATTTATTATTCAGTCTATTGGGCAATTTTCTGCTATCTTAACCGCCACTCATGAAGCCTGACTGAGACTATCGACAGGCATTCTAATCCCCTCTTTGCAATCCCAGCTAGCTGACATATTCTTCTCTATCTTTAACATCGGTATACCTATATATCTTTTTATGTACATATGATATTTCATGCGGTGTACAAACATGGTTGTTCTTTATATTCTATGTACGATATATATATACGTATTATATTTAGTGTTGCAACATTTGCGTTTTCAGTTGATATTTGTATACTAAGTATATCCCATTATGTTATTGAATGACGTAATAAAGATGCAGACACATGAATATAGTTGTGGCAAGTTGATAGCACGGTGTCGTCGAAAACGCTCTGCTACCGTGCACTACAGCGACAAATGCACTCAACTAACCTGCCGAAAGTATGCCTTTTGTAATTACGGCTATCATAGGCGAACTATTTCTTTTATGCCATTGCCTCCTAAGTAGAACCTATGAGTCGGTGTATTTGGGGGGCGGGCGTATAATGTGTAATGGCTTATCAGTAGTATTAAATTTTGCACAGGTTTTTGGTTTCTTGTTTGGTACATATGATGTGTTTTGTTTTCGATTAAGCATAACCCCCCAAAATTACTGACTTGTAGAGTCTGCTAAAGTGACTATGTGCGCCGTATCATGCTGGAGACAGTCGATAAGGTAACGCCAGTTCACCTTTATCCGCAAGGTAATCTATATCCGTCATTAAAAAAAGGCTTAATTTGGGATGTCAAGACGGACGGAGGTTTCAAATTGCACGAATGTCAATATTTTTTAAAGATATTGTAATTTTAAACCACCTGCCGTCAACTTAACATCCATAATTGCCCAATTTAACAAGAAACGGATATAGGTTACCCTGCGAATAAAGATGAACTAGCGTCATATGACTGACACAGGATATGACGTACTTGTCTGGCACCGGAAGTGACGTTGTTCCTTTGCTCCTGTTCTGCAGTACGCGTCGCTGTACGACGCAGCCATCGGTGGACATGTAGACAAGGTGGAAAAATTCGTGAAGGACGGCTTAAATGTGAACTATCAGGACCCAGTAAGTTCTGAATCGTCTGCAGAATTGTTAAGATTTACCGCACCTAAGTTGTTGTTTCCCTCTGCGTGTATCTCTACCTCTGTAACTGTCCCTCTCTCTGTCTCTCTGTTTCTCTCTCTGTATTTCCTTGTCTTTGTGTTTCCCTCTGATTTTCTAAATCTGTCTCTCTCTTTCTGTCTTTCTGTATGTGCGTTTGTGTGATGTATGCATGTTTTGTGAATATGGGCGTGTGTGTATTTGAGCTGTGTATTTACATGTCTATCTGTCTGTCTGTCTCTCTCTCTCTCTCTGTGTGTGTGCGCGCGCGAGATAGAGAGAGTGTGTGTGTGCGTGTCTAGTCTGTCTATCTGTCTGTTTCTCTCTCTGTATATGCACGTGCATGCATGCGCGTGCTATTGTTTCCTTGGTAGTTAGCTATAGGTATGTACTTGAAGTATATGTTGGAGATTAGCAATAACCATATGACGACCCTAACCGTCTGGAGGATTGTTGTCCTTGTTACTCCACAGGACGGAGACACCGTGCTTCACATGGCGGCCAGCACCAACAACCTGCACGTAGTAGAGATCCTGCTCAAAGCTGGTGCAGATGTCAACGCAAAGAACAAAGTAACCCATTTCAACTGTAAATATGCGTGATGCTTACTTTCACTAGTCCATGAAGTACGAAGCAATCTCTAAAATGCATCCACTCCTGAAGCATCGCCAAAAATCTTCGAGACGTCGCAAAATGATTTTGCTATCAGCCCATGTACAGTTAGGTGCTATATACAGCTAGGAGCTTTCATAAGAGTTTAGAATTCATCCATTGCGATTTTGTCTTACTATAATTATAATAGTGCTTAGTCTACCTATATTCTCTTCTAATAAATATTACATAATATTTCCTTTGTTTGTTTGCAACAACAACATACAACATATATGTACCAGGCAATAAAGTGGTTCACGGTTTGAACTCCTCATGCGCGAGGTCAAAGGCCAAGCACCATGCTGGATGCCATGTTTCAGGGGCCCTCAACTTTGACATACATGCTATACCTACACTGTGCATGAGCAGTTCAAAACATTTACCAGCTTATGCAGCAAATCCCTTTTCATCCTAAGCAATATTACAAAGTTAAAAGTGGAAATATTCTGGATAAGGCAATCTGTATGATATTGACGTCTACTACACTGTATTCCCACATTTATATCATTATTTCATACTTTGAGTGGTTAAAACGGCCCAGAGACAAGTTGCACGAGGATATTCCTTATTATTGGACCCCCCCCCCCCACACACACACACACACACAAAAAAGGACTTGATCAGCAATCCTTGTTTCTGCGCCGTTTTTACGGCTCAATTTATAAAAAAATGAATTAAATGTGCATTACATGTCTATATTATACAGACTGCCTTATTCAGAATATCCCCACTTTCAACGATCTAATATTGCTTAGGATGCCTTTAAGTTCCCACTGTAGTAATTGAGACATTAGTTACCATCCTTATATTGAAATACGTTGTTGTTGTTGTTGTCCCCCAGGCAGGATGTTCTATTCTATACGAGGCCGCGCAGGGAGGTGATGTCGCCGTTGTGAGGGCCATCCTAGATACGGGTGCAAACTTCAAAGAAAAAGACAAGGTACATGCAGAATCAGGGTAATCGTTCTTTCTTGTGATGGCATTCATTGGAGGGATACGCACCATTTCATGTATTCAGGAATTCGGTCCTGATCTTTAGTTGTTTGTATTTTAAACATAGAAAGTTTGAGAGCGCCGACCTCTCTCGTTAGTATTCTTTCCGGATCAAAATGACGTTTGAATCTCGTGCTGTCGAGATCTCGCGAGGCGTAAGAATACAGGTACGGTCCAGGTCCAGAGGACCAGGTCCGGACCTGAACCTGAAGTTAACCATCTGTGAACTGTAACCATTGTACTCAAAACAATGGTCCATTTCGCTACAAAGGATTCTGTTTGGTGGAGTATCCGACGTCCATTGGCTTTTTCAAATCCTATCTCCATGTAAACAACACTACCTTCCACTGTTTTAGACAAAGTTTGACTGTGGATGCTACTTAAAAATGACTATCAACTCTCCTCTACTTCTCTCTTGTTATTTTCTTGGACCTGTGAATGCCTGCCGGTAATATCTGTTGATTTTCGAATCGGTCCAACATCCGGTCGACCGATTTCTTCAGGCCCGATATTTCTGGACCGGTCCAACCAGAAAAAAATGGTTTACACCCCTATTCTCAGTCCCTTGAGTAGTTGTTAAATCAAGATTCAACTTTTATGACTGATAGTAATTATAATGTCTACGCATTGTTGCTCTACAGTACGGTGACACGGTGCTGCATAAGGCTGCCTGCTGGGGACAACACGAAGTGGTCGCGGAACTGTGCCGTGCAGGAGCGCCGGTAAACGACAAGAACATGGTACGTACATCATATCGTAATGTGGTAACTATAGATAGGGTGACAGTTGGCAATGGCCAAGTGAGTAGAGTGTTCACCTTGCATTCTGTAGGCCTATAGGTCCCGATCCCGGCCGAAAGGCTTTCAAAATTGTGCATGCTGCCTTGTCTGCTTAGCACTCAGCCTTCGGAGAAGCTTACTATATATGATAGTCAAACATATCGCACCATTACTAGTGGACTTTAGCCCACTGCCGTAGTGATTGAACAAATGTTGTGTGGCCCAGGGTTACAGAAAAGGAGATGGGTGCCGCCCTATGCACCATCCGGTACGGAAAGGACTTTTAACTGTGTTAGGAACATTACGTTTAGTCGACACGCTATAGCTACATTTTTTAGAAAAAATTAAAAAAAAAACATTGTATTCATGTATGTCTTTCACTTGACATCGGAAGATACGTTTTCGTGATAATTGCAAACGTGAGGCTTATTCTCTTCAAATTCTGTTTCTCTTTAGAAAGAAAGCACACCACTCCATGAAGCAAGCGCAAGTGGTCACCTAGAGGCGGTGGAAATATTAATAGAGAACAGGGCAGACGTCAACGCACAGATGAAGGTGAGTGTCAGACGTCTCTTTTTTGAAAGTACTATATATTCAAGTATTTTTTCATCTTTTTTTGTCATTTCTCGATCAATGTTGGGAACATATGGGTGGTCGACTATGGCTTATTTACAAGGGAACTTATAACAGATAAACAGGTACAAACGAATACCAGTTTTCTAAGATTCAATCATAGAAAAAATTATGCAGAGCAAATGAGCAATAAAATGGTAAATCATATTGGGAAGACAGACCCAAAATATGCATGTCTGGCATTCACTAAAAACTGGTCGGGGGATCACTGCATATTACTTGGTGTCAGCGGTGGGATTGATACAGAGCGACCTATTGACATTCATAAAGAGATTCATAGTGAAGTTTTTCTTTGAACTCATATTTCCGTGTTTGCTTCAACAGTACGGCTACACACCTCTCCATAAGGCTGCTATGGGCGGACATGAACTTGTTGTAGACGCCTTGCTGAAGGGAGGCGCCCAGGTCAACCTCCAAAACGAAGTAAGGACTCTTAACGACTACCTTACAAGAAGGTTGATATGTTTTCGGTGCTGTTTAATGGTATGCTTGTGAACAGTATAATGTGAGAAGCTAGTGATGGGTCTGCACAGTATTCTAAAGAGGAAACCGATCCATTTGAATTCGCTATATTGTTCGTTCACTTCTGTCGTTTCACTACATGATAGAGGTTGCTTCGCCACATGACACAAGTCGTTTCGCCACCTGAAACAGATAGTCTCTCTACATTTTGATGTTATCTCTTTTTGTCGCAAGAATGGGTTGACGGATCGTGATGATGTTTTATGTGTCGATAGCTTAATTGATGATTGACATAACTAGATGTTTATTATGTAGACCAGAAATTAGATTAACGTGATAAATGTATTAATGGCAATTTTGTTTTGAGTGTAGTATTGTTTGCTCATTTGTTTATTTATTTACCAGTACGAACAGACACCGCTGCATATCGCCGCGAAAAAGGGCAAGCGCAAGTCCGTCAGAGTTCTGCTCAAGGGCGGTGCAGACCCTACCATTAAGAATGAGGTAGGTTTGTTATCTATAAACCTTATTCTAAACTGAACGCGCACTACTATAACATGTGCAACTGAACACAGAAAGTTCAGAAACTTAAATTTGATCAACCATAAACCCGTTATTACTTTGAGGTTTTTTTCGAAAGCCTGCAATGGTTATCATTCTTTACATATATGACTCCATGCTTGTCATGGTGCTACATTTAACTGTTGAACACAATAGTGAGTGCGAGTTAGTGACAAAGGAAAATTGCAGGAATTCACTCGGAGGCCATGTTGGAGTACAGCCAGTATGATGTACTCCAATATGGAGCAACAGACCTCAATTTTAAATCTTACAAATGACGAAACGTTTGTTACTAATGCCGCCAGCCTGTGATGACTTTTGTTATCAAACTTTTATTATTTTGCATATCATTTAATGCTTTACCATATCAAGCAATTTCTTATGATATATTTTTGTTTGTTCTTCAGCTTTTTACCGTGATGACCCTGGCTTTGCTGAGCAATAATCAACACCCCAAGCGCAAAGCTGATTTACTACCAAAAATATCTCGACATAATATTCACAAATTTCATTAATATCTACTAAAAGAAGCCTTCTTCTAAAAGCATGTTAGATGATGTAACCATGTCCTATCGCATTGACTTTCGAACGAAGTTTATTCTGGGACCTTCCGTAGTTCAAGGGCAATGTGATGTCGGCAAAGTCATGGGCAACAAGGAAAAAGCAAAGAGAACAAGAAGAGACAAACATTTAGACGTTGAAGTTGACCTTCTCTTACTACAGGATGAAGAAACCCCCCTGGACAATACACAAGACGATGAAATCCGAGAGATATTACTATCAGCTAAAACCTAACAGTGCGTGAGTTTGGCGACCATTTTCCAAGATGGCGGCAATCAACACTACGTAGCACTAGCACTGCTCCTCTGTCCTGACTACGCATGCGTTGTGATATCTTTTAGATGAAATATACTACCAGACTTCTTAAGTCAAATTTTAACTCAAATTAATTCAAGACACACGACCATTTAGCTTTGTATCAGAGCAGGTATTTAGACAAGGAAATATTCTTGGCTTCGTACAAGAGCAAAATAGCTAACACTAGATCTCACAACGCGTGCCCTCTTTCTCCTAGCGAAGCTGTTCTCTCTTTTAGGAATCTTGATATTCACGTTTCTCTCTTTCAGACATTACTTCTCCTTTTCTTCACCAAAACCTTCCCTTCTTTATCTGTTAAGCAACTTTCTTTTCTCACTTTTTTCAGCCTACTTCCTACTCTTCTCCTCTTAAATAGCAATGGTAGCAAAATAAAACGCCTTCGTTACAACCTATACTAAGTTAAAGCCAGCTTAACATCGCTCATGAGATGTTGTTTGGAAGAGGGGTGGGAGCACTTAGTGCTTGGCCTGGACGGATTTGGTTCACTATTTCGATTCTTAACGTTACAGCTGTATTTCCTCCTTGATAAAACTACCGAGAACATATCTCGACATCGATGAGAAGATTATAAATCCTTGATGTCAGCTAGCTTGAAACGCCATGAATTATGGACAACTGAATGCCGGCGCCTCCATATATATTTTGTAGCATCGTAGTGAAGTCAAAATCTACTTTAATAAATGACTCAAGATCTTAATTGTATAAGTCACAACAAATACATGCTTACAGACGTACACAAATTGGTATAATTGTCGTATACGCGTACTCTAGCATATAGGTTCCACTTTTCTATACATCTTTGAATATTATGAAATATGTGTTAATAATATGACGTGCGCGTATGCATGACTTGCTCTCATATCTTCTTTTTTTTCATTTACAGGAAGGAGATGCCCCAGTAGATATGACCAGATCTCTGGATGACGAAACCATCCAACTGATGCGTTCCGCCGCAGGGAGGCGCTAACAAAACATCTCGTCTGACCTTTGACCTTTCAGACTTGCAATGTGGGAGGGGGGGGGGGCACTTTTAAAACGCAGTGTATGCATCGATTTAGTATACAAATATGCAATACGTTTCACACAGTGACAAAGTAGACACCGAGACACTGTTATCATAAAATGTCTGGTTGAAACAATGTGGTTCTATATCAATAAATCAATTATACCTTTATATTTTCTTAAACGCTAAACGGGGCAATGTATTGGTTTACTTATGAATCGAACTCGTGTGTCTCTTATATATATGTGTCATCGGGGAAATAAGCTTCGTAAATTTATAAAGATAAATGTTTTGATGATGGATACAAATAAACATGTGCTTGGATGGCATGTAAGAGGGAGGGGGCAAGACATATCCGTCGTGTGTTTGTCCCAATATTTCATATAATTGTATACATGGCTCTGGTTGTCAAGACAAAGTTATCACATCCGTAAAGAAAGAACAAGATTGGGAGTCTAAGAATTACATGTACAATTACCATGTAGATCGTTAACATACCATCTTTGGAAACAGACCATAATAGTCTTTAAAAACAGACCATAATACTCGCCGTGAGATCAAATCGAACTTCGTTTCCCTGAGGATCGCGTATCAGATTTAGGAAACACTGTAAATTTGATGCTACAACGCTGTACGGAAGGCCCATGTGCAGATATATGCGTTACCATTATGTTCACTATCCTGGGGTACAGATTGTATAGGACGTCACCTAGTAAGTATTGATGGTATGACAGCTACCTAGACAATGTATTTTGTTTGTAACTTTGTTTGTAGGATTTTAACGCGGAGGTTATAAAGAAATAACCTCAATTGGTTTCATAACGTGTTTTTAATGCATATTGTTTCATAGAGTGTTAATTGACAGCTATCACATTTATTACAGAACAGTTTTTTGTCTTGATTCTATTTTTTTCTATTCACTTCTTTCAGAAATTGATATTTTGGGACATTGTAAAGCTTTCCAAATGCTAGAAATTATACCACGATTAGTAAAGTAATAAGTTACATAGTATCTGCTGAAGTACACTGGTACCTTTTTTCAGGATTCGGAAAAAGAAATTATGTAAAAGATAATTCGACGTTCATTTACGGCACTTTTATGTCAATCTTATTCGATATATGTTGCAAGTTTGTAAAATAAAACGTTTTAACGTCGCAATGGTTTGTCGACTTGGCAAAGGATTTTATGTATGTTGCGAAATTGCTTTGAATACAGGAATCGTTTTCAATTGGTTGTATGTTACCTGGTATTTCGTGTGTGTCTTTTTTTGCTAAGAGAAATAGGATAGTGCAAGTCGCGCGTAGATAAAGTAAACATAGTCTTATTCCTAGTCTTTTATTCCCGATATAACATGACGTAAACATATCTTATCCCGATCTTCCAAAACATGTTTACTTTTTCATATACCAAATCCTCGCAATACGGCCAACCCAATAAATAGACAAATACATGTACATAATTCTACCCTGAGACTATAGCCTGAAATAACATCGCCTCTGCAGTGGTTGTTGGATTAAACCATTAAACAGAGGGAGGGGGAGGGATGAAGTCCTAGTATTATTCTAATTGGCAGTAGATTTTTTTCAAAATGTCGGTGTGAAATGCCCCCCTCCCACATCAATGAAAAAGGGTGGAGACATACATTAAGCTTTCCAGCAGAGTTAATGATGGGAAAATCGGTTGTTTATATACACGCACACCCAAACGTTGTACTGTTATCGTCAAATAATTGGTGTACTCAATTTTTTATCTGGTCCAACCTGTTTTGGAAGAGACCACTGTGTTTTGGGGAGGGAGAAATGCCCAGAGAATAAAGACCCTCGTCTATTATTTATGCTCCTATATAATGCAGCTACCTTCGCAATTGTTACCACCAACGTGGACTATCATTTAGACATCGGAAAATTGGTCTAGCTATGTCTACCGTATCAAAGACGAGAGGTGAGTTGTGTATGCTAAAACATTAATATATGTACAAGTTCTTAGAGCTGTATATAATGTCAAGTATATTTTCGACGATCATTGTAAAGAATACGCATACCGAATTTGTACTAATTGCTGTTGTTGCTACCATCTTCTAGCTGGACATTTGTGTATGTTGTCGTTTTTAATCTACTGTTTTTAATGTACTGTTTGAAATCGGAAAACATTACATTAAACATACTGATTACTGAGTACACTATTGCCCTAGGGCAACGGGGAATATGCTGTGACTAATGTAGGTGGGGAGGGGGGCAGGGCATGATCTATATCACGAGCGAGGTCAATCCAATAGCCAATACGGTACACTATATTTCTGTTTTGTAGGTTCACAGGTGGTCGTAGTGGCATTTGCTTGTACATTCTAGTATACCGGTGGTTTTACAGGATATGTGTAATACCCTAATGTAGGTCACGAGGTAGTCTAGAAGCTGTACATCGGTATGTTCTGACAACCTTTGCTATGGCCTGCCGTCCTTTAATATGTTCAGACATCTCCTCATTCGGACACCATATGCACAGTCACACCTATGTTCTGAAACCCCTATGTTATGGAACCCCTATGTCCGGACACCCCTTTGTTCGGACACGGCCCTATATACTAGTATGTCCGGACACCCCTGTGTTTTGACACCCCTGTGTCCGTCCGGACACCCCTATATCCGGACACCCCTATGTTTTGACGCCCCCATATTCGGACACCCCTATGTCAAGACATCTCTGTGTCCGGACACCCCTACTAGGTTCTGACACCACTATGTTCTGACATTCGGACACAGCTATGTTTTGACACCCCTGTGTCCGGAAACCCCTATATCCGGGCACCCCTTCGTCCGGACACCCCTATGTCCGCACACCCCTATGGTCGGACACACCTATGTCCGATCACTCCTATGTTCAGACACCCCCATATTCGGACACCATAAGCATAGACACACCTATGTCCTGAAACCCCTATGCCCGGACGCCCTATATTCAGACGCCCTTTATTTATTCTACAGAAGTAACATAAGTGTACCACCAATTACACCACGAGTGATGAGGGTACCGGTTACACTACACTTGATGAGGGCACCGGTTACACCACACGTTATGTACAGTTTTGATAATATGACATCATATTTATTCTACAGAAGTAACATAAGGGTACCACAAGTTACACCACGAGTGATGAGGGTACCAGTTACACCACACTTGATGAGGGTACCGGTTACACTACACGTGATGAGGGTACCCGTTACACTACACGTGATGAGGATACGCCTGATGCTGTACGGAGTCCTGTTGACAGGGGCGGCCACTTTGATGTTTATGATGAAGTATACACAAACATCGATAGCAACCAGGACTAGAATCAGGTCTGTTTGGATGCCTATTATCGCCCATAACTGTAATCTCCAAATAGATCTTGCGGTGGCAAAACATAGTACAGTAAAAACCGCTTAATTGCACACCCCATTTGCCAGTGAATTTCGTGCAATTATCCGAATTGTGCAACAAAGCGAAGTTGATAAGCTGGACCGCATCACCACAGGATTTACGAATTTCGTGAATTAACAGAAGTGTGCGATTATCCGTTGTGCAATTAACTGACTGCCACTGTATCAAAAGCTAGGGAAGGAGTTTAGCCGGCAAAGGAGTTCTCGGTGACAAATCAACTCATATGATACTATCTTTTGCCACCGCAAGATCTGCTTGGAGATTACTATAACTTCAAATTGAAGATATTAATCGTACTCACCTCACTTCCCCTAGTCCCATCCTCAATTCATCGTACTAGGACTAGTTACAGTAGTATAATAAAGGCAAAGGTCCAATTATTCATTTGGCCATTGAAAATTCTGTTGTTTCATTCTGAAAGAAACGTCATTGCTTGAGAAATAATTGTATTGTACAAACTTTAATGCTTTGAACTATAACTAGCATCATTTCATTGTAATATCACGTCACACAGTAATATATACAATACATATTATTGCATATCATCAATGCAGGGCAATGCATCAGGCGAACGTGCTTACCTATGTGGCCTTCCCTGAGGTACCATTCAGCCCGCCAAAGGAAATTCCCAAGTTCGTGTTAGACATCATGAAGAACGCTACTGAAAGAGGGTGGAGCTTCAATCAGACAGCAATTAAACGTTTAAGGTTTGTTTGTTTTGTTTTGTTTAGTGTTGATATCAGTAACACACATCATAGTTACTGTTACGTACTTTAAAATAATCTCGAAGTGTGCTCTTTGGGCGTTTTGGTCAGTGGTTATAGAGCTATAAAGCAAGGAGGCTAAGCCAAAACAATAGGGACAAAAATGCTGAACACAATCCTACATCTGCTTGTAGTACGAGGGGCGTGCAATAAGTAATGGTCCTGACCCACTTCCAGTTGTCTGATCTAAATGAAATTTTGTATGTGTAATAATTCATATCTCTATGGGTTATGTTGCAAAAGACAGCTCTGAACTAATTGTGGTTTCTGATTTACTGGTGTTTGAACTTAGTCAGGTGCGAAATGGACCAGGTGTGAAATGGAACCAGTTGAGTGTCGCGCAGTGATCCGGTTTTTGTATTTGAAAGGACGCACACCAAAGAAGACTTTTGATGAAATAAATGAAACTTATGGTGATGATGCCCCATCATATGATCTTGTAAAACGCTGGCATCCTGAATTCAAACGTGGCTGGAAGTCTGTGGAAACAGCTCCCAGACCTGGTCGTCCCTCTTGTGCCATTGATGAGGCATCAGTTGGAGGACCAACCTGGGGTGTCCTACAAAATCGGTGTCCAGAGCTGCATCAAACGATGGGAGAAATGCATAACTCTGGGTGATTCCTATGAAGAGAAAGACTAATAACTGTGCCAAGTTTCATTAATCTCCTGCTATGGGAAATGGGTCAGGACCATTACTAATTGC
Organism: Branchiostoma floridae x Branchiostoma belcheri; assembly: GCA_019207045.1. Taxonomy (NCBI): domain Eukaryota; kingdom Metazoa; phylum Chordata; class Leptocardii; order Amphioxiformes; family Branchiostomatidae; genus Branchiostoma; species Branchiostoma floridae x Branchiostoma belcheri. Next base: position 14,112,216 of record CM033039.1, read on the forward strand.
ACGCCCCTCGTACTAGTATCTCCTTACTAATACAGCCCAAATCTGGCAATGAATACAAGAACGTGGGCAAACAGGCACTACCAAAGGAGTTTGCATGCTGTATTGTCAGACCGGCAAACCCATTTGGACATTGTTGTGTGTCTACTTGCTTTTTATTCATTTACATAATTTTCTACTATTTTTTCTACGACCTACTGAATGTGGTAGGGACTAAATCACCGCATGTGTTTCAATTTTAAGAACTTCACAGGTTTTTCAGCATTTCTGTGTTGAATTATTACAGGTTAGACTTGGAAAGAGAATGCAACACGTCGGCAACGTTTGTCATCACACGTAAAAACCAACCCGTCAATTCCACCTTCAAGTACCTTCGTGGGGGGTCCATGCGACTCATGACACCGGCTTTGTGGGAAAAAATGCCAGAGGTTTGTTTGTTTGTTTGCTGGTTTGTTTGTTTGTCGGTTTGTTGGTTGGTTAGTTTGTTGGTTGGTTGGTTGGTTGGTGCAGGTTTGCTGGTACAAGTTTTAACAAAACGTAAGACAAGTTCGATAATGGGCACCCTGACGAATTTCTATTGCGCTGCAGCAGAACTTCCGGTTTTGATATCATATATTCTGAACATGATAAGGTCATTGTATAAATATGTGTTGTATTTAAGATGTACACAGGTCGGTTAGTACAGGTTGGTTGGTACAATTTTCTGCAAAATGAAAGACAATTTCGACTAATGGCATCCTAGCGACTTTCTATTGCGCTGCAGCAGAACTTCCGATTTTGATATCTTATATTCTATATGATATAACATGAATAACATAATGTGGTGATGGTTTTGAAAAATTTATCTTGTCTTCATGATGTTCACACAGATATTGTGGCATGTATAAGACAACCGGTTGAAACATGTTCTATTCCATTTTTGTGTCTTTCCGACATACAGGACGTTCCTTTTGCCCGGAAGCGACTCAAACGCTGCAGCATTGTGGGTAGCAGCACGATCTTGATCAACAGCAGTTGTGGAGAATTCATAGATTCATCAGATATGATTGTAAGGTGGGTCATCAATGAAGTAAACCACTTCATTTCATGATATTTCCTTTTGAGTACTGTCTCGTGTCTTCGTCAGTCGAAAGAAAGCTTCAAAGCGTGCACAGTCAGCTGCATAGCTATATAGACAATTGTTGCAATTACTTTCCATCAGAGAGTCACACTTCCAACAGGTACTATGATAAGGAACTTACCAAACTTAGCGATAAGAGAAGATATCGTTCTCGATGTGAGTGGATCAAATAAATCTGGATATGCAACTTTTACTCTTCAGTACAAATGCGATGCGTTATGTCACAATAGTCTCTACCAGACTACGCTGGCCAATGAGAATAATTTGCCAAGGGAGTTACTCCTCTGGCAAATTTCCCAATTTTTTGCCGAACCCTACGATCCCCGCACGCTCATAGGAAGGCCTTGTGGAGGAAAATGTCACAAGGTGGTTTGCTGTGTACACAATACAAACAAACAAACAAACAAACAAATAAAAAAATAATTCTGGATCACAAAACCAGCCTACTGCCGTCTGTGATCCACGAGTATTGTATTGTTGCAATTCCAATAAATCAAATCAAGTCATTCTGGAATGGAAAAAAACGACGACTACTCTATCGTTTCCGATACAGGTTCAACTTTGCACCAATGAAAGCAGCGCTTGCCGATGATATCGGTACAAGAACAACACTTATGGTGGCAAACGGGGACTCCATCAGATACAAGTACGTTTGTCATTGGAAAAAGATATACTGTAAATACATTTAAGTTTGCGGGGATTTACTTTCACGGTACAGTGTGGGAAATGGAGTATAGTATTCGCGTTGGTTTTAAGTTCGCGGTAGCGCCATTGGCTGTAGTCAAACACTATAATGGAAAAATGTTCGCCGTGGGTATAGCCACCGCAAAAACCGCGAACATAAAACCGCCGCGAACATTTCAGCTGTACATGCAGAATTTCTGCATGTACAGTAATTTCTGCGACAATAAGTATAGGTGTCGAGGTGTACGTGCAGGGCGGTGCCCATCTATTTTTACACGGCCCTTGGCCACACAGATGTAAGTGAATAAGTACGACATGCCAGTGGTGTGGACTGGTGTGTTATCGTGAGACGGGTCTCCCGCGTTCTTTATTATGATTTTATATCAATGATTATGATAGCTAAGGTTTTCAATTTCAATCCCTAGCTTTTTCAGGCGTCGCTGAACGGTCTATACAACCGCGTTTGAAAGAGGTCTATGATTGAAGAATGCAATACATAATGGCACTATGTAATGTACGTGGGTATTTTTCCTTTGCTTTTCTGGAAAATACAAAGAACAACAAGACATCTTGAACACAGGTATTTTGCGATACATACCTTTTCTCTGCACTTTCTTTACAGATTTGGACATAAAGTTTCAGCCAGCAGATTTGTCCACGCTGTGCTGTCGTACGGCTCAGACTACAGCATTCTCGTCAACCCATTCTCGTCTAAAATGCAGAGCGGACACTCTTTACTTGTTTACGATGTAAGTACTTCATTTAAAAAAGTTACCATACGGTCATTTGCACCGGTGTCCGTAAAGGTGGTATATCTCACTGCACTTGTGGCACCCATGTGGCACTGAGGGGTTCGTTTTTCGTTTAGTTCGCCACTGTTGTGTTATTTATTCCGATTTTTTTTTTGTAATTTAGATATTGCGTAATTCGTAAAAGTTTGAATTTACAAGACAACAAAATCCACAACACGTAAGAAAATTCGTTCTTTACCTCTGAAGTTCGTTGAGTAATCTTTCGAACCCGGCAGTGCCGCAACGGTGCTACAAGTGCAGTGAGATACCACCATATGGGATGTAGTTCCGTTCAGGCTCCGAAGCTACAAATTTGCAAAAGTTGTCCCTGTGGACTGTCGGGTACCTAGCGGGTACCTCTCTGTGTTTTCACGATTTGGTATCGACGTCTATTTGTTACCGGGTCCCGGGCTCATTTTAACTGCGTTTTTAACTAAAACATAAAGGGGCCAGTCTTGTTCAAAATAGCCCGGTACCCTAACCTCCAATCAGATCCTACGGTAGCATAAGATAGTATCAAAAGCTAGCAGAGGAGTGAAGTATGTCTGACTCCCTTTGGCTGGCTATACTCCTTTGTTAGCTTTGATACCATCTTATGGCACCGTAGGGTCTGCTTGGAGATTACGGTACCAAATAACGATCAATAAGAACACCTTCTAGTACATTTTAAAGAAAGGCTATTGCCTACATGTTTCTATCCTCATGTAGAGACTACGTAGACGAACAAACCACACCGTGTACCATTTCCATCCAGCATGGCCCGCACGGACTAACAAGTTCTGGGACAGGAGGAGGGTTTTCGGGCGGGACAAGTCTACAGGTATGGACTATATGAAGACCTATACCGCATACATAATAGGCCCTGCAATACATCCAGGTATGGTACAGTTATGCCGGTTATATACACACACATATGTACATACATACAAACACTACCGAAAACACTAGAAAGGCTACATTTTCAACAAAATGCAAGATGTTTCCCTCCAAGTAATTTTTCTTTTACGAAACCAATACAGGTTTTGCCATGATGGCAAACCTGTAGTTACCAAAACAGGTTTTTCTATCATTACCATAAACCTGTAATTGCTCATTTTTTAAGTAATAGTAATAGCGAAGGTAGTGACTTATTTCTTAACTGTCGTTAAAGAGGTTCATCAGTCACGTATGAATACAGTTAATCCAAATTTTCTTCGAGCAATGACTGTTTTTTAAATGTTAGGTACATACCTCCAAATTTTCGATGTCCGACAGCACATCTTGATCACGGAGAATGACCTAGTCTCTATCTCGCGAGAGAACACGAGACTAGGTCATGCTTGCTTAGATCATCTTAACTTTTTTTTTCAGGTTTTAAGATCGCCAGTGCGGCCTTAGTCTTCTGTGACGAGGTCAACCTATTGGGATTTTGGCCCTACCTGGTCGACTTACAAGGTCGCAAGATCCCCTTCCACTACTACGAGAAGGGGAAACACGGCTTCTCTAAGAAATGGCATAACATGGACTCGGAATTCAGACGTTTATTTCGCATGTATAGCGAAGGAATAATCAACATAGTCACTGGGAAATGCAAGGACAGATAGCCTGTATTTATACTTGTAATCTCTGTCTGTCGGGGGTTAATGGCGTATCAGGTTGCGGCAACTGTTGGGTCGGCCGCAAGGAACGCGGATTTAGTCAGGCTACAAGAACATATAGCTGGTGATTGGACACATAACTATCAACTGTTACTGCAACGTAAATTCGTAGAGGTCTAATTTCGAGATAAAAATGTACCCCTGGAATGAAGAAAATGGCGTTTCAGGGGGTCCAGATTTCAAAATATCTCCGTACCCCCCTTGCGACGGCTAGCGCCTTCGGCTCACAGTTTTTTTAACGAGGCCTGAAGTGGCCACTTTAACCTTAGGGGGCAACTCGTTCGATGCAAATGCACACCTGTGCGCAAATTTTCAAGCCTGACGAAGATGAGTACCATTTTGTTATAACATGTCCTAGGCCTACACATAATGAAGAAAATCATGTAAGTCAAATATAGACATTTAAGTCAAATATATCTCTACCACACACAAGTGGTGGCACCTTCAATGTACCTTTATCATGTCATGATTCCATATCTATCCACCTAGGTCAATACATTTATCACGCCATGCAAAAAAAGGAACTCTACCATTATTTAATAACTGTTGACAAATATGAATTGATGTCGCAAAGTCAAATTTTCGACTGTCGGGTCATCATTGAAAAACACATGCAGCACCAACAAGACCTTTATCACAACTTTATCGACTTTAAAAAGGCCTTTGACAGAGTGTGGCATGACGGCTTGTGGTGGGTCTTGAGAAGTTTTGGAGTCGAAGAGGGCCTTATACAGACCATCGAAGCTTTGTACGAGAGTGCGTCCAGTGCAGTGTTCCTCAACAACAAAGTGGGGGAATTCTTCAGGACAACAGTCGGCGTTCGCCAGGGATGCTTGCTGTCGCCAGTCTTGTTTAACCTGTACCTGGAGAAGATCATGCAGGACACACTGTATGATCACCACACCTCCATCTCTATTGGTGGCAGACGCATCTGTAACCTCCGCTTTGCAGATAACATCGACCTTCTCGCTGGCAACAACACTGAACTCCAAGACCTTACAGACAAGTTAACACAGAGTACTGGGTCGTTTGGCATGGAGGTCAGCACCGAGAAAAGCAAGGTGATGGTGAACAGCAGGGACGAAACACATGCGGTCATCTTCATGAATGGGGAACAACTGGAAGAGGTGGAAACATTTACATATCTGGGAGGGACTATTACAAAGGATGGTACCAGTCGGACAAAAGTACAGAAGAGGATTGCCATGGCAACATCTGCAATGGCTCGTCTGTCCAGGATCTGGAAATCCAACAACATCAGCTTTACTGTCAAGTACAAGCTCTACAAGACCCTAGTTGTGTCCATACTGTTGTATGGGTGTGAGACCTGGACGTTTCTGGCATCCTCAGAGAGAAAAATCCAAGCCTTTGAGATGAAGTGCATGCGGAAGCTACTTCACATCTCGTACTATGAACACATCACAAACGAGTATGTGCGGGAACAGGTACACGACCTTGTTGGCCCTCAAGAACCAATCTTAGGGACAGTTAAAAGACGCAAACTGCAGTGGTTTGGGCATGTTACCAGACACAACAACCTGGCCAAGACAATCCTGCAGGGAACAGTAGAGGGAGGGCGTCGTCGCGGACGTCAACGCAAAGCTTGGCAGGACAACATCACTGACTGGACGGGCCTCAGCCTACAGGAGAGACTAACCCTGGCTAGGGAAAGATACACCTGGAGGCAACTCTCTATCTTCATGTCTGCCTTGTCCCCCCAACGACCTGGAGGTCAAGGGACTAAGTAGGTAGGTAGGTAGGTCGCAAAGTATCATAGAAATACTCAATCTTATGTATGTAATTGTTCCCTTTATTACCTACCGTAGATTCCACACGATATAGTCCACTAGTATATGTGTAGCACAAGACTGTAACTTTTGTCATCTATACATTGCCATACATTGTCACCGATGCAATTGTTGCGCAATAAACCATCACCATCAATATGTGGGAGATGTGGAATCTTTATTGACACGACAAAAGTACAGCGACTTTCGTAAGGTCTATAACAACCACTTACAGTACAACTAAACAGACATATATGGATATCTACAGGTATGAATAAATCAACATATTGGGTCTGGCATCTCATTTATACTATTGGTTGTACGGTATAAGCAGTCGTGGATATATTTGTCTACTTGTACACAGTAAGGGTTATCGCCTCCCAGAATGTAGTTGAATTTATCTATCGAACAGAGAGTAGCAAATTCTTTAGAGTAAGCGAAAAGTAATGTGAACAGCTTTGCGCTTGTGCGTTTTGTGATTGCTCTACGAAGTTCAAAACTGTGTATATTTGAAAGGTATTTTTTGTCCGTATCTTTCCTTTAGCGTATAATAAATGGAAAGTTTTGAGTTATTCTGGATAGAAGAATGCCATTCTTGTACATATATGTCCTGTAAACGCAGTCGTAGTTGGTCGAGACATTTGCTATTTGTTTATTGGTGACTCTCTTATTACAGGCCTAGGTACCACAGGTGTTGCTGATTGGACAATGCCAGACAGATCCAGTTCACCTGGCCATTGCATATTTAAAAATGGCACAGGTTTTGCATCTTGGAATGAAATAGCGCTCGATCTGCGGAGGTCCATTGAACTGCAGCCAATTCACCCGTCAGAGGCGCATGAGCTTTCATCCTCGTTTAAACACAATCTGAAATAATCACACAATTCAAATCGTACAGTTTCAAATATGACATATTCCTACAACACACAGCACGGTTTACACTTGGAATCGCTCTACATGCGATCTTCATTTTGTAAGAATACTTCCCGCACTACTTCCTGTGCCTGCGTCACCAGCGTCGCGGATGAATACATTAGACCCAGTACCCATTGTCTTAGTGCATTCTGGGCAGTCTTGAGCCAGGTGTTGAGAAGTTGAGGACGCTGCGTCTAAGAGAACGAGAGAGGTAAGTCTGGAAAATGCTACAGTTCGTAAGATGGTCTGTGTTTTATATCATGGCCTGCAAACTACTAAAGATTTGCTATAGAAATGTAGTGTAATTATGATTTTGGGGTTGCAAATTATATCGCTTCCAGCTTTAAATTTCATTTGATTAGTTTTGTTTGCTTCGTTGGAAAACCGCTCCATGTTCTAAGCCATCCATGAGTTTTCTTCTTACCAATTTGATAGTACAGATTCTTAGATTCAAACCTAAATTTCTCCCTGAAAACGTGTGTAAAATTTAGGACTATTTTTGACCAAATTTGTCGGCCAAGTCGCCGGCGTGAAGCGCTTGGGGTTTCTCTAATTCTATGTCTAATTCTATTCAAGTTTTTTTAATAGAATTATCCTTCAAATCGCTAAAATTGCCCACTTATTAGATACATCTTAAAGCAAAAAGTCATTATCAAAACAAATTATGTGACAAGTTTTTATAAACCATGTCCATGTTGAATTTGTACGAATGAACAAAGGCCATGTAACTACAGCGCGCGCGTGGGTTTGATGCAAATGTGTCTTTAACACTTGAGGTTTTAGGTGTGAATGACATTCTGACACCCGCTACGATCACAGCATGCTATCTCCTAATCTCCAAGCAGATCCTACAATGGCATAAAATAGTAGCAAACTGGCCAGGAGATAGTCAGCCAAGAGGTGTACATTTGCCGGTAGCAAAACTCACTCTTAAGCCGGCTTCACGCCTCTGCGCCGGCTTTTGATACTACCTAATGCTACCGTAGGATCTGCTTGGAGATCATAGGATAGTACCAAACTGGCCAAGGAGTGTAGTCAGCCAAATTGTCCCGGTAGCGAAACACAGACAAGATTTTTTTTGTTCTAAGGCTTAGGCCACATTTGCAAACCGAGGCCCGGCCGTGCAGTTTTCGAGAGGGAAAAGAGCGCTATAAAAGGCATAGAAATACACATATAAAAGACATAGAAATATACATTTCTAGGCATACATTTTAATTTTTCGTTTCTGTAAACATCCCGGTCGGGCCCCGGTTTGGAAATGTGACCTAAGCCAAAGCAGGCTTCACTCCTCTGGCAGCTTTTGATACTATCTTATGCTACCGTAGAATCTGCTTGGCTTTGTCCTCCTACTCTACAAGCAGAGGTTCGTTTCCGAGTTTGTAGGGATTCGTTTTTAGGCGCTTTTCGCTGGCCAGCGGACACAACGAAAACAAACGAATACAAAATAGAAAGCCCAACAAAAACACTTACAAACACATCCAAAATAGCAGGAACTTATGCTTCGAGGGTAACTCTTTTAGTTTTTCTGTTAACGCTAGTTCACGTTTATCCGTTGTGTTTCCAAACAGGGAAATAAATTCGATGGACGGTAGTTTCAAATAACTACCAATTTCAAGATTTTGCAGTTAAAGAACAACATCTGAACAAAATGCCTTCCTCCAGGCAAAATGCCTTCTTCCAGGCAAAATGCCTTCTTTAGGCAAAATGCCTTCTTCCCACGTACAATTAGAGACTGGAACGGCCTCCCAGCGGAGGTGGCGCTATCGCCATCCTTGTCTATGTTTAAATCCAAAATGTAATCCCCCTCAGCCTGCGCAGTGAACCTCTCCATGTTGCCACGGCTGCAGAATCCTCAAAAAGATGAGGTTGGCAGCCTAACCGAAAGAAGAAGAAGATCTGTCGACTTGATATCCCTAAATAAATTATTTGTTCTTGAAAGGAACGGATAAAGTTTACCCTACGGAAAAAGATGAACTAGCGTTACTGATAAAATCTCCTCGCACAAAGAACCAAATCGTTTTTAGTCGCCATAGAAATCCAAACGTTGTTGGAAAATTAGCAGAAATTTGTCAGATAGACTGAATATACATTACCGTATACGCGTACATGTGCTGTACATTCTAAGATAGTCAGTCGGCTTTACGTACTCAACCTATGGGGTCAGATTGAGACCATTATTGTATTTGTTTCAACATCTCTTGTTGTTTATGTGCCTGTTGATCGCCATAAGCTGTGGGTAGTTCTTCCTGTGTTGTTAACATGTTTCGTAAATCCTCACACACGGGCACACACCTGTGAGAATTTGGTCTGGTCCATTCACGACAAAACGCCTCATGTGCGGCACTTAGGAAAATGGCGGCTCGATTTGCCGATTCAAAATTCCTGCGAAACTTTGCCTCTCAAACATGTCCAAACATGTGCCATCAATTGCTTTTTATGTAGAAACCTTAGAGGGGTGTAAAAGGAAGGCACCATATCTTTCTCTGGCGAAAACTTGTAGAAAATTCGCCGAAACAGAGGCACTTTCAGGATACGTTCCCCATTTTTGTATGTCGTAACTTTGAGATAATCTAGAAAAATTTCGACAAGTCTTAACAAAAATCATATTAATATTACAGGTAGGTAGATTTGTTACGAATATGACGCCGAAAACCGCAAGTCCGTAAGTCTTGGAGAAAATGAGAGAGAGGTCCAAGAGTGAGGTCAGTCCATAGGCGGTAGGCCAAGGTATTGTTGTCGGATCGCCCGGGCTGAACTGCCGGGGTTGGTGTTCCGAGTGTGACCCGACATTTGAGTACGTTGTACCCGGGATTGCACGAGTGGGTGCCGAATGTTCCGACGGAGATTTCCGACGGATGCAGAAGGTACCCGAAGTGCGATTTACCGACAAAAAAACGACTGTCGGCACGCACTCGGCATGCGTTGCACACGTAACCAAAAGACCACGTGACCCCACCAACTACTCACAGGGCATATGAGGTAAGTGTGCCCGGATCACATCAAATCCTAATAATTTCCGTTTCCCATTTTCAAAATTTTCAAATGTAGTAAGTAACAACGTAATAATTCAAACCCTCGCAAGTTTTCATTCACAGCAAGCGTAAGATAAAGTTTTTGCTGACACTGAGTGACTCCCGTTCCAACTTTGTCTTCTTTGCAATCTTTTCTTTTTATCTCAGGAAAAATGATCAGTAGAGTCACCGGCATTAGCAGCCGCGCCGCCTGGCGCTTCGTGTCGTACCTGCAGAAGGTCACAACTCGCGTAGCCGCGACGCCATTGCAGCATGAAACGCCTTCCCAGCAGTCACCGTGGGCGGCATCCCAGCAGCCTCAGCGACAGGCATCCCAACATGCCTTGCCTTCTAAACTATCCCAGCAACCATCACGCGGGGCGGCATCCCAGCAACCTCGGCAAGCAGACCTCATCCCCCCCTCCCGTGGGTGGACTTTTCCGCCCCCGATCCGAGAAAAATGGCGGGAAAACCTTTAAAAATCACCTTCTTGTGTAACGGCTTCAACGGGCTGTCCCAGCGGAGCACGTCACCGGAACGTACTGCGCCTGCGCGAACCCCGGTGGTTTGGGGCTTGGTTTGGTCAATGTTGCATTGAAATACCGCTTGTTGCACAGTATATGTTAGAGACATGGTTTCAGGTAAAACGTACACGGGATTTTATCCTTATATACGCACGTACTTTCTTAAATGCGGCCCTTTAGTAAACCGGGGGTTTAGCAAGGTTTAGCATGTCTATACTTTTCGCGCAGGCGCAGTACGTTCCGGTGACGTGCTTCCCAGCGGTTGTACCTGGAGCTGGTGTCACGTGGGCATCACGTGACGGTGCACGAGGACCCACGTGGCGAGGAGATGACGCGGGCGGTGGAGACAGACCAGCCGGACCTGGTGCTGTGCCCGTTCCTAACCCGCCGGGTCCCGCCCGGGCTCTACAACAACCCCGCCCGACCCGTGCTCATCGTGCATCCGGGCATCCCGGGGGACAGGGGACCCTCCTCTATCGACTGGGCGCTGAAGGTGGGGTTTTATCAATTTATCTATCTATATACTTCATATTTAGATAACAGAGTGACCAATTAAAGGGTACTAAACTCCAGAAGGAAGTGCCATTTCCCAATAGTTTTCCAATATCAATGTATTCACAATCAGCAACCTTTTTGGAAAATTTAACTAGTCTTCTGGTCTATTACGCGAGGTTTATTTGTAAAGCAAAGATTTTAACCTCCTTGGTGATACCAGTCTACCACACTTGTGTCACCTTTACTGACTAGCTAGTTCACATCTTGAATGCAGGAATGAATGCTGTTGGCTGTGATACCATGTTTCGTCGCTTCAGTTCTCGTTCTTTTACACAATGTTTATTGCGTATATTTGGAAATTTTAGCCATCTTGGTTTTGTTTACTTAAATTTTTTTCGCCCAATCTCACTATTTTTTAGAGAAAGACTTTGAGAGTTAACTTTGAGAGTTGAACGCAATACTGAAGTTTTTTATGTAAAGTTACGCGAAACTATGAGGTATTTTATCGTAGAATATGATATAGCAGGATTGTTTTACTTCCTAAAATTAACATCTATCAGATAATAACACTGTCTTGTGGAGTTTAGGGCTCCTTCAAATATTTAAAAGTTTGATTTCCATGGAGGGCCATCATTCATGTAAACAGGACAAGACGTGTTTACTAGTGCAGCAGTGTGCATCCTTCTTGATGCTGAGTACACCTGGCGATTAAGCTCCATAAATGCAGGACCTTCCAGGGCCCTGATCAGTCTTGCCAGAACCACAACCGTAATCCCTCTCTTAAACCTAATAATTGGTGACAGCGGTGGGATTGTATAAATAGGTAAATGCCAAACACCGAGCTAAAGTTGTATGTCAGTGTTTGCCTGAAGATGGCTGTCAAAATCAGCCCAACGGTTATAATCATGAAAGTTTAATTTCTAACGTTAGAATAGGTTGTTTTATTTTCTTGCACTGTTTACATTGCAGGAAGGCGCCACCGAATGGGGCGTGACGGTACTGCAAGCTGACGATGAAATGGACGCGGGGGACATTTGGGCCACCTGCAAATTTCCACTGAACCGCCAGGCGACCAAGTCCAGCCTGTACGGCAAGGAGGTGACCCAGGCGGCGCTTTTGGCCGTGCTGCACGCCCTAGACGCCTTTGAGCGAGATGCGCCCCCCACCCCGCTAGACTACACAAACTCTGAGGTACGGTTATAGATGTGACTTTTCACCAATTCCTAATCTCCAAGCAGATTCCTCCGGTGGCATTAGACAGTAACATAAGCTGGGGAAGGAGTTAGCCGGCAAGGGAGTACAATTGGTGGCCTTGCCGGCTAACTCCTTCCCCAGCTTATGTTACTGTCTAATGCCACCGGAGGAATCTGCTTGGAGATTAACCAATTCCCACTCGTACACAGACACACACCTTTCTCCGCGGGGTAACCTATATTCGTTGTTTTTAAAAACATGGTATCAAAAAATGTCCAGTAGACAGGCGGTGAAATATTAAGAAAATGTTACAACCGTCCGTCGACTTCATAAACCCATAAATACCCATTTTTTTAAACAACGAATATAGGTTACTCCACGGATATAGGTGAACTAGTGTTACCAACCGGATGAAATATTTTCGGAAGTTCATGATGACAGTTCTCAATCTCATGGAAAGACTCGATTCTGCATCTGTATCTGTATAGCCTGTATAACTGCCCTTCGGCGTAACACACCAGCTTCGCATACACGCAGTTGGTTATGTTACACTGAACGACCCGTCACACCTAGCTTTTGCACATCTACCTGTAGGGTTCCGTATTTGTATCTGTATCTGATTGTTTCCTAACTGCAGGTGACAGGAGAGCTGAGGCGGAAACTGACAGTGGAGGACCGGCAAGTCGACTGGGCGCTGCCGGCAGAGGACGTGGCACGAGCTGTGCGCGCCTGCGACTCCCAGCCAGGTGCACTAGGCGTGCTCCGTCTGCAAGAGCAAGGTCAGTTGCAGGATTGTGTGTACTATGTGTGTATTTAAATGCATTTAAGTTCGCGGAGATTTAATTTCGCGGTAGCGGGAAAAGGGAATTTTCGCGGTGGTTTTAAGTTCCGGGTAGCACCATGCACTGCAGTCTCTTATTGCCATGGAAAAAATTTCGCGGTGGTTTTAAAGTACGCGGTGAAGCGGCCACCGCGAAAACCGTGAACATTAAACCACCGCGAAAGTTTCTGCATTTACAGTACAATGGAATATGGTTATGCTTATAATGGTGTAATGTGCATAATTAATGCGAAAACTGTACATTCTTTTGCGGTTAATAATAGGGAATTCGAATCGGATATGTAAATTTAGTAAATAGCTTGACAAAAAGAAAATTCTAAGAAGTATGCGCGATGCTAAAGTTAGCACTAAATCTCCATAACTAATGCCGCCGTACCATATTTCATTTATCTTCTGGGAGGGAAGCATCCTGCATTTTCTCGAAAATGTTGCCTTTCTAATAGTTTCTTTGTCACTGATATAAGTTATAAAATGTCTTCAAGGTCACCTCCAACAGTACGAGGTTGTCCTGTTCGGAGCATGCGCAGAAGGCGACGCTGACGTCGTGCACCGACTGAAGAAGGAGCTGTCATGGCGCGTCATTCCTGGTGACGTCATCGCCAAGAGGACTGGCGCCGTCCTTGTGGCCTGCGGAGGGGGAGACGCCGTCTGGATCTCACATTCCAAGGTGAAGTCTCATGTCATGAGAATTCTTAAAAGGTAGCAGAACGTAATATCTATTCGTGCCCCTCATGGTCTATGGCGCGGGTACATAAAGTATTACGGATAATAGGGGGCCTGCATGCTCTTTTACGTAAGACAAAGGTAGCCTGTTTTTTATTTCCGGTAACTCGTAGGGAAAACCGTCTTATCTACGTAATTCGTGGCGAGTAGACCGAATTTAGCGTAATTGCCGTCCTTGAATTCCGTAATACGTAGGGGGTTCTTCTGAATTTAGCGTGAGTCGTTGTCGGGACCCCCATGCTGACCCTCAGAAAACTGTTGAATGCCCTCTTAGATTTATTGTTATTCTTATTCCAGGAAACCTCATGGAAACCCTTATCATTATTGATCCGCTAAGATCGGGGAGCACCCCTAACCTTAGCGATTAGTGCTGTGGGTGGTGTACAGAAAGTGCTAAATGAAACGAAATAAAATGAAACGTTCCATTTCCCTCAATTTCACACTTTCTGTACACCCGTTGTATGTTATAACGTGCTTAAACTATGATACTCTGCCCCCCCCCCCCTAGGCTTCCCCCAAGAAAACCAGTCTGAAGCTACCCGCTACATCTGTCCTTCCGTCTGCTGACGTCACGTCCCTTCCCATCAACCACTGCGACCCTCTTCCTTACGGCACCAAACCCAAGACATTCCAAGACGTCTGGACGACGCGCCGAGACGGAGTCTGCTACGTGCACTTCGACTTCTACAACGGAGCCATGAGTACTGAGCAGTGCAGGAGGCTGGAGCGGGTCCTGTTAACGGTGGGACAGGATCCGGACTGTTCCATGGTGGTGCTGATGGGCGGGTGAGTTCACTAACTTATTAACTTATCAATTTCACTAACTGAGCAACATGGTGACAGTGGGACAATATCCGGACTGTTCCATGGTGGTGCTGATGGGCGGGTGTGTTCGACTTCTCTAAGCCATTAACTCATTAACTTTACTAACTTATTTACTAACTTATTCACTTACTTATCAAAGTTGTGACGGTAGGACAGGATTCGGGCTGTTCCGTTATGGTGCCAATGGGTGGATGAGTTCCACTTCACTTTCTCATTAACTTAGCTTAACTAACTTATTAACTTCCACTAACTTATCAACTTGGCGATCCAGACTGTTCCATAGTGGTGTTGATGGGCGGTGAGTTCGACATTACTAATGAACTTTACTTCACTAACTCATTAATTCATCAAATTTACTTCCCTACCTTATCAACTTATCAGTCTCACCTTTCTCTCCTAAGTAAAATGTTGATATTAACCATGTCTAGGTATAGCATGTTGATACTTACCATATTTAGGCATAACGTGTTGACGTTAACCATATTTGGTCATAACACGTGTGATGTTTACCATATTTAGGCATAACTTCTTCAGCAACGGGATCCACCTGAACGTCATTGAGAATGCCGAATGTGCCGTTGCTGAATCTTGGGCTAACATCACAGCCATCGATGACGTGGTGAAGGCGATATTCCGCATGCGCAGTAAGGTGACGGTCGCGGCCCTTCAGGGGAATGCGGGAGCTGGCGGAGTCATGATGGCGCTCGCTGCGGACCAGGTACCGACAGGACTGCCTATCTTCCTCTTTCTCCTATCTCTTCTCCTTTCCCTTTTCTCTCCCATCTCTCATCTTTTCTCTTTTCTCTCCCATATCTCCCCGTTTATATCCTCTCTCCCATCTTTCCACCTTTCCCTCTTCTCTCCTATATCCTTTTTCTCTCCTATCTCTCCTCCTTTCTCTCGTCTCTCCCATCTCTCCTCATTTCCCTTCACTCTCTCTCATTTCACCTCATTTCCCTCTCTCCCATCTCTCCACCTTTCTCTCTTCTCTCCCATCTCTACTTCTTTCTCTCCTCTCTCCCATATCTCCTCATTTTCCTTCTCTTCTTTCTCCCATGTCTCCTCCTTTCCCTTTACTCTCTCATTCACCTCCTTTCCCTCTCTCCCATCTCTCCTCCTTTCTCTCCGCTCTCCTTTCTCTCCTGGCTTTTCTCTACTCCTTCCCCACTCATCTCTCCTCCTTTTCCTCCTCTTTCCCATCTCTACTGATCGGGTTCCACACTCCAGTCTGTCACCGGTGGAAGTATACCCATCTTGTTAGTGAGAGAAACTGGTACAGGATTAGTTTTAGGTTCTTAAATTGCCTCCTTTTCTTCCATTTCCCTTTCTTCTTCTCTCATTCTCCCCTTTCGGTAGAGTTTTTTTTTCTTTTTAATGATACATGTACTTTGAAAGCCATAACCTCGCAAAACGCACAGTACAAAAAGTAAAGCTTGCGATCAGATAATATCCGTGTGTTTCCTCAGGTCGTCAGTCATGCAGGTGTGGTGCTGAACCCGCACTACCGCAAGATGGCGCTTTTCGGGTCCGAGTACTGGACCTACTCCCTGCCGCAAAGGGTGGGACTCTCCATGGCGGAGGAACTGACCACACGGCTGCAACCAGTGTTGGCCACGGAGGCCCGGGACATAGGTGGGTTATGATTTATGGTTATAAATGGATGGGTTTTGTACACAGACGGGTGGGTCAGGGACATGAATGGGTGGGTTATGGACACAGGTGGGTGGGTCATGATGAGGGACATGGGTTGGTGGTTCATGGGCATAGATGGGTGGGTTGTGGACCTGGGTGGGTTATAGACTGACTGGGGA
The DNA here is from genome assembly GCA_019207045.1 of Branchiostoma floridae x Branchiostoma belcheri. Lineage (NCBI taxonomy): Eukaryota > Metazoa > Chordata > Leptocardii > Amphioxiformes > Branchiostomatidae > Branchiostoma > Branchiostoma floridae x Branchiostoma belcheri. The sequence continues at coordinate 14,128,571 of CM033039.1, forward strand.
TCAGGGACATGGGTGAGTTAGAAACATTGGACAGTTAGGGACATGGGTGGGTCAGGGACATGGGTGAGTCTGGGACATGGGTGGGTCAGGGACATTGCAACGTCTGGTATGCATGTGTTTGGTTGCATGGGTGTGTCTGGGTCTAATTGTCATGGGTCGGTAGTATGAATGGGCCTACGTTGTGGGTCATATGTATCATGGTTGCACCAGGGTACCCTTTTTTATCTGGGTGGGTGAGGGGCCATGGGTGTTGCAGGTCTTGCAGTCGACTGCTGGGTTACTGTGGAATTTGTCTTGTCACGAAAATGCAGATTTGGCACCCAGATAGTCAGATTAAACGTTAAACGTCAATCGACCCATTCTGGTACCGCCACAAGAAAAGACCGTTATCTGATTATCATTACCACCTGACGCCTGACACTCGCATCATGTCAATCAAGGCAATTTGGCACGTGCTCATTTGCATTTTCGTGACGAGACAAATGCTGATTGCTCTGTTTTCTTCCCAGGTATACTAGATGATGTCCTTGGGTCCAACGCGAGAGAGCTGAACGCCCTGATCCACCTGAAGTGCCTGCGCCTGCGCAACGAGTCTCGCGAGATTCTGCGGAGAAAACAGGCCATGACGTCTTCGCTCTGGTCCATCCTGGAGGAACATCGCCACGAGGAGCTGGAGCGCATGCGCCTCTGCTTCAACGACAAGGAGTACCACGACAAAAGGGAAAAGTTTGTTTACCATTAGTAGAAAGTAACTTGACCCACAGTAGTCAAATAGTAGTTAGTAATTCAGTAAAAAAAAGAACGTCCTTTAGTAACATGTTAGTATAACCAAGGAGACTATTATCAAGATTGATAACTTTTAGCTCCTTTGTATAACTTTGTCAACGTGGGAAGTTTGGGTTCCGCTTGTGTAAACAGTGGTAGCTCCTGTGGTCTATACTCTAAGCCTCCTTCACAGACTTCTTGGGTCGCAAGCGTTCACTTTTTGGGGGGTGGAGGCGATGTGTCGGGTTCTGTGTTAAAAGCCGATCAGGTTAAACGTTACGTTACGTGCACCTTAGAAAGAAAGACATCAGAAATCAGTGCTCCTTCCAAAAATGTAAACGCCCGTGCACTTCAAGAAGTCAGCGAAGAAAGCTACAGAATACTTTCATGATAAAAATCCGTTTCAGTGCTCAGTATACGATGTGTCTTTAGAATAGAATGACGATTGCTCCCCTGAGACACTTTGTGCGACGACCGCTAGGAGGCTCTGGTTTACAGAGAACTAGCTAGAAATGGTTTTATGATGTGAAAACTATAATAATAAGTCGGGGGAAAGTCGAATGAGTATTGTAACGTTGCACAAAGCATGGCAAGGTTTTGTCTCATCAGAACTTTACATGATCATTTTATCTACTTTTATCTATCTCAATAATATTTTAGAACCTTAGAACTGTAGTGGATTGATACTAGGTAGTTTCATCGATGAAGATAATTTTAAAATATTTTTTTGTGTTCTGTTTGGCTAATCGATGTGCTTTCAATCTACGTAGCCATCGGATTGGTAGTCATAAAAGTATCGAACATGTTTTTGTGTGTTTTAATCTGATGGAAATTTAAGATCTATCCTACGTCATGTAAGTGTGTAGTGCTTTGTTGTTGCTGTACCTCAAAAGCGTAGTGTTGGGAAAGTAAATAAAGCACGGTTTTACAATGTATATAAGTCTCGTTTTTGCTGTTTCTTCTTCCATTCCAAACAAATAGGGTCAACGGCCTGGACAAGAATATACAGAGCATACATTTGTTAGGCTCGACCATGTGAAGGTAAACGTCATGTATCCGTTTGCAAATTTTACCTTTTTAGTTACTTCGGGAAGGAAGGTCAACTCCTGACGGAGTATACACAAGTTTTGGGTTTGACGCCGCCATTTTAGGTCAAATATCATTCGGAGCACCTCAAGCCGGTCCCCATGCTAAGGCGTTTGGTGCAAAAACAAAGTATAAAATCTTTGAACTTTGCATTATCTTTGCTGGCAATAACAACAAAAACATTTTATCAAATAAACGTTTTTACATGGCAACCGTTGCTTTATACGAAAACTTTTCATTGGGATCGAACGAAAATTCCAATCAACGTGGCTTTACAATGGTAATACGTACGCGTAAACATTATAACACACAACTTACGAATATGTGAGTTCAGATGATTTTGCAAATAGACTTATTTGGGTCATGTGAAACGAAGTGTACGCTTAATTTTCAAGCTGATGACTTGTTTATGGTTTTCTTTTGTTCGTGTTTTATGTAATTACGTGGTGTAGGTTACCGTGCCCTTATCTAAGCTGAAGTTTCTACCCACTGGCTTTTCGGGGCATAGGTACGGGGCATAGGAAATATAATAAGGACACAGGTTACGCTTACCTTTAAAACCGCAGCAGATTACTTGTTTTTGCTTCCCCTTTGTCATGTTTTATCTAATTAGGCCACACAGACTTAATTTTATGGATGATATCCTCTGGTGATGCCAAGACTAATGCACTAGGGCGAAAAATGAAAATCCAGCAAAGAAAATGTTACTAAACCACAGGACTAAACATCCAGTCCATTATTTCCAAGCCTAAGGGAGACAATTGTCGCCATCGCAACAATTTTTGTTGTTGCAATTATTGTTTAAAGATGGTAGCAAGAACACTGTGCCCCAATGCCCTGACCATAAACTGTTGAGCAGATCCTCTGGCAAGTATAAAATTCAGATTCACTAGCGAAACTATTGGGTCACATGTGGCCACAGTTTTTTTTAAACATGCGAAAATCAATGCGCGCACGGATGTCATCCACAAAATTGCGCATGGTAGCATAGGATAGTATCAAAAGCTGGCAGAGGAGTGCATCCGGTCTAGGAGTACTAGACTAAGTGTATATGCGACCCGAGGAGCCCGTTTGACTCCCTTAGCCCTATACTCCTTGGCCAGCTTTGATACTATCTTATGGCACCGTAGAATCTGCTTGGTATTGCATCGTTTTAAGGTCACTGTCAATGTGTTCTTGTCGAAATTACGTATTGTAACGTTAGAGCAGTTTGTATGGACGGTATGGCTTTTATTATTTCACAGGGCCCATTTAGGTTAAACCATTCAATGTCAAAGACAAAACGGACCATCCAGTTGTTAAAAGTGTAAAAATTTTATTTTCATTTTTATTGATATAACGTCGTTTTTTAAGACATATAAAAGACCACGAGTATATAACATTACATTGTCACAAATATGTCGTTCGACACTGAACCTCGCTTTCAAAACCTTGCATATAGCACAGATGCTAATCTGGCAGGCAACTACTTGTATATCTGTGTGTTCGTGTTTGTATGCGTGTATGTGTTTGTTTGTTTGTTTGTTTGTGTGTGTGTGTGTGTTTCTTCCAGCAACGCTTGGAATCCGGTTGAGAATTTTACAGAACCTTGTCCCTTCTCTAATTAGAAAAACACTCCATTCAGTCTGCGTAACGTGTTTGGGGCACCGAAATTGAATTACTCTTTCAGGGGGGTCAGCAAATTGGTAATTAGGCAACTTTGAATAGTCAGGAAATTCAGTTTGCTTCTTTCATAATCAGCAAAGGAGAAAAATACTATGCAACAAACTATCGCACGTCACTCAGAAGTCTATGGTGGTCCAGTTACACAACTAGTGCCACAACGTACGTGTTTCTTTGCACTGGAAGCTGCCCTCGTGTCGAGCGCAAGAGGTAAAGTTTGCACGATGCAAGTAAATACTGTAAATGCATTTAAGTTCGCGGGGATTTAATTTCGCGGTAGCGGGAAAAGAGACTTTTCGCGGTGGATTTAAGTTCGCGGTAACACCATAGACTGCAGTCTACTACCATAATAGAAAAATATTCGCGGTGGTTTTAAGTTCGCGGTGAAGTGGTCACTGCGAAAACCGCGAACATTAATCCACCGCGAACATTTCTGCATTTACAGTAGTTAATTGTGTTCATGACTGTATTTGCTTTTACGACATTAGGCATATGCATTTTGGAAATTTCGTTGTTTTGTGGTATCTGTATTTTTCAACCACACTGAACAGGTTTAACCACCCTTCACCGTAACATATCGACTTCTGTATCTGTATCTGTATCTGTATCTGTATAGCCGGTATAACCACCCTTATGAGCGTAATACGCCAGCTTCTGTATCTGTACCTGTATAGCCAGGCCCGGCGTTGGCCAATCATAGTCCGTGGTGTAGCCACAGGGTATTCACGGGGTCATAAAACATCCCCTTTATTTCCAATTGCGACCGTAGCAAATGTCTTCTAAATCCTTGCACCTAGATCGACAGTGAATTACATGATGAAGACGAGCGCAATCTGCCTGCTACTGGTATCGGCGGCAACCCTGACAGCCACCGCTCCTGCATCCGAAATTATTGTAAGTACCCGCCCGGTACTCGTATATCCAAAGCTCTAAACCTTGATTTTATGTATAATCTCCAATTAGATGTTTCGCTAGCACAATCATAGCCTCTATTAACCAGGTTCCACATGTCGTTGAAAGACTAGTAGAAATTGACCATTTATGATAGACAGAAAACACACCAGATGAGTTAACCAGCCAAAAATAGTCCCTATAGCTAGGTCGCGATCGTCAACTATAGTTTTTTTTTTTTCATTTTTATTTTTGCTAACTTTTCGGAGTGTGTATGATCTTTCTATTAGGCTAATTTCTGTAGTTATCTTTCCAGTGACATGTGGAGCCTGGTAAAGCTAGCAAAATCGTAAACAGTACAAATTCAGTCCTATATAGCCACTGGTGGCAGTTTTGCCACACAGGAAGATTTGACTGAGAGTAGCTTTGATGTCTACTGGGTTCTAAGCTACCCAAATAGTGTGATTTTTTTTCTGTCTACTTGGTAAAATTCCAACTTCGGCTATGTGCATACCTCCCTCTGGGATTGATAACGAAACTACTAATCCTGGTCAAAATGTGCCTTTATGTGAATAACGACAAGATAATGTACCCGTTGTATCCGACCCTACTTGTGTAATTTCATTCCAGTAGCTATAGATCAGTAGTAAACACTAATCCCGATGACTATACTTATTTAGGAGGCACAGCACACTTTCTCCTTCTGCATTGAAAATAAAGTTCAAATCAATTTAATGATTCTAGTCAATTTTAACATTACCCGGAGGCCTTTAATTATTTCTCATTCTCCAAAATATTATATACGGTACTACTGTACATCTATAAGCAGGATAAGGTTCAGGTACGGACCTGAACCGGACCTATTTGTTATGACACCCCGCCCCCCTCCACCAACACACAATCTCAACAGCAAACTGACTATAAGGTAGTGAAATTTGTCAATGTAAGTGAATTAGTGCTTTCGATTCCCTAATATATGCAAATCTATGTATCATCATCAAGTCTACAAACCTGGTGAAGGATGTATGCAAGGCGGGAACGGTGTCGCTGACTGACGTCATCAAAATCGCAGCGGAAGCGGAAGTGACGAAACAGGAGATGTCCGAGATGAAAACCCTGCTGAACAAAAAATGCCCAGAAGACAGTACAGATGACGTCATTACCGTCGGGTTGAGTACGTTTGTTTTTACCTCAGTATTTTGACAGCATTTGAATATATCTGTTGATTATTCATGATCTTTTAGGTCACGTTGATTCGATTATATGGATGATATCTACGCGCGAATCAATTTTCATCTGTTGGGGGTAGTGTTGCTAAAACGTTTTTGACCATGCAAATCGCACAATGGGCTGTTCCAAAAAAAAGTGAGGAGGGGAGGGGGGGGGGGAGAATGTGATTACACCCTAATATGCTTCCGACACCCTGAGTCCTGGAGTCCCAGTCCAGTCCTGGAGTCGGTAGCTATAGTTGCAAAAAAGGACCGGAAAACAGGTACTTATATCATATAATGCCAAGATCAATTCCATGATCAAAGAAGAAGATATGAAAAAACAAAAATTAAGAATCTTTGGTGTGTTTATTAATTTGTTCAACTCTCCTGCCCGCAGCCGAAGGCAACTTTCTTGCGGGTGAGGAGGGGGTCATTTTTTTTGTTTTCGAAAATAGTGAATATAGGTTACCCCGCGGATAGATAACTCTAAGTGTTAATGCTATATGTATTAGGCCATGTGCATTCAGTGTTTTTAATACTGATATAATAATTAGTACATCTTTTATTTATGTGAATAATTTACATGAATGGTAAAAAATTGCAAGTATTTTATCATGCGTTCAATTAACTATTTAATAATAGTAAGAAACGATGATTTAGAAATTGTAAAACACTATACCAAAGATATAGATGTTCAGAAGATATAGAATATCTTCTCTGATTGATAATAATGAAATGTGTCGTTTGCAGACCAAATCGGACAGTTGCAGAAGCAGATGTTGACTGACATGAAGGGACTCACCAATCTAGTTAACAAAATGGCTTTCGAGAAAGAAATTGGCGGACAAGAGGGCACTGAAAATCAAAATGGCGGCGAACCATCTGATCCCGTGACTCGGCCAGCGCCTGCGCCAGGAGACACGTGCTTCACAGCCGAACGTAAGTTTGAGAAGACTTCATTCTGACTTTGCTCTTAAAGTCAAAGGAATGCATTATGAAATGACTTTCTATAAATGCCTGTCGCTTGACCATGTAAAATATTCAATACTTTCTAAATAAAGCTCATCTTTGTTGGTAGAATCCATAATTGTAAATTTTGAGCTTTGTTCCAAAATACAACTGAAAGGAAACACTAACAATGAATTTTCAGTCGATCTCGACGAACTTCACCAGATGTCTGATTCACTGACCTCCCAGACCCTGGAAGCGTGATGACGTCAGAAGTGAATCAAAGGTGGTAGGAAGACGGAATCTGTCACCGGCATGGCTCAGCCCCACGAACCCTCTCTGACCCGTGACGCTAGAGGATCCCGCCTTCTTGCCACATTTGATTCACTCCTGACGTCATTATCGTCATCGCGTTTCCGGAGTAGTAAGCTCTTTTATATAGTGACCTAAACTGTCTCAAGATCCCTGTCTTTTTTCCATGCAATTATTTCATAAAGTGTATCTTTTATGAAGGGACCTGCTACACCGGCTATGGTCACTACTACCGCGGTGAAGTAAACGTCACCCGTAGCGGGAGGACCTGCCAGGCCTGGACCGACCAGTCTCCACACGCGCACACAAGGTACGTGTCTGTCCCATTATATATTGAAAGTGTAGGTCTCGTAGTACCCAGATTGGTCGCACTCGCCAAGGTGTCCATATTTTGTTCGACTTGTTTGGGATAAAATAAACACGTAACTATCCAAAACGGGGTATTTTTGCCCTCGACCTGTTTGGAATATCTCGGATAGTTCCCAGAGCTTATCTGTTTGAGATACAACAGTATAATAGTTACCTTGTAATCGCCACCAAGCCACTTACAATTAAATGATAAAAAAATCCCACCGCTGCCACCAGTGTAGCGTCAGAGAGTGAGAAAGCAGGCCTATTAAGCAGATGTATATACTGAGGAGTTTCTACGATTCGGATTCAGCTCTACAACAGAAGAATAAGATTATCTAGAGGGTGTAAAGGTGATACATGTACTCTTTGATGTTTTCCCCTATCGACAGGACAACACATAACTACCCTCATGACGACCTGGTAGGTAACTACTGCAGGAACCCTGACATAGAGTCCATGCCGTGGTGCTACACCACGGATCCAGGGACTCGTTGGGAGGTGTGCGACATCTCGACATGTTAGTGAGACAGAGGTGGGGAAATATACGTGTACGTCTTAATGCTAAGGGCATATCCACACCTATCTAACATGGCGGCCATGACAGATCGAAAACGAGGCCAATGCATCCTCCTGTACGCAGGGACATCCAACGGCGAAACCGCCTGACTGGATGTACCCTGCTTTCTCAACTGTCACTCTTAGTTCCTGACCGCCTAGCTTACAAATATTATTAATGAGCTTACTTTTATATATGCAAGACCCTTAAAAACTGAAAGGCTTATTTTCTGGTTGGCTGACAGCTGGTTTGGGGGGAGGGAGGCGTCCACAGGAACTAAGAGTGACAGAACGAAAACGAGGTCAATGAGCCAATCAAAAAATATTTATGGACTCGTATCCAATTCAAATTTTGTTCTAATATTCTAAACATAAGAACAGATAATAAATGTCATCAGGAGTTCTATTCACAGAAAATGTCGCAATTTGGTGTAGCGTAGGTATTCAAAATAAAAGCATGATAATGCAAACTATTAGACAAACATACAGCTATTTTCTAATTGGTCAATTGGCTAGTTACCATGCTTTCATTGGTTGAACTGCTAATTATGATGGAAAGTCATTTGTTTGCCATATTGACCTCGTTTTCGATCTATCATGGCCGCCGCGTGAGAAACTTTATACGTTTATACGTGTACGTCTTTTCTCTAAGGCAAAGCTGTCTTCCTACCCTTTTTGCATACTAATTCATAGTTAGAATAAACCTGTTCTCCGACTAGATCTGTTTAAGTTTGATTTTGTTTATCTGTTTAGCATGTCAATTCATACCTATGATATATAAACTGCTCTTCAACAAGATCTATCCAGTATAACTGACGAAAGACATCGGGTGGTGTCTGGAACGTGAACGTGCTTATAACACACATGTTTTTATCTTTCAGACCAGGGTTCTGGAGCCGCAGAGTTTGATCATCTATCCTTCACAGATCCATGCGGCGTTGTGACATTTGGTTATGATTATAAACACTATTGTTTAAGGCTTGATATACATCTGTTAGTTACCGAAATGATATAGGTTTGAGGTGTAAAAGTTTGCTTAAATTTTCTTGTAGTTCGATTCAATTCAATGCATATTAATACTACGGTCCCATTTGGAAAAGGGGATATTTTACAGGCTGTTTTTCATGGGACACCAAGCGGGTACCGGGCTATTTTGGGGCACGGCGGGGCCCCTGGAATTTGTCAACTCACACTTAAGATAAACCCAGGACCCGGCCGGCAAACTTTTCTTTTAAGAGTTACAATAAAGAAAGGCAGTTTGTGGTCAGTGGTTTATCCCACCAAAATGGGAAATATTTGATACGACTTCGACTTCTTTACAAGTTGACTTCTGTCTACCTCACCTCAACATACTTCAAGTACACATATACATGCATTCAGTGGTATCTCACCGCGCTTAGGACACCGGTGCAGCACTGCAGGGTTCCTATCCTTTATGAACTTCGAAAAATTGTTATTGATAAGTTTCCTGTCCAAATCCATATGTATTGTCTCTGTTTTTGTCAGCAGGGCTAGCCCTTTGTAATAGCCATAGGCTAGTTGGGCAGCCCTGGCTGTGTGTCCCGAACAGCCAAACCAATAAATGAATAAATAAATATCATTAACGTTTCGTGCACCATTTGAAATGATTCTTGGCTTCCTTTCTTGTGTGTTTCAGTCGGCATATCTTCGTATAAAACACATTTTCTGAACTAAATGGTAGATGAAAAGGTAAAAGATTTAACGTTCCCCTCCGTAACCTGGATGGTATGACCCAGCCCTCTACGTCACCGCGTCCTTCACCATAGCAACAACCTAATTAATATGCTAATGAGCAAGTCAGGAAGCGAGGGCCAAGATGGCGGCCGTCGCCAGGGTTTTACCTTAGCGACTGAGCAAATATTCGTCTTTGTCACCTCTGTCTTTTCTTCCTGGCCTTTAAGATGGTCATGCAATGTAGATTGTAACTTAAGTTTCTCAGATGTGGCATAAAAGCTGCGAAATATTACCGAGTTTTGCAGAGAATGCGATTATAATGTAAGTATTTGCCCAGAAAATTATAGAATTTCCGTCCAGTGTTTTAGTGCCAAGTTTTGAACCCTGAGATTCAAGTGAGGAAACGTGTCCAAGATGCCGCCAAAAAGTCCGAAAGGAGGACGAAAGTCCCCGAAAGGAGACAAGGGGAAGAAAGGAAAGAAGGGAAAGAAGAAGGGAAAAGAAGAGGAGAAACCAGAACCAAAGTAAGTGTGACGGAATGTTGGTCGCGTTTGTTGACTGTTCGTGTGTACGTGTGGGGTAAGGGTGGGAGGGGGGCGGAATATTATGGTTGCCTTCCACGGCGTGTTGTTGGCTCTATGGTAGCTTTGTGGACTAAAACGGGAGAGGAAAAAGGACAAATTTATGTTTCCTCTCCATAACCCGAATGGTATGAGAGCGTACGGAATATTATAGTTGCCTTTCATGACTTTGCTAACTCTATGGCAACTTTGACATTTTGAAATTGAAATTTCTGCTACTCTAAGAACCTATGAATTGCTATCGTATACAATAGAAACTCAAATAGAGTTGTAATAAAGAAAATATATGTGCTTTATAGTTAGAATAAATCTACAGACTTAACTAGCTAAACAAATGCTTGACATTTTTCTAGGATAATAAAAATGTTCATTCATGTATTGTTTCAAAGGTTAATTACCCACCTTTCATAGTATTAAACTGTGTGTGTGTCAATAATTGTCAACTTAGTGTTTTATGATCATTAACTCATTTAAGATATGGACAATTAAAACCTTAGATGCTGTAAATGCATTTAAATTCACGGGGATTTACTTTCACGTTAGAGGGAAAATGGAGTGTTCGCGCATGGTTTTTAAGTTCATGGTATACTTTAGTGGGAAAATGTCCGCGGTGGATTTAATTTTGCGCTGAAGTGGCCACCGCAAAAAATTGAACATAAAACTACCGTGACCATTTCAGAATTTACAGTATATGACAGTTTTATTCATCAATAATGTTGCATGTATATATAAATTGTATGGAAGCATTTTGGCCATATCTACAGTGCTAGCCTCTGCAGTAGCTATGCATATGTACAGTATTTAGCAGTGCAATGAAAGGTACAAAATCATCTTTTTATTCATACTTGACAAAGGGCTATACAATTATGCATTGACTGTTTTTACAACTAAGTGAATGGTAAATGGTTTGGTGTTTTAGAATTCTCTACAAGTACCCTTAAATTATATATATAGTTACATTTTAAGTATACAAATATGTGGCTTCCAGTGTAGAATTGTTGGTACACACTCGCTCACTATCCGGGGTATCCTTTGTTCCCGGGATGTCGTTTAGGTCTGTTTGCTTTTGTCCATCTGCCTCTGTCAAGGGGGTTGGCTTTTTCCAAGTCCAGTTTTCTAATAATATCTTCCTTGACACTGTCTACTCATATTCTGGCCTACTGCAGATAAGTTCATGACAGTTTCTTGGGCAGTTGTAATGATAACATTTGATTATGATTTCCAGGATAATCAAGAAAGACATAGCAATTCAGGCGCCAACGCCAGACATTGCAGCGTTACTGGAGGCGCCGACACCCGCCATGTTGCACGAAAAGCTGGTCCAGTGGGTGTTCGGCGAGCTACGCGACCGTCCGACGGAGTTACGCGACCGTTTGCTGTTCCTTGACCTGGGGCAGCACGGGTTGGAGGGGTTACCGGACAGGCTGTGGGAGTTAACTGACCTGGAGGAGCTGCATCTGGAGAAAAACCACCTCAAGGAACTTCCAGACAACATTAAGGTTTTTTTTACTATCATTCTTAAAAGCCCTTTTTCTGTTAACATTAGTTCACCTTTATATGTGGGGTAACCTATATCCGTTACGTTGCTAAACAGGGTCTCCAGGGATATCAAGTTGATGGACAGTAGTTTCAAATTGTACTATTCTCAAAATATTGCTGTTTGAAACCACCATCTGTTGACTTGATATCCCTGGATACATTGCTCTTAAAAAGAACGGATATAGGTTACCCTACGGATAAAGGTGAACTAGTGTTATAAGTAATGGCTAAGTGGGTAAGAGTTTTCATGTTGCATTCGGTAGGTTGTGACTTTGATCCCTGGCCAAGTCATACCAAAGACTTAGAAAATGGTACATGCTTTCTCTGCTTAGCACTCAGCACTAATGAGGAAGAGTATGCTGTGCCACTATTGTACTTATTGGTAATGAGATATTCTTATGGTGTTAATGACATCCTTTTTTTCCCTCTCTCTCTCTAGCTTTTCAAAAACCTGACCACCCTATATCTCCATGGTAACGACCTGGAAACACTTCCCCCTGAGGTCGGGCAGCTGGGTCATCTGGAGAGTCTGGATGTCAGCGATAACCCTGAGTTCAAGATTCCTCTCCAGGTGAGCAGACCTTAATTGTGACACAGTCTTGGCAACCTGATAAAAACTGTCCATTCAATTTTGTGACGTTTTGTCCATTCTAAGAAGCAATATTCTAGCCTGATAATCATACCTTGGAGCTCTTCCAGTGGTGCCAATGAACATTTGCAGGAATTCTATGAAAAATGCACAAATCAAAAATTTGCAAATCCTATTTGAAACGTGCAAATTACTATCTGTGTGAAGCGCACAAATCTTATTTGATACACACAAATCTTACATTGTATAGCCTGGTTACTATCATGTACTAGCCTGGCACAAAAGGACAACAAATAGTTCATATTTTTTTGGACTCCTTGGAGTCAGAAGCAATATTTTGTACTACTGTGGACCTTTGCCCTATTTTTGTACAGTGAGAACAATAAATTCTGGTCCATGTGGATAGGTGGTCACTATATACAGGGTTCTTTTGATTGTATCAATGGGAAAGTTATCTAAGTGGTCCTTATGTAGAGGTGGTCACTTGTACAGGTTTTACTGCATATTAATGGCCAGGTGGTCCTTATGTAAAGGTTGAAAAAAAATGTATAATAGAGTCTAGTACAGGTATGACTGTGTCTTGTGCTACCAAGCATATTGCGAACATTTTTTGTTTCCCTGTCACAGCACCTGTTACAGCTGCGGCAGCTGAAGGTGCTGCGGCTGCACAACCTGCACCTGGGTCAGGTGCCTGAAGACATCCTGAAATGGCTTCTCAACCTGGAGATCCTAGGTAATCTTGTTTCACCAAATCATTCTAACAGGGCTCAAAATTCATTTTTAGGATTAGGTGCACTGGTGCACCCAACCTAAAAATTGGGTGTACCAAACATTTTAGGCACACCATGTGAAATAAAGTAGAATTTCAGAAAAACACAATTTCTTGAAGTACTTCCTTTTGTTCATATTAACTTGAAAAAAATACATGAATTTAAATTGATTTAAAGAGAAGTATCAATGCAGCATCAGTAATTCTTAGTTACATACATTTCAGACAATTTTGAGAAGGCCTCTATAACAATGTGTTTTTTTATGTGGCAGTGTTATAGCACCCGGTGGAATTATGAGTTGATGTTTCAAGATTTACAACTTGGACAACAAAAGATGAATAGCATCTAAGTTACTTGAGATAAAATCTCTGTTTTATCCAGTTGTAGAGATTGAATTGTATTTGAATATTGTTTACCTGGATGTTAACCTTCATAAATGTAACATCTGATTCATTATAACAATGATATTTGTTGTTTACACGCAGGTCTGAATGGAAACCAGCTTGTTGACCTCCCCATATACACCGTCCGACTGAACAAACTAAAGGAGCTCCACCTCCGTAACAACAACTTCTCCACCCTCCCGGTCCACGTGTGTTCCCTCTCCGCGCTAACGACCCTCGACCTTGAGGGCAACAAGCTACACGACCTTCCCAACGAGATCGTCCAGTTGGTCAACCTCCAAGAGGTGTGTTTTAGGATTGTTGTTCACCTTATTCAACGTATTGGCAGAAGTTTCTTTGTTATTTCTGTTCCAGTAGCAGGGTTCATTACAGGGAGGCATTGCTAGCCCAATTCCCTTTACCATGCACGAGACACCACCTGTATGCAACTCGGGTCCCCCAATTAGGTTGTCTGCCTAAACACCTCAAATGACTTTAAATGACTCTAATATGCAGTGTACATGGGGCAACAGCCTTGTGTGGCACATCTGGATACATTGTTTATGCATTTATGAGTAAAATTACTAAAAAACACAGCAAGTCCTAAGTATTCACAAGGTTGTTGCCCCACCTTTATCCACAAGGAAAGTACATATTATCCTTTTTTCTAATCTGTGTACTGTAACGGGATATCAAGACAATGGTCTGGTTTCGAATTGCAATACTCACAGTGTATGTTCAAAATTTTCCAGTTTGAAACCACCGTTTGTCGACTTGATATCCCTGTCAGTGAATAACCTGTTATAAAAACAACTGGTATAGGATTAACTGCAGATAAAGGGGAAGTAGGTCGTATGTACAAACGAGAAAACACATAAATATTTGGTCATTTGCTGCCCAAACTAGGGGTGGTCGCCTATGGTAAGTTGCTTTTATTAATGCTTGTGTCAATGGGGGCAAATTTCGGGACCATCAAAAAGTGGTGTTGAAGCAATGGTCATCCTGTGCAAGTGCATGGTCGTTAGACCAAGTTTTACTGTACTAACTAAAGATAACGTTCTCTCCTCTGCGTCTCATCACAGGTGTATCTACAGAACAACTTCTTCCACCACCTTCCCGTGCAGCTCTGCGCGCTCGGAAACATCGCGGTGCTCGAACTTCACGGGAACCACGTGAAGGAGATCCCTCCCGACATCTGCCGCCTCGCAAAACTACGTGAGGTCAACTTCAGCAACAACAAGATCGAGAAACTACCGAAGGAAGTTGGCGCGCTAGTCAACCTCGAGGTGTTGTATGCCAAGAGCAACTTCTTGAAGTCGCTGCCCAAAGCGTTCGGGCGTCTCCAGAGGTTGCGGTTCGTTGACCTCGCACAGAACCGGTTCGAGGAGATGCCGGTGTCCCTTTGCATGCTGGGTAATCTGGCGGTCCTGGCGATGGACGATAACAACTTGTACCACATCCCAAAAGAGGTCTGTATCCGTATCTGCATCTTTACAGATGGTATAACTGCTCTTCGGTGCAACACACCAGCTTCTGTATCTATATCTGTACAGCCAGTATAACTGCCTTTTGGTGTAACACAGCAGCTTCTGTATCTGTCTCTGTACAGCCAGTATAACTGCCTTTTGGTGTAACACAGCAGCTTCTGTATCTGTCTCTGTGCAGCCAGTATAACTGCCTTTTGGTGTAACACAGCAGCTTCTGTATCTGTCTCTGTACAGCCAGTATAACTGCCTTTTGGTGTAACACAGCAGCTTCTGTATCTGTCTCTGTACAGCCAGTATAACTGCCTTTTGGTGTAACACACCAGCTTCTGTATCTGTCTCTGTACAGCCAGTATAACTGCCCTTTGGTGTAACACACCAGCTTCTGTATCTATATATGTATACAACCAGTACAACTGCCCTTTGGCATAACACACCAGCTTCCATATCTGTATCTGTACAGCCAGTACAACTGCCCTTCAGTGCAACGCACCGGCTTCTGTATCATTCTGTATCTGTACGGCCAGTATTGGCATAACACATACACCAGCTTCTGTATCTGTATAGCCAGTATGAACAACCTTGGGCATAGCACACAAGCTTTTCAAATTGCAGGCAATGGTATATTACTGTCAAAACAACCTGTCACACCTAACCTTTGCACATCTAACTGTAAGGCCACACCAATTTAATTTCTTGGTTCACGGATTCGCTCGCTCCTATTTTTTGGGAAAAAAAATAAAAATAAAAATTACCACTCGGCAAATTTTCACCATTAATGAAACCATTCACCAACTTTCTGGTGTAGCAAATTGGCCTTTATATCATAAGCTCCTTAAAGCGTGGGTACAGGTGCTGTTACTGTACAAGAATAGTGTTTTTGTACTTTTTTCAAGCTGAAAACTTTTTTTCTTTATGTTTTGGATTAGCCGTTACCTTTACCCCAACCATTTTACCATTTTTATTTTTATCTTTATTTTGCCCTCTCGCTCCATATTTTTTATGAAAAAATCCATGAACCAAGAAATTAAATTGGTGTGGCCTAAGTGCTAAGTTTAAAGCTATCCAATAAGGATGCCCCTACTGTGCTTTGTGGCAATAAATTTCACTCTAAGAAATCATAGTTCTAGGAAAATTCAAAGTTTTAAACACATCAGTCCTGAGTTGATAACTTTGGTGCTTGAAGGTATGAATATTTCTTGTTCAAGGTGGCCAACTTGAGAAAGCTGAAGGAGCTGGGGTTGAGCGGAAACGTCTTCGAGAAGTTCCCAGAAGCTATCTGCAACCTACCAAGCTTGGAGAAGCTCTTTCTCGGACAGGTGAGAGGTTGCTATCATAATGATACCTGCTACGAGTATGATGTGAAATTGTTCTGTGCTAAAAATTAGCCTAACATGTAATGCTAGTTCACCTTTATCAGGGAAGTTCTGTATCTGTTTCTAGGTATAATGTCAATCTGATGGACAGTGGTTTCAAATTGCAATTGCAATAATTATATTTCTAATGAAATGAAAATAGGTTACCTGTTGCCCCCAGGGATAAAGATGAACTAGCATAATAGATTGTTATCGTTATTCCCGGTTTTGATATCTCACGTTGTTGACATGCTATAGTACTGTAACTGTAACATAGTTGTAAATTCTGATGTTCTATGTAGAATTTCTAGAGATTTTCTAGAATTTGCCAGTCAATGAAAATTATTAAAAAACAGTTTCCATGATTTTTTAGTTTTACAATTTTTTCATCTTGTATCCTCTGCATTTGGAAGTCAAGTGCACATCGTGGATTGTTGGTAAGACTTGTGGTGTAGTAGAGATAGGACTGTCACAGTGGTGGTAACTGTAGTGCAAGTTAAGGTGAAAAAATGCTACCTACCTATGTTGCGTCTACAATATCTCTAAAATATCAGATACTAGTCAAGTTAAATGCTCTTCTCTTAAAATTACGTGTAATATTAACTGTAGTAAATATGATTTGGTAAGAAATATCGCTTTTTCACAAGCACACCTCAACCACCTCATTTTCTGCCACCACAAAATTAGATCCTCGCAAACTTATTATAAAGAATTTTACAGTAGTTACAGAGAAAAGTAGAACCAGTCAGTATTACCCTGAGGAAGGTTTCAGACAGTCACTGAAACATTGCTTTGTACAGTATATGAAGAACATTTTCATTTGAAAATCTCATTTGAAATTTTACCCATGTCTACAGGACCATGGCCAGCAGTTGACCGCAGTACCCAGCGCCATCAGTAAGCTGACGTCGTTACAGGACTTGTGTCTGGAGTACAACGCGCTGACAACTCTACCGGACTCCATCAGCCAGCTTCCCGCGCTGTCGCGTCTGTCGTGCCACGACAACTACCTACAGAAGCTGCCTGATTCCATATGTGAACTGAAAGGTTTGTGCTTCCTAAATACACTCAGTATGTTCAAACCTGCCCAAGAAGACCAATCAGGAGACCAATAAATCTGGTGGACAGGTGGTCACTATAGACAGGATTTTAATGCTTGTGTCCACTAGAAAAACGATTACCCCCAAAAGTGGTCACATTAGCTAGGTGGTCACTTTTCCGTCAGGTTTCTTTTCCGTTGTCCACCTGTTTCTTTCTCATAGTGAACATTTGCTTGCATGACAAGTTTGGCTGGACTCAATGACTGTGACATCTGTCTGTACCTCTTATGTTTATGCCCCATAGTCCAGTGGTTAGTGGCCATGCCTCTGGAACTAGACGCCGTGAGTTTGATTCCAGCTGTGTCGCTCACCCGACGTGCACGCTACCAGAAAGGGTTGCAGCCCTTATTATTACAACAATATGTTAAGCCGTGGTCCACTGTCCATTGTGCTAGTTGAAAAGACCTGGGGGAATTTCCCTGGTACAGTGAACTTGTAGATATTGTACATAGCATCTGCCCTCTCTGTCACGACCAGTGGAAGACAAGCTCTTCAGTGCGCTAAAACTGGATCGAGATCACGAGATGATTGGGATAGAAGTTGAATTTTATTGAGTGATCTTTTCTATGTTGTATGCCTTTAGCTCTCAAGTACCTGTACCTGCACAACAACCTCCTGACCGCCCTCCCGTCAGACTTTGACTTCCTCACAACCCTGAAGGAGCTCCGCATCGACGCGGAGAAGTTCACGTACCCGCCGGCAGACGTCTGTCGGATCGGCTTCCTCGGGATCCGCGAGTTCATGCTGATGGAGAAGAGGAAGATCCTGTGTTCGATCAAGGTCAGGAAAATGATCCGGATGTTTTGTCTGGAATTCTTGAATACCCCTGTCACATTGTGAAGTACCTTCAGGCATACTTCTTGTTTGCTGGATTTTAAGATTGACACAGAACTGCACGTATTTTCACCTAAAAACTATCCCTGCCTCCGTTTTGGTGAGCAATGTCTGGTTTGGAAGGTGAAAATTGATCTTGAATCGTCAGTTTGAACAAATGTCCACCAATACCTTACTGGCAGTGGCTGAAATCGAAAAATTATGTGCTGAAAACACCAGAAGTATTACTGCCAAAAATGTCAGACTTCAAGTCCGATCGATTTACAGTCAATCTGACGGGTAAAAAAGTTAGATATATGCATCTGATCAGTATTGAAGACTAGATCTGCATCAATATTGAAGTGCCTTTGAATATTGTTCACCTGGATGTCTAAACCTTCATTGGATTTGGAGTGATGGATGTCACACAAATTGTCCATAAGTAACTTCAGTATTTCATCTAGTTGCAGAGATTAGACTATATATTGTTTTCCCGTATTTCCAACTTTCCTCAATAATCATTGTATGTAATGTTAATATTTTTATGTCCAGCTCCAGGCCTGGTGGAAAGGCATGATGGTCAGGAAAGGGCTGGGCCGCTACGCAGCGCTGAAACCCAAGAAGGGCAAGAAAGGCAAGAAGGGGAAGAAGGGAAAGGGGTCTGCAAAGGGGAAGAAGGGCAAGAAGTAAAAGAACATCCAGTTGGTGCCACCTTGTGGAATCATATAAAACTGCAGGATGCTTATATGCAGTGTATGGGTTTCCGGATTGGGTGGGGTGGGCTAGTGGGCTGGGCTTAGTGATCATCATATCAAGGTAGTTATTGGAAGAAATCTACGTAGCTTCACAAGTTGTTACAGTTACAGTTAAAATCAACAAATACAGGAATCACATGCATGTCAAAGGCTTTCCTATTGTAAAAAAACGTATTTACCTTTCACCAATAACTGGACACGCCTAAATCAAATACACATATGCATAAGTTCTGGAGGACAAACCACTGGTAAAAAGTCAGTAGGGCCCTGAAAAGTGGGTAGTCTAATGTCCACTAGCCTGCACAGCCCGTTAGTCAACCCAATTGATTCTGGAAACCCTACAGTGTATATATGATGAGGTAGAGATTACGATCTAACAGATTTGAAAATTCTACCAGAAGAGATTGCGATTCGAGTCTCTGATCACAGAGCACACTTGCATGTCTAGCTGTAAATGTTGCCTAAAGCTATTGAGTAAGGAAATTTCTACAGTTGTAAAACTGTTAGTGATTCTTCGAAGGATTATTCACAATGTGAAAACACTAGCACATTTGTTTACTGCAGTTCAACAACTTTGACATTTTATGCAGTGACAAAAATCACCTACTCTTGGGTGCACACAAAAATTTGTGTGTTAAGGAAATGTACATATAAAGAAATTACCTATTTTTAAACTTCACTATTTTTGCACAAATTTGTAAGATTTACTATGATATTCTGTCAAAGAAGGATCGATTCATATGTATGTATAGATGATACACAAAGAACACAAAGAAACTGATGCAAGCTAATTGATATTTTTAAATCGGATATTGGGCGAGAAATTGAGAAAAGACATTTTATTGATGTAAATCTTATGATAAAATGATGATTTAATTTCTGCACATATACATTTTTTTGTATAACAAGACAATTGCAGTTTTTATGTAAAATATTCAGTTACATTTTAAAATATTAGCTCTGACATAGTATATCTCTGCTTGGGTTTATTGACCAATCAGAGGCACATTCATGTAGGTACATGTACAAATTTTCATCACTGCACTATATATCAACAACTGTGATTGGACAAGACTAAGTGAAGTCATGATGTTCGAATTTTTAGTCACGTGCTTGGAATATTAAATGTGCTTGCATGCCAAATATGTACATAATATTAATACGACATATGCCAAATGAATTGTTGGCAAAAATTTGCAATAAACACAAGCACTAACAAGTTAAATGTTTGCAATATGGATGTAAAATTAATTGACAGTTTTAACTAATCAACTAAAATTGTTGATTTAAAACGCTTGCTTGCACCAATTGTTCATATTTACAAATATGTAAACAATGTTAACTAAGCAATGTTCTGTACAAATTCTATATCTACCATTCAAGTTTTAGATACCATGTAGGGTAAATCTGAGGATGGCTTAGTGCTGCGTGAATTTTTGAAGGGAAGTTGTGAAGGGATTATCGCAGTGCAGAAGTGCCACCTAGCAGGTATCAGCAGTATGACAGCCACCTTGTCTACTTGGAGCAAGAAAAGCTAAGTTTGGAAAGAGCAAATTTGACGCCTTTGCAAAGCCATCCTATGTTCAACAGCCATGTTAACAAACTGTACAAAACTAAAAAAGCAATAACTGTTGTGTTTATTACTGGTTGAATCCACCTAAATATACAAGTTTGATAGATAGAAAACTTTTTTTGCAAATGAAATTGTTGCTTTATCTTTTAATCTAGAGTTTGATTTATTCAGATTATCTCTCTGTGCATGGACGAAAAATAAATATTTATGAGTGCTGTGTGTTGTTGTTTGAGCACGTGTCTTTTTCAAGCAATTCTTCCTCTATTTATTGATGAAAAATACTATATTACATAGTGGTCAATGATAGGAACTTCATACTTGTGGCATGATTAGGTGAAAATCAAACTAGTCTCCGGCAATGAGAAAATGCTACAGAAGTCTACTTTGCTAAGATAACTGACTTTCATACTTGTATTATTTGGGTAGAGAAAATCATTATCAATTGATGTGATTTATGCAAATGAGAACTCCATTTGCATAATCTAGGAGAAACCTGTAGAATACAGTGATAGTTTGACACCACTTGGAGACGGTATGGGGTCGCGAAACTCTTGTTTTGTGTCTAAAGGTAAAATAACGAATCACATTATGCTGTTCAAAGGTAGAACCCCCTCATTTGCAGTGGAATGACCCAGCTTCGTTCTACAATATATTTCAATCTCTCCGTGTGTGTGTGTGTGTGTGTGTACTTTCTTGCTTACGTCATTCAGCCCCTGAGTTTTTCGTGACGTCACAGGAAATGGGTTCATGTCTTCTGCGTGACAAGAGGAAATACATATTAAGTGCCGGCGGAAGTAAAATAAACACACTTGTCACAAGCGGCATTGATCACAAACTAAAAGGGTACTTAGGAGTTCAAAGAATACCACAAAAACTACAACGAAAATGTTAGTGTCACGAAAAAGAGCATATATCGTTGTATACAAAGATGTTTATCGAAGTTATAAACAAACATGCCAGTGTACAGTACGATCAGCTAGTGAGGACAAAAACCACAAGCAAGGACGAATTAGAAAAGCTACTAACATGTGAAGTGTTGAATTACATTTGGCATAATTATCTAAAACATGCCACTCTAAAACATCGTACAGCGAATCCTGCCCCTAAAACCCAATTTCACAAAGAAGAACAATAAAATCTGGTGTTTTTAAGGTCATTACAGACAGGATTTACAATGCTTGTGTTAATGAAAAAAATTATCTAAGTGACCACCAAATAGTTGTCACATTGGCCAGGTGGTCTTTATGTAGAGGTGGTCTCACAGCTTTTCCAACATCGTGTGTTTATTTTCAGGCATTAATCCACACTTTAAAGTGGTACATAACTCATTAATCTGATACTGTGAAGTAAACCATACGCCATTTTGTATACCGATGAATCCATTAAGAGTTAAACCCACTTGGCACTTAATTTATCAGTGTGCAAGGGCTAGTGACAAGTCTTGGCCTTTATGATGACGTCTTGTGTTCAAAACTATCGAAGACCTCATCAATGATTCTCAAAACATGGCATCCGCATGAAGTGTTTGTTTACATTGTGATGCGAGCGACCGGTGGCTCCCTTTTCTTCTCGACTGAAGTAGGTGTAAGACAAACAGGTCGTTTATCGTGAAATCTTCCCTGACAGACCAACAACGCAGGCTATGATAAGCCGGGTACAGCGTAGTCTGAGCTGAAAGAGCTAGGAGACTGAGGCTGTGTATGGCGGAAGTTGGACAGAAGGTCATAGAATGGACATACCCAGTACAGTAGAAGCCGCTTAATGGCACACCCGATTTGCCAGCGTATTTCGTGCAGTTCTCCGGATGGTGCAACAAAACGAAGTTATCAAGCTGGGCCGCACCGACAGGGGATTTGGGGATTCCGTGCAATTAACAGAAGTGTGCGGTTATCCGTAGTGCAATTAACTGGCTGCTACTGTATTACTCTGACTCTCTTTCACGTGCTTTCTCTCTCGCCTCTCTCTCTCTCTGTCTCTCTCTCTCTCTCTCTCTCTCACTCTAGCAGTATTTATTTGGACTTTCGTTGAGGTTATTATCCGACAAAAATCTATTTGTCTAGACTTTTATACGAGAAGAGAACCTCCAATTATTTGTCGCAAGATTTTTTTATTTTCTTAACAATGCCTCTTTTGTTTTTGTAAACTGTATGACAATGTCCTTTAGGTCCGTGACGATTCAGGATACAGCTAGACTGAAAAAGGATTTTGGCCGACCCTTATGTAGCCCCCACTTGAATCAGGTTGCCACATGTGTACACAGTGTAGTAACCTGCCTACTGAAGAGCACACAAACTCTTCAGTAGAACAATACCCGTGTTCATTCAACGCCCTGGCACGATAGCTATTCATAGCCAGCGTCACTCAACTCCTGTTCTGTCAAGGCCTTTATTTCTGCAACAGGCTGTACATGTCGTCAATACCCGATGGGGCCTTGACTGAGAACACGTTGATACCAAGGGGGTCTTGACTGAGGAAAGCAGACGATATTTTCGGCACCAGGCTGGCCAAGCGGGTCTTGACTGAGCATAACGGACGATTTTCTGCACCAGGCTGGCGTCGATACCAAGGGGACCTTTACTAAGGACACGTTGATACCAAGGGGGTCTTGACTGAGGAAAGCAGACGTTTTTTCTGCAACAAGCTGGCGTTGATACCAAGGGAGTAGTGACTGAGGAAAACGGACGATATTTTCGGCACCAGGCTGGCCAAGCGGGTCTTGACTGAGGAAAACGGACGATTTTCTGCACCAGGCTGGCGTCGACACCAAGGGGACCTTAACTACGGCCACGTCGATACCAAGGGGGCATTGACTGAGGAAAACGGACGATCTTTTCTTGCCTTATCTGTGAGGTAAATGAATTCGTGCCTCACTAAGGACGTGTAGCATTGTATAGCCAATCTTCCTGCTTCAACATTCGAGTATTTCCTGTGTTTTTCCCTCTTCTACATGCAGACGACGTTAAACAGACCAGAGTTGCTGTATTTTCACCAAAAGTTGTAAGGCAGTGTTCTCAAAAATTCTTCCTGAAGACTTAGGACAGGTCATTCTGATTACATCAACTACTACATAGGAGATGCGATCGTGTGACTGACAAACAATATACATTACGAGGACGAATCCTCAATTGCAATGTGGCTTTAAAGAGGTGTTTTTCTCTGAATGTTTGATCTTTTTGATTAGTCATCAGCGCATAGCTCAACAAAACTCCTTGCTACAAGCCGTGACCTCATTTGTCAAGAAACCGGACAGGGTGAAAAATAGTTCGGTGAAGGGGGACCGGTCTTGGAAACTTCGCTATTTGGCGCCTAAAACAAACGAAGGAACGAAACACCCATCTAGGACAGAAGCTTAGTTTGCGACCACAACAGACTTCATAGCTCAGAAACTCCACACAATGGGTTATATACTGTTGTAACCTATCACACCGGTGTTGTGGTAAATACTTGGCTTGGAGAATTCCTGTATCATGGGGGAAAGAAGCCACCACATGATACTAAAACGGTCCGGAAGCGGAGCTAAAGACGTCAGGAAGCTTAACAGGGCGAGAGTTGTGGTGTTAGGGCATCCTGGATGCGGAAAAACAGGTAAGCAAAACGTTTAATTTGAAAAAAGCAAAAACTTTTAGACAGATTCAATCCTCTGTGAGAAGATTTGAACATATGTAAGCATACAGTTAGTAACTTAAAGTATATTCATTATGGCCTATAATATATATGCATATGTATATATCATAACATTTGAGTGATAAAACATCACATTTTTCGACATCTTTATGTTTTGAATATAATCATCATGTTTTTGAGGACTAACAATTCCTGGTTCCGTTAACAGTGAGTGGCACTAAAGTTTGGGCCCATTTTAAACCCCTTTACGAAGTGTTGTTGTTTTCCTCAGTGGCGTTTGTATATGGACATATGTTACATGTATAGGCATAGATGTATGTTTATCTATTAGGTTGATATTGGCATTAGCTCAGAAAAGAATGCATGCACAGACTGTGTTCTATCAAAACAAGTCTTACAAGACATTTTATTTGTTTCCTCAACAGTTTACACTAAGGCCAGTGACCTTCTTTTTCGCCGGGCCTTGTATACACTCAAAATAATGACACTGTATGCAACAGAATCCTTTGTCATTATGATCATATAATTACACATTATAAGGACATTATTATGGAAAATCAAAACATACATAACGATCCTGTTTTGGGCACCCCATATACGACCAAACTGCCGCCATAGTAATCCTACAAACGTCTTATCATTGCCCTGTTTTCAATAAAAGTCTATGACCATAGTTGACAATAATACGTACTATAATACAGTCTATGTATTCTATACATACATGGATATGTTTTTTCCGGATCTAGTACTTGTATCAAAAGGAATTCGAATGCATCCTACAACGATTTCTGGGCACGATGCTTGTTTTCTTCAAGATATCAAGATAAAAGAGCGATATCTCAAGGGTCCTTAACTCAAGAACTTAATGACTTCTTGTAAAAACTCTTTATGTCCGCTTAAGTACCCTTAAGGAAATACGATCTGTGATAAAAGATACCTTGAGGTGTGGATATGTGGTTTGTTTTGAAGTACCCAGTCGCTTAAGTGAAGGTCATTTGAAGGAGCATAGGTTAAAATAGAGAGGGGGGTGTTAGTGTTAGTGTTAGTGTGTTAGTGTGTGTGTGTGTGTATATGTGTGTGTGTGTGTGTGCGTTTGAGAGAGAGAGAGAAAGAGAGGGAGAGGGAGAGAGAGAGAGAAAGAGAGAGTGTGTGTGTGTGTGTGTGTGCATGTGTGTGTGTGTGTGTGCGTGTGAGTGAGTGTATGTGTGTGTGTGTGTGCTTGAGAGAGAGAGAGAGAGAGAAAGAGAGGGAGAGGTAGAGGGAGAGAGAGAGAGAAAGAAAGAGTGTGTGTGTATATGTACATGTACATGTGTGTGTGTGTGTGCGTGTGCGTGTGATTGTGTGCATGTGTGTGTGTGTGTGCATGTGTGTTTGTGTGTGTATGTACATGTGTGTGTGTGTGAGTGTGTGTGTGTCTGCTTGCCTGCCTGTCTCTGTGTGTATCTTACTGTTCTTTTTCTTCGCTGAAGTCGAAAATACACTGACAAAGCAAAATCAGTTTGCTTGAAACGCTGTTGCCCATATGGTGACCACCCCAGCAAAGAATCCTGGAAAACTTGACGCAGGAACGCCAAAGAAAAACCCGCTGTCGTTGCGTCTTTTGCTGTCAGCAGCTTTGCCCAAGCTGTGTTTGCGTTTGGATGCTTTCCAAACACTCAACGCTACTGGTTCTTGAGTTGATCCTATTTCGTTTCATCACATCTGTTCAGATGTCTTTTTTTCGTCTTTTATATTTTTTTTGTAAAAGTCTATCAGATACGTAGAATGCTTACGGAACAAGCTATCTGTCACCAAAAAATCAAGACCGCAGCATGTCCAGGTCAAAAGATACAAAAAGGGAAATTCCGCTGCCAAGGTCACATACTAGGGGGACCAAAATTGACTTTGAACTTTGTCTTCCCAATACCTCCCTGCATACCAAATATCATTGTAATCCATCATAAGGTTCTTAAGTTTACTGACTACAAAAATCCGGAAACAGAGAGAGAGAGACAGACAGACAGACACACACATACACACAAACAACATCAACAATATCTCTATTTTGATGGACTACCAAAAAGCTGATGACCTTGAACTTTGACCTCAATGTGCTAAATGGTATTTTTTGCTGCTCTAAGCAGAAGTGGTGAACAATATAAACAATTGGCCCGTGATTGCGAGATTTTAGCAAGCGCCTGTGGTTTTGTTCTTTCAAGTACAGTACTTCATGAAGAAAGTTTTAGTCATGCCTTGTTGAACATGACATTCAACTTAGCATTGCTCTTGACTTGTCTCAAGCATTTCCTGTTATTTGAGCTAAAACCACACTTTCGAGACTAGAGGTAACAACAAGGAGGCTTTTCCAGGCGGAACATAAAATATTCTATCACCTAACTTGTAAGAGCATAAACGTACAATAAAGGTCTCTCGTTCGCCCATTCATTCATTCATTCATTAATATATCCATTAATTTTCATTCATTCATTCATTCATTCATTTGTTTATGAGCCACGTAGAGTTCTGTATGAGGTATAAGATGAAAGCCAGTATATCAACAAGGCAAATATTAAAACGTTACGTTCTATGTGAATTCTTTAACACGAGGACTTTATTTTTTGTATATGTCTTACCTGTGCACCCCTCATTTCAGCCCTGTGTGTGAGGTTCCTGACCAGACGATATATAGGAGAGTATCAGCCTAATACAGGTAAGATTATACCATTCTTGGAAGAGGGAGTTTTTCTTCAACACGTGTATGCATCCCCAAGCAATTCAAA
This sequence comes from Branchiostoma floridae x Branchiostoma belcheri, assembly GCA_019207045.1. Lineage (NCBI taxonomy): Eukaryota > Metazoa > Chordata > Leptocardii > Amphioxiformes > Branchiostomatidae > Branchiostoma > Branchiostoma floridae x Branchiostoma belcheri. The sequence goes on from CM033039.1 coordinate 14,155,372, forward strand.
AATATCTGCGGCTATACCGGGTTATTTTAGGTCACCATGGGGGTCGCCGTTTTTTAAAAATTCGTATTCAAGATCAAACCGGGACCCGGTCACAAATAGACGTGACCTAATGGTAAAAAGAGAGGTGCCGACCAACTCCCAACCACAGATGTCCGTACATAGTCGTGACGACTACTAACTCCCGGGTTTTACTTAGTGCAATATTTGCAAGTTTGCTTCGCTTTGTATTGGTTTGTGAAAAGAACTTTAACCTAGTTTCAACACGTCTAACAGAAAGCTCCATTCTATCTATATATGGGCCAATGAATAGACCATTGTTAGGAATATGACATGTATACGTGCGGTAGCAAGTTTTCCATCAAAATTACTGTTTGGACAAACTCTTGATGTTGGTCTAGGAGGGGAAGTTCTATCACATAGTTGACCATTGGATCTCGCCAATTCTGTTGTTCCTAACCAAAATACGTCTATCTTATCTATTATCGGACTTTAAAGGTTAGAAACGTTTACCCTTCTAGTCGTTGCTAGGTTCGGAGGCATTCTCGTCAAGGAACCAGACAATGACAACAAGATAAACTATCGTCTATTAAATATTGAACCAAGGTTTGTGCTAAGCCTTGAAAGCGGCAAACCAAAGGCAGACCTTTCTCAAACAGTCCTGACATTGTTACCTCTTTACCCAGCTTTCAGTGGCGTTGTTGTGAGTTGTTGACTTCTCACAAAATATCCGTTTGATGATAAAAAATGTAGAAAAAATAGTTTCCGGGCCTCTTGACTTGTTTGATATTTGGCGCCAAGTCTGTAATGAAATTGGCATTCTGACGTCATGACGTCAAACTTGTTGACAGAAGGAGAGAGTTGGGCCCTACGTAACTCCCAATACACCTTTCTCGTGCGGCGGCCATGATAGATCTAAGACGACTTTAATGGGGCAAACAGAAGACTGTCCATCATAATTAGCAGTTCAACCAATAATCGCCTATCAATTAGGAAAGCGGCCAATAAGAGAATGGCTGCATGTCTGTCAAATATTTGCATTATTATGTTTTTTTCTGTATCTTTTTTTAGGGACTATGGGATCAGTCTACGCTACTCTAAATTGCCACATCTTTCGGTGCATAACACTAGTTATAGTATTCATTATTTGATCTTATATTGTGAAAATTTGTGTGACTTGGGCGAAAGCTAAATGGCAGAAATACGTTTTGTTTGTATTCTCATTGACCTCGTCTTCGATTTATCATGGCCGTCGCATGAGAAAAGTGTTTCCCACGTCTTAGACACAGTGGATAAGAACTAATTGCCCATACGTCCTCAAAAAGGCAATGGGACTACTTTTTCTTATCACGGACAAGAGTTGAATATTTCACCCGTCAAGGACATTGGGGACATACTTCTGTTCATATTTGCTATCTTGATTAAAAGCAATCTATCAGTGATATCTGACAACATAATCTGTTACAAAGCAATGGCAAATAATGCCTTAGACACACAAGTGTTCAGATAACGGCTTTGAGAACGTACAGGTGTGATATTGACAAATGCCCTTACTTGAAGGTCAAGCTCATTAACAAATCAAAATGGCGTCAGTCATGAGGTGACGTATGCAGGTGACGTCACAGCCGCCATGTTGATTGGTTGAACCTGTGTACAACGTGTACAATGTTATAATCACGTGAATGTAATGATGTATGCAAATTCAAACAGCTTCCAGGTTTAACCATCCAATATGGCAGGCAATGATGACGTCATAACCACGTGATTGCATAGTAATGCAAAGACTCCATGATGACTTTTACGTTAGACGTGTAATTTTATTTATAGTAGGTATAATAGGGTATAAATTTTATACCCACTTGCATTTCTTACCATGAAACTACTATTATCTAGCAATGATATAAAGCTAGACGATATAAGGCATAGCTTAAACCTTAAAGTTTGTCATCGAAAATCAAAATTTTCACGTCGGTATATTTGTGAGATTGCAACATGTCTTTTTTGGAACCACCGTCTGTCAACTTGACAACGGATATAGGTTACCCCACGGATAAAGGTGAACTATCGCTTTCGCCACTGTATACCTATTACGATAATACTTGTAGACTAATTAGGCACAACTCAAAGTTTGTTTACAGACGTGCCAGATAATTGAAAATATATAGGCCAAGTCTGGAAGTACTAGTCAAACGGGACATCAATTGCTCCCTTTTCCTCCGTCGAAACATCAGGCTGACTTTGTTCTATGTCGTTTGCTGTGTACAATATTCGGTCCCGAAGTCACGTTCGTTATATTTGACCGTTATATTTGAACAGTAAACCGGCAAATACACGCGAGACGGTGAGAGTTAAAGAGTTTAGTGTTTTGTTAGACACAAAGAAACGTTTTGTGTGAAGGGTTGGACGGGGCGGATTCATTTTTATGGAGAAAGATCTACCATTTCCCAAGGCAACGGTTTTGTCAATCTATACAAGGTTTCTTGTCCTTAATGAATTATTGAAAAGCGCCCAGATGGAATTCATCATCAAACTCTACTGAAATGAAGTGAATAACGATAAACTGTCTGTTACAACTGTCTTCATGGTGGTTTGGTATCTTTGGTTGGTATCTTTACAGAGTATACATTAACGTGTTTGGATTCACGCCTTGAAGAATTCTTGACATTCTAACCCATATTTTGGTTAACAGTGAGATCGCGTGGCGTAATTGGCCACATCATTATACAACAGTCACGCCGCGGGTTCGAGCCCTGTCGTGTCACCGATCTTGTGCCCTTGAGAAAGGCACTTTACACGACTTTCCTCACAAAAAATGAGTACCTAAGGACTTCCCTCGTATAGGACGTCAAATTGAGGTTCCGTGTCTGGGGAGAGCCTCACCCCACGCGCGATAAACCCACCACACCTTTCGAAAAAGATAAGGGGTATGCCCCGGTGTGTGAAGGTGCCTTGTCTGCAGTCTGTGATTCACTTTAAATCACCCGAATGGAGGCCTGGCGAACCTCCGTCTCGTATTTACTTCATTTACCAGGACTCAACGTACGCTTATGATTATGATGTCGCCCTCCCCTTACTATTGGTAATTCTCTATTAGACTATAATTGGCAGGTACGAGGGGCATTCAATAAGTAATGCCCCTGACCCACTTCCAGTTGTCTGATCTAAATGAAATTTTGCATGTGTAATGAGTCATATCTCTATGGGTTATGTTGCAAAAAACAGCTCTGAACTAATTGTGGTTACTGATTTACTGGTGTTTGAACTGAGTCAGGTGTGAAATGGACCAGGTGTGAAATGGAGCAAGTTGAGTGTCGCACAGTGATCCGGTTTTTGTATTTGAAAGGACGCACACCAAAGGGGACTTTTGATGAAATGAAAAAAAACTTATGGTGATAATGCCTCATCATATGACCTTGTAAAACGCTGGCATCCTGAATTCAAACAAGGCCGGAAGTCTGTGGAAACAGCTCCCAGACCTGGTCGTCCCTCTTCTGCCATTGATGAGGCATCTGTCGGAGGACCAACCTGGGATGTCCTACAAGAACGGTGTCCAGAGCTACATCAAATGATGGGAGGAATGCAAAACTCTGGGTGGTTCCTATGAAGAGAAAGACTAATAACTGTGCCAAGTTTCATTAATCTCCTGCATTGGGAAATGGGTCAGGAACATTACTTATTGAATGCCCCTCGTATATCGTGTGGGACGGTGTTGGGGGTGGGGGTGGTGTGATAGCATGACTGACACAATAGTGTCATATGCACTGCTTGATACTCGCTATCACTACATCACCTGTGGCTTAAGTACCTGCTTTGTTACAAAGTACAGGCGACTGATTTGATTACCGTTCAGTGTAACAGTTTCCCATCATCCAATCCCCCTCAATAAGGTCAACCCCGTACTGAGTAGTGCTGCAGTTCCTTAGGTAATTATAAACACTGACAGCGAGCTCTATGTGGGGTGTTACACAAATATGTCAGGGGAAATTTAGTAAAGGTAGCTGTAGGTAGTACCAAGGACGTTACATCCTTGGTCGTACCATAGCCTTTTTAAAGGGTCATTCCACTCCAGAAGGGAGTGTTATTTTCCAATAGATAACGTATCAATTAATACATAATCAGACGTTGTGGGATTCCACTTGTGGTGAATTACGCGATGTATGTTTTGTGAAACAATATGACACTCACTAAACCCATGCAGACCCTACGCGTGCATTCTCTATACGTATAGACACTTCCTTTATCGTGCATATTTTTGGAATATATTAGGAAAACTAAGCACACCAAGAGGGTCAATTGCTCAGTAGATATCATAGAACACAGAGCAAGAAGAATTTTTCTTAGCGCTCCTGAAATATGATTGTAACCTAGCTATAGTCTGGCATTGCCAGGCATATAGAATTGTATTTAGCCATATATTAGAGGTTCCTAAGGGAGTTTAGTAGAAGACTGAATCCTTTTTGATGCGCGTGGGGCTAATGGGTATTTTATCGAATAATGTGAAGTAGTATGCATTTATTACTTCCTAAATTGATATTCATCAGAAAATAGTTTCAATATATAACACTCCCTTCTGGAGTATAATGCCCCTTTAAGCCCACAAAGGCCGTGGTTTTTTTATCCACTGTATCTAGAACACGCTATTGGAAGTCCATCATTCTCCTTCAATAGCGTTTTACCTCCCCCAACTGAAGTCAGGAACCGATTTTTACACCCGGGTGGAGTAGTGAGGACAGTCGTTTTCCAAAGAATACAAGATCGGAAACATAACAGGATTTGAATCCAGTACCTCCTTATTCTGGACCAATTATAAACATCATTCATTCACGTTAACCCCACTACATGTATACCAGGGTTAGGATATGGTAGAATAAGGGATTCTACCCGAAGAAATTATTATCAGAGAACTGTTATTGTTATTGGGTGGGCCGACTACTCCGTCTTCGTAGCCCGGTGCTGAACCAGAAAAGAGTTGTCACAATGTCCAGGTGGTCCTTATGTTATGTAGAGTTAGTATCTAAATTAGTACAGGTTTGACTGTACCAAACTCACATTAAGCCTAGGTATTCTATTTTCCAGTACACCTGTGCTAACACTAAAACGTTGTTTCCTGTTCAATCTCGTATCAAGTAGATCTTTAATTAGAGAGTGGACAAGTTGGCAATGAATAGAGACAGGTGGCCTTTCATTTGCCACGTTCGGTAGCTTAATTTTGTTTGACTTTGGATCACCTATTTTATTCAACACATGTGTTCATTTCATTTCATAGCGTATAGATGCAGTTTGATTGTATCTTTATTTTTTTACTGTTGTTTTTTGTTAAAACATAAGTGAAGTCCGTCTTTTCCGTAAGGGCGTGGTCACATATTGTACATCGTGCGATCGTCGTACAATCGCTAACTTTTGGAGGACAAAAATGTACGTCTCCTGCAAAGTTCCACTGTCTTGGAAAAAGATTCTATTTTGGATCCATGTCGATGGTTGGTTCTGTCATACCCCCCTCACATTAGGCGAAAATCGATCGGACGACGAGTCTGCGAGCTCTAAATTACGAGGAGGTATGACCCTGACGGGAAGGGGGGGACTCTGCCATTTCTTCGTCGGCAGCAGGGTCCTGCCTCTTCGTAATTTAGAGCTTGCAAACTCGTCCGATCGATTTTCGCCTAATGTGAGGGGGGTATCACGGCTTTAAGCTTGAAAATCTAATGGCATTAAAATCGTACGATGATCGCACGACCTATGTGACTGCGCCCTTACAGCTGAAGCTTCGGTACTTTGGCGGCGACGTTTTTAGAAATACGTGGCGGACGTGGCCTCCCTAAAAAGCGTACGGACAAATTGTACGTAAGTTGTTAGTTGTGCCCTTAGCTTAACTCTGGTCTAACAGCGAGGCCACATATAATTCTCGTACGTGTAATTTTCTACCTTTTGATACACAGCTGATATCACGCAGAGGTTTAAATCCCAACTGATGAGCGTCTAGCTAGCATCCTAAAAAAACGTCGTGCCGAAAATGCCCATTTGGAGCTCGCAAGCACGTCGACCGAGCTCAGTTCTTAATTTGTGCCGAGGGCTTTAATGATAGAGGTTTGCACAGTGCTTCTCTTATATCAGTATCACAGTGATGAGGCGATACTGTTTGACCTCATTACCCCTGAGGAGTGAGAAAGGCACACCTCGGAATCAACTACTGAAGAAACCGATTCAGATTACAATGTTGACACAGGCCTTAGCTCTGTGTAAATCAGAAAGCCTGGGTCAACATGTGTGAGAAAACCTGTTACTATGCAGTGGTGATACCCCTGTTACATTTGGCGGACGACGATTCTGAGGCAATCGCCCGAGCCTCGCTTATAAGAATATCTTTATTGCACACAATTGTACAAGGTACAAAGTATGGCTTATATGTAACAGGGACGGTTTTCAGTTGAAAAATACGCGCAACCCTCTGGCGATCTTAATATAAATTTGCTCGATCTTCCATTGATATGCCCGAAGATCGTGGATAATGTGACAAGGGTATTAGGCCCTCTTTCCACTAGACGGCGATCGCGCTGCGCTCTCACTGCGACCTATTAAATAGGATCTGTGTAACCTTCGCATTCACAATGGGTATGCCATACAGAACGTAAAAGTGTGACTGAGAAGACAACAAAACACAGAAAGTGTAAAAAGATTCGATTATTTTCTATACAATTCGTTGAGTGATATGTCAAATTTGAGGTTGCAGAGAGAGCGCGGCAAGAGCGCCTTCCTTAGTGGACTACCACTATTAGCCTCTATCAGGCTCCGCGGATCGCTGGTCAAATACAGTCAAACCTGATTATAGCTGCCACTCAAGGGACTGGAGAAATGTGACCACTGTACAGAAAATATTGATCAATTGACCACGAGCAATAAGCTACATATGATTTCAGTACCCACTAATATTTACCACCAAGTAACATTGTCTCGATCGTCTCAAAATTCAACTGACCATGTCAAAGTCAAAACCACCGAAAATTATTCATGTTGCCATGCGCAATGTTGGTAAATTCACGAACAAAGACTTGCACTCTAATGTTCAAGGCACGCAAACTACGATTTTAGTCTCGGAGCAGGGTAACATGCGACCGCGATATGGTTGTAAAAGGCAGCGTTTCTGTATCTAATGGACCGAATTCGAAAATAGTGTGGCCGTGGCCTAGCGGCTTGAATATGCACTGCAGTACATATCATTGGCGAGACCTGTGGCCAAGCCCAGCGACTGATGACGGTACTGCAGATAATAATCATTGGCCATATGCATTGCGTGGTGCGAAGAAGCTGCATTTCCCGAATACTTCGGTCAAGAACACTATTTTACCCCTACTATTCTTTATGTTTGGTTTTATTTGTATGTATTTGTTACCTTCGCCAAGAAGGTTATATTTTGGGTAGCGTTTGTATGTGTGTTTGTTTGTTTGTTTGTTTGTGTGTAGAAGACCAGCATAACGCGAGAACACCTGGATGGATTGGCAGGTCTTGGTGAGACCCCGGAACGATTAGATTTTGGGTCACCTAGCGGCTTGTTTGTATTGCATACCCGGTAAACCGCCTTATGATGTAACACACCAGGTTTGTACTGACAGTACAGGCTACATATCAAAACAGATTTATTTGATCCACTCACACCGGGAAGGAACCCTACTCTTTTCGATAAGTGCAGTGCTCGATGTGTGGCTCTCCTCAAACACGGGACCTCCATTCAACATCCTATCTGTGTGATTTTCCTTACTGAAGCAATGTACTCATTTTCACCTGAATGAAGTGAGCAAATTCGTGTGTTAAGTAATTTTCCCAAGGGCACAACGTCGAGAACATGTCAGGGGGTTCGAACCCAGAACCTCTGGTCTCAATGAGACTTAATATATATTTTGTTCCTTACACAGAGTCGACCTACACAACAGATACAGTGGTAGACGGAGAAACCATCCACTTAGAGATTCTTGACACAGCGAGAAAGGTAAGAAGAAGAAACAAATCACATGTAATCTAGATCTATATGTATGTTACCATATATGTTATTTCCAATTTAGCACTCACTATAACAGACTACATCGTGTTTTACCACTTAACGAAATGTTTGGTAAGAGATTAAAAGAGTAATTATTCGAGTGCATTACTTTCTATCTTTAAATGTCAGCAAAAAAAAATATGTTAAACTCTCTTCATTTTAGCATCAAAACGAAAAGGCGAGTCTGGAGGCTTCCATCAAGTGGGGAGATGGCTTCATCATCATGTACTCGGTCACGGACAGGTTTGTTTGTTTTGTTTTTGTTTGTTTGTATGTTTGCTTGCATAACCGTTAACTGTTTTGTACAGTAGGTACACCTGCGTGAGACTGACTGTGAAGTTTGATCTACTCACACCGGTATTGTATAGTGGACCGGATGTTGAACCTATTGGAAAATGAACAGATTATATGATCAGGCATTCACACGTTTTGGGGCTTGCCGGTCGAGGAAAATAGCAAGAACGAAGTAGAGTCTATAGTCATTTCTACCAAGGTTTACAGCCAATCGTACATAGGCAGTTATCCTTGCAGGATTTTAAAACGCCAGTGGGAGTCGAATACACCACAAAAAATATTTCTTTGTAGCGAAATGGACAATTGTTTTGAGTATCGTCCATTCACAAGTTTTTACATACTGATTCAGGTCCAGTTTCAGGTCCGGACCTGATCATCTGGACCTGAACCGGACCTGGACCGGAATTTTCTGTACCGGTACCCAGCCTAGTCCTAACCATAAGACCACGTTGTCATTTTTTCAGGGAGAGTTTCTCGGCCGTGAAGCGGATCAAGAGGTTAATAGACGCCGCTAAGGAGACCCTGGGCATCCCGGTGATTATCGTGGCCAACAAGCGGGACCTGGACCGGAGCAGGACCGTCCGGTGTGCCGAGGGGCAGGAGCTGGCAGGGGAACTATCCTGTCCTTTCTTTGAGGTTTGTTTGTTTGTTTGTTTGCTTGCTTAAGCCTTTATATCTTCGCGAAAACTCAAATTACCCAAACGGCCTTTTCGAGCATGGTGAAATGGCGAAAGGCCCACAAAAGAGTTTGAATTCCAGCGACTTCTTTGATCTTGGTTTCAAACATATGGCTGTTTCACATTTCACAAACAAAGCAATGGGATGTTCGGTAAAAAAAATGTAGGTTTCTTCGCAATATGCCAATAAACGTTCTACAACTTATGATCCACTCCTCGCCGAGTCACGTAGTCTATCTGCATAATGTTGCATCACCATTGCTTATTTCTGGACAAAGGAGTTGGACTAAGTTCAATCTCTATGTTTAGAAGTTTATTAGAGTTATAGAAGTTTATTAGATTTAGAGTCCAATCTTGATCCAGAATATCTTCAAATTTGTTGATGTTTTTTTTTTACAGATTTCCGTGGCGGATGGATACGACAGCGTGGCCAGTGTGTTCAGCAGATTAATCCGCGAGGTGAAGTGTGAGTTCCTGAAGCATCTGGAAGCCATGGAGAAACGCTCCAAGATTCTCAACATGAGGAACGTTCTCTTCCGGCGCAGGCGCAGTAAGACGCAGTGATGAGGTCACTATTTTCCGTGACGTCACTACAGTGATGACGCCACTAGTTTCCGTGACTTCATTCGTGGATGTTTCCAGTCATCATGGTCCGCTTAACATTCAAGGCACAATTTTCACAAAAACACACCACTTCCTACGCTTTGCAGCCGTATTATATTGGCCTTTAATGCCATTTCACAGTAAATAATGAGAAATGTAAACTCATACCTAGACCCTCGAAACCCTTTCGTCACTTTTTGTAGCGCACTACTACTGGAAGAACTGGGGTGTGCATCGTAAAAATTACGTATTACTTGAACTCTTGGCACATCGTACAATTTGCTTCCCAAAATCTTCATAGAAAAGGTCATCAATGGCTATCTTGGGTCGTAGTTGACGTCTTGGTTTAGTTTTCCATATTTCTTTACCAGAGAACTTGTAAATATTATACAGGGAAAGCAGTAGTGGAAATAGACCACATGATTATTAGTGAATGTCAACAATAAATTCAGAAAGAAGTAAATTATTCCTAGGAATCTACGTAAGAATTTCCAACCTTGTATTTTGGTCCCATAATTTATAACAAAAATGTTGCGTATTCATGTTACACAGTTTACGTAAAGAAGTCAAACTCTTTAAATAGTTTAAATGTAAATAGATTTAGAACGTTTTAATCTATCTATATTCTTTGTTAAGTATACAATTAGGCATACCACTTCTCTACTTTAATTGTTTGCAACTAGCCTTCGGGCCTCAGCTTCAAATAAACCATTATCATTATCAATATGTAGTTTCTTCGCTCAATACTTCCATGCACAATCAGACGTTGTACATGTGTTGATATATAAAGTGTTTTCGTGTTCCACATGTGTTATTTTTCTGTATAGTAATTTAGCGTCACTGTCGTAGGAAACAACGTAGTTAGCTAGCCTGACTTAAATCGCGCTCCTAGCGGCCGGCCTTACAATTGCCACCATGTACACCAGCCAGCGAGAGATTGTGTAAACACAGACTACGTACGTCGTTATCCGTCGTACAATGTTTATGTTATAGAATTTTTAAATAAGCTGTAACAGAAGCTGTCTTTTCTTTACCCTATCGAAACAAATGACTTTTAATTGTACGACATATATACGACTGTCTTCAGTTTCCCATCGTACGGCAATCGTGCGACGAATGTGACCTGGTAGTTTGAAGTACGAAAACAATTGAGACAGTGCTTGTAACTGTACATACAATCTGTATTTATTACAATCAACTTACATACGTTAAACTATGATAGGAAAAATTGGTGAATAAAATGATCCAACAGAAAAATAAATTGTGTTAATTTTCATGTTAGATTGAAACATATAATCACGTTTGCGCAGACGTTATTCTTTAGATCTGAGTTTCAAAAGTAACGACATTTCAATGACGTATTGTGTGGATATATGTACCATAGGCATTTCAGAGCAATATTGTCAATCAAGTTAAATTCATTGTACAAACGTCTGTTGACGTGAAATACATTATGAAATAAACATATGTTAGAGAATATCAATAAAACCTATGGTTTCTCATTTAATTCATTCATATTTGTATGGTTAAACAATAAATAGAGGTACGAGTGATTTTTTTTTCTTTTTGGATCTTTTTTTTGGAACAGCTAAAAATGAATTATATTAACCAAACATGCTTCTTGGTGAAATAAAGCATTAAAAAAACAATCAAATAGATGTATATCTTAGCTGTAACTATGAAACCAAAAAAGAACTGTATAATAAACAAAATTTTATCATTTACGTTTACTTACCAAAAGTGCATAAACTGACATGGTACGTGTGACTTACAGGTAAATAATGCACCAGATCAAATTTAAAGATTAAGATTATGTTGTTAATAGAATTTTTCATCAAGCAGTGACTACTTTTCAAAGGTAAATACACGTACCTCCAAATTTTCGATGGCTATCAGTCCATCTTGTTCACGGAGGGACCAAGTTCTCGCGAGAGTTAATTGCGAGAATTAGGTCGAGACGGAGTAAGGGTAAGGGAGCACGTCACCGGAACGTACTGCGCCTGCGCAAACCCTGGTGGTTTGGGGCTTGGTTTGGTCAACGTTGCATTGAAATCCCGCTTGTTGCACAGTATATGTCAGAGACATGGCTTCATGTAAAACGTACACGGGATTTTACCCTTATATACGCACGTACTTTCTTAAATGCGGCCCTTTTAGTAAACCGGGGGTTTAGCAAGGTTTAGCATGTCTATACTTTTCGCGCAGGCGCAGTACGTTCCGGTGACGTGCTGGGTAAGGGGCAGAAGATTCACGCAAGTCTCGACCTAGTCCTCGCAACTCTCGCGAGAACTAGGTCACTCCGTGAACAAGATGGACTTATAGCCATCGAAAATTTGTACGTGTGTTTACCTTTGAAAAGTAGTCACTGCTTGATGAAAAATTCTATCAACTGTGTACATAGGTGACTAATGAATCTCTTCAACGATAAGATTACGTAAATTTGATTAATTGCAAACGACACAAGACTGCAAGTGACGACAAAGGTTTATAATTTTGAACTCCTTTTTTATGCAGCGAAGAGTATTTTTTACGAATTACGTTCTTGAACACTTGTTTGTCCTCTGTTAGCGTTTCTGTTATTCCTAATCATATAGGGTTCATAAAACCCTACTAACTATTGAACCGTGTAGAGATAACTATGCTAGGTGACAAGATGGGACCGCGTGATATACACTGCCAAAAATGATTTTTTCTTGTTTTGCTTACCCCATGAACAATTCTTATATGAAGAAAATATTCTTGCAGGAAGAAAATGTAGAATAAAATTCAAGCAAAACGAGAAACTACATTTTTTTTAGAGACTGAATCAAAATCTTCTTCTGTTTTCTTATAACGCAAGAAAAAAAATCTAGAAATTCGTGCTTTTTTCTAACCAGATTCAACACTTAAGAAATACAAGATTTTCTTTCTTCCTGGACGATTAATTTTCTACGACGAAGCAAAACAAGACAAACAAGAAAAAGCATTTTTCAAAATACAAGAAAACAAAATCTCAAATCGTCTCAAAAGCTTAACAAGCAAAAATTTGCTTGCCCCATGGACAAGCACATTTTTCTAAGATTTCTTGAGGACAGAATAATTTTCTTCCTGAAAGATAAATTTTCTGTAAGGAAGCAAAATAAGATAAACGAGAAAAAGCATTTTTGGCAGTGTGATACTATGAGTAAAGTATTCTTTACAGATAAAAGAACTGGGGCCTTGATAATCGAGACTGTATACTTTACAAATGTACTTATGGATGTTGATAATAATTTTCTCTCATTACCATATATATTAGCTATTTTGAATTGCTTCAGGAAAATTCACAAGAAGAAACGGTCACTAGACTGACGGGTATACAGTCTCCATTGAAAAACTTATTTCTTAGAAGTCGAACTCAATCTAAATATATTTTCTGGTTGTAAACAGGAGAGTTATTTCTGCATGAAAGCTCTCACGAGTTTGTGGTGTGGCCTGACTCAATAGGCCCACCGTTGCCTAATGAAAGAAAATCATGATGTACACTTCAATGGACAATTTGGAACCATTCTGAGCTGAGATGTAAAATCCAGCTGACGTTATTAAACAGAAGTAGTACGCAAGCGTAGTACGTACACGCCCGAGCTTGGCACGCACATCAGAAGAGCGCATTCTTCTGAAGAGCGGCGAACATTCCAGACTGCTCAACTACAACTTTGGACTCGTTCACAACACTTGAAAAATCGAAGATGCCGATTCGCTGGATTGACGTTGTGATCCTGGCGTGTATCTTGCTTTATCTAGTTAGTCAATCTTCAGGTATGAAAAATTATTTTGTATTCCTCTTTACTCCACTTTGCTCAAGTCAACAAATAACTTCATTTATACCCCTTTCACATTATCCACGACCTTCGGGCGTATCGATGGAAGACCGGCCATATTTAAGATCTACAGAGGGTCTACAACGTATTTTTCACCTGACCGTCCCTGTCACATATAAGCCATACTTTGTACCTTGTACAATTGTTGTGCAATAAAGTTATTATTATAAGCGAGGCTCGGGCGATTGCCGCAGAATCGTCGTCCGATTGATTTTCGCCAAATGTGATAGGGGTATTAGTTTCATCATACGAAGACGGGCACAGAAACTTTAGATACGCATAACCATCCACTATTTGAAACTCTGTATTGCCATCCGTCCTTTTGGATGTCGCCATGATAATGGATGAGAAGATACCCAACACACTTTTCGAAAAAGTAGTGGCGAACCTGTGAGTTTACGTTTGGGTGATAACACGGACCGTGGCGAGACCGCTTCGCCGTCTGGAGTCCTATTAAATGTGTAGAAAAGAATACCTCCGAATTGGGAGCTACTACTACTGGTAGGAACTCGATTGATCTTTTGCAATTCAAAATTTTCAAATTAGTATCTTCAGTAGGAGATCTTTTTTTCAATATTGGGCCAACATTCGTAGGGGAACAAGAATTATCTTTTAACAGTTGAATGCATAAAGTGACAAGTTCAATTGCTCTTACCTCTCCATACCATACTTTTGATTCCAGGTGTATAATTTTGTACTTTCATGAGTCATTCTAAGTTGAACAGGGAACCTGTCACGCACAATGATATTGCAAAACTTGTAGATATATTTATTCGAAACACTATATTGTATCTATGTTGTGGGTTCTTTTCAAAAATAGTCTAGCGTTTTTTCTTTGTCATAATCCAGCCAAATGGTCTGAAGAAAAAAAGAAATGTGTGCCTCTCAAAAAAATGTTCATTCGCCACCCTCGTAAATAATTTATGATGAAACAAGTACTACAGTGAAACCTGTCTATAGCGGCCACTCAAGGGACTGGTCAAAATTGGCCACTATAGAGAGGTGGCCACTATAGAGAAAATGCTGATTAATTGACCACACACAATAAGTTTTGGTACCCATTGATCTTTATTCACATAATACAGTACTGTACATGTACTGCAATGATTGTTACACTATATGTATTAAGAAAACATAAAGGCTAAATAAAAGTTTTAAATGGGAACTATATGCCTCCAGCTGTCTTGCCGAATGCATGCCGGACCCTTAGATCAGCAGTCCGCGTGGCCGTAATCGGCAGTGTTTCTGTGTCTGCGGGACCGGAAATCGTGTGGCTGTGGCCGCGTTGGACGGGTGGCCGCTAAGCCTATTTCTTAATCCAAGGGACCGACGAAAAGTGGCCACTATGGCCAGGTGGCCGGTATGCAAAGGTGGCCGCTAATACAGGTTTGACTGTATATGTATACTCCTGTAAAACAAAGGGAATTGAAAATACAGCATATTTGGGGGGTAATTGACTCTTTTTTTCTTCCAGTCATTTTTGTTTTCACCAACATGCTATTATTTTGAGCCTGTTCTTTGTATATCTTTATGGTTGATTTTTATCAGGTATGGATACGCAGAAATCTACAGATAAAATCATGTAAATACAATAGACTCACTCTGTAGCCATAAATTATTCAGTTGGAAAGTTAATCGAACTGCCTTTCCTTTGAAAATAACAAATTGCTCATTTGCCTCACATCATTGGTTGCCATGTAACCATGAAAACATTGACTACAACATACGATACAGAACACAATATAGATTTTCCACCCGTCGATTTTCCAAGACCATTCCGCAAGGCATGATAATGAATACCTTAGCAAAGAAGGTTATAATTTGTGTAGCGTGTGTATTCAATTGTTTGATTGATTGTGTGTGTGTGTGTGTGTGTGTGTGTGTGTGTGTGTGTGTGTGTATGTGTGTGTGTGTGTGTGTGTGTGTGTGTGTGTGTGTGTGTGTGTGTGTGTGTGTGTGTGTGTGTGTGTGTGTGTGTGTGTATGTGTGTGTGTGTATGTGTGTGTGTGTGTGTGTGTGTGTGTGTGTGTGTGTGTATGTGTGTGTGTGTGTGTGTGTGTGTGTGTGTGTGTGTGTGTGTGTGTGTGTGTGTGTGTGTGTATGTGTGTGTGTGTGTGTGTGTGTATGTGTGTGTGTGTGTGTGTGTATGTGTGTGTGTGTGTGTGTGTGTGTGTGTGTGTGTGTGTGTGTGTATGTGTGTGTGTGTGTGTGTGTGTGTGTGTGTGTGTGTGCGCGTGTTTGTAGAAGACCAGCATAACTGAAGAACGTCTGAATGGACTGTCTTGATACTTAGTATGCGGGTAGATCTTGATACGACCTTGAAACGATTAGATTTTGGGCTCCCTAGCGGCTTGCTATGGTACTGCAGCGGAATGTCCCGGTTTGATATCTCGAGTTTTGGACGTGCTACGACCGAGTATTAGATAGTTCTTGTGGCAGAGAGGAAGTGGAGTATATATAAAAAATCGGTGGACCGAATGTTGGACCTATTGGAAAATGAACAGATTATATGATCAGGCATTCACACGTTTGGTGGCTTACCGGTCGAAGAAAATGAGGACGAAGCAACGTAAAGTCTGTAGTCATTTCCAACAAGGTTTACAGTCAATCGACAGAGGCATAGCCTTGTAGGATTTTAAAACGCCAATGGGAGTCGAATACTCCACAAGAAAAGAGATTTCCTTGCGAAATGGACCATTGTTTTGAGTATCGTCCATTCACAAGTTTTCACATAAGGAATGAGGTCCAGGTTCAGGTCCGAACCTGGACCTGATCCTCTGGACCTGAACCGGTCCTGGACCTGAATTGTCTGTACCGGTACCCACCCCTAGTCATGACAATTGATATGCATTAACCCTACTCTAGCTTGGTTAGACCCCATCTTGAATATGCTAGTGCAGCATGGGATCCTCACCATAAAGACCTCATCTCCAAACTAGAAGCGGTCCAAAAAAGAGCGGCCAGATTTGTTTTTAATGCACCCAACTGTCCAAATTCTCAGTCAAGCGCCACTAAACTAGTCTCGGACTTGGGATGGGATACACTCAAAAACAGAAGAGCAGCCAACAGACTCACCATCCTCCAGAAATCTAGACAAAGTCTCCTAACCCTGCCGGTTAATTCCTATTGGCAGCCGAACCCAAGGAGAGAGAGAGAGAGAGAGAGAGAGAGAGAGAGAGAGAGAGAGAGAGAGAGAGAGAGAGAGAGAGAGAGATTACATTCTTTAAACTACTTTCAGAGTATTCATCTATCCGGAGACTGACTTCCAAGCACTGATGAATCCCTTCCACATCCACGTCGGGGAATCCACGTCAGTCAACGACAACCCTAAGTGTGGCGGGAATCATGAAGTAGACTCGGGTCAGCCATACACTATCGTGTCATGTATGGGGATGGAGGGACGGTATGTGGGGGTCAGTCTCCCCCAGGAGGGATCAACAGTAAAGCAGCTGGCTCTGTGCGAAGCCGGCGTATATCTGGGTGGGTGTTTGCTGTCTACATTCAAGGTAGCAGAACACAGTATTTCTCCGCGAACCCCGGGGGTCTATGACGCGGGTAGATAAAATAGTACGTATAAAACTGTTGAATGAGTGGTAAACAGCCTTATTTGAGAGGCAGCCAGATATAACCTGTGAAAGTGCACCCTACTATATTTTTTAATGCGTCGAAGCCAGTCACCTTGAGGCCCTTAACTATAGAAATCCCCATAGGCCGAAAACTGTGTTCTGCTACCTTCAACTTTAATGAATTGGTTGGTGTCACTTCCAAGTCACAGAAGTTTTTTTCTTCAAATTCATTATCTTTCTCTCTCACAATTCATTATACTTCATTCGTTTTAAAGATTTGATTCATGGGGGAAAATTGGAATGTCATTTCAACTTTTATTGTATTCTTCGATTGTGCATGACCTTTGAAATATTCATACTGGTACTTAGAAAACATATAGATTATACAAATATATGTATTTTTAAACGTGAAACAAACAGATATATTAGAGACAATTCCGAGTCTTCAAGAGGGTTTTGAAATAATATTTGTAATAAGTTTGAACTATTCTAAGTAAAAGAATATTTCAGTCACAGTCACAAAGAATGGAAACTGAAAGTTTCGACATGTTTGAACCTATCTATATATGTTGGAAACATTGGGAAAGTATTAATACATATAATTCTTTATTTAGAACATCTATGTGTTTCTGTTATTGTTGGAACATGTTCTGAAATGTTCCAAAAATTTGCGTCATTTTTCCCCTCAATTTGCGTCATTTTTTTATTATTAGACTAATCAATATTTTAGATGAAATCTCCTTTTCATCAAAATAAGCTACATTCAATTTTTTTACTGTGGCAACTATTTTATCTAAAATGGCAAACAAAACACAACTTCTTATATGTTTTCGGCCCAATAAAACAACGCAATTGCCATTCTAAACAAAATAGCTCGGAAACAAATGCGACATTCGAATAATCAGGAATCTTTATGACTATGCTGTGGAACCAGGAGGAACAAATATCTGCAGGACAGGAACTTTCAGTCGATTCCCGTTTTGAGTGGTCTTATGTTTACCTTCATCGTCGCCATGGCACGTTTCTAATACCAGCCTCGTTGACATCGTTTCCTTCTATCTGTATGCAGTAGGGGTGGGTACCGGTACAGAAAATTCAGGTCCAGGACCGGTTCAGGTCCAGAGGATCAGGTCCAGGTCCAGACCTGAACCTGGACCTAATTCAGTATCAGTCAAATGTATGTGAAAAGTTGTCAATGGACGATACTCACAACAATGGTACATTTCGCTTCAAAGAAATCTGTTCTGTAAAGTATTCGAACCCCACTGGCGTTTTTAAATCCTACAAGGATAACTGCATCTGCACGATTGACTGTAAAGCTCGGTAGAAATGACTATAGACTCTACTATATTTCGCTCGTGTTATTTTTGTCGACCGGTAAGCCCCAAAACGTGTGAATTTTCCAATAGGTCCAACATCTGGTCCACCGATTTTTTTCAGGTCCGGTTTTTATCTGGACCGGTACAATAAGAAAAATCGGTTTTGTACCGGTACACCGTACCGGTACCCACCCCTCGTATGCAGTATCTTTAATTTATGTGTATGTAGTGTGTCCACCATCGTTGCCCCCAACTGAAGGCTGGGGCGGCACGAGGGAGAACGCCTGGCCAGGATACACGGCCGACTTCGGGTGTTACACAGGGTACAGCTTGGTTGGCTCCTCGGAACGAACATGTCAGAACTATGGGACCTGGAGTGGAACTTCAACAACATGCATAGGTAATGTTGAAATGTTAAAACTTTGAAACGTTTATGAAGTTTAGACATCCAGGTAAACAATAATCAAATACAATATTCAATCTCTACAACTGGAGATTTACTTCTGGACGTTTGGTGTGACATCCATCACTCTTCTTCAGCGTCACTAGAATGACCTGGCAGAACGCGTCCGGAAGTAAATATTTTTTAGCCTGATATAGAGATTGAATTATTTTTTAAGTAAGCTTTGAGTATTTATACACTAGATGTAAATCACTTTATATACATGAGTATTGAAAGACCTCCATCAACTACTAGTCAGCAATCAGAAACGTTTCATTTCATGTTAGATAACATAGATTTAGATTTATATTCTAAAATAGAATCAGATGATTTATTGAGTACTTTTGGAATATATATATATATATATATATATATATATATATATATATATATATTTATATACATAGATAGATATATTGTACGTTGTACGTTCAACTTTTCTAATATTTTCGAATTTTGATTTTATTTTCTTTTTGAAACACATAAAAAATTATGTGTTAGATTTGACTGAATTTTCAAAGTAATGCATTTTCATTCATGAGCAAACTACTGCCTTTTAATGTATTAAGTCGTTTTGTTGTCAGATATTGATGAGTGTGCCACAGCAAACGGAGGTTGCGCACAGTTCTGTACTAACACCATCGGCAGCTTCTACTGCTTCTGTGCAACTGGCTACAACCTTGACGTGGATGGGTTTGTCTGCCACGGTAAGTTAGTAAAGGGCTTTTCATATGTCTGAAATACATATTATTAAGAATAATTCTATGACGCCGCCCGTTTTTTTTAATACAGTACAGTACCATAGAAGCCGTTTAATTGCATAGATGTTAGTCTTGATTTCTTATGTATGTAGAAGCCGCTTAATTGCACACCCCATTTGCCTGCGCACTTCGTGCAATCATCCGAATTGTGCAACAAAACGAAGTTACTAGTATGCAGCTGGACCGCATCAACACGGGATTTTGGGATTTAGTGCAATCTACAGAAGTGTGTGATTATCCGTTAAGCAATTAACTGGCTTCTACTGTATATCTTTTAAGATTCATCACTTTTCAAAATAATTCTTGTTGATCACAATTAAGGTCTCTTTAATGTCCCGAAGTTGTGTGGCTATCTAATGATATTTGTTTCTATACTTATATCTAAAAAGCTCAATGGGTAGCTACTAGCTAGGACTAACATAATGATAAATTCACATTTCATATTTCTATGATTTTGATATGTTTTTTAATGGAATGTTTGTCTTCTTACAGGATTTGATCCCGTTTCTCATCTGTCATGTATGTCTGCGACAACAAAGTCCATTTCTGTCAACTGGACCAAGCCGGTTGCTGACATAAATGGTTACGATATAATGTACATTCCTGAGGCTGGTAAGTTTTCTTATCGTTTTTCTACATAACCTTATTGCATTATAGATTTTCATTGGGTAGCCTTTGGTACAGTTTTGGCGAGGTAAACTGAAGTCCAGGCTCAGGATTTTTTGCGCCATCTTGTTTTGGGGTCATAGGGATGGGAGCTCTCTGATTGGTCAGGAGGATGTCTCCAGAAAAAGAGACATTCTCGACTGCAAAATAGAAGTTATAGATCTTCTTTTTGCTAGTTTCCTATCAGCACAGTGGCACATTTGTTTGTTTTTTGTTGTTGTTGTAGGGCTCTATCAGCCCACCCTGATTACGTCTTTCCGGAATCGTGACGTCACTAATGCAACCACATCCGGTTTGATCAGTGGGGTGCAGTACTCCTTCACTGTTCTTGCATTCGGACTGTGGAATGACAGCGCCAACGCTAGCGTAGCATGTGTAACTGGTAATAGAAAAGAATAATTCTACATTTCCAACATCTTTCTTCTCATTTTTATCTTATCCATGAATGATTTTATTGCACGCACATTTTTATTGGCTCACAAAAATAGCTGTGTGAAGCATGATTGTTTGGAGTAATTTAACAAACAATCACTGCATTTGTGACTTAATGAGAAAGAAGTATATCTCTAAGTCCATCTTAAATTTCGTTACAATACCCACGGATAAATGTGGATACGATTTTGTTTCATTTCATGTTAGATAATATACTGTAAATGAAGAAATGTTCGCGGTTTTCGCGGTGACCACTTCACCGCGACCTTAAAACCACGGCCAACATTTTTCTATTATCATGGTATTAGACTGCAGTCTATGGTGTTACCGCGGACTTAAATCCACCGAGAAAAGTCATTTTTTCCACTATCGCGAAAGTAAATCCCAGCGAACTTAAATGCATTTACAGTAAATTAGAGGTGGATTCTAAAATAGAATCAAATGGTTTATTTATTAGTGGAACATACCGCTTTGTACGTTCAACTTTTTATAATGTTTTCTTAACTATGCACGATGTGCCTTTCTTTTTGAAAGAAACATGTGTTAAATTTGACTGAATATCACATATATAAAAAAGTTTTATGTTTATACTGTAACCATGTTTGTTTCAACATTTCAACAGAAATGCCGCCTGCTACAAACATCAGTGTCAATCATGTCAACGAGAAGTCGGCTTTTGTCCAATGGGAACAGCCTGTTGGGGCTGCTGTGATTGGCTACAAGGCGTGGCTGATTGACAGGGAAACCATGTTCACAGTTACCACTCAGTACCTGGCCGAGTCAGCGACCACGGCTACCTTCACTTCTCTAACACCTGCTACAGAGTACGCGGTGAAGGTAACCTGTATCAGTTTGGTCATCGAAGGACCACAAGCTGAAGTTCTCCTTGTAACAGGTCAGATTCGATTTTTTTTACTTTCGCGATATTAATTTAAAAAAGAATATGGAAATTTGAATCCATTTGAATTCCTTTGAATACTTTGGAAACATCTTGAAAGAGATCCTACAAAAATCTCTTTATCTGCCATATTTTTAAACTGAGGGATTCTTTCACTTTTAGAAATATTTACAAATAATGGCAAACCTCCCAAAATGGTCGAGTTAGCTTATTGCCCCCATAAAAGTTAGCCCCATTTGCCTGCCTGGTATATTTTTAGATTTTCAAACTACAAGGGAATATTTGTATTTAAAGAATTTGATTATTTGGGGGCATAAAGCTTACACATACATTCAGAAGCAATCTATAGTTTTGCATAATAAATTAAGATAGTAAGCATTTGTATTTTTCATGCATATCACTGCTACCCTTCAATGTCAAGTATCATGCCATCTGAACGCCTTTCTACAAATAAATCATCAAAGTCTGTATTGAAATTGCAGATACGGATCCTCCACGGCAGCTGTTTGTAGACGACATAACGTACACAACCTTGGTTTTGTCCTGGATCCCACCGGTTGCCAAACTGACGGGTTACGAACTGACATACAGCAGGGCAGACTTCCACAGGAAGCGGCGATCTCTCGGTTCTGTCAATCTCCCTGGTAACATCAGGAGCTTCTTGCTACAAGGACTTGTCCCTTCTACTCAATACACCATCAGTTTGGCGGCGGTCAGTAAAGCAACCAACTCGAGTAAAGCAACCAACTCAACGGCTATCACAGGTGCGTTTGTGTGTAAGACCGTAAAGTATAACGCTAGTTCACCTTTATCCACTGGTAACCTATATCCGTTGTTTTTAAAACCAGGGTATCTCTGGAGATCGCGTCTACGGGTGCTGCAATATGTTGAAAATAACTGGAACAGTTTTAAACTATTGCAATTAGAAACCACCATGTGTTGACTTTATGTCCCTACTATCCTGTTTTTTAAAAACAACGGATATACGTTACCCCGCGGATAAAGGTGAACTAGCGTTACTATGATATTGGCGTTATCTTTACACAAAGAAAATAACTTTGTCTTACAACTTTTTGATCGTCATTTGATCGTCAACTATGTAAATCCTGGGTATATAATGACTAAAGATATCTCTTGTCGTTGGGTTTTGTTGCGGTCCCAAACGTTAATAACTAATACCTAGGTTTTCCATAAGAGGAGTGGATTTATTAACGTAACGAGCATCTTAGTTATGAAAACTCACGAAAAAGCATATTTTATGATCCTTATCTATTACAAAGAAAAAATATTTTGACACCAATTTTACTGAAACAAACTAGGCTACTTACTTCTGATCATGTACCCGACCAGCATACAATATTTATCACATTTTTCTTATTAACAACTGCGAACTACAGAAGAACTCTGTAAGTTCGTCTTTACATGTTTTAACAATAGATAAGAAGCATGTAGAAATATAGACGTAAGAAGAACATAGAATAGTTTACCTATCACACTTATTGCAAGTAACTTTTTATTGCATTTAGTCCCTAACGGGCATGAATTTGCAATAAACCTCATTGCCATTGTCATTCTCAGTGTCATTGTCATTTGTTGTATTACACCAGGTACCGATCCCCTCTCTGAGTTGAAAGTGAAAACCGCTGCCTCCACCTGGATGCATGTGGTGTGGACTCCACCAGCTGCTGATGTTGTCTACTATGATATCGAAGTCTCCGAACCTATAATACAGAAAGAGATGCATTTCAGGTAATGAGTAAAAATGAATAAAAATGAATAAAAATGATTAAAAATGAATAAAAATGAATAAAAATGAATAAAAATGAATAAAAATGAATAAAAATGAATAACAATGAATAAAAATGAATAAAAATGAATAAATGAATAAATGAATAAATGAATAAATGAATAAACCAATGAATGAATGAATTAATCAATCAATCAATCAATGAAGGTATAAGGGAAACGCCCAATGTCATAATCTTCCATTTTTTTAATTTTATAATTTCATAACGATGTTCACCTTCTTTTGTATATCCCCAAACTTAACGGAATTTAACATAACAGAGCTTTTCCCAATGTCGAAGTACACTATCCGGGTCGCAGCCGTCAGCATCTATGGATACAGTGAACAAGCTGTGACCTTCGGTAGTACTGGTAGGTTAAAACTCGCTTTCATAAATATCTATGATATCTATGAAAATAAGTAAATATCGTGTGTACTACATATACACATTTAATACAATTGTAAGGTCAAATATGATTGCATTTTCTGTGTACCTAATCATCCACATTTAAGCGCAACTTTGCAAAAGTGCCTGCATTTTCTGTAATATGCAATATTTCAAAAACTTAATTAAATTATCATTTCAATAATTCATATGGGTGCTAAAACTGTTTTTCTAATTTTCTAACATCTGTGTATCTATCCGTCGATTTACTCACTAGCTATATTTGCGAAAGTCATTAAGCATTTCTCTAAAAGTGTTCCCAAAGACAAGGGTAGACGTACTATGATAGAAATAAAGAATTGATTAAAGCAGGAGAGCATTTTGTTTGTTTCTAGTTGACGTGGTAAGAGATCAAATACTGCCTGTCTCGACGACAACAAACGCCATGCTGACAACGCCCCCTAGCGGGCCATCGACGTTTTGGATCAAAGACTTGACAACTGCTGAGATAGAAGATGGTAAAATAATACTGTTTGTACAAAGACAGTATGTACATTATATAGGAGGGGATTCCTAGACTACAAGATTGCCTTAGAGTCAAAGCATTTGTATCTGAAATGTTTATGACCCGTCAAACACAGAGATTTAAAAATAACACATTTCCTTTGTTTGAAATAAGAATACTACGATAGCTAAAAAATAAATCACTCCCATACAAAATAATTTATTAAATAGATATATTATATATTACATAAATTATTCTATATAAATATCTTATATATATTCAAATGGACAGATCCCACACTGACAACGCATGCCAGTCAGACATCAACATTTCGGCTGGAAGAGCAGACTACTACTAAAATACAAGGTAATAAATATCAAAGTGTACTTTTAAAAGTCGAGATGTCTTTCATAATTTTTACATAATGTCTAAAAATCTAGCTAAAATCTTAGATTAGATCTACAGTCAAAAATTGTAAACACAGTTTGGGTGCTTTTGCCATTTGCATAGTTTGTATATTTTATGGAGGTATGATGTCTTCGAACTCTTGTTTCTGGCCATGTGCCTCTTACCATCGAAAGCAGATCGTCAGGCAAGCATAAAATCCTGATTGACCATGTACCAGGGATACCATTGGCTAACATGTGTCTACAGTTTTTTTCTTGCTTGCATTTCTTGCCTTGTATTCAGAACAGGCAAATTCAATGCGCGCACGGATGTTTGCCATAAATTTGAGTCTGTGTGGTCTTATTTGCTGGACGAAAAACGGCTAATGCTGTCATTACAGGCACGGGTGCAATGACTTTTTCCAAACCGTTGACACAAGGAATGGACAGATTGAAGTTCACCTATTCGCCTCCAACTACAGGTAAGGCTAGGAAACAAATGAAAAATACAACATTGTCTCGAAAATGCAGAATGTTTTCCCCATAGGCCGAGTAAAGAAAAAATAAGGACCTACATCTGCTTAGTTTTGGGGCCTGGCCATTAACATAATTTATTGTACCATTATGCTCGCCCTAGCTTGTAGCGTTGTATGTGAGAAGAAATAAATAAAGGTTACTATCTGCTATTTGCTATCTCAAACCTGTAAAAATTGCTCGTATTAGCATAAACCACTACAGGTGAAACAATATTATGCATGCATTCAAGATGATTGGTGACCGAACTTACAATATTGAAAAACATACAGAAGGTAACATAAAGAAGGTAAAATTATTTTTCCTAAGAAATTAAAAGACTGACAACTTAAGTATACCTTTATATTGTATACATATGCCAGTGATACTATACAATAGGGCATTGTTTAACATATACTAAACTAACAACCGATGTATCAACTTGGTTTCTGACTTAGAATTTGTTTATAAGCTAACAACCAAGCAAAACAAACTCTAATCTCTAAGGTACATATCTCTCTCTCCCTCCCTTTTTATATATTCATATATCTATTTATATTCATATTTAAACATACATTATGCACAATTTGAAACATTTTTTTATCAACAACATAGTTTCATAAATCCTTTCTTCTTCTTTTCGGTATGTAATTGTTGACTGCGTTATGGTATTTCATATGTTATCATTTTATTCACTTTTCAGTTAGAATCAAAGAAAACGAGTCCGAGGATTTTTCTACTCCTGGCACTGTGTTTGTTCCTCTTCAGGCGGTAAAACATTTTCTTTTCGATTCTGTTCTTCTAAATGTATGAGAATTATGGACAAGCTGTTACAACTTTATTGTACGTTGATGCTATTACAAGCAAAAGTATAATTACAAAAGTCTGAAAACTCAAACCTGCATGAAATATTTTGTTTTGTGATGGTGCGTACTGTGTTGTGGGGTTGATATGGTTTGATGATAAATTGTGAGATCTAAAACTACACCTTTCATTTTTATTTCCTATTGTTACACCTACACGTGGCACATATCCCAAATGTGTATATAATGGTTGATTCCATACAGAGGTGACAGAGATGGTCACAGTTACTCTAAGACTTTCTACTAGTTGTTGATCTGTGCAGCCATCAGCTTCACCTTTTACATGTTCTGCTGGGACATATCCCTTATTCACCCCGCACACCCGCTCATAAATTGCACCCAGCTGACTTGCTATCAACTAGGACCACTCTACTAACTAAAGGTCCAAAAGGGGTGTAAATATTTTTTTTTAAACGAACCACAAAACAGCAGCAAACTTCTAATGAGCGCTATAGCACAATGGCTCACACATTCCATCCCCATAGCAAAGGAAATCGCAATCCATTCAGAGGTTCTAAAGATATCGGTCCGGAATCACAAAGATCCCTACCAGAATCAAGACCTGCTTTTTCAAGCAGGTAACAAGTACAGTACTACAAAATGCAGTATCTTACAATATGTACAAAAACTCATGTATATTAGTGTGTATAGGTTCAATTTTTCTCGATTGTTAAGTCTTAAGACAACTGTAAATGTAAGGATAAATGGAGAATGCAATGCGACTTACCTAATTCACAGCACGAAAACAACTATTTAAGCAAAGTTTCAGAGATACGTATTAAAACCTTAAAGGCTGAGAAATATTTCAGAAGATTTTAAGATCTATTAAAGGCATCGGAAACATACATCTGGCCTTTACGTAAGATTTCAGCGTTTGTAAATGTAACTTAATCTGTCGTGTTTCTTTACGTGAATTTTACATCTATTTTAGCATGCCGAAAAGACAACTTAAATGTCTTAAAAAGTTATAAAAGATAATCCGTATTACTGTTTTACCACTGTGGTTATATTTTCTGTCAAAACTCACAAATACCGTTTCTCTAGATCTGTTACAAAATACATGTTTACCAAACTTACCTCGGCTATGTCAAATATAATAAGCCTTTGTCTGGTGTTTGATAAAGCATTGCGTCATCTGTTTTAAAACAGTGGCAAGATTTACAGTCAAAACTGACAATTGCGTTTTCCGGTACAAAATGTTATGTTAATACCTCAGCAAAGTCAAATACAATACTCGCAAGGTTTAATTCGAACAGGGAAGACCTCTTACGTTTGGCTTATATGCGCTCCCTTACGTTATATGAAATGTTGCGTTTTTCTGTTGAA
The DNA here is from genome assembly GCA_019207045.1 of Branchiostoma floridae x Branchiostoma belcheri. Taxonomy (NCBI): domain Eukaryota; kingdom Metazoa; phylum Chordata; class Leptocardii; order Amphioxiformes; family Branchiostomatidae; genus Branchiostoma; species Branchiostoma floridae x Branchiostoma belcheri. The sequence goes on from CM033039.1 coordinate 14,182,662, forward strand.
TATACGCCATGAATAATTTATTTCGAACCGTCGTGTACGCAAGGAAGACCCCCCCCCCCCCCGTTAGCTTATATGCTGCCAAGACGTATATGAAATGTTGCGTTTTTCTGTTGAGCATACGACATGTTTAATCTTTAAATCCGCGCAGTTTAAGCGAACTAGGGGAGACCTCCCCCGCTTAGCTCATATGTTGCCAAGACGTATATAAAATGTTGCGTATTTCTGTAAAACACACGATATGTTTAATCTTTGAATCCGCGCAGTTTAAGCGAACAAGGTGAAACCTCCCCCGTTTAGCTTATATGTTGCCAGAACGTATATGAAATGTTGCGTATTTCTGTCGAACATACGACATGTTTAATCTTTAAATCCGCGCAGTTTAAGGGAACTAGGGGAGACCTCCCCCATTTAGCTTATATGTTGCCAAAACGTATATAAAATGTTGCGTATTTCTGTTGAACATAAGACATGTTTAATCTTTAAATCCGCGCAGTTTAAGCGAACTAGGGGAGACCTCCCCCGTTTAGCTTATATATTGCCAAAACGAACATGAAATGTTGCGTATTTCTGTTGAACATACGACATGTTTCATCTTTGAATCCGCGCAGTTTAAGGGAACTAGGGGAGACCTCCCCCATATAGCTTATATGTTGCCAAAACGTATATGAAATGTTGCGTATTTCTGTTGAACATACGACATGTTTAATCTTTGAATCCACGCAGTTAAAGACTTTCAGCGAACTAGGGGAGACCTCCACCGTTTAGCTTATATGCTGCCAAGACGTATATGAAATGTTGCGTATTTCTGTCAAACATACGACATGTTTAATCTTTCAATTGAATCCGCCCACTTTTAAGCGAACTAGGGGAGACCTCCCCCATTTAGCTTATATGTTGCCAAGACGTATATGACATGTTGCGTATTTCTGTTGAACGTACGACATATTTAATCTTTGAATCCGCGCAGTTTAAGCGAACTAGGGGAGACCTCCCCCGTTTAGCTTATATGTTGCCAAAACGTATATGAAATGTTGCGTATTTCTGTTAAACATACGACATGTTTAATCTTTCAACCGAATCCGCGCACTTTTAAGCGAACTAGGGGAGACCTCCCCAGTTTAGCTTATATGTTGCCAAGACGTATATGATTTGTTACGTATTTTTGTTCAGCATACGACATGTTTAATCTTTGAATTCGCGCAGTTTAAGCGAACTAGAGGAGACCACCCCCCGTTTAGCTTATATGTTGCCAAGACGTATATGAAATATTGCGTATTTCTGTTGAACGTAGGACATGTTTAATCTTTGAATCCGCGCACTTTTAAGCGAACTAGGGGATATCTCCTCCGTTTAGATTATATGTTGCCAAAACGTATATGAAATGTTGCGTATTTCTGTTGAACATACGACATGTTTAATCTTTCAATTGAATCCGCGCACGTTTAAGCGAACTATGGGAGACCTCCTCCGTTTAGCTTATATGTTGCCAAAACGTATATGAAATGTTGCGTATTTCTATTGAACATACGACATGTTTAATCTTTGAATCCGCGAAGTTTAAGAGAACTAGGGGAGACCACCCCCGTTTAGCTTATATGTTGCCAAAACGTATACGAAATGTTGCGTATTTCTGTTGAACATACGACATGTTTAATCTTTGAATCCGCGCACTTTTAAGCGAACACGGGGAGACCTCCCCCGTTTAGCTTATATGTTGCCAAGACGTGTATGAAATGTTACGTATTTCTGTTGAACATACGACATGTTTAATCTTTGAATCCGCGTAGTTTAAGCGAACGGGGGGCACCACCCCCGTTTTATTTATTGGCTTATACAGTCTCAAAGACAAAGGTTTTATGAAATGTTGCCTTTTTCTGCTGAACATACGGCATGTTTGAAGCGCAGTTTATGCGAAAAGGAGGAGACCCTTCACTTTTAATATACCGCATATATGGTCTGAACTTCCAGGGTCTAACTCAGGCCGCCTGTTTTTTTGTGGCAAGTTGAGCCGAGAGCTAAGCGCCGGTAGAAATACCGACTACTACACTATTAATATCTCCGCGACTCAACCTCTGCTTGAAGAATACGGCGTTTTGTGTAGTGAGTGGTGTTTTCTCTATGTTTTTCTTACTATTAAACGGCGAGCATTTCTACAAGTAAATGTACGAATGATGTTTACTTCTTTATCTGCAAGCAAGCGTCAAGAAAGAACAGTTTGGGCACACAGGCAGTGTCTTCCCGTGTTGCTCGTGTTTGTTTTGCTTATTGTGATATGCGTGGGCAGGCTAGATGTAAATTTATTCAGCGTTATTCGTACGCGTATGCGCCATGGGGCGCGCCTCCGTCTGTGGCCGGCATACTATTCATACACAGCGGCTGTGTCATGTGATAGGATGTATCCAATGGCAGAAAAGAGTGGGGGTTCAAATTTACCGGCACGGAGCGGTTATTTTCCAGGCGTTCATTTGAAGAGAAGTATTGAAGAACGTTTGGACCTGTTCCAATCCGCAAGTTGTGGCCGTTACCGCATAAGACCCCCGTGGACGGAATTTGACGCAAAGAGAGGAGGTGGCTATCATTCTGTACAAGTTGATGCTGTTGGAAATCGACACAGAATGGGAAATCACGACCATTGTACCATCCGGATTAATAGAAGCCGAGACTGCAAGCTGAACATGTTTCGCGTCCAAATAATCCAAGAGTCCAAGACCATCCAACAACACGAGTCATATCGGCCACTACTCTAGATCTTACCAGATTCTTATTCCTGTGGTGGCCAGATAGAACTGTGTGCTCTTTTTAACTTACACCGAGACGCTTCGTCCGACACTGGAAATGTTACTGTGGACTTGGATGCTGCACGGAATTGCACAACCGTTGTGATTGCTTCAACTGCCGACTACATCAGAATAATAGGCCACAAATACCTAGTAGGCTGTAGTTTTTTTTTACTTTTCCATGTAATATTTTCTCGCGATTCAATAAAATGTCAAAGTGTCATCCATTGCATTTTCTTGCTTAAAAATGTGCTTATGATTATTCTGCTAAAATGGCACTTATCCACACCTTATAATCAACCTAATGCATACGTATATGAGACGTACAGAGGGAACTTTAAACATGTCTTAAGGGTGTTTTAGTGCGTATATATGACAACTTTTAGCTGCTAAAACGAAAAATATAGACTCTTAATGCACACGTATATGAGACGTAAAGAGGCTTTCGATCAAATAAACGCGAAGTTTAAACATGTCTTAAGGGCGTTTTAATAAGTATTTATGGCGAATTTAGGCTGCTGAAAAGGCACATAAACACACGTTATAATCCACTTAATGCACACGTATATGGGACGTAAATAGGCTTAAGATCAAATAAACGTGAATTTTAAAGATGTCTTAAGGGCGTTTTAATTAGCGATTATGGCAACTTTAAGCTGCTGAAAAGGCACATAAACACACGTTATAATTTACTTAATGCACACGTATATAAGACGTAAAGAGGCTTTAGATCAGATAAACGTGAAGTTTAAACATGTTTTAAGGGCGTTTTAATAAGTATTTATGGCAACATTAAGCTGCTGAAAAGGCACCTAAACACACGTTATAATCCTCTTAATGCACACGTATATAAGACGTAAAGAGGCTTTAGATCAAATAAACGTGAAGTTTAAACATGTTTTAAGGGCGTTTTAATAAGTATTTATGGCAACTTTAAGCTGCTGAAAATGCACATAAACATACGTTAAAATCCACTTAATGCACACGTATATAAGACGTAAAGAGGCTTTAGATCAAATAAACGTGAAGTTTAAACATGTCTTAAGGGCGTTTTAATAAGTATTCATGGCAACTTTAAGCTGCTGAAAAGGCACCTAAACACACGTTATAACCCTCTTAATGCACACGTATATAAGACGTAAAGAGGCTTTAGATCAAATAAACGTGAACTTTAAACAAGTTTTAAGGGGGTTTTAATAATCATTTACGACATCTTTAAGCTGCTGAAAGACAACTGGAAAACCGGAAAATAAGGACTAACACGGACCTACGGAAAGACCACTTAAAGGCAATATTTACGTACTCGTATAAAGGGTGTATAGGTCTGTAAAGAAGGAAAATACGTCAACATTACGCATGGTTTCAGCACGCTTAAATACCGTTTTTCGTGCCGTGATTGCATAAGAAATACACTGCGTTATTTCAATAAAAGTAATAAACGTTGCATAGTTCGTCCCTTTAGAGCTCGTTCGAAACGTTTTAAGCACTTGCATTAAAAATAAAATATACGTTTTTTCTGTACAGCTTGAACGGCTGCAGGATCAAATCGATAGTACCAGTGAAGAAGGGACGTCCTTAGAAAACGTGGTCAAAATCGTTACAGGGATTGATAACATACTCCAACTCGACACGTTACCGTCGTCCTCACCTGGGGTGCCTTCCGAACTGGTAGGATAATGTTAAACATTGAAAACAAAACAACTCAAAACATAGCTGGCAAGCAATGTGGCCTTCCTTCATTGTCAGCAACCATAAGGCCTGAATAGTGGTGCTTACCTAAACTCATATTCAGGTTCAGGTCCGGGTTCAAGTCCAACAGTTCAGGTTCAGGTCCGGACTTTAAGTCCGGACCTGAACCCATCATTGCGTATTATGTGCACTAGAAAGTTTTCTTTTTTGAGGGGGAGGAGGGATGGATGCATAAAAAATTGCATGTTAGCATGAATTGAAATGCAATGTGAAAAATACATGCAAATTATATACAGCCAGTGTAAACAGAAAATGTTTTTGGCTTTTTCCAGTGCACATTTCACTGTCTATGGAAGGTTTTAGATGGTTTAGAACAAGAAAAGGAAATTTAAGTGCCAGATAGCTTTTTGCAAGTCCGGACTTAACGTCCGGACATTTAGGTTTTTTTTTGGACTTGGACCTAAACATTTTTAGGTCCAATTCCAAGTCCGGGCTTTAGGTACGCACCACTAGGCCTGAATGGGCTTAGTAACTGCTTGTTATATGGTTGCGTTGTGGCAAGCATGCGCTTACAAAGAGCCTTTGACTACATGTATGTCATAAAAAAGCTGAAAATCCAATATCTTTACATGTAATATCAGTTGATATTTTTATATATTTGCTTCACGAAGTATCACAATCTTTTGCCTTCTTTCGAAACAGGAGGTGGGGATAGATCTGCTCAAGAGGTCATCAGAACTAGTAAGATCTTCTGAAGGCGGTACGGTTACAATGATGGAGACAACGGTTGATGGTGCGTATAGTAGACATAACTATTAATAATAACTATCTAGCTAGTATGAAATGCTTGTCAAATGCGGCCCCCTAAAAACGTATTCAGTGATATCACACGTAGTGCATTTGGAAGTGTAAGGCTCAAAATACATTAATCCTCTAAGTATTGATAAGGATATCACATCTAAATCGACTCTACCCTTTTGCCCAGTTATTTACGTTTTAACTTAGCAATTTGCATTTTAGAAATAAGGACCACAGGAGGAGTTGTTGCAATGTATATGTATATATTATATAATAATATGTTTTCCTGAAGGAGAAAACATATTATATTGTAACTATAATTATTGTTTTTGCTGGTGCGTTCTTTTTCTTTCTTCCTACTAGCAGAAAGGTTTACGGAAAAGGCTGGTCTGTCTACCTGGGCTGGCTATCACGTCAGGCTACTCAGATACCCCAATTCATAACCCCAATTTTTTTCACTCACACACACTACTTTTGGGCGAGCCTAATGGTATAGTATTGCATGCAAGTAGCTTGACACAAGACTAGAGAAATATTATTATTATTATCATTATTATATTTTAGCCACAGCCCATACCATGTCTAGTCTTCTCCAAATGCTGCCAGAAGGAAGTTCGGCTCTTCTTGACACATCATCGCCCTTATTTGAGATGGGCGTTATCGACGTGAACGCAGTGGATGTATCTCCAAAACAACAACTGAAAAACATTAAGGACCAACAATTGAAGACTATGCATCAGGTTTTTATTCATTTATTTATCTATTTATTTATTTGCGCTTTACCATGTACACAAAAATGGTGGGGAGGCGAAAGCAGGTAGGGACACCTTTTCTAGTTGCCTCCCGCACAAATCATAACTTATACAATAATAGAAACAAAGATAATCACTAACCTAAGATAATCATAATCAAACACATAAGATAATCATAATCAAACACATAAGATAATCATAATCATAATGTTTTGAGCCTTACATTCTGTTCACTGCTTTCCCAAAGTAGGTTATCCTTTCTTTTGCATATCAGTGGCTTTGTGGCTAAGCACTGTAACTCGAAAAGCTAGGTATGTCTTGTTCTGAACTCTAATAGTAGTGTATAGGTAGGTGTCAGCAATACAAAGGATAAGGACCAAGGTTGGGCTCAGTAACAACGTCCATTTCTTTTCTTTTTTATTTCATCTCACTCAATTTGTGAGTTGCTCTTGAGCTTGGTAATGCTTGGCTTGTCCTTGAATCTGGTATGTAGTTGTTTTCTTGTTAATCTTGGAGCTATAGATACGTATGGGAGGATGGCTGTATGGATGCATGGATATGTATACAACTTTGGCTTGCATGTATACATCAGAATCATAAAATCATGGATTAAATCTGCCTAAATACATCGGTTTAGATGAATTCTAATGAGACATCCTATTCAGAATTTAAAATTCAAGAATTGAAATAATCATTCCTATTGCAAATAGATTGCCTTGTAGTCAAACTACATGTACCGTCAATGTAAGTTTCTCCAACATGTATCTGTTTTTCTTCAACGTACAGCTTCGGAACGCTGCGTTTTCTTTGACGGAAACCATTGACCGAGCAGCAGAAAGTCTACTAGCCATGTTGCCAGACACTGAGAACTACGAGAAGACATTTGAAACAAAAGATGCCGTTGTAACGGTTCTGAGGTCCACTTCTAACAACACAGTAATGCTACAAGCTGGCCAAGTTAACACGTCAGCTACCTTCACAAATTGTGCTATTGGTGACGGTATAGATGTTAAGGTCAGTCATTATTAATTTTTATTTCATTTTATTTATTTGCATGTGAAAAGAAAATACAGAAAGAAATGAATAATATAGGAAAACAATGCGGAAGAGAGAGAGGATATGCGTATACAAGCCCTTCTCCTGACAAATACTAAATGCGATTCTACTGAAATGATTAAAATAGGAAGCAAATAATAACAAATCATGGGTCAATAACAATTAGCCAGCATTTTAAGAGAGTTGTACGCTTATCGAGAGAACAACATAGTAACTGTAACAAATATATTGATTAATCTTAACGAATTCGGTTACCTAAGACAGACAGAAGAGTGAGTAAGGGTAGCCTTTTAAATTCCCTGCAGAATTGATTGGTAATTTCCAATTCTGTAAATTACAAAGATGACATTATTGCAAGACCATTCACCAATCTAACCATATTCCGTTATAGATGGTAGTGATGGAGAGGAATATATTTTCCTGGAACACATCTACCCTCCATGAAAACATCACCACGCCCGTGACTATGTTTTCTCCGGGAATGCAACGCTTTGACAACTGTTCTATGCAGCTAGGCCTTTCTATTTCTCTTTCCTCTGCACCTATCAAACAACCAAAGCGTGATGTTCAAAAATATGGTTTTGTCGAGGCACAGTCTGCACAGGATGATGCAGCTGTTGAACAAAACAGCAGCGCAACAATGGCTTACAAAGTCTTTGATGTACCGGCTCCAGACGTTGCTGTTGTGATGAGCATGTCCTGGTGGGATCACGCTGCAACGTTCCGGCTGTATTTCCGCTATGACACACCGCCAACAGAGGATCTGTATGACGACATGAAGATGGTCAAGGAGGAAGACAGCCCTCTTACTTGGCATCGAAACAAAAACAGCTCGCAAACGTTCAGCCCGAATATCCATGCACGGAAGGGGAAACTCTACGTCGGCATACAGAAAGCAGGTCATGTATTTTTATTTATTTATTCATCAATCGTGTAGGGTAGTCTTTTTGTCATCTGATTTCCAAGGGAGATTTTCAACTTGACAATGATCACATAACATAAAACGTAAGTAATCGAACATGGGAGTAATAACTTATCTGATTAACTCTGATTATCTGATTAATAAGATAAACACTAACAACTTAGAATTATTTATTACAAAAACTCATCACATCACAACAATAACCATATGAATAGGACAGAACAAAAACATAACCTTCGAAAAAAACTCATTTGAGAAACGAAATACTAGACCATTTCGTCTTTTGATGTCTTAGCAAGGGTATGTAAACAAATGGCAATGGTACACGGCAAGTTGTTCCATGTTACATGATCATGTGCCAACAAAGGTGTATTTTACCGCGTTGAGAATATCAGACAATTTGTTTGGTTTGGTTTCTGATGGACTTATGATTAGCTGTGATATCTTGTTGGAAAACAGTTTGTAAGATACTTTATCTCTGGCATTTCTACAGAATCTCACGCTGGTAGGCAAACTGTACCATCGGCAAAAGACTTCACACTTCAGGCATCAATGTTGGCCTGTAAAAATTGGGATCATACTTCAGAGAAATGGCAGGACACAGACTGTGGGGTGAGGCTATTTTGAAATATATACATTTTCATATTTACATTGTTACATTTTCTGGAGAAAAAAAACGTTGCATCAATATCTTGCAATTAAGTGTTGATCGTTGCAAAACCAAAACATACAAAGCTGTGCCTCACATCAAATCATACTAGTTTAAATTTATGCTTTTAAACATCAGGTTCGCGTCGAACTCTCTAATAGTACCATCAGATGCAACTGCAGCATTGCTCAGCCAAAGGCTGTCATTGCTGGCTCCTTGCAGCTTCTTCCGAATACCATTGATTTTGAAGACAGCTTCAAAGACCCCGACATCCTCCAAAGCAACAACCTTGTTTTCTACACGGTTATCATCGAGTGGGCTCTCTACATTATAATAATGATTATACTCAACGTAGACATTCAGCGTCTTTGAGCTCGAGTGAGTACACCCAAGCTTATCGTATTAGTAGTTTCATAACTATGGTCACATTTTCCTTTGCTACAGTTTTTTTCTGTGGTTTTAGGGCGTGGTCACATAAGTCGTGCGACCGTCGTACGATCACTAATTTCAGGCATTCTGGAGGACAATATGTACGTCCTCTGCAACGATTAACTGTCTTAAAGCTTGGTACACAAAATGCTAATTTGGATCCACACCGGTGGTTAGTTCTGTCACGGCCTGCATGAAAATCTTATGGCATCAAAATCGTACGACGAACGCACGACATATGTGACCTCTACATCCATTTATCAGCAGGGAAATGTTATTCAGCCATCAGCAGAATTTGGAAAGAAAAGGCAGTTGCCGTTGCTGTCCGTCCTCACCCCGAACAGGATGCCGGCCCCATACCTCTACCAGATCACCGTTACCACCGGATCCATGTTTTCTGCTGGCACCTCGGCAAGGATCGGGTTTCAAGTGTTCGGATCAGAGAGCAAAACATCCGGCAAGATGATAAACCCTGGTGGAGAAGTACGTCTAAACACTTATGTCATGCCTGTGTATTCATTTTTTGTTGATTCTACAGGAACAAACTCAAAGAAAAATCATATGACAATCTTTTTGAAGTAAAAGGCAACAATTGTTAACGGTTGTTTCTAAGTTGATGAATGCTAGACATCCTGGTTTTTAGATACACAATATGAAGCAGTTACTAAGCAACTTGAAATACTTTTTGAAACGGTCAGACGCTTCAGGAAGAATCCACTACCTTTTGTCGGTAAAAATTAGTTTTTGTCTTTTAAAACATATCAATTCAATTATAGTTAGAGTAGAAAATCTACTCTTCAACTGACCTCCTTATAGTTACCAACGAAAGATAGTGGGTTTTTTTAAACATCTGACTTTCTCCAAAATAACATTATCCTTTAGTAATTGTTATATGCCGTATTATACAGTAGAAAACATTTAATTGCACACCCCATTTGACAGCGTATTTCGTGTAATTATCCGGATAGTGCAACACAGCTGGACCATACCACCACGAGAGTTGGTTATTCCGTGCAATTAACAGAAGTGTGCAGTTACTTGTTGTGCAATTAACTGGCTTGTACCGTATAGTCATATTGGTATGAAAAAATCCAATTTTTGCAGGCCTTGCAACGAGGTGGTACTTATGACGTCATCATGCCCCTGAAGACGTCACTAGGAGATTTGGAGCTGCTGCATATCTGGCACGACAATGCTGGAGGCGCTGATGATGCTTCGTGGTTTTTGAGGGACGTCATAGTAAAGGATCTACAAACAGACAAAGTGTAAGATGAAAGCAGTCAACAGTACTGAATTTTGTGAAGAATACATATTAAGGACATACTGTTGTCCATTACATTGGTTGATAAACTTTCTGAAATTATTCACGTATTATTGACATCTAGTATCATTAAAAGACGTGCGTTTGAAATAATCATTTCGTAACTGGGATTGGGAAAGAACTAGGACAAGCAATCATGACATTTTCTTCAATTCACCCAGCATGTGTTCTTGTTTGTTTAATTTATATAGTGTTTGTTGATTTCAACATTCTAAATGAATAGAATATTAGTAATAATGTTGTGCATTTCGTTGTCCCCTTTACGGAAGTATTGGGGCATGTTCACAATTCATATCCACATCATAACAGCCGTGTTTGTTTTTTTAGTGTATATTGTATTAGCTTGTAACCATATTGTTTTATTTTCCCTCAAAGCCTGGACACAGATACAGAAACGATTTTGCAACTCCTGCATATATTTCTCTTTTTTCAGGTATCAGTTTGTCTGCTATGATTGGCTGTCCGAAGTCCGCGGCGATTTTCAAGTCCAGAAAGTTCTTCACGTTGCCACCGAAGAACAGTTAGGAAGCTTCAGCAGCCTGTTCCAAGAGAACACGGACGCAATGTTCTACGATCAACACTTTTGGATATCCACTTTTTTGTCGCCTGAAGGTAGTAGATGTTCATGAAATTATATATTTCCGTCCTCATCTGATATATGTGATAAGTCATCTTTATGTTTTTCCGTATACGGCTCGTTCTCATTGAAATGTGCAAAATTCTGCCGACTCTTAATAAAGCAAATTACAGGCAGCATCAATACTTTTTATAATTTTTATTATGCTTTACAGTCACGGATGATATTACAATCCCTAAAACGGCTGTCACCTAAAAAATTAGATGATGTAATTTTTAAAACCTAAAACTGTTGCTTTGCACATTTAAGTGAGAACGAGCGATGCTGGTTTGTTTGTGAAAAAAAAACAAGATCGTAACACTAAAGAAAGTTTATCATAGAGCTAGTTCACCTTTATCCGCAAGGTAACCAATATCCGTTGTTTTTATAATTGATATCAAGGGATATCGAGTCGAAGGACGGTGGTTTCAAATTTTTCACCATTGCAGTTTAAAACCACCGTCCGTCGACTTCAAATCCCTAGATATCTTCTGTTTAAAAAAAACGATTTTGGTTAACCCGCGGATAAAGGTGAACTAGCGTGAGATTGTTTAGTAAAATATGTCCAGAGATGTTGCTTTAATCAATTTTCCAGGATCCAGTTTCACCAAGTTAGAACGCCTGTCGTGTTGCTGGGCAGTCTTCAGCAGCATCATGCTATCTACTGCCATGTGGTACAGAACTGAGGAGGGTTTTCTGACCAAAAACACTGTCTATGACTTGGGATTTATGCAAATCACGCTCCAAGTAAGACAACATTTCCTTTACTTCTAAAGCTGAAAATTTAAAGTCTGAATCTGCCAATCAGAATCTGCTAATCAGAACTTGCCAATCAGAATCTGCCTATTAGAATCTGCCGTTAAATCTCTTCTCTCTCTCTCTCTCTCTCTCTATATATATATATATATATATATGTGTGTGTGTGTGTGTTTGTGTGTGTGTGTGTGTGTGTGTGATTTCGTGTTGTGACTTTTATCACCATATATCTTGTCATGTCAGTACGATGACCTATAAGGAATGCGACTGCGTCGTAAAGTTTCAGTCTTCCCGAAAGCTATCCCAATTCACTGAATTTGCAGGTTTAAGTCCCATTTTCATCAACATCAAGAACTATAACCAAGAAGTTCTGAATCTGTCTAGGAGTGGCAACTTCAAGTACATCAAACACCGCAAACTGACACAGGACAGGCATCTCTACCTCCCCGACCAGATCCACTTGGATCCTAGAAGCGGCACCAAGATGCTTGTGTCGGACGTCAAGCGTACCCTGTACCCAGCACCCGGGCCTGGGGCTGGGAGACAGTCACCCGCCTGGACAGATACACGGGCTGCCCGTCTTCCTGTCAACCAGTGGACGCCCATGCAAAACGGACCTTCTTCTTCGCGCTCTGTTCCAGTTCCAGTCATGAGGTCTAGGAAGCCACCTTACCAGCCGCCCACTGTGAAACCAGCACATAGGAACACTTCGGTAGGAACCGGACAAGCTGCACCTGGCTTGTCGAAAGGAGTTAACATCGGAGTTCCCGGCCAGCTTGGACCGACTACAAAAAGCAGGAACACAGTCAGCGGAAACGGACAAGTCGCTAGGCCCGCCTGGCTTAAAGCTGGCAAGTTCGGACATCCCGACCCACAGTGGAAACAGCTAGGGAACCGACTTCGCAAAGTTTGGAACATTCTTATATCTTAAAGTTGGCCATATGATTCTACACGACCACCAAGGTAAACCTTCATGAATTGTTACATTTAACCCTATTACTATACATACGGACCATGTACCGCTCATTTAGAGAGACTCCATCATTATGTACATTGTCAAATACTATTCATGACTGACATGTATCATTGATAGCTTGAATACTTGTTTATTGATATGATGATATAGTTTAAGTCTTACTTGAATACTTGTTTATTGATATGATGATATAGTTTAAGTCTTACTTCTTGTAGCTATAATGCACCTTCAATATCTTTATCTTCAAGGACATGGAGAAAAAATCTGCGCTAGTTTTCTCAAGTTGGAATATCCAAGGTAGTGTTAAGAAGAAGTTTAGCGAGGAAGAGTTTTGTAATTACTTTAGAAATAGTGATATTGTTTGTATACAAGAAACCTGGGCAGATAATTATGTAGATTTTCAGTTTCCAGGGTATAGTTTGTTTAGTAGTAATAGATGTAGAAATAAGAGGGCAAAACGTAATTCGGGTGGGGTTGCGACTATTTTCAAAAGTTCGCTCAGAAAGGGGATTAAAAAATTAGAGAGTAGTTCAGTCGACAGCATTTGGTGCAAACTTGACAAAAAATTCTTTGGACTCGAAAAAGACCTATTCCTTTGCAACATTTACATCCCTCCTGAATCCTCAAATTCCATACAAGTTGACCCATTTGATACATTATCCATTGATATCTGCAAATTCTCCAATCTTGGCGACATAATCATCCTAGGGGATTTCAATGCTAGAACAGGATCTGTTTTGGAAACCTATTTTAGTATTGATTCCCCGGATGACCCCCTGACAAAAGATGTTTTAGATACAAAGAAAAGGAATAATAGAGATTTTAAAGTAAACAATTACGGTAAACGCCTCATAGAATTGTGCTCGTCGGCTGATTTGACCATCTTGAATGGCAGATTCGCGGGGGATCTAAAAGGTGATTTTACATGTTACCATTATAATGGTTCAAGTGTGGTGGATTATTGCATCACTCAAAGGTCGATGTTAGCCGATATACAATATATGAATGTAAATTCTATATCGCCATTCTCCGATCACTGTCACATCTCTTTCTCACTGTCTACAAAGCACTCTCATCTAGTCCTGAAGGAGGATAGCCAATGTTATAATCCTAAACCAACACAATTTATTTGGACTGACGAATCCAAACAATTATATTTAGATACTATAAACAACAAAAACACGCGTTCAAAACTGAGGAATTTCTGCAACAAAACATTTCACTCGTCAGAGGAGGCCGTAACAAGCTTCACTGAAATTTTATTAGATGTTTCCAAAAGCTCTCTTAGAATAAGACGTAACATACAAAACAAGAAAAAGACACAAATCAAAAAGAACAAAATTTGGTTTGATCAAAATTGTTGGTCCCTACGTCATAGAGTTAAAAGATTATCTTTAGAACCGAGGAAAGAACCATGGAAACAAGAAACCAGAACGAAGTACTTCACAGCCTTGAAAGACTACAAAAAAATTATAAAACATTCTAAAAGGAATTATAAAGCCAATCTATTACGTGATCTAGAAACATTAAATGAGAAAAACCCCAAACAATTTTGGTCATTGTTCAATACTCTTGATAAGGAAGTAAACGGCACAAAATATAGCGGTAATATAGATCCTAATATCACAAGTAAAGAATGGATAGAACACTTTCAAGGATTAAATAATCTGGTAAAAAAACAATGATTTTGACAGTACTTTCGAAAAAAGTGTCACTGATTCTCTTAAACATCTAGATAAAAACACTTCAAATTCATTAGATTACCCTTTCACGACACCAGAAATTATGAATGGTTTGAAATCACTAAAATCTGGAAAATCATGTGGTATTGACTCTATCTCAAACGAGATGTTGAAATATGGGGCAGAAAAGATATGCGAACCACTGGTCATTCTCTTTAATACAATCCTTTCCAACAACAAGTTTCCATCTAACTGGAACACAAGCATCCTTACACCAATTTTTAAATCTGGCGACAAATCTAATGTAGATAATTATAGAGGAATCGCTATCTCAAGCTGCCTATCCAAATTGTTCACATTCCTTTTAAATAGTCGCTTACAGAAATTCGTTGAAAGCAATTGTCTGCTAGCCGACACTCAATTCAGATTCAGAAGAAAGTGCCGAACCTCTGACAATGTATTTATCCTGAAAGCTCTTATTGAGAAATATATTGAAAAAAAGGGAGGGAAATTATATGTTTGTTTTGTTGACATGAAGAAAGCGTTTGACAGTGTATGGCGGGACGGTCTATTCTACAAATTGTTAAATCTTGGTGTTGGCGGCAAATTCTTCAATGTATTGCAATCCATGTACCTCAATGTTAACTATACTGTCAGACTACAAAATGGTTTGTCAAGCCCCTTTGTTTCCACATGCGGAGTAAGACAAGGCTGCAATCTCAGCCCATTATTATTCAATATTTTTATTAACGACTTACCTCAATGCTTTGATGATAAATGTGATGCCGCAATTTTGAATTCTAAATCACTCAACTGTCTATCTTGGGCAGATGACTTAGCCTTGATCTCATTGTCGAAAGAGGGGCTTCAGAATTGTATCAATAACCTGGAAGCTTATTGCAACAAATGGAAATTAAGGGTCAATGTATCCAAAACGAAAGTACTGGTTTTTACAAAAGGTTCTATTAACAGATTATCAAACAAATTCTATATATATGGCAAAGAAATACAAGTAACCGACAGTTATACTTACCTTGGTATTCCCCTGACTTCTTCGGGTAAGTTTAAAGCAGCCAGAAAATATTTAAAGACTAAAGCCATGAGAGCTTTATTCAAATTGAAGTCACTTTTATTCTCTGAAAAGAACATTCCAATTCATTTAGGAATGAGCCTTTTCAACAAGTTTGTACTGCCTATTCTACTGTACGGAGCCGAACTCACATGTTTTGACCAAACTTCTAAAACAATCAAAATTATTGTATCAAAACAAATTCCAGAATCTTCACCCAAAACTGTTTTCTCTTCCTTTTTAAACAAACTCCATTTAGAGGGAGATCTTCCTGCAACTGTTAGAAAGAGTGTGTCTTCGGACCTCACTCATACTTACGTCATCCATTTTAAGAAAAGATCAGACAAGGATAGATTATTGAGACTGGCATCAGGAATGAAATTAGAAAATGACAACTTCGCAATTGAAAACATACGACTTCCTTCACATATTAGTATCCCAGAATTTGATACCATTGACATGAATTTCCAAAAATTTTTACTTGGAGTACATGCAAAATCATCAAATGACGGCATCCGTGGTGAGTTAGGATCATTTCCTATTTCGATCAACGCTGAGATACAATTAATCAAATACTGGCACCGTCTAGCAAACTTACCCGAAGATTCTTTACTACGTGAAGCATATGATGTTGTACTTTCCGGTGAATACGATTGGACAAATCACGTAACTGACATTCTCAACTATAATGGTTTTGGGTATGTATGGACAAACCCGAGGTTGTATCATGTTAATACGCTAATCGACCAATTACGACTCCGTTTACAGGATATATACATTCAAGAATGGCATTCTTCTATCCAGAATAACTCAAAACTTTCCATTTACTCTACGCTAAAGGAAAGATACGGACAAAAGAAGTATCTTTCGAATGTACACAATTTCGAACTTCGTAGAGCAATTACAAAGATAAGAATCTGTAGTCACAAACTAAATATAGAAGCCGGAAGATATTCTAAAATTCCCCGTGACCAGAGGTTTTGTCCATTCTGCCCAAATGAGATCGAAGACGAACGTCACTTCGTTATGGAATGTTCTCGATATGATGATAAACGCACAGAGCTGTTCACATTACTTTCCACTTCCTCTAAAGACTTTGCTACTCTCTGTTCGATAGATAAATTCAAGTACATTCTGGGAAGCGATAATCCACATTGTGTACAAGTAGGCAAATATATCCACGATTGTTTATACCGTAGAACCAATAGTGTAAATGACATGCTAAACCCTTTATGTTGATATATCCATACCTATAGATATCCATATATATGTGTTTAGTTGTACTGTAAGTAGTTGTTATACATGTAGACCTTACGAAAGTCGCTGTACTTTTGTCGTGTCAATAAAGATTATATGTTATATGTCATTATTATTTATTTTCAAACTGACTGTCACGTACGTAGAACAAATAAAGACTTCGATGGCATTCTTTACTGCATGCAGTACTCATGTGATAGGAGACAAGTACTTTTTATTACTCCCTGTGCAATAGTTGTATATTAAAAAAACACAAGTCTTAGCATCTCTTATTGCAATGAAATCAAATAAAACTGACGTTGCCGTCGGCTGTTAAAAAAATAAAAAATAAAGTTAAAAAATGTGGTTTTGTAGTCCCAAATTCTTTGTTAAACAGTACTTTTGTCTTACAAAGTTTGTGTCTTTTATTATTAACAAGGAGCTGTATAACAGCCTGATGACTGCTGTTATTGTGGCACCTGTTTCCTTGGTACCTGCATACCTTTTCCGGGTGGAGAGACCAGCATCAATCTCGATTCCTGGAATCCGACGTAACTCCAAACATGGTATGTATACGTAATGGCTCATTTTCTTTATCAACTACCATACATCATCTAAGCATCGAATCAAAACACAAATATGAATCATACTATAAATTTATTGTGGAATTTCAAAGCTGACATATTGACTATAAGTGTTGAATTTCTTAATTATCAAAATCATAGTGGCACACATGCCATCACACGTAATTTGAACATATTTTTACTTTTGTTTTTATACCATTTTCTAGATTTTAAACTGTTTCATCTAGGATAGTATGACATGTTTGTCATCAATACAATTCAAACGATATTAATCCACATGTGTAATGTCAAATCCCATCATATAGAGATCGACCAAACATAGCTGTCTATTGTTTCTGTCTTTGCAAAGAAGAAAAAGTAAACCTACCATTCATTTCTATATATTCTCAGGGTTATTTAGAGATCGTGTGTCACGTTGGTCAAAGTATATGGCGTGGTTTATAGTGGTGACGGTTTCCATGGCCTCGACGTTCTTTGTCATCATGTACAGCCTTAACTGGGATGAAGACAAGAGCCAATCGTGGCTCAAAACCTTCTTTTTGTCATTCGGGTTGTCAAGTCTCATCGCCGAGACTGGCCAGGTAAGCTTTCTTAAGGTAATATCTCACTGCACCTTGGGCATCGGTGCGGCACTGTGGTGTTTGAAAGATTACTCAACGAATTTTAGAGATAAAAAACGAATTCTTATGTGCTGTGAATTTCGTTGTCTTCTACTTCTTCTAAATCATGCATACTACGCAATATCTAAATTATAAAAATCGGCAAAAATAACACAACGGTGCCGCAGTGAACGTACCCCGCAGTGTCTCACCAGTGCCTCAAGTGCAGTGAGATACCACCTTTAGTGTATTCCGCTATGATCAATTTCTACAGTTCAGCTAAACAGTATTTCTTGACGGATAGAAGCGTTTTCTTTTACACAACCAATTGATATTACCTGCTAACGTTTCGATGCCTATCAGATATCGTCCTCAGAGCTCCTAACTGGAGTTCTATATGTAGCCGATGTTGGTGGCACTGGCTACATATAGCGGCGAGAAGCAGAACACCAGTTAACCCAGAAGCTCTGAGATTAATGTCTGATAGGCATCGAAACGTCAGCAGGTAATATCAACTAGTTGTGTAAAAGAAAAATCTACTATCCTATGACCTACCAACCTGATGAAATCATTTCGGAAGTATCTGTTGGCGTTTCGGCTCTTGTAGTCTTGAAGCTAATGGCATCTTGACTTTTGTCTACCCACAGGCATGGGTCTTGGCGATTGTGTTTGCATTGATGTGTAACCAGAGACCATCCAACAAACAAAACACGTACAATATCAAGAAGGAGGAACTCCAGGGGCACCTTTGGCACCATAAAGGTAAACTGACTTGCATTACCTGTGAAATTACACCTTTCAAATTATACCTTTTTGTAGTTGGATTAAACTAACTCTCAATGCTTGCAAAATAACTGAACTAGCATCCTTTCCAAGTCGTATTTTTTAAAAAAACTTATCAAATAGAAAAATTATCTCCTTTTCAGTCCGGCTTCTGAAAAGACAAATGATAATATTTTTTTAAACTTGAATTGATCAACAGACATCTGTACCTGCAAGAAAATTATATGCCTGTTTTGTAGATTCCAGGAAGGCTTTTGATTCGGTTTGGAGAAACGGGTTATTTTACATACGTTTATCTTCTGGTGTAGGTGTAAAGTTCTTTTGTAATCTAAAATTGACTCATTGAAATGATGATATGTTTGACTTTTCAGCTCCAAAAAAGGTGTGCCTGCCCGTTACCGCATCCACAGTTAGAACAAAAATAAAAAATGAACAACGACAGAAGTTCTTCAGCGTGATGAAGGAGTATGTCCTCCTTTTCCTGTTTGTTGTGGTGTTGTTCTTCATCAGTCACCATGACAAAGATCCGTCTGCTTTCCGCGCATCGCAGACGCTGTCAGCCGCTCTACTAGAAGACTACGATTCGGTAGGAAGCATTCTAAACACCGCAATGACTTCGTTATCAAGTGTATGTCACACGTAAAAACATGACGAAACGTTTAAAATTTCGTTTTAAAACAAAACATCTCGGTGATCGTCTTTGACATCCATATTCAACCCTCTTCAGACTGGGTCAATCTGGGACCGAAAAAGCATACTTCAAGGTATGCTACAAATGTATAACAGCAAGTGTAAATGTCAGAATAATAATGTCTACTACGACTTCTGTTGTCAGTAGCAACATCAATGACGTCAAAATGACGTCATACGGGTTTAAGATACCTGTTGGGTCCACCATCTTGGGTAAGTAAACTTGAAATGTAAGGAATGACATTTTTTCAGCAAATAATCGCAATTGGCATCGTTAATAGACTAAAAACTTGGTGAAATTGTTGCCAACTAAATCGTTCAGGCATTCTGCAACGTGAAAGTTGGCGTAGGCCTCAAAAGCCCTCCACCCCCCACCCCCCCGCGTTTACCAACAAGCGTTCGATCAGTCCTCTGATCCTTTTCAATCTGTAATGGCCCAAAGCCTATGTCACACAACTGAGACCTCAACCGAGATTGGGGCCGATACCAACTTCAAAGCACCTTGACCCTTTGCTGACGTCACATGTCCGGTCTGGCTGTGTGACATAGGCTTTGGGTCATTATAACTTGAAAAAAATCAGAGGACTGATCGAAAGTTTGTTGGTAAGCGCTTTCTTTTTTGTGTTGGTTATAAAGTTTTAAATTGCATCATTATGTTGATTACAGTCAAAGATAAAATTACATTCAAGTATATATTACTCTACATTTGCAGATCACCACTGCTGACGAGTTCTGGACATGGGCTGAGGAGACCCTCCTGCCTGTTTTGTACCCGTCTTTCTGGTACAATGGGTGGAAGATGAAGTATCTGGACCGACAGTTTCCACTTCATACTGAAGCATTCAAAATCGGTCCACCACGTCTCACTCAACTCAGGGAGGCACCAGGTATGACTTAGAAGTTATTACCTCTTAATTTGTGTACTTAAAGTTGTTAGATATTGCATTTTGAACATTGAAATATCAAGTTGTCATTATAATTATTGAGTTAAACCGTTACTGCATGTACGCGTAAAAATAGGCACTTGAAGCATTTTACTTTTTCATGTGTGTTCTGCTCGAAATAAGAATACTTTGACCAACAGTTTCTAAGAATTAAGATAATGAAAGTCCCCTTTACGTAGCCTGGAGACTTTGTTTTATTTTTTTCCCTTTCATGTTGAAATATTATGGTATTCGAATTATGGGCTGAATAAATCACGTCAGTAGGATATTAGAATTGTGTTTCAGACACTAAAACAACAATTTGTTTACATTTGAGTGGCTTTTGCATACGATCCTTAGGAGTAAGTGGTTCAAACTGGTTTTCTCGTTAGCTGTACTTGTATTGAATTATTCTGCCTGTTCATTCTAGTGACACTGTAGAAGAGTGATGGATGTCACTAGAAACGTCCGGAAGTAATTCTCTGTTTTTAATCCAGTTGTAAAGATGTCTAACCTCCATAAACGTAAAACAACTTTTGTTACTTTTTTTATAGATGCAACGACAACAGACAACTCTGATAGTGGTTGGAAATTCGTAACTGGAAATACTACATCTGCAAGTTGGCAATTCAACGTTACCGACATAATGTCATACAATACAGAAGAATACACTTCAAGATACTACGTAGAGCTTTCAACTGTTCTACATTCAACGACAACACTCTTCGACGACCTTCAGAACAACAACTGGATTGACAAGCACACAAACTATGTAGTTATGGACATTTCCCTGTATTACCCAGCTCCTAAACTGTTCAGTAGTGTAAAACTTACTGTGCAGCAAGAAGATATTGGTCATCTTTCTTCAATTGCAACTGTTGCAACACACAGGCTGTTCCAGTTTGAAACTGTTGACGATTACATCATGATGTTTTTCTATATCGTCTTCATGTTTTTGTTTTTGAGTCATCTCATAAAAGAAGTAATCATCTTTAGAAAGGAGGGAAGGAAGTTTTTCAGTTCTATCTGGAACATCTTAGCTACAGCGAGTGTAGTTGGATCTGCAGCTGTTATTTGTATCTTTGGAATAAGGTACCACTTTGCATCTGCAGCACTGGCCAAATTGGATGAGGCTACAGGTGAATGCCCTAATATACTCAATATTACGCTCTAATGCAATAATATAACTGACTTAAGCGTTTTTAAATGTTCCGTATGTACTGAAATGCAAATGGCAACGTGTTTGAAATGCGAAACCACGGATGCTTGAAATGCGAGGAGCAACGTGTTCACGAAAAATAAGAAGGGAGCTTAAATGGATGTCATATGCACTTTGTTTACAGACCCTTCCGTCTTTAACACTTATACCTTAACCTTTTGTTTTTAGGCGAACTTGGAATAGACCAGTATGTAGATTTGAGCTCTGCTTTCTGGTGGGATGACGCCTTCAAGACCGTGCTGTCAATGGTAGTGTTCACCACTTCACTGGCGCTACTGCGAGTTGTCCGCTTCAGCAAGACCATCGCCCATTTCATCGCCCTGCCAGGCGCCATGAAGAATGACTTGAACGGCTTTTCAATCATAACCGCCATAGCCTTTATGGCTTTCAGCTGTTCAGGTAAGAGTTTTTTTATGACATTGACATAATCTGGAACTCTGATTTTTCCTTCACAAACAATAAAACACGTTGATTTCAAAACTTCTCGAAAATTATACAAGTTACATTGTATAACTTACTGACTCACGTTGAACATTTTTGGATAGCTTTTGAATCAACTTCAATTTGGTTTATAGGTGTTTGGAACTGTGATTTTCCTTCAACATCCATAAACGAACGTTGATTTTAAAACTTCTCGAAAATTATGCATTTGCATTGTATAACTTACCAACTCACGTTGAACATTTTTGAATAGCTTTTGAATTGACTTCATATCTTTATCATACTTTTCGTTTTACACAGGGGTATTGGTGTTTGGGACGCATTTGGAAGCAAACAGTGATATTCTACACACTGTGTTGGAATTATTTACGATGTTCTTAGGAAGGTAAAGTCCATATTTTACCCAAATAGAACAGATGCTATTTACTTGTCATTTCTCTTACTCCACTTTGTGTTTTTATGTGTCTTCCATCTTTTCTGTTTGTTGTTTATAGTCTAGTTTGTTGTTTATTTGCATACACATATAATACAAGAAATCATAAGATAACAGAGGGTCAGAACAAAACATGCAGTACTTAATGGAGCTTACAGTATAACAATGGTTTGTTGCAGAATTGATAAATAATGAGATCATATTTGAGGTACCTACAGAAATTGACATGTAAACAAGTAGAAAAATATGACGCGGCATGTTTATCGTAAAATCATTTTCATTTATTATTCGATTGATTAAGTAACCTATATAATTTACAAATAATTGACATAAACAAAATGTTATGAACCGTTTTTGGTTTCTCTTTTCTCCGGTATATTCTTATCACCGTTTGCATCTTACAGTTTGTTTTGTATTATTTGCAAATAAACAATATGCAAAAACAATAAACAGTTAATGTGAGTGAACATTTGCCATGTCATGCAGGTGACGAAGTTTTAACCCCACGGTCTTTGTTTTTCAGTTTCGTTGCTGAAGAAATCTTAGAGTCCAACCAATATGTTGGCCCGATTTTCTTTACATCTTTTATGATACTGATCTTCATAATACTCGTCAACTTCCTGGTGACCATCATCTGTGATGCCATTGCTTCTGGTGCCTACGTTGCCCATGACCATGACCAAGAACTGGCTGACTATATTTGGACAAGCTTCCAGGAAGTTTTCGGGATTCACGTTCCTCCACCTGCTGACGTCACAACAGGTGAACAATATACGAAAATGTACCATTTTACAGTAGAAGCCGTTTAATTGCCCACCCAGTTGTCAGCGTATTTCGTGCAATTATCCGGGTGGTGCAATAATGTGAAGTTATCCAGCTGGACCGCAACGGTTTGGGATTTGGGGATTCTGTGAAATTAACAGAAGTGTTCGGTTATCCGTGGTGCAATATCAGACGTTTTTGTGTTTAAACAAATACTTCTTGCAAATATCATTTAATCTGTTTTGTACTTATTTCCCCACAATTAAGTGGTATACCAATACTTGATATTTCCCGAATGTAGGCTTTCCTTTTTTGCAGCATTTTTCAGTTTGAATGAAAACTTTAAGACGACATTGTGACACATTCTAGACATTTATACCACATAATTTATTTCAATTTATCGTGTTTCATTCTCTTACAGATGTAACGAAAGAAGCTGAGCTGAACGCCAACTTGCGAATGATCGAAGAATCTTTAGATGAAATCTTAGACGTGACACGCTGCCTTAAGGCGCATGGCAACATTGGTACGCCTTCATCGACTTAATCCTTAAAGATGTCTTTGCAGCCTAAGGAACCTATGGGTTAATTCTC
Organism: Branchiostoma floridae x Branchiostoma belcheri; assembly: GCA_019207045.1. Taxonomy (NCBI): domain Eukaryota; kingdom Metazoa; phylum Chordata; class Leptocardii; order Amphioxiformes; family Branchiostomatidae; genus Branchiostoma; species Branchiostoma floridae x Branchiostoma belcheri. The sequence continues at coordinate 14,206,417 of CM033039.1, forward strand.
AGTTCGCTCCATCGGATAACCAAGATATATCACTAAAAGATGAAAGAAAGACATGCCAAAATATAAGATTACACATACTACTACATTCGATACTAGCAGAACTAAACTGCGATATCGATATCAAAGATAATACAGAGATGTGACTTTCACCGAACGTTTGACTGACAGCAGCCATCTTGAATTTGTCCAGGAATGGAAAATGGCGTCATTGTAAGGACGTCATACTATGTAAATAAGCACGTGCCTTACTGAGCAGTTAGTCACAAGTTACAGATAGTTTATGTAATGAAATTTTTGTACTTTAAATTTTTATATATAGTATAGACTGTTTTTTATGTAAATGGCAAAATCCAAGGCCAGGGACCGACAAAAAGGTGGTCACTATGGCTAGATGGCTGCTATGCAAAGAAGGCCGCTAATACAGGTTTGACTCTAGTGTCACGGTCGTAGGATAAAAACAGTCGTAGGCCGTCGTACGCGATTTTCCCAACCGTCGTGCGAGGAATGTGACCTGGTACTTTCAAGGACGAAAAACAGCTGAGACAGTGTTTGTATTTATAAAACCAACTTACATAACACAAACACAACTCTGATAGGGAGGAATTGGTGACTAAAATGATCCAACAAAAAAATAAATTGAGTTAGATTTGCATGTTAGATTGAAGCAAATAATCACGTTAAGGCACTATTCTTTAGATCTGAAGTCTGATTTAAAAAAATAATTACAACATTTCAATAGTGTATTGCGTGGATACATGTACTATAGCCATTTCAAAGTGATATTGTCACTCAAGGTAAATTCAATCCACTGTATAAAGGTTTGTTGATGTGGCATACATTATGAAATAAACAAGTTATAGAATAGCAATAGAAAATGTGGTTTCTCGTTAATTCATTATTGCTCCAATGGTAAAACGATAAGATAAAACTAAAATTGATTTTTTATAGCAGCTGAAAAATGAATCATAACCAAACATCTTGCTGTAATAAAGCAAAAATATTTCGGAAAAACATGAATTGAATCAAACTTCCTTCGAATGAATTAAATGTAGACATGTATGGATGGCTGAATAAAAGGTTTCCGTTGAATGAAGACATGGTGGGACCGCGTAGCACAGTGGCAGTTTCTTCGCCTCGTGACCGAGAGGTTGCGGGTTCAAATCCAGCTGCTGTGTTACCGATCTTGTGTCCTTGGGAAAGGCACTTTACACAGCTTTCCTCACTTAACTCAAGTGACAATGAGTACCTAGCTTCGGCTAGGGCCGTCCCTCGGATAGGACGTTAAATGGAGGTCCCGTGTATGGGGAGAGTCACACCCTATGCACGTTAAAGAGACCTGATTATTTATCACATTTATTTAGCACTGAAAAGTATATAAAATAAATGTCGTGATAACTGAAAAAGATGTGATAAAGGATTTAGGTTTTTACATCACATTAATTCACCAAATAAGTGTTACTACAATCTTCTTCTGGAGAATAAATGTGATAGCAACCCCTTTATCACATTTATTCTCCATAGAGAGAACCAGGATTCTTCTTCTGGAGAATAAATGTGATAGAAACCCCTTTATCACATTTATTCTCCATAGAGAGATCCTGAATTCTTCTTCTGGAGAATAAATGTGATAGCAACCCTTTATCACATTTATTCTCCATAGAGAGAACCAGGATTCTTCTTCTGGAGAATAAATGTGATAGAAACCCCTTTATCACATTTATTCTCCATAGAGAGATCCTGAATTCTTCTTCTGGAGAATAAATGTGATAGCAACCCCTTTATCACATTTGTTCTGCATAGAGAGAACCAGAATTCTTCTTCTGGAGAATAAATGTGATAGCAACCCCTTTATCACATTTATTCTCCATAGAGAGAACCAGAATTCTTCTTCTGGAGAATAAATGTGATAGCAACCCCTTTATCACATTTGTTCTGCATAGAGAGAACCAGAATTCTTCTTCTGGAGAATAAATGTGATAGCAACCCCTTTATCACATTTATTCTCCAAAGAGAGAACCAGAATTCTCCTTCTGGAGAATAAATGTGATAGCAACCCCTTTATCACATTTATTCTCCAAAGAGAGAACCATAATCCTTCTTCTGGAGAATAAATGTGATAGCAACCCCTTTATCACATTTATTCTCCAAAGAGAGAACCAGAATTCTCCTTCTGGAGAATAAATGTGATAGCAACCCCTTTATCACATTTATTCTCCAAAGAGAGAACCATAATCCTTCTTCTGGAGAATAAATGTGATAGCAACCCCTTTATCACATTTATTCTCCATAGAGAGATCCTGAATCCTTCTTCTGGAGAATAAATGTGATAGCAACCCTCTTATCACATTAATTCTCCAAAGACAGAACCAGGATCCTTCTTCTGGAGAATAAATGTGATGAAGGCCTCTTCGTATCAGTTTGCGGTTAACGTCACTAGCTCGCAGCATGCAATCGTTTCCGGTTTTCGTCGTTGTGCGACGTCTCGATTCGTGATTTGCGCAAATTCCGTTCCGACTTAGAGTCCATTTAAAAAATAGATAAAGACGGTTAGATCTCACCATTAACATCATTAACAACGTATGAGCTATGTATCACTATAATATGTCAGGCGTATTGCCTTCGTTAACTAGTGGCATAGTTATGAATGTCACTGCAAATCGTACTGTTGAGTAGCGCGTGTGAACTAATACAAGTATACCAATAGAAAGTGCATACCGTACTCGCCGAGGTAGCCTTGTCAGGATGTTGCGGAAAGCACGTACGGAGACCAAGGTACGGACACAATGACATGTGTAGTCTTTGCCAGTTAGTGGCAAACCCTCATCACATTAATTCTTCAAAGAGAGAACCAGGGTTCTTTCTGGAGAATTAATGTGCTAGTCCTGTGTTTCAGGTACAGTACTGCGCAAACCATAACTACATCTCGTCAGGTCTTAAACATCTCTGGAATAACAGTCCCGTGTTTCTGTTGAATTTTTGAACACATCATGGATACAGCTCGTCTTGTTGTACACGTTTCTGGAACAACGACTTGCATATCTTGTCAACTTCTGCGTACCAACATGTATCGGTATTTTTCTCAGATTTTACCACAAAAAATGATAGGAAAATGCCTATTTACTTCAATTATTTGAAACGCTCTGGAAGACGACTGGTGACAAAGTGCCGCCTGCGTCTGTGAAACGGTGAAACTTCTGAATTCACCTTCCCACGTTTCACGTTCGCTTCCTCTCGCTGTGCATCGTCAGCAAATAAAATTTCCTTTCAGTTAGAATCTGAAGTTAACTGTGTTCCGACTCTATCGGGTATGTAAATTACCAAAATCTCCGTGGCCTACCCATCTGGATCCAATTCCATGGATCTGTGGGCCTGATGAGTTCGATGTCTGGATTCCGGGGTCGGTTCAGCTCGGCTAGGTTCGGACATGTTGTAAGAAGTGATTGCTTTCGTCTTTCGGAAGGGACGTAAGACGGGGTCCCAACCGAAAACAACTACCTTGTCCCTACCTGGCCTGACGAACTCTAAGAGTTCTCTATGACAAAGTCAGATGGCTTTCCATGCCGATTTATGTTTTTGTTCCATCCCGCGGAGTTGGGGGAGTACCCTGTGACGTCTTTTCCGGTCTCATGTTCGCAAAATAGGGGCGCTTCGTCTGGACAAACCTCAGCTCTGGAGAAAACTTATACAGTTTCCCCCAAATCACGGGACGTTATATAACCAACAGAAGTGTATGTACGTAACATTCATAAAGTTTCTCCCCAAATCAAGGACAATATATTACACCCAAATGTAACGTGTGTGGTGTTTAATTCCGGAAACGATTGCATGTTGCGAGCTAGTGACGTTAACCCCATATTGATACGAACAGGCCTTTATCACATTTATTCTCCAGAAGGAGAATTCTGGTTCTCTCTTTGGAGAATAAATGTGATAAAGGGGTTGCTATCACATTTATTCTCTAGAAGAAGAATTCTGGTTCTCTCTTTGGAGAATAAATGTGATAAGAGGGTTGCTATCACATTTATTCTCCAGAAGAAGGATCCTGGTTCTCTCTTTGGAGAATAAATGTGATAAGAGGGTTGCTATCACATTTATTCTCCAGGAGAAGGGTTCAGAATCTCTCTATGGAGAATAAATGTGATAAAGGGGTTTCTATCACATTTATTCTCCAGAAGAAGAATCCTGGTTCTCTCTATGGAGAATAAATGTGATAAAGGGGTTGCTATCACATTTATTCTCCAGAAGAAGAATTCTGGATCTCCCTTTGGAGAATTAATGTGATAAAGGGGTTGCTATCACATTTATTCTCCAGAAGAAGAATTCTGGTTCTCTCTTTGGAGAATAAGTGTGATAAGAGGGTTGCTATCACATTTAGTCTCCAGAAGAAGAATTCTGGTTATCTCTATGGAGAATAAATGTGATAAAGGGGTTGCTATCACACTTATTCTCCAGAAGAAGAATCTTGGTTCTCTCTATGGAGAATAAATGTGATAAAGGGGTTGCTATCACATTTATTCTCCAAAAGAAGAATTCTGGTTCTCTCTTTGGAGAATAAATGTGATAAGAGGGTTGCTATCACATTTATTCTCCAGAAGAAGAATTCTGGTTCTCTCTATGGAGAATAAATGTGATAAAAGGGTTGCTATCACATTTATTCTCCAGAAGAAGAGTCTTTGTTCTCTCTATGGATAATAAATGTGATAAAGGGGTTGCTATCACATTTATTCTCCAGAAGGAAGTTTCAGGATCTCTCTATGGATAATAAATGTGATAAAGGGGTTGCTATCACATTTATTCTCCAGAAGAAGAATTCAGGATCTCTCTATGGAGAATAAATGTGATAAAGGGGTTGCTATCACATTTATTCTCCAGAAGAAGAATCCTGGTTCTCTCTATGGAGAATAAATGTGATAAAGGGGTTTCTATCACATTTATTCTCCAGAAGAAGAATCCTGGTTCTCTCTATGGAGAATAAATGTGATAAAGGGGTTGCTATCACATTTATTCTCCAGAAGAAGAATCTTGGTTCTCTCTATGGAGAATAAATGTGATAAAGGGGTTGCTATCACATTTATTCTCCAGAAGAAAGTTTCAGGATCTCTCTATGGAGAATAAATGTGATAAAGGGGTTGCTATCACATTTATTCTCCAGAAGAAGAATGAAAATCCTTGTTGGCGAAAAAATGAGACAAAAGTTTTACTCATCACTATCACATATTTTGTAATTATCAAGCTTTTCATGAGAAATACTTTTTTGAGCTAAAAGAATGAGATAAATAGCTAACTCTCGTTAAAGACCCCCCACACGTGCGATAATTAGGGGTTAATGACCCGCCCCGAGGTGTATATGGTGTCATTAGCCCTATTATCATATAGCCTACCCACACTGACCCATTTAAGAGTAGATTAGAGTAGAGTTTCCAGTTGAGTAGGAGCGACAAATTCTTTTCTAAAACATACATCTTTTATTCAGTACATACATTTGAACAGTGAATTTGAACAACATAAAACTTGTACGTGAAATCTATTTCTGTTCCAAGGCTTAAAATAAGAACAAAGTCGATTCATTATGTTACAAACTGTTGCACGCTCCGTATTTCTCCACTCGCCCATTCTCCAGTTTGTCGAGTTCGTTCGTATCAGGCGCTAAATCTCTGCCGGCTTTCCTGAGGTATTCCGGGATCCCTGTGCTTCACAGCTCTTGAGAATCTCGTTCACTGCGAACCCAGACACGACTTCTCCGAAGAAAGGTAGCATTTTGGTCCTCCAGCGCCATGACCGCTACTCAATGGCGGACCGTGGTGTTATTGTCGTCTGAACTTGAATGGGCGGGGGTGCAAATAATTTTATTTTCCATTTGCAGTTTAAATTGGACATGACTTGAAATAGATTTTATTGTCTTAAATATTATAGGTAATTCAATGTTGTTTTAAGACAGCAAATGTTTTCTTTGAACAAAGAAACACGCACTACCGATGTTAATAGAGGGAGCCATCCCCCCTGCCATGCCTGTACTTATTCCCCTATCTTGGCAGATGGACGATTCCTGGATATCTCATTCTGATTGGCCATCGTCCTTTTTGTCTGTCCTCCTGATTGGTTTAAACTTTCAAAAGTTTTATCACATATGTGATAATCAAAAATTTAATGCACGGCTGTTACGGCGTCATACTCATAACCAGCATGAAATGGGGCATTCTAATTGGCCCACGTCCCCTGGCTATATGATAATGCAAATTAATAAATTTATAGACGAATTAACAACTGTAGAAATAGATTGTCTGAAGATGCGGCACATCAGCGTAGGTTTGGGCCCCTAGCGGCTTTCCTGAAACTGCAGAGGCCGGTTAAGTTTCAGTTTAATTGAAAGGGAATATCAAAAACAGTACTTTTTTTGTTTAAAAAATAAAGATTCAGTCTTGGAGGATGAATGCATTTATAACCCTTAGTCAGTGTGTAAGTAACAAATGCAATTCATTATAACGAATTTCCTTTTTGACAATTTGTATTATCAACGACAGCAAACGTATGGTTTGTTTGTCCTCTGATTTTCTGTATCAGGCAATTTTATTCACATTATTTGAAGTAATTGATACAACTGATTAGAATAACTTGTATGTTTGTAAATGCTCAGCATCGTACGTTTTATCAGAAGCTTTCTATTTAAAACGTAAGCAAACATCACAACGTACAAAATATCATTATCATGCAATGTATTACATAAAGCGAAGTAACTAATACTTAATTAAAATGAATCCTATGTATTATGTGAAGTAACAGATGCTTTACTAAAATTACTGGTACGTATAGATGCACACTTGGTAATTGCTGTAAAATACATTAATACATATAACTGTTGTGATTCCCTGTCCATTCACCATAGAAGAGTAAATCGATGATTTTATAATAACATTATTGATTTGAATTTCATGTACTACAAGGGAAAGCTACTGGTGATATTCCGGTCCTTATCTAATGCCTATATATGATAAAGATAATAATGATGATAATTGTTTATTGATGTCTATCTCCAAGTACATTGCAGCGCTGTTGCGAGCTGAATTGCGTATTCAGGCATTAAAACAAGCACACAGGTATATATATTAAAACTTAACATAGTAAAGTACTAAAAAGGTAAAGTAATAAAACTAACATTTTACAAGGTGATAGATTAAAAATCATAAGACAATACAGATGTTAACATTAAGCCGTGTAAACGGATAGTCTTTATGTAGAGTAAACCCAGCTAAAAAATTATACAAGAAGTTTTGTTTTATCTCAAAGTTTTTTTAACTAGGAATATGTAGCATTTTTTACTCAGGGAAATATCTTTTTTGGAGCGATTCAATGGATTTTCGTTGTAACTGTTAGACTACAAAAGTGTATTTTAGTTGTAACCATGAGACTAAAAGGCACTATGAAAAGTGAACACTCTAGCTCTGCCAAGTCATATATTTGGGTGCGTCTTTTATCTTCCAGTGGTCTGTCTTGGAGATGAGATGGAGACGACGGTGAAGTGGGCATCTTGAGCGATTAAGTCGATGAAGTCGTACCAATTTTGCCGTGCGCCTTAAGGCAGCGTGTCACGTCTAAGATTTCATCTAAAGATTCTTCGATCATTTGCAAGTTTGCATTCAGCTCAGCTTCTTTCGTTACATCTGTAAGACAATGAAAAGAAACACGATAAATTGACACAAATCATTCCATTACATGATATAAATGTTGAGAAGTATCACAGGTTTTTAATGTCGTCTGAAAGTTGTACTTCAAAGTGCTGCAAAAAGTAAAGTCTACATTTTGACAATATTAAGTACAGTAGAAGCCAGTTAATTGCACAACGGATAACCGAACACTTTTGTTAAATGCACGGGGTCCAAAAATCCCAAAGCAGTGCTGTCCAGCTGGATAACTTCGCATTATTGCAACATCCGGATAATTGCACGAAATGCGCTGGCAAATGGGGTGTGCACTTAAAATACTTCTATTTTAAAATGGTATATTTTTGTACTCGTATCGTTCACCTGTTGTGACGTCAGCCGGTGGAGGAACGTGAATCCCAAAAACTTCCTGGAAGCTTTTCCAAATATAGTCAACCAGTTCTTGGTCATGGTCATGGGCAACGTAGGCACCAGAAGCAATGGCATCACAGATGATGGTCACCAGGAAGTTGACCAGTACTATGAAGATCAGTATCATAAAAGATGTGAAGAAGATCGGGCCAACATATCGGTTGGACTCTAAGATGTCGTCAGCAACGAAGCTGAAAAACAATTGCCATGGGGTTAAGACGTTGCCATCTGTATAACATAGCGAATGTTCGCTCACATTTCTATTTATTGTTCTTGTTTATTGTTTGTTTACACATAATAGAAATTATGAAATACAAACGGAGATAAGAATGTACCGGAGAAACCAGAAACCTGACATTTCGTGTATGTCAATTATTGATAAATCATTTTGGTTGATCAATCAATCAAAATAGCAAGGGTAACAATGAAAATTATTTTACAAACAATATACCACTGCCGCGCCATGTTTTTTCTACTTTTTTGCATGTCATTTTGTAGCTTACTCAAATGTAGTCTCATTATTCATGCATTCTACAACAAACCATTGTTATAAGCTCCATTACGTTTAAAGAGAAACAATTAAACAGAAACAGCAGTATGAAACAAATATGTAATCGTTAGATTATATATATTATAATTAGCATATAATAATCGATGTTTTTTTTGTTTTGGCATCCGTCTGTCTCGGAAGACAATGGAGGCAGACAGGGTGGGTTTAAAGCGACCCGTCTGCCTGGCCTGCACTTTTTTTAAGGTGAAGGAGGGGTGTGCACTTCCTTCTCCACCACACTCTCGTCCACTGGCGCACTTAGTCCTACAGGGGCAATTGTTTGCAACGTGTAAGACGGCCCCAGCAGATGTAGGTTTGTTATTTGGAGTTTCCGTCTCCTAGGAGGACTTCCGACCAAGGATGTAAGGGGTTCCTCCTACCCCTGACTCGTGTGTCATGGCGGGTGCGTCATGCCCGAACATGCCCCTATGGCCTGTCACCACAACAAGGCCTGTCACTGCCACTAGCCGAAGCTATGTACTCGATGTATCAACAACAAAATGTCTAACTAGAGTAAGAGAAACCCGCAAAAACTGCATGTTTTGTTCTGACGTGACCCTTTGTAACTTTTTTATTTATTTTTTGTATTACATGTATGTGCAAATAAATAAAGAACTATAAACAGCAAACAGACAAGATGAAAGACACATAAAAACACATAAAGTGGAGTAAGAGGTAAGGCATCTATTCTGTTTGGTAAGACATGGCATTTACCTTCCTAAGAACATCGTAAATAATTCCAACACAGTGTGAAGAATATCACTGTATGCCTCCAAATGCGTCCAAAACACCAATGTCCCTGTGTGAAACGAAAAATATCAATTGAATTCGATTCAAAAGCTATTCAAGAACATTCAACGTGATGCAGTAAGTTATAAAATGTAGCTGTATAAATGTCGAGAAGTTTTTCGTTGAAGAGATTCATTGGTCACGTATTAGTCACTGCTTTTTAAAGGTAAACACGAGTACCTCCAAATTTTTGATGGCTATCAGTCCACCTTGTTCACGGAGTGACCTAGTTCTCGCGAGAGTTGCGAGAACTCGGCTGAAACTTGCGTACATAGACTATCTTTAAAATCAACGTGCTTTTGTCGATTGCGAACGAAAATTAGACTTTGTCAGTGTCATAAAACTCGAGTTCCAGATTTCGTAATGACATAAAAACTCTTACCTGAACAGCTGAAAGCCATAAAAGCTATGGCGGTTATGATTGAGAAGCCAATTAATTCCTTCTTCATGGCACCTGGCAGGGCGATGAAATGGGCGATGGTCTTACTGAAGCGGACAACTCGCAGTAACGTCAGTGTAGTGGTGAACACTACCATTGACAGCACGGTCTTGAAGACGTCATCCCACCAGAAAGCAGAGCTGAAATCTACAAACTGGTCTATTCCAAGTTCGCCTAAAAAAAATTGGAAAAAAGTGAAAGACGTAAGGGCCTGTAAACAAAGTGCACATGCCATCCATTCAAGCTCCTTTCTTATTTCACATGAACACATTTGTTGATCCTCAAAATTGATGATTTCGCGTTTGTTGAATGCAAACATACTCAGAACATATATATAGGAGATTTAAAAACGCTTAAATAAATTTTAATATTGAGCGTAATGTTGAGTATATCAGGTCATTCACCTGTAGCCTCATCCAATTCGGCCAGTGCTTCAGATGCAAAGTGGTACCTTATTCCAAAGATACAAATAACAGCTGCAGATACAATAACACTCGCTGAAGCTAAGATGTTCCAGACGGAACTGAAAAACTTCCTTCCCTCATTTCTAAAGATGACCCCTTCTTTGATGAGATGAACGAAAAACAACAACACGAAAACGATATAGAAGAACAACTTGATGTAATCATTAGCAGTTTCAAACTGGACCAGCCTGTGTGTTGCAACGGTTGCAGACGTAGAAAGATGGCCGATATCTTCTTGCTGCATAGTAAGTTTTAGACTACAAAACAGCTTTGGAGCTGGGTAGTACAGAGACAGACCCAGAACAAGAGAGTTTGTGTGCTCGTCGATCCAATTATTATCCTGAAGGTCGGCGAAGAGTGTTATTGTTGAACTTAGAACAGTTGAAAGCTCTATGTAGTATCTTGAAGTGTATTCTCCTGTATCGTATGACGTTATGTCGGTAACGTTGAATAGCCAACTTGCAGATGTAGATTTTCCAGTTGCGAGTACCCAACCATTATCAGAGTCGTCTGTTGTCATTGCATCTAATACATAGAGTAACAAATGTTGTTTAAGTGTCTGAAACAGTTTAGTACTTTAATATCCTTTGGACGTGACTGTTCAGTTAATAATTCTACAGCCTCTTTATTCATAACATGGAAGGAACCAAAAATATAGATCCTCCAGAATATATTCTCCGGACCGATTTAGCTTCTAATCAATAGATTATAAAGGTTAAAACAAATTATCTACATTTTTGGAAACTGTTGGTCAACCTATTCTTAAATACTAGCTAAACAAAGATGAGAAAACAAAATCGTTTAAATGCCTATTTTTACCAGCAGTAACGGCCACCTCAATACTTATAATTACATCTTGATACTTTAATTTTCAACATATAAAATGCAATCTTTAAGAGTTAAAGTACAAGAAATATGAGGTTAGAAATTTTGAGTCATACCTGGTGCCTCCCTAAGTTGAGTGAGACGCGGTGGACCGATTTTCCACGCTTCAGTATAAAGTGGAAACTGTCGATCCAGATACTTCATCTTCCACCCATTGTACCAAAACGACGGGTACAAAACAGGCAGGAGGATCTCCTCAGTCCATGTCCAGAACTCGTCAGCAGTGGTGATCTGCAAATGAAGAGTAATATTTACTTGAATGTAATTTCATCTGTGACGGTAAACAACATTATGATTAAAATATAACCTAAATAAACTTTATAACCGTACACAAAAATAAAGCGCTTATACCAACAAGCTTTCGATCAGCCCTCTGAACTTGTTCAAGTTGTAATGACCCAAAGCCTATGTCACACAGCCAGACCGGACATGTGACGTCAGCAAAGGGTCAAAGGTGCTTTGAAGTTGGTATCGGCCCCGGTCTCGGTTGAGGTCTCGGTTGTGTGACATAGGCTTTAGGTTATTACAGTTCAAATATGGATGTCAAAAACGGTGAAACATAATACCAAGATGTTTTGTTTTAAAAAGAAATTACATGTTTTGTCGTGTTTTTAAGTGTGACAAATCTGAGCATTACACTCGATAAAAAACTCATTACAGTGTTTTGAATGGTGCCTACCGAATCGTAGTCTTCTAGTATAGTGGCTGACAGCGTCTGCGATGCGTGGAAAGTAGAAGGGTCTTTATCGTGATGGCTGATGAAGAACAACACCACAACAAACAGGAAGAGGAGGGCATAATCCTTCATCACGTTGAAAAACTTCCGTTGTTGTTCATTTTTGATTTTCATTCTGACTGTGGATGCAGTAACGGGTAGGCACACCTTCTTTGGAGCTGAAAAATCAAACATATTTCAATGAGTTATAATTATCCACGAATCAAAAGCCTTCCTGAAATCCACAAAACAGGCATATAATTTTCCTCCAGGTACAGATTTCTGTTGATCTAGCACAGTTTTAAAAACAAATATGTTATCACATGTCCGAAAGTCTTTTCGGAAGCCGGACTGAAAAGAATACGTTTTGGTTTTATTCTATACGTTTACAATTTTGACTTTGGAATGAATGGCAGTTTACCTATTTTGCAAGCAATAAGAGTTATTTCAATCCAACTACCATTTAAAGGTATCCTTTCAAGGAAGGTACTGCAAGGTAGTTTACCTTTATGGTGCCAAAGGTGTCCTTGGAGCTCCTCCTTCTTGATATTGTACGTGTTTTGTTTCTTGGAGGATCTCTGATTACAAACCAATGCAAACACAATCGCCAAGACCCATACCTGTGGGCACATAATTGTCAAGATGCCTTTAGCTGCAAGAGCCGAAATGCCAACAGATACTTCCCAACATAATTTCATCAGGTTGGTAGGTCATAGAGTAGTAGGTATTTCTTTTACACAGTTATTATTACCTGCTGACGTTTCGATGCCTATCAGAGATCTTCCCCAGAGCTTCTAAGTGGAGTTCTGCTTCTCGCCGCTATTTGTAGCGAATGTTCTCGTCGCAAATGTGCCACCAACATAGGCTACATATAGCGGCGAGAAGCAGAACTCCAGTTAGAAGCTCTGAGGAAGATGTCTGATAGGCATCGAAACGTCTGCAGGTAATACTAACTGGTTGTGTAAAAGAAAACTCTTCTATCCGTCAATTGATACTGTTTAGCTGAACGATAGAAATTAATCAAAGCGGAAACACTAAAGATTGTATCTCACTGCACTTGGGTCACTGGTGAGGCACTGCGAGGTTCGTTCACTGCGGCACTGTTGTGCTATTTTTCTCGACTTTTTTTTATAATCTAGATATTGCGTAATACGTAAAATTATGACAAAAAACAATTAAATTTTTTAATTAAAAAAAAAACTGACTGAACGTGTCAATTTACTTACTCCTAAGGATTGTATCCCAATGTTACTCAAATGTAAATAATGTTTGTAAATTTTGATAGTAATATTTGCAGAGACAGAAACAATAGGAGTAACAGCTAGAATCCTTGGCTGATACCTATATGATTGAATTCAACATTACAAATATGGATTGATATCGTTTTAATTTTCAATTCAAGTGAAACAGACAGGCATGTCCCAACATCCTAAATAAAACATTTTAAAATATAATGAAGGATATATAAAAAGAAAAGTAAAACATATTATTGAATCACGTGTGATTGCGTGTGCACCATTATGATTTTGATAATTAATAAATTCATCACTTAGAATCAACATATCAGCTTTGAAATTACAGACTTAAGTTATGTGATTCATAATTGTGTTTTGATTAGATCAGATTTTGATTAGATAAACAGGTCGTTCAGTGTAATATAACCAGCTGCTGCCGCGCCGCGTGCCTGCGAAGCTGATGTGTTACGCCGAAGGGCGGTTTTACCGGCTATATAGATACAGTTACAGATATATGGTAGATATTAAAGAAAATGAGCCATAACATACCATATTTGGAGTTACGTCGGATCCCTGGAATCGAGATTGATGCTGGCCTCTCCACCCGGAAAAGGTATGCCGGTACCAAGGCAACAGGTGCCACAATAACAGCGGTCATCAGGCTGTTGTACAGCTCCTTGTTTATAAAACACAAAAAGTTTGTTAGACAAAAGCACTGTTTCACAAAGAATTGAGGACTACAAAACCAAATTTTTAAACGTTTTATTTTATTTCATTTCTTTACCAACCAACGTCAGTTTTATTCAATCTCACTACAATATGAGATACCGAGACTAGTACTTTCTTAATCTACAACTATTGCACCAATAAAAATTACTTGTGTCCCCTATCACATGAGTACTACATGCCATGAAGAATGCCATCGAGGTCTTTATTTGTTCTACATACGGGCGTTTATGCACAATACAATGCCCACGTCAGTTTGAAAATAAATCTAATGGCAATGGGACGTTAACCTTATAGCAAATTCAGTAAATGGAGAATAGCTTTGGGGAAGACTGAGACGCTAAGACGCAGTCACATTCATTATAGGTCATCGTACTGGCATGACAGGTTTATGGTGATGATAATTGTCAGAATATCGTCAGAACACGAAGGTCTTATATATATATAGAAAAGAGATTTAACGGCAGATTCTGATTGGTAGATTCTGATTGGTAGATTCTGATTGGCAGATTCAGATTGGCAGATTCAAATCTTGATTGATCAGCGCTAGCGTCAGAAATAAAGAAAACTTTGTCTTACTTGGAGCGTGATTTGCATAAACACCAAATCATAGACAGTGTTTTTGGTAAGAAAACCCTCCCCAGCTCTGTACCACATGGCAGTAGATAGCATGATGCTACTGAAGACTGCCCAGCAACAGGACAGGCGTTCTGACTTGGTGAAACTGGATCCTGGAAAAAAAATTTCATTAAACAATCTAACGATAGTTCACCTTTATCCGCGGGGTAACCTATATTCGTTGTTTTCAAAAACAGGATATATCAACGGATTTATTTAGCGAGCTTTATGTTCCTTTTTTCACAAATCAGTATAGCTCGTTCTCACTTAAATGTGCAAAGCAACGGTTTTAGGGTTAAGAATTACACCATCTAATTTTTCATGTCTTTTTTAGGTGACGACAGTCGTTTTAGGGAGTGGCAAATTATCCGTGGCTGTAAAACATAATAAAAACCAAAAAAAAGTATTGACGGTGGTCGCCATAGACTTCCTGCAACCTATGATCCACTGCATACTGAGTCACGTGTTCTATCTGCATAGCCTGACGTCACGACACCAGTAGGTTGTGTAGTCATTGATAAAGACTGGTGCTGTTCAGTCAAAAATTTGGGTGAGTCCAATTTTTGTGTTGGATATTACAGTTAAACTAGTCCAATAAAAAGTATTGATGCTGCCTGTATTAAGAGTCGGCAGAATTTTGCATATTTCAATGAGAACGAGCCGTAAACGTAGATACGTGAAGACGTCTTATTACATATCAGATGAGGACAGAAATATAAAATTTCATCAACATCTACTACCTTCAGGCGACACAAAAGTGGATATCCAAAAGTGTTTATCGTAGAACATTGCGTCCGTGTTCTCTCGGAACAGACTACTGAAGCTTCCTAATTGTTCTTCGGTGGCAACGTGTAGAACTTTTTGAACTTGAAAATCGCCGCGGACTTCGGACAGCCAATCATAGCAAGTAAACTGATAACTGGAATGAAAGAGAAATATATGCAGCAGTTGCAAAATCATTTCTGTATTCCAGGCTTTGCGTGAAATTTAAAAAAAAAATATACGTTTACAAGCAAATATGCACTGAAAATATACGACTGTTATGATCTAGTTATGAATGGTGTGCACCCCCCAGTTCTTCCGTAAAGGGGACCACTATCATTATTAATATTATTTTATTCATTTGTTATTTTGAAATCAACATACGCAGCATAAATTAAATAATGACGAACACAACATGCTGGGTGAATCGAAGAAATAGTCGTGATTGCTTGTTCTAGTTATTTTACATCTAAGCTTGCAAATGATTAATACACAACGAGAAATCATGCATTCCCATGCATAGTTTTTAAAAGTATTAATCGGAAAAGCAAGATCTGAGTGTTTGCGTCATTACAATGAGATCAGATGTTAATAAATAATACGTCAATAATTTCAGTAACGTTTATCGAATAATGTAGTTGACAACAATATGTCCCTGATATGTGCATTCTTCTCGTAAGATCAAACCATGAATATGCCGCAACAGTATGGCATTCATATACAAAAGAGAGACAAAGATACTGTGGAAAGAGTACAGAACCAAGCTGCCAGATTCAGTACAAATAACCGTCGCAACAGGGATGCTAGTGTTACCAACAACAACAAAAAACAGACCTGCAGTTGATGTCACTTGAAAATAGAAGGAAAATGTCCAGACTTTACATGATGTACAAAATAAGCAATAAACTGGTGCACGTACATACTGATAAGCATCTAAAGAGGTTTTGATCACATGCACACAGAAAAATCAGTGTTGATTGCTTTCTTCTTACACTTTGTCTGTCTGTAGATCCTTTACTATGATGTCCCTCAGAAACCACGAAGCATCATCAGCGCCCCCTGCATTGTCGTGCCAGATATTCAGCAGTTCCAAATCACCTAGTGACGTCTTCAACGGCATGATGACGTCATAAGTGCCACCTCGTAGCAAGGCCTGCAAAAAAGGGATCTTTTCTTACAAATATGGCTATATGGTACAAGCCAGTTAATTGCACAACGGATAACTGCACACTTCTGTTAATTGCACGAAATCACCAAATCTCGTGGTGGTATGGACCAGCTGTGTTGCACCATCCGGATAATTGCACGAAATACGCTGGCAAATGGAGTGTGCAATTAAACGGCTTGGTATAATGAAGTAAAATACGGCATATAACAATTACTCAAGGATGATATTATTTTGGAGAAAGTCAGACGTTTCAGATAAAATCCACTATCTTTCGTTAGTGACTATAAGGAGGTCTGTTGAAGAGCAGGTTTTCTACCCTAACTATGATTGAATTGGTCTGTAAAGAAGGTAAATACAAATCTTCTCTGGCGAAAGGTAGTGGATTCGTTATGAAACGTCTGACCGTTTTTAATTTCATGTCCAGTTGCTTGAATAATTGCTATATTGTGTATCTCATAACCTGGTTGTGGTTGTCTAACCTTCATCAACGTATAATAAAGATATAGAAATGCCCCTGCAGTTTCAGAGCAAGCTGCTAGGGAGCCCAAACATACATCATTTCTTCCTTGCATCACAAGCTATCTGCCACCAAGAAATCAAGACCATAGCATGTCCAGGTCAAAAGATTAATGTTCTGCTGTAGTACCAAGGTCACATACTATGGAGCCCATAATCGACCTTGACCCTTGTCTTTCCAACTCCTACCCACAAACCAAATATCATCGTGATACATCTATAGCTTCTAGAGCCATGCTGACCACAAATATCCGGAACACAGACAAGCAAACCGACACACCATAAACTTTTTTTTCATGGAAGTAAAAAAAAATTGTTGCATTTTCCTGTAAAAAGATTGTGATAGGATTTTACTTTAACTTTGTTCCTGTTAGTATCAGCAAAAGTGAATACACAAGCATGGCATAAGTCCTCATATCAGACATACTTCTCTACACGGGTTCATCATCTTGACCGCAGCTTTGCTCTCTGATCCGAACACTTTGAACCAAATTCGTGCCGAGGTACCGGCACCGAACATGGATCCGGTGGTGACGGTGATCTGGTAGAGGCATGGGGCTGGCATCCTGTCCGGGGGGAGGACGGACAGCAGCGGTAACTGCTTCTTCTTTCCAAATTCTGCTAATGGCTGAATGGCATTTCCCTGGTGATAAATGGATGTAGAGAGTAAGGGCTCGGTCGCATAGGTCGTGCGATCGTCGTACGATTTTGATGCCATAGGATTTTCAATCTGGCTGTGACCGAAAATAGCATTTTGTGTACCAAGCTTTGAGACAATTGAACATTGCAGAAAACGTACAATTAGCGATCGTACGACGGTCGCACGACCTATGTGACCACGCCCTAAAACCACAGAAAAAAATTGTAGCAAAGGAAAATGTGACCATAGTGATGACAACTACTTATACGGTAAGCTTGGGTGTACTCACTCGAGCTCGAAGACGCTGAAAGTCTACGTTGATTATAGTCATTATTATAATGTAGAGAGCCCACTCAATGATAACCGTGTAGAAAACAAGGTTGTTGCTTTGGAGGATGTCGGGATCTTTGAAGCTGTCTTCAAAATCAATGGTATTCGGAAGAAGGTGCAAGGAGGCAGCAATGATTGCCTTTGGCTCAGCAATGCTGCAGTTGCACCTGATGGAACTATCAGATAGTTCGACGCGGACCTGGTGTTTAAAACCATAAAACTAGTATGATTAGATGTGAGGAAAAACTTGTATTTTGTGTTTTTGCAACAATCAGAACTTAATTGCAAGACATCGATGCAATTTTTTTTCCAGAGAATGTAAATGTTTTAAAATAGCCTCACCCCACAGTCTGTGTCCTGCCATTTCTCTGAAGTAGGATCCCAATTTTTACAGGCCAACATTGATGCATGGAGTGTGAAATCTCTTGGCGATGGTACAGTTTGCAGACCAGTGGGAAAGTCTGCGGAAATGCCAGAGATAAATTATCTAACAAACTGTTTCCTACAATATATAACACTTACAAAACTGTTTTGCTATTATACATCACAGCTAATCATCAGTCCATCAGAAACCAAATCAAACAAAAGAAATGATATTCTCAACGTGGTCAAAATTCACATTTACTGTCTCGTGCTCATGAATAAGTTGCCATGTACAATTGTCATTTGTTTATATTATACTCTTGCTAAGACATCGATACATGACCTGTTTTCTGTATGCCGACGTAGAGTTTCCCCTTCCGTGTCTGGATATTCGGATTGAACGTTTGCGAGCTGTTTTTGTTTCGGTGCCAAGCGAGAGGAATGTCTTCCTCCTCGACCATCTTCATATCGTCATACAGCTCCTCTGTTGGCGGTGTGTCATACCGGAAATACAGCCGGAAAGTTGCAGCGTGATCCCACCAGGACATATTCATCACAACAGCTACGTTTGGAGCCGGTACATCAAATAGTTTGTAAGCCATTGTTGCGCTGCTGTTTTGTCCAACAGCTGCATCAGACTGTGCCCCAACAAAACCATCTTTTTGAACATCACGCTTTGGTTGTTCGATAGGTGCAGAGGAGAGAGGAATTGAAAGGTCTAGCTGCAGAGAACAGTTGTCAAAGCGTTGAATTCCCGGAGAAATCATGGTCACGGGCGTGGTGATGTTTTCGTGAAGGGTAGATGCGTTCCAGGAAAATAGATTCCTCTCAGTCACAACCATCTAAAATAGAATATGGATAGATTGATGAATGATTTTGAAATGAAATCTTCTTGGTACTTTACAGAATTGGATATTACCAATTCTGCAGGGAATTTGAAACGCTACCCTTACTCACACCGTCTTAGGTAACCGAAGTCGTGAATATTAATCAATACTTTTGTTACAGTAATTTTATATAATATATGAATATATGTTGATCTCTCGATAAGCATACACCTCTCTTAAAATGCTGACTAAATGGTGTTATTTCAGCTTTGCCATTTTAAAAATGCTATTTGTTTTTACGTTTACTTTAAGCATCACTTTTCCTATGTTTTAACGTTGTTGTAAGTAAATTGAATTACAAGTAATAGTGGCATTAATCATAACAGGAATTGGAATAAACAGCTACTTTACATATAATAAATGATAATAAAATAACACACTGACCTTAGTATCTACACCGTCACCCACAGCACAATTTGTGAAGGTAGCTGACATGTTGACTTGACCGGCTTGGAGTAGGACTGTATTGTTAGTAGTGGACCTCACAACAGTTACGATGGCATCTTTTGTTTCAAATGTCTTCTGGTAGTTTTCATTGTCTGGCAACATGGCTAGTAGACTTTCTGCTACTCGGTCGATGGTCTCCGTCAAAGAAAATGCAGCGTTATGAAGCTGTACGTTGAAGACAAACAGACAAATGTTGGAGAAACTTACATTGACAATTCATTAATTTTGACTATGTAAGAGGCAATCTACCTTAATCTAGGCACCTTGCAGCATGGTTAACGAGTAATCAGATGTAATATAACACTAGTTTTCTGATATATAACGTTCATAACAAAACATACCTAGCTTCTCGAGTTATCTAAGTGTTTGTTGACCACAAAGCCACCAATGCAGAAAAAGATAACGGACTTTAAAAAAGCAGTGAACAGAATTTAGGTTCAAACCCAACCTGATGCGCAGTCTTCAATTGTTGGTCTTTGATGTTCTTCAGCTGTTGTTTTGGAGATACATCTACTGCGTTTACGTCGATGACGTCCATCTCAAACAGAGGTGTTGATGTGTCAAGAATAGGCGAGCTTCCTTCTGGCAGCATTTGAAGAAGACTAGACATGGTGTGGGCAGTGGCTGAAATACGGCAATGAGTTTGTTCAGATTCAATAATTTTTGCAAAAAATACAGAATGTTTTCCCTCTAACCTTGTCTCAAGCTACCTGCATACGATACAATAATATACCATTAGGCTCACCCAGTAGTGCGTATAAGTAATATAATATAATATGATAAATATAATAAAATATATTTGGGGCTATGAATTGGGGTATCTGATTAGCGTGACGTGATAGACAGCCCAGTCTTTTCCGTAAACCTTTCTGCTAAGAGGAAGAAAGAAAAATAACACTTCATCAAAAACAATGTAATATATACATGTGCATTGCAGCAACTCCTGCTTTGGTCTGAAACTCTAAAGTGTATGCATGTGTTAAAACATACTGTAAATAACTGGACAAAAGGGTAGTGTTGATTTAGTAGTGACATCTTTATCAATACTTAGAGGATGAATGCATTTAAACCTTAAACTTGAAAATGCACTAATATCTTTTCTTGGGGGGGGGTCATTTGACAAGAATTTCATACATGTACTACATATATATCATAGTTATGTCTTACTACTAAACGTACCATCAACCGTTGTCTCCATCATTGTCACCGTGCCGCCTTCAGAAGATCTCATTAGTTCTGATGACCTTTTCAGCAGATCTATCCCCACCTCCTGTTTCGAAAAAAGGCAAAGAATAGAACTTTATTGCACGACAACTGTTAAGAATACAAGAAATACATAACAGTTTAACTATATGAGTTGCTAATATCTAAAGATTGTGACCATTAATGAAACAAATATATCAAAATATCACCTGAGCACAGAGCTGTTCACATTACTTTCCACTTGCTCTAATGACTTTGCTACTCTCTGTTCGATAGATAAATTCAAGTACATTCTGGGAGGCGATAATCCACATTGTGTACAAGTAGGCAAATATATCCACGATTGTTTATGGCGTAGAACCAATAGTGTAAATGACATGCTAGACCCTTTATGTTGATGTATCCATACCTATAGATATCCATATATATGTGTTTAGTTGTACTGTAAGTAGTTGTTATACATGTAGACCTTACGAAAGTCGCTGTACTTTTGTCGTGTCAATAAAGATTATATATAAAGATATTGGGTTTTTAGCTTATTTTATGAGGTAGTCAAAGGCTCTTTGTGAGCGCGTGCTTGCCACAACGCTTCAGGTCTTAAGGATGGTTGTTGACAGTGAAGGAAGGTCAGATTGTGTGCCAGCTATGTTTTAAGTTGTCTTGTTTTCAATTTTTAACATCATCCTACCAGTTCAGGGGGCATTCCAGGTGAGGATGACGGTACCGTGTTCAGTTGGAGTATGTTACCAATCCCTGTAACGATTTCCATCACGTTTTCTAAGGGCGTCCCTTCTTCACCGGTGCCATCGATTTGATCCTTCAGCCGTTCAAGCTGTACAGAAAAAATATCTATTCTATTTTCAAAGCAATTGCTTAAAACGTTTGGAACGAGCTCTAAATGGACGGACTATGCAACGTTAATTACATTTATTGAAATAACGCAGTGTATTTCTCATGCAATTAGATAAGCCGTATTGTAATCTTCATCTATCCTTACATTTACAGTTGTCTTAACATGCGAGACAAATTGAGCCTATACACACAAATATACATGAGTCATTGTAGTTGTAGTAAGATAATGCATTCTTATAGAATCAGACTTGTACTTTTGCCTGCAATAGCATCAACGCACAATAAATTTGTAACATTTGTTCATAATTCTCATTTATTTAGAAGCACAAAATCGAAAAGACAACGTTTTTACCGCCTGAAGAGCAAACACAGTGCCAGGAGTAGATAAAACCTCTTTTTCATTGCTCTGAACTGAAAAGTGAATAAAATGATAACATATGAAATACTATAACGCAGTTCACGATTACATACCGAAAAGAAGACAAAAGACCTACGAAACTTATGTTGTTTATAAAAATACATTCATACATATGTTCAAGTAAAATTATAAATATATATATATATATATATATATATATATATATATATATATATATAAAGAGAGAGAGGGAGAGAGAGAGAGGGGGGAAGAGAGAGAGAGGAGAGGGAGAGAGGAGAGAGAGAGAGGAGAGAGAGAGACAGATAGAGAGAGAGGGGACAGAGAGAGAGGAAAGAGAGAGGGAGACAGATAGAGAGAGAGGGGACGGAGAGAGAGAGAGGAGAGAGAGGTGAGATATGCACAAAAAATACACCCTTTTGTTTTGGAACGTTGTTATTTTACGAACACATTCTGATTTTGAAACCAAGTTGATACACTGGCTGTTAGTTTAGTATATGTTGAATAATGCCATATACAGTATAGTATCGATGGCACATACATACATTAGAAATGTATGCTTAAGTTGTCATTCTTTTAATTTCTTAGTAAAACGTACCATTTTTTACCTTCTTTATGTTACCTTCTGTATGTATTTCAATATTGTACTAGTACAGTCACCAATCATCTTAAATGCATGCATAATTTGTTTTCCCCCGTTATGTTAATACAAGAAATTTCTACAGGTTTGAGATAGCAATACCTGTTTTAATTTATCTATTTTTTTTCTCACTTAATACTACAGGTCTTGCACAGTAAAATTATGTTAATGACCAGGTCCAAAAACCAATCAGATGTAGCGTCTTTATTCGGCCTTTTTTTCAAAGCCTACGGGGGAACATTATGTATTTTCGAGACAATGTTGCACTTTTAACTTGTTTCCCATCCTTACCTGTTGTTGGATGTGTAGAGGTGAACTCCAGTCTGTCCGTTCCTTGTGCTACCGGTTTGGAAAAGGGCATTGAACCCGTGCCTGTAGTGACAGCATTCACCGTTTTTCGTCCTGCAAATAAGACCACGTGCACATTGACTTAATTCTACGGATGACATCAGCGCGCGCAATGATTTTCGCCTGTTCTCCAAGAAAAATAACTGTGGCCACATGTACATGTCACACAATAGCATCCCTGGTCAATCAGAATTTTATGCTTGCCGGAGGATCTGCTTTCAATGGTACGGGGGCACATGGTCAGAAACAAGACTTTGAAAACATCATACCTCCATTAAATATGCAACTTGACTGTGCAGATGACAAAAGCTTTGCTCAAGCACCCAAATTATGTTTAATTTTTCTGACCGTAGTAATGATTAAGACTTCAACTTAACGAAAATTATGTAATAACTATAAATGTACACTGATAATTATTACCTTGTATTTTTGTAGCAGTCTGCTCTTCCAGCCGAAGTGTTGACTTCCGACTGGCTTGCGTTGTCAGCGTGGGATCTGTCAATATATATACATACATTATTTTGCAATATGGGAGTGATTTGTCAAACCAAAGGACAGGTGCTATTTCTTAATCTCTTTGATAGGTCATAAGCATTTCATATACAAACGTTTCAACGTCAAGAATATTTTGTAGTCTAGGAATCTTCTGCTATGAAATGTACACACTATCTATGTACAAATAGTATTGTATTATTTTTACCATTTTCTATCTTAACAGTTGTTAAGTTTTCCATCCAAAACGTTGATGGTCTGTTGGTAGGCGTTGTCAGCATGTCGTTTGTTGTTGTTGAAACCGGCAGGATTTTATCTCTTACCACGTCAACTAGAAACAAACAGAAAGCTCTTGATAGCATTTAATCATTTCTATCATAGTAAGTATACCCTTATTTTTGGGAAAACATTTAGAGAAATGTTTCATGCCTTTCATGAATATAGCTAGTATATAGATATACGGATAAATACCCAGACGTTAGAAAATACAGGTGTATTCAAGGTTTCATTTCTTTAGAACAAGAGATCTGAAATGAATTCTCATTTTATCAATGTTTGAATGGTTATTTTGTTCTTTATAACGCTAGACATAAGTCTTAAACCAAAGATCCGTTTTAATACACATAAGAAATTAATTATTGAAATGATAATTAAATCAATTTTTTCTAATATTGCATATTGTAGGAAATGCAAAGACTTCTTATCACTTTTGCAAAGGTGCGCTTAAATGTGGATGACTAGGTACACACAAAAATTAAATCATATTTGACTTTGAAATTGCATGCAATGTACATATGTAGTGCACACGATATGTAATTATTTCCACATCATAGATATCTATAAAAATGAGTTGTAACGCACCGGTGGTACCGAATATCAGAGCTTGTTCACTACGTCCGTAGATACTGACTGCTGCAATCCGGATAGTGTACTTCGACATTGGGAAAAGCTCTGTTATGTTAAATTCCGTTAAACCTGGGGATATTCTGTAACAAAGTAAGGAGAACATAGTTAAGAAATTTTGAAATTTAAAAAAAAATTATGAAATTTTGAGATACTTCATGCAAATACGGGTTACCGAAAAGAAGTATATTGTTGAATGTCTGTTTCTCCGTGTAAGAAATTTTTTAATAGTTTTTACCATTTTTCTTTTTTTACCGTTTCACTATTAAAGTTTTCTTTTCTTACTTAGGTCACACCAATTTTATTTGTTGCTTCTCGGATTCGCCTGTCCATTTTTTTTTCATTTTCAAAAAGAAATTACGTCCCGAGAGAAAATAATACATGTTTTGCTATCATAAACCTACAAATGTTACCATTCAGAACTACATACATATAATTTCAGTCTAAAAACAATGCTTTTTATTCAGAACATTAGTAACAAATCAGAGGAAGGGATTCTTTGCATAAAACGTGCCATTAAACTCCTCAGGCTGTTTTTTTTTGTTATTCAAGCCATATACTTTCACCCCGGACCTTATCAATTAAAAAGTTATTTCTTTCGACTTGTCGGTCCAATCATTTTTCTGAAAAAATCCGAGAAGCAACAAAGAAATAACTTTGGTTTGGTTTTATCAAAAATACATATCTGAGTATAATTCATATTACTTATGAATTTAGACAAACCTTTGATTGCAAAACATATCTGTTCGTGCATTTAATATTTTCAATATCACAAAAAAGCGAGAAGTGGAATTCACTTTGTAGAATATGATCCTTGCGTTGGTTGACACTGTATTCCATGTACTTGTCAACTATCATTTTGTTGCGACCTGTACTTAACCTAATGGGTATATATGTCTTCAGGTTAATGACTATAGGTTTTCATTCATTCATTCATTCATTCATTCATTCATTCATTCATTCATTCATTCATTCATTCATTCATTCATTCATTCATTCATTCATTCATTCATTCATTCATTCATTCATTCATTCATTACCTTATGTTTTCCGTAGCATTGTCTTGATATTTGGTGCGTGCGTAGGTCTTGATGAGACCTTGAAACGATTGGATTTTTTGCTATCTAGTTACTTGTTTATTCATTCATTCATCCATCCATCCATCCATTCATTTATTCATTCACTCATTTTTGCAGCATGGCTTTTTACTCATTACCTGAAATACATCTCTTTCTGTGTTACAGGTTCAGATACTTCGATATCATAGTAGACAACATCAGCAGCTGGTGGAGTCCATACCACATGCATCCAGGTGGGGGCAACGGTCTTCACTTTCAACTCAGAGGGGGGATCCGTTCCTACGTAATGCAATAAATTACGTTGACAATGACAATGACAATAACAATGAAGTTTATTGCACATTCATACCCCTTTGGGGCTAAATGTAGTAAGTTCCATACAAAGCTAAAGATAGGTAAACTATTCTATGTTCTACTTATGTTTATATTCCTACAAAGTAGTTAATAAAAATGCGATAAATATTGTACGTTGGTCACCGCAGCACCACACAACGACAAAAGATATCTTTAGTCATTATATCCCAAGAATATTATATAGTTGAAATGATTATCAAAAAAGTTGTAAGACAAATTCTTATCCTTTGGTGTAAAGATAACACCAATATCATAATGTATACTTTATGCTCTGCACACAAATGTACCTGTGATAGCCGTCGAGTTGGCTGCTTTACTCTTCCCAAACCGACTGACCGCCGTCAAACTGATGATGGTGTATTGAGTAGCAGGGACAAGTCCTTGTAGCAAGAAGTTCCTGACGTTACCAGGAAGGTTGACAGAACTGAGAGATCTCCGTTCACTGTTGTGCTCTGTCCTGCTGTACGTCAGTTCGTAACCCGTCAACTTGGCAACTGGTGGGATCCAGGACAAAACCAAGGTTGTGTACGTTATGTCGTCCGCAAACAACTGCTGTGGAGGATCCGTATCTGCAATTTCAATATCAACTATTTTAAACAATCAATCAATCAATTAATAATCATTGCACAAGAATTGTAATGGATACAATCATGGTATCAATCATATGATACAATGTATGTCAAGCTCTAGGGCAGTAGAACCTAGTTAACTGCACAACGGATTACCGCACACTTCTGTTAATTACACGGAATCCCAAAATCCCAAACCAGGGCGATCCAGCTAGATAACTTCGCATTATTGCACCATGCAGATAATTGCACGAAATACGCTGGCAAATGGGGTGTGAAATAAATCGGCTTCTGCAAAGATACATACATAAGAAATCAAGACTAATTAAATCATCTATGCAATAAGCTTTGATGAAATATTTGTAGAAGGACGTCCAGATGTCATGATATACATTTATTAACATTGAAGGGTAGCGGTTGTATTCATGAAAAATGTTATTACTTACTTCCTTGATTTATTATAAAAAGCTATAGATTGCTTCTGCATATATATATATATCTTACGTTATGATGAAACACTTGTGCACAGACAAGAAACAACGAAAACTTTCACGGATGTAAAAAAAACTTTAGAGTAGACAATTTACCAATATTGCGAAAGTCGAATCTGACCTGTTACAAGGAGAACCTCAGCCTGTGGTCCTTCGATGACCAAACTGATACAGGTTACCGCCACCGCGTACTCTGTGGCAGGTGTTAGAGCAATGAAGGTAGCTGTAGTCGCTGATTCGGACAGGTATTGAGTAGTAACTGTAAACATGGTTTCCCTGTCAATCAGCCAAGCCCTGTAGCCAATCACAACAGCCCCAACAGGCTGCACCCATTGGACAACAACCGACTTCTCATTGACGTGATTAACACTGATGTTTGTAGCAGGCGGCATTTCTGTTGAGATGTTAAAACAAACATACTAATTACAGTATATACATGAAACTTTGATATTTGATATTCAGTTAATTTAACACATATTTCTTTCAAAAAGAAAGGCATATCGTGAGTTGAAAAACGTTAGAAAATTTGAACGTACAAAGCTGTATGTTCCAATACAACTCGATAAACCATCTGATTCTATTTTAGAATCGAACTCTAATTTATGTTATCTAACATGAAATGAAACAAAAAAGTATCCACATTTATCCGTGGGTATTGTAACGAAATTTAATAAGGACTTCTTTCTCATTTAGTCACAAATACAATGATTATTCGTTAGATTACTCAAAACAATCATACTTCAGACAGATATTTTTGTGAGTTGCAATTTCATTGCGTTAATGTATAGCCAACATAAAATGTGCGTCATGAAACTGTGTTGAATAGAATTCATGGATAAGAAAAAGATGAGAAATATATTTAAGAAGTAAAATTATTATTTTCTATTACCAGATAAATGTAAATGATAAACTGTGTCTTGAATAGAATCATTCATGGATAAGATAAAGATGAGAAGAATTATGTTGAAAATGTAAAATTATTATTTTTTATTACCAGTTGCACATGCCACGCTAGCGTTGGCGCTGTCATCCCACAGTCCGAATGCAAGAACAGTGACAGAGTACTGCACTCCGCTGATCAAACCGGATATGGTTGCATTGGTGACGTCACGATTCCGGAAAGACGTCATCATGGTGGGCTGATAGAGCCCTACAGCAGCAAAACAAAACAAATAAATGTGCTGCTTTGCTGACTGTGATAGCAAACTCTAGCGAAAAGAAGATCTATAACTTTATCTATCCTACAGTCGAGAATGTCTCTTT
The DNA here is from genome assembly GCA_019207045.1 of Branchiostoma floridae x Branchiostoma belcheri. Classification (NCBI taxonomy): domain Eukaryota; kingdom Metazoa; phylum Chordata; class Leptocardii; order Amphioxiformes; family Branchiostomatidae; genus Branchiostoma; species Branchiostoma floridae x Branchiostoma belcheri. The sequence goes on from CM033039.1 coordinate 14,234,590, forward strand.
TTATGGAGACTTCCTATCAGAGAGCTCCCAACCATTTGACCCCAAAGTTTGACCCCCAAAACAAGATGGCGCCAGAAAAATCCGCCTGGGCTTCAGTTTACCTCGCCTAAATCTTACCAAAGGTTACCCAATGAAACACTATAAAGCAATAAGGCAATGTAGAAAATGTTAACAAAACTAACCAGCCTCAGGAATGTACATTATATCGTAACCATTTATGTCAGCAACGGGCTTGGTCCATTTGACAGAAATAGACTTTGTTGTTCCAGACAAACATGAAAGATGAGAAACGGGATCAAATCCTGTAAGAAGACAAGCATTTCATTCAAAGACATAACAAAGTCGTAGAAATCACCATACATGTCATGTTGTATGAAGATGTAATGTGAATTTTTGTTATCATGTAAGTCGTAGATACCCATTGAGCTTTTTAGATATAAGTATATAGTAACAAATATCATTAAGACAGTCATACAACTTCGGGACATTAAAGACACCTTAATTGTAAACAAAAATAATTATGTTGAAAAGTGATAAATCTTAAAAGAATATACAGTATAAGCCAGTTAATTGCACAACAGATAACCACAAACTTCTGTTAATTGCACTAAATTCCAAATAACTTTGCTTTGTTGCATTATCCGTATAATTGCACGAAATCCGCTGGCAAATGTGCTGTGCAATTAATTGGCTTATTCTGTACTGTACTCTAATTAATCTTTTAAAATGAGGGTGACGGGTGTCATAGATTTATCTATGAAATTAAAAGCCCTCAACTTACCGTGGCAGACAAACCCATCTACACCAAGGGTGTAACCAGTTGCACAAAAGCAGTAGAAACTGCCGATGGTGTTGGTGCAGAACTGTCCGCATCCTCCGTTTGCTGTGGCACACTCATCAACATCTGACAAAAAAATTACTTCATACAACATACAACAAAACAAAACGACTTCATACAACAAAAAGACTTCGTTGCTATTTAATGGACGATTCTAGCCTGAATAATATAAGTCTGAATAAGTCTTAATGAAATAAAATCTTGGCAGTAGTTTTCTCATGAATGAAAATGAATTACTTTGATATTCAGTCAAATTTCGTTAAAAAAAGAAAGGCAAATCGTCCAAATTCAAACATTTAAAAACATTTCGAAAACATAAGAAAAGTTAGATGTACAACGCTATTCATTCCAATACTACTCAAAACCATATGATATTTAATTCAACTCATCTAACATGAAATGAAACTGTGACATTTTCTAAAGGGTTTAAGATTCTGACTAGCAGTTTGTCAAGGGCTTTCAATACTCATGTATACAAACTGATTTGCGTCTAGTGTAGAAATCTTTCTGAACCTTACCTATGCATGATGGCGAAGTTCCACTCCAGGTCGAATAATCCTGACATGTACGTGTTGAAGAGCCAACCAAGCTGTACCCTGTGTAACACCCGAAGCTGGCGGTGAAGTCTGGCCAGGCGTTCTCGCTCGTGTCTACCCAGCCTCCAGTTGGGGGCAACAATGGTGGACAAACTACACATGTAAAAAAAAATACATGCTTGTGACAAAAAAATCGTGCCATGGCGATGGTTGAGGTCAACATAAGACCACCGAAAATGGGAATCGACTGAACGTTTCTATCATGAAGATGTAAAAACTGTTTGCCAAATAAAAAAAAACTGTTTGCCAACCTCCAGTTGGGGAAAACAATACTAGACACACACATGAAAAGAAAACAAAGTCAACAAGGCTGGTTATTAAAATCCTGCCATGGCGACGATAAAGGTAAACATACGACCAGTCAAAGACTTGTAACGAAAATTTTTTCCTCCTGGTTCCACAGCATAGTCATAAAGATTCTCAACTGATTATTTGAATGTCGCATTTGTTTCCGAGCTATTTTGTTTAGAATGGCAATCGCGTTGTTTTATTGGGCCGAAAACATATAAAAAGCTGTTTGTTTGCCATTGTTATTAAAATAGTTGCCCCAGTAATTAAGCAACATAGCTTATTTTGATGAAAGTGATTGTATATCAAATATTGATTATTCTAACGCCCAGGGCGGAGCGTCTTTAGAGTGGAGACTCGCGAACGAATGACCAGAGGATTTAAATACGGTTCAAATTACGTGATGGAACATCATCGAACATTGTCGCAACTGTCGCAAGAATTATATATATATATAGAGAGGGAGATAATGACTTAAACACATTTGGAAAGAAAATTCTGTGACTTGGAATGTACAATAACCAATGCATTGAAGCAACGAGCTGTTATACTGTATAAAAGCTCCTTGATTAAAGTGGTCAATGTAGATAGTGTATAAGGCCAAAATGGCATACACCCCCCTACGGCAGTAGTATAGTCCGATGACCCATGGGGTCAGGGACAACTAGTTCTACCCAGTTCACAGAACATATGTTTTGACAAGAATACAGGACACTTCAGAGCACTGCCTGACTGAGTCTCCCTTTTTGTATTGACCTTGGGGTGAGGGACAGGGCGGAACATTCGTCCTTTACAGGCCAAAATGCCCCCCCCCCCCCCCACGGCAGTAGTATAGACAGATGACGCAGGGGTCAGGCAGAACTATACAACTGTCGTAGGGGGTGTATGCCATCTTGGCCTCTTACAATAGCAAAGACCTACCCAGATATACGTCGAATTCGCACAGATCCAGCCGTCGGTTGGTTGATCCCCTCGGGAGACTGACCCCCACGTACCGCCCCTCCATCCCCATACATGACACTGTAGTAAATGGCTGACCCGAGTCTATTTCATGATCACCGCCACACTTAGGGTTGTCGTTGACTGACGTGGATTCCCCGACGTGTATGTTAAAGGGATTCAACAGTTCTTGTATGACAGTCTCCGGATAGATGTGTACTCTGAAAGTAGTTTAAAGAATGTAATATCACACGAGACTCGTATATATGGCGGGTCTGCCGTATTGATACGGGTATAAAAATGCGCCTTGCACGCATATACTCAATACAGGGACATTTTATTTGGAAAAACGCATTGGAATCCGCTCAGAAACCAGAGCAACTACGAGGGTGCCATTGGTTTTATAACAGGCTCATTTTTTCATCGGAGTTGAAATTTGGCACAAAGGCAATGGTATGTATCCTCCCGAGATTGAAACATCTCAACTTGTTGTTTAGGTTTTGATGAGTTAGTGCTGAGTTGAGTTCAAGATATCAACACCCTTTGTGGCTTGTCGGAAGAAATGAGAGTCTCAATTAACGTGTAATTGATAATCAGGAAGGTGTACTGTTGAGGGTTCACGCATATCAATTGTCAAGACTGTAAACAAGCGTGGACCATTACCTGCTAACCCTATACGATTGACCAAGATCCACCCACCACCTTGGATTGATCTCTTGCTGAGTACTTGAACAGGCCTCGACGCCAACGGAGCCGTCTACAGCTTTGCCGGCCACGAGCGACTTAATTGGATCTTCAAAAGTGCTTGACTGGAATGCTGGTTTCCCTCTGGCGACGTTGATACCTGATCCTGACGCAACATGACTTTATCAGCAACGTTACATATTATCATTATTAAACTAGTTTAACTTTAATTTACAACACAAAAATTGGACTCACTCAAATTTTGGACTGACCAGCACCAGTTTTTGTCAAGGAATGAACGGCCCACTGCTGTCGTGACGTCACGTAATGCAGATAGAATACGTGACTCAGTAAGCAGTGGATCATTTGTTGCAGGAAGTCTATGGCGCCCACTGTCTCTGTTCAGGGATGGTTGTAAAGCTCTGATGTAGATGGTTTCTTTGGTCCCGTTACATATTATCGTCATACTTGTACGTAACTTGAATGCTACCATCAAACTTGGTGACACATTCCACATTGCTACTACAGCTACAGACGTTTAAGTTGTGGAGTTATCAAGTTTGTTGTTCATAAACCCTGATACCTAGTCTAGTTACCAGACCCCAGTCTGATCTATAAAAAAATATGTATCGTGTTGGGGTCTGGCCGGATGAGGTAGGCCTTCTTCTCAAGTTTGTCCAAATAGTGGGCAAAAATCCCCACCAACAGAACAGCAGCAGGATCAGCAGGAGGCAATTACACTCCTGCCATGATTGGTTAAAGACCCCCGGCTGTATTTTTAATATCATAACAGTAACCACTGACAGAAAAAATACAGCAGTTACTTTAGATAAGACATTTTATGTACTGCTGGGATAGAGGCTATTACCTCATTGAGATCTCAGGACATGACAGAGGTACAAAGCTTGCTTTAAACTAAGGTCTGTTGTTATTTTGAAAAATAACTCAATACACCCTTGAGCCATGTCTAGCCCCTGATTCGCTTCTGTGATAGCCTGCTAACCAGCTGTGGCGTGTTGTAGCTGTCTACCTGTACTAGTCTACCTGGGGTGTGAGGTTCTCCTTCCTCTTATCAAGGGCTTTCGAGAGCCTTTCTACAGTCATCCTGCCAGACCCCAACACTATAGATATTTTTTAGGTCGGGGTCTGGTATCCAGGCTACCTGACACCGAGATGTATTTCCATTTAACCTAAAAAACAGTTACTCAAGCAACTGGATATGATTTTGGAAACGGTCAGACGTTTCAGGTAGAATCCACTACCTTTCGTCAGTGGCACTGACATAATGATCAATTTGATAAAGAATGGAAGTGTAAAAGTGATGTGTATTTTTTTTACTTTTTATCTATGTTCCTGTTTTACACCTTATGTCTTCTTTTTTTTCGTGTGGCAGTGCATACTTTCGCCAGGAAGGTAATATTGTTTTGTCATAATATACACAATTCATATGATATTCATAACTTGAAATTTTATGTCTTCTTGAAATCCCATGCATTCCATGTAAGCTTTTTCTACATGCATGCACTAGAGCCACAATCATTAATTATTCAGTTGGTAGGTTTACGCTCCAGCAGGTACTTTCAATGGCAACACTTGCTTATTAGTTTCACATTGTTTGCCATGATGCAGCTATGACAACACTAACGTCAGAGTATGGCGGAAGACAATACCTATAGCTAGCGAACAAAATTAAACAAGCGTTCGGAGACCTCATACCTCCGTGAAATGGGTGATGGTTTGGTGGTTGGAGAGTGTTTTTGGCGACGTCTCAGGGGATAGCCTAATAGCATAGTATATGTCCGATTGGCAATAATGCCCAGAATTTTACAGAAATTTTTCCGCGCCTGCGCAGTTGCATAATCCCATTGGAGGGGAATAACTTGGGGGAAGGGTGGGTGGATAGTCATGATGGTAGGTAGCGGAGGAAGTTCTACTACACTACCATAACACGCCACCAAAACGCCCTACCAAACTGTAATTCATACCATTTCTTCGTCTTTTAAAAACCTACACACATACCAAATATCAAAACAATCCGTTCTCTAGTTATGTTGCTGACAAACATCACCCTGGCATACAAACGGCAGTCTATACAAACCCTCCGTTTCACGGAGGCAAAAAACACAAGGAATAGCGGCGGTCCCAAGATACTTCCTTGTGGTACGCCTGCCCGTGTGTTTCCTTTCGATGACCAGCTAGTGCGCATGGGTCGTCAAAGAATATGTTCTTTACTATAGCTAATTCGCCTTTAATTAAACAAAATATACGTCCATGTACATCTCATTATCAGAAGATTTTGGAGTACATGTATTGCATTGGCTAACTGTTATCATCCAAATGTTATTACATTGTCAGCAGCATCTCAGCTATGTAACTCTATGTAAATAGTTGGCTCTATGTGCATGGTACATAATGACAGTAATGCTCAAAAGGTACGAAAATCAACATATTGATTTACATGCCACGTGGGCTGATCTTGGGATCTATATATTGTGTTTGACCAAATAGTGCACGCATGCATGACGTCATTATTACCATGATAGCATCGCAACAAACACGTGGTACGTCAATAAAGCAACTCGTGACTCTCAGAGCAGGTCCAGGTCGATGAACTTATTAATAATTCATGACTGTGGCTCTAATGTGTAAAAATATGATCTCGTTGTGTATCCATGACTTATAAAGACAACCACCAACATGTACATACACAGGCTCAAAATCGTAACATTTTGGCGAAAATTACAAAGAGTTGAAGAAAGCATTTCAGAGTAGATTATACCCCAAACATGTTGTCTTTCTAATGTCCTTCGTTATATACGAGGGAGTGGTCCTTGTTTCATCATAAACTATTTACGAGGTTGGCGGGTGAATATGTTCTTTGAGAGGCACAAATTGCCCATTTTTCCACCCCATTTTCTGCATTGTGACAAAGAAAAATTGACGCCAGAATAGTTCTGACGCCCACAAGATCCAATACAATACTGTTTCGTATAAATATATCTACAAGTTTTGCAAGACCAATAGGCATACATAGAAGGTTCCCAGTTCAACTTTGACTCATGAAAGTACAAACTCCTTGAATTATATTGTGAACTAGGAGAGGTAAAAAAAAACATTGCATTTATTAATTTATGCACTTTGTTGAAAGAAAATTTATTGTTCTACTCAGAATGTTGGCTCCGTGCAAAACTAAACATCTCATACTAAAAAATACCAAAGAAAATCCCGCATTCCACACACAACATCACTCGAGTTCCTACCAGTGAAACTCCAAAGTTTATCAGCGCATGTTCAACAATTAAAAACAATAAAAAAAACATGCAGTAGGAGCAGAAACCTATGTGGCTTCTCATTCCCCGTCAGAAATCTAGATAGTAAAGAAACGTTATGTACATAATCGAGATAATCATGGAACGTAATATGCATAAACAAAGCTAAACAAACATATTGTATCGCCTAAGCTATCTTTTATCGCCCGAATGTTCACCGGGAAAACACAGCTAACTGTATGTATATAGTTGACTGGAAGATACTCGATAAGTACTCGATATACCAAACGCGGAAGTTCTGCTGCAGTACCATTGCAAGCCGCTAGGCATCCCAAAGTCCAATCGCTTCAAGGTCTTATGAAGACCTACCCACATACCAAATATTCAGACAACTTGACCATCCAGGGGTATTCCAGTTATGCTGGTCTTTAACAAACACACACACACACTCACTCACACACACACACACACACACACACACACACACACACACACACACACACACACACACACACACACACACACGTGCACACACGCACAAAAGCTACCCAAAATATAAACTTCTCGGCGAAGGTAATAACATATTCATTACCATGCCTTGAGGACAATCTTGGAAAATCTATATAGTGTTGAAACGTATGTTGTAGTCAATCTTTTGTGGTTGCATGGCAACCATTGATGTGGGGGCAAATGAGCAATTTGTGACTTTCAAAGGAAAGGCAGCTCGACAAACTTTCAAACTGAATAATTTATGGAGTGAGTCTATTGTATACATGATTTTATCTGTAGCTTTCTGCATATCTATACCTGATAAAAACTATCACCCAGATTAAACATAAACAGGCTCAATATCATAACATAAAAAAATAATGAAAATAGCAAAGAGTTTAAAAAAGGTATTCAGAGTAGATTACACCGCCAACATGTTGTCTTTCTATTTTTTTTTTGTTACATACAAAATTAGTCCTTGGAGTGTTGTCCTTGACATCTTACACTCCAACATGTTGCCTTTCTATTTTTATATACAGAATTAGTCCTTGAGTAGTCCTTCTTCCATCATAAATTATTCACGAGGATGAATATGTTCTCTGAGAGGCACAAATTGCTCATTTTCCCACTCCATTTGCTACACTCTGACAAAGAACAAAGAAAAATTGACGCCAGAATAGTTCTGACGCCCACAAGATCCCATACAATACTGTTTCGTATAAATATATCTACAAGTTTTGCAAGACCAATATGCGCACATAGCAGGTTCCCATTTCAACTTTGAGAGATTCATTAAAGTATGAATGTACACCTTGAATTAAAAGTATGGTATGGAGAGGTAAAAGCTATTGAAATTGTCACTTTATGCACTTAACTGTTGAAATATAATTCCTGTGCCCCTACGAATGTTGTCCCAATTTTAAAAATAGGTCCGGTACTGAAAATGGTAATTTGGAAATCCTCAATTCCACAAGATCAATCGAGTTCCTATTAGTCGTAGATCCCAATTTGGAGGTTGTTTTTTCTACACATTTAACCCTCAAACCACCGTACCTTTTTTGTGACTCTTTTTGTGATTTGCATATATGTATAGCTTCATTAATCTATGTGGGACAGTTTGAAATGATTAGGTGAGAATAATTCTAGCTCATTATCATAATTTATGCCAAAGATCATGAGGACCACATTTTGCACTAACGCTATTCATACCGGGTAAGGTTTTTTCATGCCCGCACCAACTTCAAAGTCACATAGCCCCTGACTATCGTATGCTAGAGCCCCCAAACTTAGACGACTCTAGACGACGAAGCGGTCTCGCCACGGTCCGTGCGCTGGTTATCTTTTGGTCCATTATTATGGCGACACTCAAAAGGACGGATGGCAATAGAGAGTTTCAAAAAGGGATCGTTACGCGTATTTAAAATTTCTTGTGCTCATCTTCGTATGGTGAAACTAAATAAAAGTAGTTTGTTTTCTTGAGAAGAATGGAATAAAGATGTATACAAAATAGGTTTTCATACCTGAAGTTTGACTAAATACATGGAGCAAGATGCACGCCAGGACAATGATGCCAACCCGGCGAATCAGCATCTTTGATACTTCAAGTGTTTTGAACGAGTTTTCAACTTGTTGTTGAGCAGTCTGGAACGCTCACCGCTTTTCAGAAGAATACGCCCAACTGATGTGAGAGTCACACCTGGGCGTGTACGTTCTACGCAAGCGTACTACTTCTATTTCATGCGTCACCTGGATTTTACATAGACATCTCAGAATGGTTGCAATTGTCCATTGAAGTGTATATCATGGTTTTCTTTCATTCGGCAACGGTGGGCCTATTGAGTCAGGCCACACCAAAAACTGGTGAGAGCTTTCATGCAGAAATGATGACTCCTGTTTACAACACAAAAGATGTTCAAATTGAGTTGGATTTCTAAGAAATAAGTTCTTCAATGGAGACTGCATACCCGTCAGTCTAGTGACCGTCTCTTCTTGTGAATTTTCCTGAAGCAATTTAGTATAGATAATGTATATGGTAATGAGAGAAAATTATCACCAACACCCATAAGTACAGTTATAAAGTAGTCTCGATGAAAAAAACATCTTGTGTCTGTATGGAATACTATATTCATATTACACCAAGCTGTCCCATCTTGTCAGCTAGCATAGTTATTTCTACACGGTTCAATATGTTGAAGGGTTCACAAAAATTATAAGATTACTCATACTACTATATTCTATATTAGCAGAACTAAACTGCGATATCAAATATAATACAGAGATGTGACTTTCAACGAACGTTTGACTGACAGCAGCCATCTTGAATTTGTCCAGGAATGAGAAATCGTTCATTGCAATGACGTCATATCATTTAAATAAAGCACGTGGCTCTCTGAGCAGTAAGTCAAAAGTTACAGATAGTTTATGGCGTCACCCGAATTTTTTTTACTTTAATTTTTTCAATTCTGTTTGAATTGAAAATTCCTATTTAAAACAGACGAACTTTCAAGACGCTGACAATTTTATCATGATTTTTACATACCACTGCCCATCACCTTCTGGCAGCACACGTCGGCGAACCATGAAGGGATTTACACTTAAGCTTTCTACATACTATATATTAGGCTACAGCCTATATATCTGGGTAAATAAATACCCCTATAGCGTATTTCTACCAAATATACCACCATACATGGCTCTGTACCAACACAATAACTTGCCATGCAACATAAGAGTAAATAATCAAACCGTGTTGCATGTTTTCAGATTGATACACATTTCATATCAGTTAACATATTTACTATTTTTTCACACCAACGCTTTATTTTACAAAAAGATGGCTGCTATGCAAAGGTGGCCGCTAATGCAGTTTTGACTGTAGTGTCACGGTCGTAGGAAACGGTTTCTCCGACTGTCGTGCGACGAATGTGACCTGGTACTTTGAAGGACGAAACCAATTGAGACAGTGTTACTGTACATATACAATCCGTGTTTATTACAATCAGCTTACATAATACAGACACAATTCTGAGCGACAACATTACGTTAATGGTAATAGGAAGAAATTGGTGAATAATATTATGTAACAGAAACATAAGTTGTGTTTATTTTCATGTTAGATTAAAACATGTAATCACTAAATAAGCTGTGTTGTTTAAAGTTGATGACAAAATGTCACAAAAAATCATTTCTCTGGATTATTGTGTCAACCTAACAGTTTTAACCTCCATTTTTAGACATCGACGTAGATTCATTATACAAAGTTTTGTTCATGTGTAGTTGATTATAAAATAAACATATGTTATTAAGTATTAATCAAAATATTATGGACTCTTATCAGAGCAATAATATATCAATGGTAAAACAATAAGATAAAAGTAAAAGTTTTTTCCTTTTTTTTTGTAGCAGCTCAAAAATGGATCATAACCAAAACAAGTAGTTTAAGTAATGTTATATGTCAACTGACCAATCTACATTACATGTACAGACTACATAAAATATACAAATTGATAATATGATATATCATCAAACACTGTTTTTCACAAATATAAATACAATGACTACTATATGTTGATAAGTATATAATGTGAGTAGGTAAGTATTTATCAATTGTATCTTTTTACATAAACAATAAAGAGAAAAAATGAAAATATTGATACTTGTGGCTTCTCATGTTTAACAAACAATCAAAGTAATCAATTAAAAGAAATAATCAAAGTTGCTCAGTATACAGTAACTAGCAACACATTATTACTATCTATCAATGTACTATACCATAGCTGCCACCTGTATCTTATAATAAACGCAGGCTATATCAACAGTGAAAAGAAGAGATATTGGACATATCAAAATCTAATACACAGTACAATTTCCATTGCCACCCTGTTATCCGAAAGTCTGCAGTTTCATTGGTAACCACTAGGGGGCACACTTCAATGAAAGCATTACAATTGGGGTGTATGGCAAAGAAGATCACATGGTGACAATGGCGCGGAGGGATACATCACACTATGTAAAAAGGATTACATTTTCACAACTTGAGAGAAAAATCAATGCGCTGCTAGAGATGAGCTAAGGGGCGTGGCTAGACCTGAGAAAACGTGTGAAATATACACTATTGCAACTGTCAATGTCATCCAAGTAAGGGGTAGGTAGGCAAACAAGGTGGGGTTCTCAATGGGCAGTGTCACTCAAACAATAACACTAGTAGCCAATAATTCAGTTTTTTAGTCAGGGCAATACACAAAATGGCAAATTTCTTTGGGTAGTTGTGTCCAAAAGTTAAAAGTTTGACCAAGTGATTTTATAATTCATAGCCTGGCTACCATCCTCAGTTGTTACTATTGGCTCAATCTTATTTTCTTGTTTATGGCACCTGAGAGCCAAAGGTATCTACGGAGGACCGTACCCCGTCTTGACATTACCTCTAGAGGTGTGTTCGGAACCCCTCCGTATTTGCCTGAAAACTTCACCTCCGGTTTTTACACTGACTACATCCTGAGATCGGATTTAAATATGGTGCATGTGATACTATATGTAGCACTACACCAGTAACATTGACAGATGTGGTAAATCTAACTAGCAGTAAAAGAAAATAAATGATAGAACGAGAGGAAAGTATTCAATGTAACAGTTATCACAATGTAATTTTTTGGTCAGTGTTTGACAAAATTTGTATGTCTGATTCGGCAAAGGAACTTTTAAACCCAAACATGAAAATCTGAAACAGTTTCAGTCTGTTTTATCAAAATTGCACGACAGAGCACAATTCTGTTGTCATTTGAGTACTTTCCTCTGTAGCACCCCCCTCCCCCCTCTCCACTAGAGGCTCTAACCACTAAGCGTCCAAACAGTTGACTGGTCATTCATGGATAACGAATGAATGTCTTTTACAAAGTTTTGATGTCTTTTGAATCAAATTACTTTTACATCTTACATCATATTCAAGTTTGAAAACCGTTAGGGTCACCAAATTTAAAGGTCACTTAGCAATTGCCGACTAGTGGAAGGGAATCTCCAAGCAGATCTATTGGGGGCAAGGATAGTATCCAACGACTAAACAGTATCCAACTGGCCCTGCACCCAATAGATCTGCTTGGAGATTAAAGGGGGTCTAAGTAATTAAAAAAATCTTTTTACGATATATGGCTGATGAACAAGAATGCTTTCCCTAAGTCTAAGTCTTTACATATCTCAGTTATCCAAGATTACGAAATTCTACGTTATTTACAATTCAGTGACCGCTGGGTTCACTATACCGTCCACCCCAGATGAAGATATATCGGATTTTTTCGGCTCGTGCTTCCTGAATGGATTCCAACGAGCGCCCTCTATCGGCTGTATTACCTCGCCGTCGTAGGGAACGAATATCCGCTTGATGGCGACGATGGGAATGCAGATCAAGGGAAGGACGACCAAGAGGTAACACGTCATCATGGCATACCACGGGTAGGGCTCCTCCTCCCCTAGTCTCCCCTTAAAAGAGAGGAAAAGAAAACAAGAGTTATTTATAAAAAAAAAAATGTCCATGGCGATACGCTAACACAGGGGTAGGACGACCAGGAGGTAACACGTCATCATGGCATACCACGGGTAGGGCTCCTCCTCCCCTAGTCTCCCCTTAAAAGAGAGGAAAAGAAAACAAGAGTTATTTATAAAAAAAATGTCCATGGCGATACGCTAACACAGGGGTAGGACGACCAGGAGGTAACACGTCATCATGGCATACCACGGGTAGGGCTCCTCCTCCCCTAGTCTCCCCTTAAAAGAGAGGAAAAGAAAACAAGAGTTATTTATAAAAAAAAATGTCCATGGCGATACGCTAACACAGGGGTAGGACGACCAGGAGGTAACATGCCATCATGGCATACCACGGGTAGGGCTCCTCCTCCCCTAGTCTCCCCTTAAAAGAGAGGAAAAGAAAAACAAGAGTTATTTACAAACAAAGTTGTCCATGGCGATAGGCTAACAAACAAGGGTAGGACGACCAGGAGGTAACATGCCATCATGGCATACCACGGGTAGGGCTCCTCCTCCCCTGAAAAGAGAGGAAAAGAAAAACAAGAGTCTTTTACAAAAAGTTGCCCATGGTGATGGGCTAACAAAAAAGATGATAAAAAAACATAGAAATAGATAGAAAATAAAAACATCATACACTCTTATCATTCAAGGTGTCAAAACATTGAATTACAGGAACCTCTCAATATGTTTATCATAGTTTTCACCATGGCTGCTGCATGCGATACATAGACATTACGGTAGAGACGATGCCACCATTATAGGTAATTTACTAGAACAGTCGACATGCAGGGAAACATAAGCAATCCCAAGAATCATGACAATACAACTATACCTCCCCATGAATGAGTAACCTCTTCTATTGACCCCATGACATGGAATGGTTGACAAGTGACTAGTTCTGCCCCCTGCCTCTGAACTCTACATGTACTTCCCACCACAAGTCTGCGGTATTGTGGCAAAAACACCTGTGCACAAAAAACTACAAACAAGAACACAAACATCTAGACACACTGAAAGTAAAAACCCCATACACAGACTGAGGTTATCAATACCTTTATTTGGTCCCAACTCTGATAGGTGGCAGGGAAACTGCTGGCTTCCCTGTAGATGGTGGCAGCGAAGATGACACCCATGGACAGCGGGCTGAGGAACAGCCATGTCACCTTCCAGTACATGTTAGGGCGGGAACCCGTCATGTACAACAGATCGTCTGATAACCTGTCAATCAAGAAAAGGATTCATGTGACGTCATATACACGATGGTCATACAACTAACGTATACAGGTCTTAGAAATGTATCAAGCATTCAGCTGACTAACGTGACTCCATCTATGTAACATTTTAGTGTCTGAATAAAATAGAAAACACACCGCAGGCAACATTATTCAATTCGCAAGTAAATGCAGAATATATCTTTCACACTTCCCCTGTGCAAAAACGTACTGTTCCACAATCATCCCTGTGCAACAATGGTTTGTCTCATGTGTTAAAGCCATTTCACCCCATCTTCCCCTTCCAAAAATAGAAATTCCAAAATCACTCGTTGAATTAACAACAATAGTTTGCCTCACCTGTTGAAACCATAGATCCAAATAACGGCGATGAGTTCGATGAAACCGATCAGTAGAAGTGGGAATGTGCCGCTGTAGTCGTTAAAGATGTCCAACCAGTAGTTTCCAGACTTCTGGGTGAAGATTAGTCCTGTCAGAAAGCTGACTACGCAGAGCGTGACTGTGGAAAGTGTGAAGAAACAAACAATGTTCAATTGTGTTGTTTTGCACAGTGGGACATGTATGAAGCATTTCTCAAAGTCATGTCAAAATCTTGCAACAAATCATAGATCTCATACCTTCGTAGAATATTTGGAGTTTTTCTTTAAGTACCCTATTCATAGCCCTAGCAGTCACAAATGTTAGAGATATTTCCCTTTAATTCACTTCTTCATTAAAAACTATGCCAGGTATGGTCATTTGTTTGGGATACTGATAAGTTGTCCATTGACATATAACTAGTGTGACTACTTAGTAACTAGTAACTAGTAACGCTACTTTCAAGAAGGAGGTGTTTGACTACAATATGCTCCAATACCTGAAAATACTGCTAGGGGACCCAAAATCACAATGCCTCTTGGGCCCAAGAAGACCTCAAAATGTCGTTCAAATCCATCAAAAATATCTTTGGGTATTTATGTGCAACAGGGCTCTAGCCAGCGTCCGTTTTCCCGTCAATTGACGGAAATTTGTTGCGTGTGACGGAAAATTTTTTAAACCAATCCGTCAACTTTGACGGCCAAAAATCTGATAAAAGCTCCTTAGGCCTTGGTGGAAGCTACAGGCTGCTTGGAGACGCCGTCCACGGCCGTAAAAGCCACACACTGTTTGTTTTGCTATTGTTATGATTGTTGATAATGTGTGTCGGTGCCCTTTCGCATACGATAATCTCATTAAAACCCGTTTTTCAAGGTCTCAGTTCAGTCTCTCTAACTCCTGGAATAGTGTTTTCGCGACAAAGGAAATGGCTGACGGAAAAAATGTCGAGCTGGCCAGAGCCCTGATGTGCAAACACTTAAACACAACCGAAAAGAATTGAAGGTCAAAATTTACATGAAGTTTTTGTTTCTTGTCTAAGTTGGACTGTATTCTAGGACCGTATGGCTTTTATACCCACCAACAAGAAACTCTTTCCTCCACTTCCATACGCCGGAGTCCAGGATCGGTGTAAGAACGCCCTCTAGTGTGCCAAACATGGACGACAGGCCGAGGTTGAGCAGCATAAGGAAGAAGAGGATGGACCAGAGCGGACCCAGAGCTATCGGGTAGAACTGGTTCATGGCTTCGGTGAACACGATGAAGGCAAGGCCCGTTCCCTCCACAGCCTGGACAAGATCCGGAGACAGAAATTAGTTATTGATGTTGGTGACGTCCGCGTGGGGACAAGAGAAGATGGAAACCAAACTGGTTAAAACATAACATGTCTTCTAAATAAGTCTTTTCCACTTCTATTTTCACTTATAAATGTACACAAGTAGAGAGGCTGTAACTGACAAAACTTTGAAGGCGAAAAATATCACCGATGAAAGCAATGATAGGTTTGGTACTTTCAACCATTTTGACTTAACGTTAGCCATGACATACTTGTGAAAGACCTTGTAGAAACATATTTCTCAAACAACACTTTACCATACAGCACATCAAGTCTCGAATGGGCATTTTACCTTAAGATAACAATGCAACACCATTATTTTGGAAGGTTGGGATGCATGTGTGTATTTGGTTTGTTTCAAAACATCACACCATATCTTCTTACATTTGTACATTCTCCTGCCTTTTTGGGTCAGTTTTAGAACTGTTAAGTAAGCAATATTCTACAACACAGTTCCAAGTGTGTATGTGCAGGCCTGACGCATAATGGTGATCTAGTTCAAGATCCCTTTGCTTATATAGTTAACAAGTCCACAATGTCTGGACGTTTCTAACAACACGAGAGCCTCGTCTTGGTGCATTGACCCCGGATAACACCGGGAAATCCAACATGGCCGCCGTAAATGGAATTAGGCTTATTGCAAAAAATGTCAAAAGTGGGAGCTGTTTACTGGCAAAGGGATCTTGAACTCCGACCTAGACCACAATGCATCACGACTGCACATGCGCACTAGGAACAGTGAGGCTGCTTAATGCGTGCACTACTCTAAGGGGTGTTTCACTAATGCTCTTAACAAGGTAAAGGTACGGAAAACAGTTCTGGAATCTGACACGTCACAGTCCTACCCATCACCGCCGACACGAGCGTCCAGACGGCACACCAAGACAGCTGCAATTCTGTAATTAACGCAACGCCACCTAGCGTAAGCCGTTACACTTACAATATCTACTCGCCAATACATTCTTAACGATCTCTTTAAAAATCTTCCTTGTTCAAGTAATATTTGAAACACCACTTAACATGTGTAATATTTTAAGAAAATCCTTTCCAAAAATGATTCTACATTTTGTCTTGATTCAAACTTCATACATTTACATTAAGAATTTGATACTCAGACTTTTTCTTCAAACCATTTTCTACTTTAGGAAAATAGATCAGGTATAAAGATAACAATCATATTGTGTAAATCTCATCATAGAATTAAAAACAAATTATTGTTTTTAATATTTTTTACCATATTGATAACACAACAAAATGCATTGGGTATTCTATTTACCATATCTAACCAAATATATAGCTATATTTCATTCGGTCATGAGGCACCAAAATATGAACATATTATAAGAACTATTGAGAAAAACAACATTTTTACTTCAACTGTCGATAGGAGTCAGGTCTTCATGGATCACGTGATGGCTGCACGCAACCTGACTTAGATGGGGTTAGTAATAACATGCAGCACCCACGTGACATGGTACATTTGTACACGTGATGATGTGGATGAAGAGGCGTGCACAGGGCATGCACAAGGCGTGCAAAAGGCGTGCACAATGCGTGCTTGTCAGGGATTTTACAAGAGGCACATACAAGACATTTTCCATACATTTCGATCCACAGCAATTCTGAAATCACGCCAGCAACCATTAAAACAACCTTCGTTTATGTCACGGTGGACCAAATGCTGTTTAATCTCCAGAAAATATACCGACACTTTTGCCAAATAAAAAATTGATTTTGAAACCAGCGTAGCAACTCCAATTGCACACATTTGCAGTATTTCACATACAACAGTTAATCATGCCAAAGACTGAGTTTCGGTACGCTTAAAGTGGGCACAATTTCAAATTGGGTGTTATTTGAACAAAAGCACGCCCCCCTCCCCCTTCATCCACAGCAGCAGGTGTATAGTTGGACCGCCAAATCTCATTGATGGTCGACCACTTGATGGAACTTTCCATCAAATGTGTTATATAAAAAAAAATGTCTTAAGTTTTTGGGTCTAAATATTTTCTGCAAGAATTTGTTCATATTGCCACAATTGCACACCTGAATTGAAAGAATATGTAATGTTTACATGTCCATGTACAATTTGCATTTTGGGTGGCCAAACATTTATATATTATCAAAGGCGTCAAGAATTCCTTTAGATTGCAACCAAGATTGCGAATTTCCCCAGCACATCGCATCAATCAAATATGGCGGCCTAACCAACAACATGTTTTCAAACAATGCAGTTGACAGGATGGAATTCGCTCAGCGCAAGTTAGAGGTAATGTACGTGGAGAATACTGCACAACCGAAGTGCACGAAAACGCAGAAAGTGGGGCCCAAGCAAGCAAGATCATAGAAAGGGAGAAATTTTGCAAGCTCGGCCTAAGTTTCTTTCAGAAGTTTCTTCGAATTCAGGCAAAAATCGCAAAGTTTGGGAGAGCGAGATAGAATAAAATGCATTACTTTTTGACATCTTTTTTTTAAATCCACCACAATTCCTTTTCTACTACGTCAAAAGCTTTTCTCACAAATAACTGTTTTCATTCTCTCCAAAGCGACCGAAAGAGTTTGCAGCGTTCAAAAGCCGGTTGTGGCTATAGTCTGAGCTGGGCTAAAGCGACTGTCATCTTCAAAGTTTGCATCATAGACGTGTATGTTATATACGCCCTTGCAGAATATTTTCCTGCATTGCACTGCGCTTCAAAGCATTGTCTTTCAAACAATATATATTCAATATAGATGTCCTGATACTTGCATCCATACGCATTACATGGGTGCAACTACCAGCTGATACACAGTACATGTAAAAAATCACATGTTCTTCTAAAGAACAATATCATAAAATATGACTGAATGATGCTGATACCAGTTTGATGCTTGTATATTGTGCGACGTGTCCAGTACCATTCAGTCAAATTCTAACACAAGTTCTTTAGGAAAACAAGTACTTTTTCGCCAAGGTAACGATGTGTTTGCTGCCACGTGAAACTACCGTATTCTTGCATCCGCCATGTTGGTTGATTAAAGAAGCGGTCGAGCTAGGTCATCCAATGAAAAACGGTCTTGTAACAACCCGGCCTAATTACTCTTCTATCTCGACACATAGAGAACATAAGGTTATAAAAACAGCCTCATTGTGTGTTTTGAGCAGGGCTGTCTCAAACTATTGCTTTTGTCCCACTCATCGTTTTCATTGTTAAATCTGTCATTTTAAGCGTACCTTAAATTTTTATCAAGTCCAAACATTGTCCAGAAAATGACATTGTTTGGATGGAATGGATGAAATTTTGGCCGCCTCGACAAGTTTCCGCTTTAGTTTCGAATGACTGGTCGACCGCCATCTTGGATCCATACATTCCACCAACATGGCTATCGCTATGACGTCACATGCAAACACACGTACCGTTATGGCTGCGATGTATGATTCTGCGCAGTGCAATGCAGGCAAGTGAGACTCTCTTTCTAAGCGTACATAAAACACACATCTATGTATGTTTGGATATCTACAACGAATTTGAAATTTTCCGTAAACATTCCAATACATGACCATTATATTTTAGAGAAAAGTCCACGGTTTGACTTTGGTGTTAATGTTTTTTTCAAATACATCTTGTGAAATGATTTACTGTTTAAAAATTTTTCACCAATATGGTAAACTGGAACATATCATTTCACCCCAGCTCAAACAAAACCGTCGCCGTTATAGGAAAACCAAACTGACTTCCTTAAAAGAAGGATGAAGAGTCGACGTACCGTGTCCAAGTTCTTTGTTTTATCACAAGTGGTAAAGTCGAACTCGCTAATGGCAGGTGTGGTGTTGTAGGCCATTTGAAAGTCGAGGTAGTTCCCTCTTGTTATGGTGTCGTTAAACTCTGGCACACTTCTCTGGAGCACTGCCGAAAACCTGTGACAAAAAGCGCTTGGTGAGAGAGAATGGTGTTCTAGCGGAAGACAGAGTCAGATGGAGGAGGACAGTGCAACGAATAATCATGGTGCCCCAACGACCCACTAGGAGGTCAAAGGATAGGTAAGGTGAGGTGTTCTACTCCGGTGATGAACTGGGATGAGGGGGGTACAAATTTAGCCACATTGGGGGCTGTGTCCTCGCTGCAAAAGCGCCACCTGCATCAACTACATACTGGCAAGAAGCAGCACTCCAGTGCGAAGCTTTGAGGATGATGTCTGCTTCTTGCATATGCAACAATCTATCGTTTGTTTCCAGAACGATCATGTAAACTATTCGGCCAATTTCGGCCTAGTTTCCCAAACTAACCAATTCCCAATCACTGACTTTTGCCATCTTCTTTCAGCAACACAATAACGGAAAGCGGGAACAAGATGGCGCCCGCCTAACGTCAACATCCAACATGACAACGCCAATAGACGCAAACGAAACTAATACAGGTTTTTGCTATTATATTACAACCCGAAGTCACATGAAGTTGCACAACAGTATACTTACTCATCTAAGCACTTTTGACTGTCGTGTGTCGCCTTGAAGCCCAGGACTGAGAAGATCACCACACAGGCAAAAATGGACGTGCCTGAGTTGATAATGGCCACCGTCACGGCATCTCGCGTGCAGTTGTTCTTCCTACAGAAAAATATGAATATTCATGAGCTTACATTATTTGGTGCAACTTATTCACAGCCAATCAGCCACCGTTACAAATTTCAGACCCATCTTGACTGTTGATAGCTGTAACATATCTTGTAACGTATCTTGTAGAGATCTGATTGGTTGAAGGTTGGACTTGGCTAGACTTAAAAAAAGCTGTTCACATTGAGTGTAACGAACAGCATCTTGTGGATTTCTGATTGGTTGAGGGATGGACTTGGCTAATTTTCAAAAAGTTTCCATCAATGGCTGAATTGCCAAGTGCTCTGTGGAACCATGGTGAAAGATGATACATTTATCCATACATTCGTTCAGACCATTGTAATTCCTAATGGCATACAAGGCAGCCGGTGTCCTTACTGTTGCAATAGGAGAGAAATTGTGTTTTAATGGAGGGCTTAGTAGTCCTTCCCTTTTAACATGCTTATCTAGGCCCGAATTTTATGTCCCTTTCCAAATAACGTTGGAGCCCCAACCGATATGCCTACCCATGATTGACTACCAGTTGGAACCAGGGAATAAAATGTGAGGCTGCTACCACTTGCGCTACAGGGGCATACCCTTGTGAGAGGACACACAGAAATAACATACGACAACCAAGTTGATTCTTACCTGGGGTTGTAGCTTGAGAAGGAGATCAGGCCACCGAAGGCCACACCGAGGGAAAAGAAGACCTGAGTAGCTGCCTCTAACCACACGATAGGGTCTGTCAGCTTATCAACCTGGGTTGGAAAAATATTGTCATAATGTTTTAATCATGTGTAGCATTTTTAGGTTGGTGCTTTTTTTAAACCAGTGACCTAAAACTGTTGTGAACACATTCAAAAATTCTTGATATAAGTTATTTTCGAATCATTTTTATTTATTTCTATTTGTATCTGTGTTGTGATCAGTCAACCTGGCTGAGGAGACCGTCCGACCATGCCAAGAGGAAACAACAAACAAATGAACATCCGTATTCTCTCGAATAAAGTACGCACTTTCAAAGATGAAGTGGTGCTACAAGTTGTTGACAAAGTTTGCCAAAGTTAGAATGTGTACTTTGTTTGAGGTCATTGCAACGATAAATGGTAAAATAGTCTATACATGTAATAGAGAAAGGTGGAGCTGCATTTCTGGGAAGGATACCAAACATGCACTTTGATGTTGTCTTGCATCACATCACGCATATGCAGCTCATACTGTGAACTAGCTTCTTGAGCAAGGATCTTTTACAGCAAGTAAACTGGAAAGTTACAAATGTCTGAATGCCGACCTGTGGTGTAAACATGCGTGCCAACCCGTCACCTGCGCCCTCTAGCGTCACGCCGCGGAAGAAGAAGATCAGCAGCACGACGTAAGGGAAGGTGGCAGTGAAGTAAATGGCCTGAAAAAAAGTAATGATAATCAGTCAATCATTAATCAACCACTGATGCTTTGAAACATGCGTCCATAGAGTTTTCTAGTAGAAGTGTTGAAAGGCTTTTTAGAGTTGTTTTTTTTTTTAATTTCTTGTTTTGTTCATTGCTGTGAATTTCTCGCTAATTCTATATCCGGTATGCATTTTTCTGTCTTCCAGTGAAACTTTGGACCCGGGCCAAACCAGTCTTCTAGTCTCCAATTACACCGCTTCCGTTTCAGCTCCCGCCACTCTGTAATATTCAAATGGCTACAAACACTCACCAAGCAAACATACATACTATCCGAAAACAATATCTTGGAACAAATGTGATGGAATGTTTCCAAATGACTATAACGCTAGTTCACCTTTATCCACGGGGTAACCCATATCTGTTGTTTTTAAAAAAAATCACGGATATCAAGTCGATATAGACGCGTGGCTTCAAACTGCAATATTTCAAAATTGTTCTTATCTTGATATATTGCAGTTTGAAACCACCATCCGTCCTCTTGAATGATACTCCTAAATAGAAATTTCTAAAGACAAGGGATATAGGTTACCCCACGGATAAGGGTGAACTAGCGTTACATACCTTTCCTGACGACTTGATGCCCTTGATCATGGCCATGCAGACAATGAGCCATGCGCAGAAGAGACATAGGGTCAGTCTCCAGTCCAACCCACCGCTCTCTTCGATGTCTCGCGTGATGTCCAAAGTCTCGCGGTACCAGAAGAACGTCGTTGGGGACGAGGCCTCACACTCGGCAACCGTGCCGTTCCCAGGACAAGACGACCATGGTAATGGCGACTACAAACGAAGCGTACGGAAAAAAAACAACTTTAGACTATCATTGATAAGATTATCCATATCGGGAAGCGGAGTTCAAACGTGGTAGCAGTAGTCATTCATTAGACAACACAGACATTCCAGGTCATGGGGTCAATGGGAGAGGCTACTTATTCATGGGGAGGTGTTGTTTATGGTCTGACTGTTTCTGTTTTCATATTCATTCATTTTCATATACATGTACTAGTTATGTTCATTGTAGAGTTATTGAAAGTGACATTCCAGGTCATGGGGCTAACGGAAGAGGCTACTTATTCATGAGAAGATATTGTTTTTGGTCTGTGTTTTCAGCTTTACATTTTTTTCATATTTTCACAGAAAGACGGAAAGTCATAAGTGGACACGTATAAAAATTGAGTAATCAAGCCGTATTTTCGTGAACAGGTCATACGATAAACTAATGTTTCACGTGACGTGAGAGTTTTGAACTCTTTTTTTTGTTCTGTGACGTCATGACCATGATGCCTTTGCCAGTGACGTCAGGACCATGATGCTCACCTGGAATGAGTTGAAGAGGTAGAACATACACCAGGCGATGATGACGTTGTAATAAAGGCCCACGAAAAACGACACAGCCACACTGGCCCAGCCAAGGCCCCCAAGGTACGGACTGATCGCGCTCCATACACTGATAGATCCCTTCCGGATCCGCTGTCCGATCGCGAACTCGATGTGGAAGATCGGGATCCCCTCGATGATCAACATGATCAAGTACGGGATCAGGAATGCTCCTGTGAGGAAAAGGAAACTGTGTAAATATCAAGGGGTTGAAATTAGAATGGTTATGAGGGTTTTTTTTTTTTTAATGATGAGAAAGAATGTCATTTTCATTGTACATGTTTGCCCAAGTTGACTGAGTACTTTAGTACTTGAGAGACATGTTTACAAGAAATCATATAATGGTAAGAATATCGATGATATTGGTTCAGCTTGTAAAAATGTAGGATTGTGCATTCGGTTCGACAAACCGCATGAGAAATATAAAATTTCCGTGCTTCTCATATATCTTCTCATACATCTGCTTGATCCTATGACCTTCGGGCTAAACGTCCTGTAAACACTGGTTTCAGGAGAAGCTGAGTTTGTTTGTCCCTGTTTCTAGGTTCTGGCCTGATAACATGGAGAAAAACAACGTTGTCGTGGACAAAGGTGGCCATTTCGTCGCCTACAGAACGTTTTTGCTGATAGGCGGGACCGGTCAAAAGTCAAATTAAGGTAATGTTATCGCATAGCCACGTCATGTGACTGGGCAAAAAGGCCGAACCCTTACGTAACAACTAAATATTTGATACGTTGAAATTTAAACTTTTGTGGACCAATCAAAACTTACAGAGTGTGTCATGTCACCATTAACGTAATGATTCTTCCCGCCATAAAAGAAAAAAGGTATTTTGTACGGAATTCCATATGTATGGTAATTTTGGTATTAGATACAGGAATACGTTGAAATTAAAACTTATGTCGACCAATCAGAAGTTACGGAGTGTGCCATGTCCCCCATGACGTAATAATTCTCATTCCTCATTTATATACTTAAAGAGACATATATTCAAGACATTTTTATGTCAGGAAGAAGTGACACACAAACAGCTGTGCATCACCTGCATTTTTAATAATAATATACATATAATATATGTATCAATATAATATATGTATCTATAAATAATTTGTTGACAAATTTAAAGGTAGGGGCTATAGAACTCGGGTATATATGTGCGATAGAAAAAAAAATATATAAAATCCTTCCATAACAAATGAATCGCCAACATGTACTGCGCCACTGTGGCGTCATGGAAAGTTCCCATTCCCACTCGTCTGTTTAATTTTTAACTAAAACGTTTACCGAAGTCAACAGTTTCTAAGTACAAATGTCAGCTTATCAAGCAGGTAAAAAATAGAATGCAAATTTTGTGTACAAATGTGGACGAAATTGTTGACAACTTGGGGACAAAAACACTTCGAAGGAGCGCAAACATGATACTGTCAAGGACACTAGAGATAGAACCACTTTATCACATTTTATTATGGTAATTAGACTCGTATATTTACTGCATAACGAGCGTGAATAGCTATGGATATAACGGACATGATGTATGAACATTAGAAAGTCCCAAAATTTTGTTAAAAAAGAAAGATGTAACATGCCAAAAAATAAAATAAGTTCTATTTGTTAGAATATTTTTTTAAGTATTTGATGTAAGAAAATAGGTAATGCCATATTTCGTAAGACTAAAGAAACTTCAGACATTTGTATATTTCAAACCTACGATATGTGTAACGCTAATTCACTTTTATTCGGATATTTCGAAAGCATTCCAATTTGTCCATTTCAATTCAGCCCGTCATCTAGATATTCGTAAATACGCTTTTTTTTACAACGGATATAGGTTACCCCGCGGATAAAGATGCACTTGGCTGCGTTATATACATTGGGAACCTTTGCAATAAGGTCAAATGTTCGACGAAAAATAACTAATTGCGTTTCCTTCTTCCCTGTTCATTCTAAATACCATGTAATGACATAATATACAGATGGGTATAATATTATTGCTGACTTCAACTCATTTGAATAACTTCAGAAACAGCATTTCTATGTTTATATATTCCGACTAAATTGAATAACCGCAGAAACAGCAATTCTATATTTATATTACGACTCAAACGTAGAGCAAAGAAAAAACAGAATTCGTCTGACAGCGCACACATGGTCTGTTGAAAAAACACAAACGCCCAACACAAAAGGCTGGTCACGGTAGTTGAAATCATTTGAAGGATTTTTTTTCTATTTGTGTCTTTTCGACAGGCAAGGACAATGTGGCACTGCACTCAATTTGGTAACTTATATCAACAGTGCCACATACACGGTACAGACAAAAGGTAAAGGTAATCCCTTCTTTTACCTCCCCTACTGAAGTCAGGTACCCATTTTTACACCAGGATGAAGTGAGGAAGGCCGTGTAAAGTGTAAATACCCAAGGGAACAACGTCGGGGGCACGACGGGTATCGAACCCGGGGCCTCTAGTTTCCGAGCCGAATGCTGTACCAGTTGCGCCACACCAACGCCACCAAAGGCACCATTTGAAAAAATTAGGGGGCAGCTGCTTGTCGAATCCACATAATTTATGGTGGTAAAATGTACCGCCTCAGCAAAAACAATTTACGGAGTTAATTGCCCTCGACAACACAAACAACACGCCCCCTAAACAACCCAATGACCCGTTGGCTCGGCCCTTGGTACACAATTGGTACTATGGCATGATCTACCCTTTTCTAAATGCTATTCTGCTATAGATTCTATTCTAAGACACCGTACGGGGTTTTTAACGATAACTGTAATATTTTATAATTATAGTCATATAATCATAAACTGTTATTAATATTGATAAATATTTTGAAAAAGAGGAAATACGGAAATGCCATGTTTTGCAATAACTTCTGATAGTCTGCAAGCATTTCTAGAGTTGCCATCGAAATATATCATTTTTAAGAATAGATTTCAAATATGAAATGTTTTTGTATCAACTTAAGAACGTGTAGAACAGTCTATAACTAGTTCATCTTTATCCGCGTGGTAACCTATATCCGTTGCTTTTTAAAACCAGGTATTTAAGAATATCAAATGGTTTCTAGTATATTTTCAAAATACTGCAGTTTGAGACCACCGTCCGTCGACTTGATACATACAGAATACAACACGGTGTATTCCGTATCACCCGAGGTACCAGCCCGACCGCGGGTCGGATCTCCCGACGGCCGAAGCCCGGAGGGTGATCCGACCCGCGGGAGGGCTGAGACCGATGATGATGATGATGATGAAGTGAGGAAAGACGTAAGTAAGTGCTTTTCCCAAGATTGGTGGCATATTAACGGATTTGAACCCAGGACCTATGGGCTATGGGCCAAAAGGAAACCCCCTTTTGTTACATACCCCATAAGACCTCACAAAGATTGAGCCGAATAGGTAAACTATAGAACAAATAGGATCTTTAGTTAGTCAATGATCAACCACATGTTTCAATACAGGTGGCAGTGGAAATTTCCGACAGGTTTGTTAACACGTGGTCTTTGTACTCTTTAAACAAATATTGTAGGAAGGGGGTGGGACCTTCGTATGAAGTCATGCACATTAAACTGCGTCATCGTTTAATCTTAAACTCCGAATGGACATTTCCGAACATTCTTGTTACGTTGCTTGCACTCTTGGAAAAAATATTGTGGGAGGGGGGTGGAACGCTTGTATGAAGTGACACACACACATAGAACTACGTATACGTCATCGTTATATTTTGTAAACGTGAAAATGTAATCTAACTGTCCTTTTTTTCTGGGGTAAAATGATAAGGTATAGGGGGGGAACATGTTGTGCTTCCTCTTACCCGACCGACCCTACTAAAAACCTACAGATAATAGCCTTTTTATAAGGAACATACAATTTCCGACCTGAATTCCGAATGTTGAACACTTTAAGCTCGCTCAAAAGCCACTTTACTAATTCAGGTAGATGATGAAAACGATACTACACCATCAGCAGTTCTGTCTGCTTCTGTTTGTTGTTTTTGGTTTGCTTTGCATACCCGGCGGTAAACCGCCTTATGGCATAACCAACCAAGTTCGTACTGAACAGTACAAGCTGCATATCCGGACAGATTTATTTGATCCACTCACACCGGGAAGGACCCCTACTCTTTTCGATAAGTATGGCGAGTTCTTATACGTGCTCTAGATGTGTCTCTCCTCAAACAATGGACCTCCACTTAACGTCCTATCCGAGGGACGGCCCTATATAGCTAACTAGCTAGGTACTCATTTTAGTGAGGTGAGGAAAGTCCTGAGTACCTTTCCCAAGGGCACAAGATCGGTGGCACTTCAACGGATTTGAACCCAGAACCCCAGGGTTATGAATCGAACACCCTGCCGATTGTGCCACACGACCCCATTTCTATTGACCACCACTTCTAGATCTTCACAAATGTCAAGAGATGCCTCTATAGGCCGACTCTGACGTGATATTTGTCTTATCAGCCCTCAGATAAATTTGTGAACGACACAATGTTATCTCAGTACGCCCTTAGATAACGCAATAGTTGACATCCTCATCATGACAGGTAACATCACCTGATGTCTTAAAACAAACAAAAGGGCAACAATTATCTCATCCATGTCCAGTAGTCAATGATACGTCGATGAAGGTTAGACATCCAGGTAATAAGATACGCCAAAAATCAGTTACTCAAGCAACTGGATATATATGATTTTGGAAACGGTCAGACGTTTCAGACAGCCATATATAGTGTCTTTCGTCAGTGACACTGGAGAAATGTTGTTGGAGATAGTCTTATTGTTGATAGCTTTTATATCCTAGCTGTGAATTAGCTTTTATATCCTAGCTGTGAATTGAGCAAAAGAGGTCTAGTTGGAAAACAGGTTTATCCTAACTATGAATGACCCCCCCCCCTTTGACTAACCGTTAGCTACTCTAATTTAAACAACAGGAGTTAATCAACTCGTATGCTCAACAAATTCTTACCTTGTATAACTATCGTTTTCTTTGGACTACTAAATTTTTCTTCATCCCCTTTTTGCATATTGATTCATAGTTAGGATGAACATGTTCTCCAAATAGATCTATTCTGCATATCCATTCACAGCTATAGGATGCAAAAATTACCTCCAACAGGATTTCTCCAGTGTCACTGACGAAAGACACCGGATGGCTGTCTATTGACCGTTTCCAAAATCATATCCAGTTGCTTGAGTAACTGCTTTTTGGCGTAGCCAATGATAGATCTATAGTACTAGTACTTCTGATGGAGACAGCAATAGCATTTTTAGATATCTACTTACTGCGCTGCGTTTGCAGACACAAATTTTGGTAGTTACAACAATGAACGTGCCCAGACGCACAGAGAGCTAAGTACATCGCTCAGGAAGCACTGCACTTCCAAAGTTTCGCCCATTGAGTCAGTTAGTAAAGCTAGCAATGTTTCTGACTTTGAGGGAAAGAGTTGCTGCTACAGTAAGCGTTAGTCCAGTGCCCAGAAGTGGTCCATGTGGCCTTGCACTGAGCAAAACTCGTTTAGACAAGTGTCAGTGAGATCTCTTGCTCTTTGTTGAGAACACCGGCGTTTGATGTACAGGAAAATTTGGGTTGATACTGATTAAGGATGAATTTTACCACAAATGGTTATCTTTGTAGACAGATCACGATAGTTGGCACATGATTAAGTATTACATCCAGTATGAAGTTTCTTTAAAAAAAAAATTAAAATTCACTGTAGTCGAAATTCCCACTTTGGGAAAAGCACATTCTGGACGTTAATTTTGAAAGAAAAAAACACCTACCAGGTTACCTACCTATTGCCGAGTTTTTTCTTTACATTCAGTTTATCAAATTTGTAGTTTATTAGCAGTTCGGATTTGCTATGTTCGTAAATAAGCAGATTCAAGCCACGGGGATGGTGGAAATCTACATACACTAGTCTTTGTCTAAGCCTAGATCTCAACCGGTGATTTTGCACAATGTGTTCTTCAGTCTACAACGTCCGTTTCACATGTCAATCAAGATCAAGTAGAAGAATTGACCACTGTGCCACCAGAACAGTAGACATCATTAGTATTGTTAAATTAGCGGCGTGTTTCCGAAAAGAAGTGTTGTCCGTCTGCAGGTGTTAGCTGTCTGTCTGAGCTGTCAATCATTTTCACGTTTATGGACACAGGTGCACCGGATGGAACTGTGTAGGTCAAGGGCAAGGCTATGTACTTGACTTCTAGATTCATTCTGTACATACTTTGACACACTTTGACAATAAAAGGAACAGGACAAAACTGCTAAAGGTGAACTCTCACTGCACTTGCGTTACGCTTGCGTTACAGCGGGGTTCGAAAGATTTTCAGGGATAAATTCTCTTACTTTTTGTGTATTTACTTCTAAGTCATGCTTTTATGTATTAATATCTAAATTTTAGAATAAAAAATCGGAGAAAATAACATAACAGTGACGCAGTGAACGAACCCCGCAGAGACGCAAGCTTGACACAAAAGTGCAGTGAGAGTTCACCTTAAGACTTAGGTCCGGCCGGGCTCCGAAGCCACAGATTTGGCCCGGTGGACTGCCGGATACCGGGGGTACACCTTGGTGTTCCCCACGGGTAGGTCGCGGTGTATATTTGTTACCGGGTCCCGGGATCATTTTAAGACCGACTTAAATCCATCCCGGGGTCCGGTTGTGCCCTACAATACCCCGGGAGACGCAAGATGTCCCACGGGGCCACGTAGGTGTCAGCCCGAAAGTACCAAAAAATAAAGTCCTTGAATTGCCCGGCAGGGTCCTTTTCTTCAAATTGGGAAATACATCTTAGCACCACTGTCACAGAGATGCGAGTAAAGTGCAAGGGGCATGTCCTGCCTGGATGCATACTATAACAGGCAACCCGACAAAGTAAAAAGAAAGCGAGGAAGACCCAAACTAACTTGGAGACATATGCTACAAAGAGAAGAGACTGAATGCACTCCAAAATCGCCCAAAGTGGGGAAGGCACGCTGCCCAATTTGTCACTAGACACGAGAAGATCTAAGTACTAACAACTATGGTATAGACGACAACGTTCTTTGACCTATATTTCCTCTTCGTAATCCACTTGATGAAAGACATACAAAAACATTGCCTGAAGATTATTTCATTATGATGATAAAAAGAAGAAGAATTCAAGCCCACAATAATGTACGTAAAAACATCAGATGCATCTAGATCTACATTTTATACTTTACCTTTTTACGTTAACTGTTTCAGTCTGCTTCCTTGAGATTAGCATGAACTTATCCGGTACAAATTTAAGAACTATCATTGTTATTATCATTATCATAAAAATAACCCACACTCTATCTATCTCTCTCTCACACAAAACTTTCTAATTTTTCTCATGACCAATCAAAGTTTATACATTCATACTGTATAATATGTAGTATCAGCTGGCACAATGGAAACGAGTTAATCTTGAAAACATGGTTTCCATGAACATTTGTAGCATTAAGAAAAGTATGGAGAAGAGGAACTCACCGCCTCCGTTACGTTGACACAGGTAAGGGAACCTCCACACGTTCCCCAGACCCACAGCGAAGCCGATCTGTGACAGGAGGTACTGGTACTTATTATCCCAAGCCATTCTTCCTTCCTCTTCCTCTTCATCCTCCAACGTACCCTTCTTGTCTTCGTCCACGTGATTGGCCATCTTGCCCTCCTCCATGTCTGCAACGGCTTTTCCATCAGCCAATGTGGTCATCTCTACGTTATCGACTTTGGCTGTCGGGATCTCGCCGTCTTCCGCTCGCTTCCCCTCAACAGGAACGGACCCGTTGGACGTCTCCATCTTTGGTTGGTTGTTCAGCTGCATTGGTCCTCGTGTGTCCCGAGTACACGCTTATATATCAACAGGTGAAGGTAAACAATTAGTTTAATGGAGATATATATATACGTCTATTCAGCAGTCTTGGACGAGTACTTCAACAAAGTGGTGTGTAAACAGTTTTGTGTCTATAAAGTGGTGGCATTTACACAAGAATGAGGTTCTTAGAGGCGCCGAGACTACTGTACAGGTTCAGGTACGGCGTGGTCACGTATTTGGAAGTCAAAGTTCGATTGAAAGCCACCTGTATGCATAGTACAGTTGCCAAGGTCGTTGGTAGCTTAGGCTTGCAAAATATAGCAGAACACTTTGTTAGAACGTTGAAGAAGTCTTGTGAGGTTTGTTGCTGTTGTGAATGCTGTTTGTGTCTTTAAAAACAAAAGATGGACTTCAACACACCTGTTAGCTAATGATGAACGGAAGATCACGTGGGCTCGGATTTTCAGGGCGGGCCAGAGGCGTTGTCAAGAGGCGCGAAGCAACAGACTTTCCTAAGACAGTCCAAAGACAACAAAGAAAACGATTCTTGAACTTGAATGAACTGCCCCTGAAGTTCACGAACGTGAGTTGGACCGACGACTGTCCACAAGATTCTCGGGGTCTTGAGTAGAGGTTGTCTCGGACCACACAGCGTGAGCGGAGGTAGTCTTGCCAGGAGCTGTAAGGTGGAGAGATGTGGCGATTGTGACTAACACAATAGACGCATTCACGGATTATTAACTTTACACCTGTCACGTGTTGTTTGAACAGACCAATAAAAATGGATGGAGGTAACACCGTTATTCGCAACACAGGTTTAAGATTTTGTTCGAGCATCTCAATTCTAACATCAAGCTTGGGTTACATCACATTTCTACAAAATATTCAGTGTTGTCAGAATTATATTAGGTAAGAAGCAGTAAGAATTTTCATAAAGAAAACAGGTTCCCCCAAAATGGTCTTGTCCAAACGTATGGCCATCTGACCTAAAATGTGTGTACTTTGGAGATAACATTTTGAAGATAAAAGTAATTTATGCCAAATTATGAACGTTTTTGAAGTGGATATTTAACAGATAGATAGAACAGTTCAAAAACATTCTGAGGATAAAGAAAGAACTTAACGACGTATAAGGCTGTGAGCAAATGTCATAGATACGCTGAACAAAGTAAAATATTGACTTGGGTGTGGGATAGTTGTTAATTTTTAAACTATTGCAAAGTCCGCCATTTGTGCCAAACGACATGAAGTAGTCAGGGGGCAAAAGGGCAAGAAGGGTACATGACGCATGGTTAGAGGAGTGTGCCAATATTGGTGATCCCGCAGGAATGGTCGAGTTTTTAAAGATGTCAATCATGATTGATCTTTAATGTCTTTCAATGATCTTTAAGCCACCTTTCAGTGACCCGTAACAGCGATTTTTTAATGGTCCATCAATGAGAGATTTTTCAAAGGTCTGTAAATGAGAAATCTTTCAATGGTTTGTAAATGAACGATCTTTCAAACGTTTGTCAATGAGAAAAATTTAAATGGTCTCTGTCCATGAGAGACTTGTCAATGGTCTGCCAATGAGAGATTTGTCAATGGTCTGTCAATGAGAGGTTTGTCGATGATCTGTCAATAAGAGATTTGTCAATGGTCTGTCAATAAGAGATTTGTCAATGATCTGTCAATGACCGATTTTTCTAAGGTCTTTCAATGAGAGACTTGTCAATGGTTTGTCAATGAGAGATCTTTCAATGGTTTGTCAATGAGAGATATTTCAATAGTTTGTCAATGAGAGATCCTTTAAAGGTTTGTCAATGGTCTGCTAATGGTCTGTCAATGAGAGATCTTTCAAAAGTCTGCCAAGGGGGAGATTTGTCAATAATGAGTCAATGAGCGATCTTTCAATGATCTGCCATAGAGCAATCTTTCATATGTGAATTTTTCAATGATCATGTCAATGAGCGATATCTATTAATGATCTGTCAATGGGCGATCTTTCAATGGTGTGTCAATGAGTGATTTGTCAATGTTCTGTCAATGGTCTATCAATGTTCTGTCAATGGTATATCAATGAGTGATTTGTCAATGGTCTATCAATGTTCTGTCAATGGTGCGTCAATGGTCTATCAATGTTCTGTCAATGTTCCGTCAATGGTCTATCAATGTTCTGTCAACGGTCTATCAATGTTCTGTCAACGGTCTATCAATGTTCTGTCAACGGCCCGTCAATATTCGGTCAATGTTCGGTCAATGTTCGGTCAATATTAATGTTCTGTCAATGTCCTGTCAATGTTCGGTGAATGTTCCGTCAATGAGCAACCTGTCACTGACTGATCTTTTTTGATCTTGAAGATTATCCCCAAGGTCTCTTAACGCTCTCCAAATCTTTCAACAATCTCCAAGGTCTTTCAATGATCTTCAAAATCTTTCAATGACCTTCAAGATCTTTCAATAATCTCTAAGGTCTTTCGGTGATCTTCAAGACCTTTCAATGATATCCAAGATCTTTCAATGATATTCAAGATCTTTCAATAATCTCCAAGATCTTTCAATAATCTCCAAGATCTTTCAATAATCTTCAAGATCTTTCAATCATCTCCAAGATCTTTTAATGATCTCCAAGATCTTTTAATGATCTCCAAGATCTTTTAATGATCTCCACGATCATTCAATGATCTCAAATGCCTTTCAATGATCTCAAATGCTTTTCTAGTAGTAGTAGTCTAAATGAACTTTCATCGTATTCTCTGCAGTGTTGGTATGGAAACGAAGTTTGCATTGTAGCTAAGAACTAAGTTATCATATTGCATATCATCCGATCGTTGTCACCAAGTTGCCAATGGTGTTTACCATATGTTAGCACGTTTGAGGATTGGAGAGTAACACACACACAGACAGTAACAGAATCATCCCATCGCCGCTCTCATGTCATACACACCCTTGGAACATGATGCTTTATTGACAGGTCATGAGACATTTAAGGGCATGTTCCCGCGGCCACCCTTAAATATACCTTCTGCGTCACGTTCTTGACACAGTAGGGGTCCTGCCATGATTACTACAAACGTCAGGATGAAATATCCTCATCATTTTTCTAATTGATGTGACAAAATTAATGTTCATTCAACTGATAGTCCAAAACACAAATTTCGTTCCTATACAATTTTCCCTAATTTTGTCTGTACAAATTAATGTCATTGTAGGACGATGACGGTACAAATGTAGTTCAGATATGTGTACCAGACTTGTACTATCTTTGTATGAAGGACTGGATTCTCAGATTACTAAATACGTACCCGGCGATTTTCTATCATGTATTTTTCTCTATGGATTTTTCGTTATACAAAACATCTATCTTATTTTGAAGCTGTCTTCAACGACACATGTGTTACGTAATTTTTTTTCTGTAATGATAGTTAAAACATGAATATGCCACTGATCAATGCAAATATAATTCTTATCATAAGTATTCATGATCTAATATGTGGACAAGATGATAAAAGTACATGAATTCACGAGCAGTCTAACTAGATCATGGTCAACTAAAGATATTCAGCTAAAAATATAAACCTCACACCAACCTTCGACAGTTGTAAGCGTGGTCCCTCTTTGATGTAGCGACTGTCCAAAGGTCTGTACGTATTTGGAGATCAGGACGTTTGGTGTGATGAATTTCTCGGTATTCAGTCACCGTCGCAGACGACACGTCCCCGTTTTTTCCCGCCTAAACACCACCTCTGTAAACCCGTGCCAAATTTACCACCGCCCTCTGACAGAGATAACAAGACAGACACGTCTGTATGCTCTTCTATTCAGAGAGATATGTAATGATATCTTTCACAAAGCATTCCAATGGCACTTGAGTTGATACTTAGTCGCCCTTGAACCGAGTACAAAAATGTGCTGAGAAGAGTATACAATGGTGCGCTCTTGGAACGAATCCAATCTCCTTGTCCTTGTACTTTGTGCTTAAACAAACTACTACAGAAAATACAAGCCCTCTCTTGATCTATCAATTGTTTTATAAACGGTAAGTCTTGTTGGAAAGGGAAGCTTATTGACTGTATAGGGTAACAACGTTTGGGTCCGAGAAGTAGCGCCTCCTATCAATTTTGAACAGAACTGCAGGTGTCGAGTCGTGATTGATGAATAGGCAGTCCTACTGGCCAGTACCGTAATTGCCTGTGACGTGTCGAAAGCAGACGTGCGCGATTGTTTTGATTTGACGAACCCTCTCAACCTTGTTGCGGACCCAACTAACTAGAGAAACCACGTGGTCAGCTCTCATCATTTCAGAGATTTCAGAACAATGACAGTCCACAGGCACTGGAAGAGAAGTTAAAAATTAAATTCATTACGCAGATAACGGGGCTAAGCATATTTGAGGACGTAATTACAAAATGGCAAGAATGCTCAGATGAAATACTGTAAAGGAGAAAATGTTCGCGGTGGTTTGTGTTCTCGGTTTTTACGATGACCTGTTCAATGTGAATTTAAATTTAAAACCACTGCGAGAATTTTTGCTCTGTTTTCTGCCCGCCTACGTTTTTCCTTGATGTTCCAACCGCGAACTTAAACCCGCCACAAACATTTACCGTTTTACAGTAGAACCAAAACAATCAAAACTGCCAACATGTTCTACGAAATTTAGGCGTTCTACGTTACATAATAAGATACAGCATTGTACATAAAACAGATAAAGGAGCTAAACATACCGTAGGAATGATAAATATGTTCGAATGAAAAATCATAGAACCGAAATCAAAAGCAGCCAACAAAAGTATGAAAATTTAGGATGAGGCATAATGTACCGAACAAAAATAATACATATTTCATTGGTTTTAGATGCAGAAAAATGCAACTAACAAAAAAGGACAACTGATTGTCTTATCTTAGTCAAAAATTAGCCAGGATCTTTGCTGTAGAGATCTCTTCCGTTGATGTCAAATATTTATAATTTGTAATAGACCCGGGAGGGTGTATGCAGAATGAGGTCGAACAAATTCCAGGCGAATCCAATGTGTGGGCCATACCATAGGAGGCAAAGCCTCTACACCGCCCCTTAGTATCCCAGTACAATCAAACAATGCGTCCCTTTTCTCACGTATACATGATGTTCCAAGTTAGTAACGTTCTAAAAAGTCTACAAAGCTTGAAAGAGAGAAATTATTTTTTTCTCGATGTAGTGTTTTAATTATTTTAGAGAATAGCTAGTGTGTAACATAACATTTGAGGCAAAGCCGCTATCCATAGACTAGTGCAATCAATTAAATTCTGATATAAAAAAATGCGCCCCTTTTCTCATGTCCTTCTTGAAACATTCTAAGCAGTCGATTAAGTGTTTTAGAGAATACTAAATAGCTAGTGTGTGCCATTACATAGGGTGCAAAACCGCTATTCTGGTGCAATTAATCGAATTCTGATATAAACAGTACGTCTCTTTTCTAGCTGTTTACATGATCTGCTAGTAACAATCGAAAGATTCCACACAAATTGTTTTGCTCAATGTTAAGTTTCAGAGAATAGCTAGTGTGGGCCATAACATGGTAGGCAAAGCCGCTAGGTATTAACACTGTCCTTTCCAAGAACAATAAATCTATTCTGATACAAATAAGGCATCCCTTTTCTGGACGTATACATGTTCAACTGGTAGCTGAAATACTCCACTAGCTTAGATTAGAATAGAGAAACTAGTATTCTTCGATGTAAGGTTTCAACGAATAGCTAACGTGGACCATACCATAGTACTTAGGAGGCAACCCCATTTGTACCGCCCCTACCCAAAGTACATCAATCAATGTCTGATATAAACAATCACAATGCCTTCTTTTTCAACGTGATAAACATGATCTACTTACGTAAACAAAACGCTCCACTAGAATCAGAGAGAAAGTCTTTGAATTTTCTTAGAAGTAGGTTTCATATAGAGGAATACCTAACAACGTTTTGTACTGTTTATATAACCCCAAAATGTCTCTTGTACTCTCTTTAGACCTTGAAACCTCATGGCACGAAAGATACAGTCAATGCGTACTCGTAGCCACTACTTACGAAAACTACTCTAACTACGCGTGGCATGTTTAAAGCACAGAAAGGAGATACAAATCTTACCATTATAGGTTGGGTTGGCTAAACGCCATACAATGCGCTGGTGAGTTGAGGTTCGTGTGTTGGTTTGGTGGGCCGGCCTCGTGGTGTGACCTGTCCTTCCGTTGACTCCCCCTCGCCGATGGAACTCGTTCCTAGAAACAAGACAGCTCCCAACACGTGATTCTACACGTTCTCCAATGCTATATACGTCCACCACTGTTATGGAATACAGGGAAGTCCAGTTGTATCCAAGGGAAACAGAAAAAAAGGGCACGGAAATGATTTTACAGTAGGGTCCCTGCGATGCTCATCTTTTCAGCGACTTGTGATCATGTCAGTCATAGGGATGGTTCGTTAAGTACTGCGATGGGATGAACGGTCGCTATCATCAAGGGACGTTATACAATTTAATATCTAAACTTGTCGCAACTTTCTTCTCAACAATTCTTTCATGTTTGAGGTTTTAAAGTTATGAAAATTTGTCCTAAAAGTGGATGTGTTTTTTTTTGTTTTTTGTTTTGTTTGTTTCAATATTATTAGCTCTAATGTTATGGTAGCCAGGAATTGACGTAAGAATGTTCAGACTAATATACCTTCAATGCACGTGACACACGTACATATGACATCTGCCAAAAATAGCATAGCGATGATATATTGTATAAATACTTTGATATGTTTTCATATTTTGACACTTGCATAGATCTGCATTAATTAATTACGTTCTAGTAGTATCTTTTCGTCCAACATCATATCCCTTGGACATAAGTCTATTTGAAGTTTTGCAGATTCAGTTAATATCTATATTTGAATGTTATGTGATGGTGATCCTGTATATAGTATACAGTGACCCTTGTCTAAATACGTTCGCCGCCCCATCTTGTAGCATTACTGGACGGTCCCTAAAGGACGACACGCTGAGAAGAGGAATGCCTGGTCCCTGGCCGGAGTGTACAATCCCTGCCGGACAGATGGACAACGGGCCACATTTCGGCCATTTCGGCCACTGCTAGTTCTAATTGACAGGGTGGTCTATATATACAGTCCTTTAGGATACTGACCCCTACAATGTTGATACAGTCTCTACTTATACCTTAGGAGACTGGGTTGCTATTCAGGTTACATGTACAGAGATCAGGGGGTTATATTACAGCGGGTCTTCTGATCTTTGACCCCGAAATAGCAGCTGTGGACAGCCCGAGAAGAGTCAACTCAACTGTCATGTCAATCACGTGATCTCGCCCTCTTTGCTCGTCCCTTTATCATCACTCAGTGCATCACTAATAGCCTGATGAAATCTCGCTTATAGCAGCCCGCCCAACATCCGCAGTTTACAGCCCTGGAGTTTGTCACACAGACTACATCACATAGTTGTAAAGTTTGAACTTTGTTCCAACACAAAAGAAGAAAAATTTTCGGTCAAGCACGTCGACCTTCTTCAGACGTACGATTCACGGATGTTCCGGAAGGGAAGTAGGAGGATGACGTCAGCAGCGAATCGTAAATGGCGGGAAGGTGGAGCCTGCCACCTGAAGAAGGTCGACGCGTGCTTGACCGAACATCTATGGGGAGTCTTTCTTCGTATGTGTTGGAACAAAGTTTAAACTTTACATCTATGTATCCTACCGACACAGATGAGCTTTCATTCAGACTACATCACCACAGTCTCCAAGTAGACGTGTCAGCTGGATGACAAATCTAAAGAGAAGAATTTTGCCAAATAGGGACAAATAGGTTGCCATGGGATCTCAGTCAGTCTTTTGCAGTCAGTCCAGCTATCCGCCGGTCAGTTCACTCCTAGGTCAGTGAAAGTACAAGGCTTTTATTCCTACCAGGCCGGAGTCTGGTAGAGACTAGCATCGTTAGAGTCCCTGAGAAGCAGAACGATTCCCTCCAATAGCCGCCGACCCAACCCAGGCAAACACCATCCAGATTTAAAGGCCCAATGCGTATACGCATGTTATAACATTTTGGCCCGGAAATGTTCTCGAAAGCATCTTCTGCATGTGATTGATATGCGCAACCACTTTTCAGCATATTTGCATCATTGCGTCGTATTTCTGGTGTTTGTAA
Source organism: Branchiostoma floridae x Branchiostoma belcheri (assembly GCA_019207045.1). NCBI lineage: Eukaryota > Metazoa > Chordata > Leptocardii > Amphioxiformes > Branchiostomatidae > Branchiostoma > Branchiostoma floridae x Branchiostoma belcheri. Next base: position 14,273,499 of record CM033039.1, read on the forward strand.
ACTGTACAAAGGCAACCGAAAATAATTTCATCAGGTTGGTAGATTATAGGATATATGAGGATTCTTTTGCACAACCAAAATTTGAATTACTTGCTGACGTTTCGATGTCTGTCAGACAAGCGCCACCTACATCGGCTACATATAGCGGCGAGAAGCAGAACTCCAGTTAGAAGCTCTGAGGAAGATGTCTGACAGACATCGAAACGTCAGCAAGTAAGTCAAATTTTGGTTGTGCAAAAGAATCCTCATATATCCTGTACAAAGGCAAGCTGCACAAGCTCTGCTATGTTTGATGTTTCAGTAGCCATCTCAGATCTCACACTAGCTCCTGTTCTACACAACACCATAATGTATACCGGTTTGAAACACAGTTTGTATGGTGCAATTTGCGAAGAGGAGAGAAGAGACTCGGGAGCTATAATTACGGCTGGATACCAGGCTACCCAATCTCTGCTTGGATGGTATACGTATCCCTGACCCCCCCACACGGTGTGGTACGTTCCTGAGTCCATACACTTGTTAGCTATGTGGCAGAGGTCAGGAGGGACAACACACGATCCTTATATGCACAGGCACATCCTTCAGTCAGCCAACTGGTCTCGAGGGATAAAAGATGATTTGTATGGATCAAGAAGTTCTGAGTCTCACTAAGATATAAGGTTTAAAAGAATAATAGTTGCCGTACTTCTATAACAAATGCTTAGGGGTGGCGCCCATCTACGTTTCTGTAGCCCATGGGCCGCACATTTGTGCAATCCACTACAGCGGGAGGCTAGTCCGTTGGTATACCGGTAGTGATGTGTGTAAGAAACGCTCAGAAAGGGTAACCGCCCAGCAATTTAGCGACGACCATTTCAAACTGCAGCGACTGTTAAAAACTGATGTACGTCTTCGTGAATATAATGAGCTCTATTTAAAGCCATCCGGGCAATCTCATTGGTTGAAATGATAATTTGATTACCAGCCACATAAACAGATACTTGAAAGCTCAGAATATGCATGTATACAGCCCCCATCTATGTGTTTCTTCAAAGGCGGCACATCTGGGTTAAAACAAGTTGTTATAGCTTATCGATTTTTTTACACACCTCATTAAGAATGTGATGGATTCCCCAAACGTAGTTAATTGCCGGTGCGCTCATTAATGAATCCGCCTCATTAAATGACCAACAAGAAATCGGAGATGTACGATAGCATGTGATTCCTAATTGAAGGATATGTACTCAAGGCTAAGTAAAGGTTGAAAAAAAGTATTTAGTGCCTTCCTGAATTTCTTGGTTTATTAATGATTGTGAATTTCTTGCTAATTTTGTCTATATGCATTTTCCCACAAGTCTGCGAGAACAACTTTGGACCCGGGCCAAACCAACCTTCCTATCCTGCCAGTTTCCGTTACACCATCTTCCGCATCGCATCTTGTCACTCCACAATATTCATATAACCTCGCCCTCGGACACCTGTCAAGACAAACAAAACAAAACAAAAGACCGAAAACACACCTCCATTTGAACGGAGGTAACAAGAGATGCCATTTTTGTGTATGTGTACATATCGTCTTAAAGTACATTTTACGGCCAGCAAGTTACGCAAAATATGACTACTCAACAAGAGAATAAGAATATTGAAGTTCACGGCAATAGTTACGCTCTAACTGGGGTTGTGCACAATTGTCGTATTGTCAAACATTTGAGCCAACCATATCAATTTTTACATTGGGTCAGAAAATAAAACGTTCTAGATGAAAAGACGACAAAGTTAAAGAGCACAGCCAACCATCCAAAAACCATATCCAGCATTACCAACAACATCATTCCTAGCATCGTAAAAGGATCAGGCTAGTAGTCCAGCTTCAGCCTCTATAGTGACAATACAGATAAAACAAAATTTACCATCCACGCCTATATTCCTATGATTAGATTAGCAACTTAGGGTGCCCTTTCACTGCACTTGCGGCACTGCGGGGTTCTAAAGATACTCAACGAATTTCAGAGATAAAGAACGAATTTCCTTACTTTTTGTGTATCTTGTCATGTTCTAAGTCATACCTTTACGTATTATGCAATATCTGAGTTAGAGAAATCGGAAAAAAAAATTAAAAAGAGTGACTCAGTGAACGAACCCCGCAGTGACGCAAGTTTGACGGAAGTGCAGTGAGAGTACACCTTAAGGTAGATCAAGGAGAACAGGGGTGGGGAACTCACTGGACTGTAGTACGTTGGTGGTCTAAGTTAGATTTGTGTTACCATCGACTTCATAATGGAAATATAATGCCGCCCTCAAAAAAACGTACAGGTATGACTTAAAAGACAACAAAACGCACAAAGGCAACGAGTAAAAATATTCGTTTTTGTCATCGATGAAATTCGTTGAGAATTCGACCGAAGCGTGATCGCCAACGTGCCACAGCTTCAGTCCAGTGAGATATGCGCTTTTAGAAGACTTCTTGACGACAGCAAAGGTCCATTGGGGACGGTTGGATACATTAGGACACCTTTCATCATCTTCTCTCATCCCCTTTGGAGATTACCATCGCCGTAAAATACGTTTCTTTGTTTTCCCTGGGGCGTCAGTGATCCCAAATTGTGCGATTAAATTACATTCACCTCTTGTAGCATCCATATCGGAAATATTCATGAAGAGGTACTAGCGAGGGTTTTCAAAAACTGGGTCGAGGAATCATTTAGTAGTCCTTTAGGAGCTAGAGTTTTTAACGAATGCGTCCATCTCCTTTATATTAGGTCCCAAATGATTTGTAGTTGATCTCATTACAGAGACAAATAACATCATTAAAATGCAGAGTGTACATTTGGGGAGTGTTCGTGTTTTTCATGGATATGTAGACTATTCCTGTATCACTAGTTCGTTACCTTGGATTTGTTCAACCAATTCGACTGTCTGTTAGAATTCACAGAAAGTATACATACCTTTCTTCCAATGTGATGAAATCCTACTCCATTGCACCGTCAATGATGCCTAGGACACAAAAGCACGAAGATTATATAACCAGCCTTAAACGTTTAACACCAGTCGCCAAAAGATTCATACAATGTATATGCACCCACGCTTGCTTGACAAAATATAGATGGACAACTGCACAACGTCTCATTACACAGCCAAAACTTGTTAGCCCAGATACCAGACCCCCAGCCCGATCTCAAGGATATCTAATGTTCAGTTTGCCTGTGTAGGCCCTGGAAACAGTCTGGCATTTAGGCTAAAACTTTCAGAAAGCGACGATTTTTAGCTACATAATGATGGAGGTTGGAGCCCCGCTCGGCAAGGATGTCAGAGGTTGCACTCGCTCTTTCGGATGGAGACGTGAAAGCGTAGAGGGATTTTTATGTGTTTCAAACCTCTGTGCACGTAAAACAACCCCTAACCTATCCATAAGAGTAGGTGTGACCTGGCTAAAAATGCAAGCAAGAGCCAAGCAGCATTACAATACCGGGTACCACAAACACAATGGTTACTGAAGTATCTTCGCTTGGAGTTCAACCATCTTTACTTTCTTTGTTCGCGTGCATTACAATGGAAAAGTCGTACAAAAAACAAAAACAACTAAGACTCTTTTTCCATAACAGATGCTACATTTCCATCAACATTTCAGTGACCGTCTGTCACCTTCCTCAGAGCGGTTCATACTGGTTCGCATTGCACTGCAGCTATAGGTGTCGCTGCTTACAGATGCCGTCCTAAACGTTAAGTATTTACATATAGAGTGTTTAATTAGTGCAGTGTTTACAATGCGGCCTCAAACGCAAAAGAATGTGACATATAAATAACAGCTATCAGTTAACAGTAATAACATAACTTACGAAACTATTCATAGTAGCAGGAAAATAAGAAAGAAAAAAGAACCACACAGGAATTTCTCTTGTAACAGGGGATTTATTGAAGGAGATTCAGTTGACCAATCGGGGAGAACCTCGTGTGCATTCCTGCATATTAATTGCATTGATAATTGCAGGCACCAGCAGTTGAGATATCCTACACTGTATACATCCGATTATTCCAGCGAAATATGTACATTTCTGACATGGCGACATCATATAAGCCTCAGAATCATGTCATGGCAAAAGGCTACGTTAGTCAATAAGCTCTTTCACACTTCTGAGTGCGCATGTGCAGCGAGGGGCATTATGGGTAATATGTCAAAGTTGAAGGCCCCTGAGACATAAACAAAGCACGCCTGGACATTGTTATGCAAATTGAAACAATGATCGAGACGAGCGCTGTTTACAAGTCAGGGGCCTTCACCTTTGACATATTACCCACAATTCCTGTCGCTGCACATGCGTACTCGGAAGTGTGAAAGAGCTTATAACGTACAAGTGGACGGGTTTTGGTAGACCCCTGTTTGTGGCTTGAAGACACTATTCAACGTACCTATTTGGTGTCTACATTGCAAGTGGGTCATGGTGAAAATTGTAACACTCATTTGACATACGCACACTGTTGCTAGCCTCTCCAATTATTCAAAAATAACGGCTACTTCTTCAATTACACATATCAACCAATGGGCAACCCTGTTTTCGCTATCTACAGTGTATTGTCGCATGTACAGATGGCAGTTATCAGTGGTATACATACAGTTTACTGATAGTCACCACGCTATGACTACAGTGGAGAAAAATACACATCATTGGCTACAATACGGTTGACATTCCAAAAATAAGCAGATTTCTTGCAGTCAAATTTTTACTGCAAATCAAAGAACAAATTTTGCTTCCCTGTCAGCCAGTTACATAATACATGTACACTTCAATGTACTGTCTACAAGGCACTACCTACGCACTATGTATTAGACTACAAGTTACAAGCGGAGGAAAAAGTCCAAATTTTCACGCTCTAAACTTCGTCTATTTCTGAAATAAGATCATAATATTCATCTCCCGACATCCTTCCAGTTATACTGTACACACAATGTAGTAGGGCTCTGCCCACGGGGCGTCGCCAAAAAAAGAAGTATGACAGCATTAGTTGAGCACTGTAAAATTTGAGTTCACTTTGCTACTGAAGAATACATTCCGACGTCACTTTGCTAGAGTGACGGCGATGTTTCTAACAACAAAACTCCTACTTTGTTTCTGAATGCAGGAAAAGTTTAGATTCTATGCAATACATCCACCGTATCGAGGGATAATGAAACATAACATTTTTGTAACGTGTATTCATTTTTTTTGTCAAGATTAATTCATACTTTCTCGCTTGAAAGCTGAGGCGATCTCAGCTACTCTTTGTCCAAGCAAGCAGATATATGAGGGCCCGGCTCAGAGTTTCGCGAATGTATTTGTGGCATTTTCTACATATTTTCAGTGGTCCATGAATTGCCCTTCTCTCAGAAGAACGCAACAGATACAATCTTTAAACACTGGACCGAACCCGACATCTGCTTGGAGGCAACACTCAGCCAAAATTCTTACAACGTGTGAATCCATCTTCATATATTACCATACTAGTACTGTCATTCAGTACAATCCGCTAAGGTAGAGACAACACTACCTATAGTGCTATGATTTAACTCATAAAGAAAGAATAAGAGAGTTAAACGAACATTGACTAGGTTCAGTTCTATATAAATGACATCGGAGCTCTTCAAAGTATAAGTGGTATCAATAACCTTGTTCGCCATTCTGAGTACGCATGTGCAGCGACGTGAATTGTGGGTAATATGTCAAAGGTCAAGGTCCCCGAGACATAAAGAAATCTCGTCTGGACATTGGTATGCAAATCAAGAAAACAATGGTCGAGACGAGATCGGTTTACTAGTCTGGGGCGTTCACCTTTGACATTACCCACAATGCCTGAAGCTACGCATACGCACAAGGAATGGTGAAGGAGCTTATACATAATGTTAGTACTGTACAGTATAGGAAAATAGCACTACAATTCACACACACGAGCAAAAAATACAACTGTATAAAGAGAAAATAGCTCCGTACGATCTTTGAGTAGTTAAGAATGAGCTATTCTTATCCTTTCCACCAGGTACTTTGCAAATCGTCAAGATACAGATATGTACTAAGTACTCTTTGGGATTCATATTTTTGCCATCTTGGCGAGATGTTTGCAAAGTACAAGTTGAAAATATACACAAAATATACATAGTATTTGGTCATCAAATTCATCTGTTTAAAGTATTTGTGAAATGGTCAAATTGTCACACACCATGACATCCGTATGTCAAAAATGGCACAGAAATATACACTACATTTAGTGTCCTCTGTATTTGCTTCCAGCGCCCATGATTTTTATGTAATCACAGATTTGCTCTAACCAAAATTTAACCGAACCAAAGATTATCCTGGACCAGGAACAGTGTACCTTACATGGAAAGAGCTGAATGATTTTGACAGATTTACAATCAGTTTACCACAGACCAATCGGAAAGCGCTTTGAAGTTACGTTGATCTAATTTCAAAGCGCTTTCAGGATTGGGTTGTGGTTAAACTGCTTAGTGGTTGCGCCGTGCTCCAGCAGGGTGCAATAGGCCGTTTATCGGTTTGAACGGCGCATGCACCAGGTCAAAGTTGAAGGCTCCAAATGTCAGAACAGCCTAGAACATACTTTGTTCATATGTCCTAGGGGACTTGAACTTATCACCCACAATGCATCATACTGCTCATGCGCAGTTCAAACCGTTAGCCAGCTTACATGTAGTGGTCAAAAGGGGTTCTGTAGCTGAAATATGTCGAAAGCAGTTTGCTATATACATGACGCAGCATACAACAAGCTACAGTACTCTCTTATAATATATGTACATGTGGTAGAAGGAAGCAAGCAGGTCCAATTGCGCTTCTCGATCAGAAATTGCAAAATAAAACAATCCATACACAAATATATCGCATTTTAAATTAAGTAGAGGAATGATATTTTGCACTCCGATCATTGCAACTTTAGTTGGTCAGGTTGGGGGGAGGGGGTGGTAACCGTAAGCTACAAGGATATCAAATATCGCAATACAGATCATGCCGAAAATATCCGCCGCTTGAGTTGCTGAAGAAAATAACTCCGCTTGTTTTCTGGACAGCATTGGGATTGTTTTCTTTTCCATACTGAAGACAGAATATTCTCCATAAATATTACTGTTTTCAGCATTGAAAAGAACACTTTGCGTGATCTCCAGTCACGTGATGATCTCATGCTAGTCACGTGACTCTCATGAGACGATCACGTGATGATCACATGACGGCCACGTGACGATCACATGATGCTAGGGTAACATGGCCTTGACAGAATCACTGTCTTCCGTGGAGTGTGCCTTCAGGTCAGAAAACCGCATCTTCAGCTGAAAATAGAGGTAATAGGCTCGGTCAAAATTTGGCTTCGTGGACTTAAGATGGAGAAGGAGGTCGTCACCCACCTTAAGAGTCTTGATACCTTAACCACCTTAACACCACAAACCTTAACGGTATACTTTATCACCTTTACTAAGCATGCTACATGCCACAGGTACTTCATGCGTTATAGAAAGTGGAAGGAGTATAGACACTGTATTAGAACTGTTCAAAATGCAAGATAGAATTTAGAAAAAGGAAAAAAAATTAAAAATGAAAATGGTGAGGAATTTAGAATATTGCATGCATATTTGCTTGTGGGGAGAGTTTGGGAAGTGTGATGTGCCAAACTTTGATTCAACAAAGGAGAACGAAAAAAATAATGAAGCGCTACATGGCAGTGTAGCCTTTCCTACCAAATGTTTGTCTTTGGTAGATTTTCTATTTTCGCAGTTCTTGCTGTTTGTTTGGCAGATTTATTCGTTGTTTGGCAGTTTTGTTTGTTTGTTTGTATGTATGGCAGTTTTGTTTGTTAACCATCGGCACTTGAATAAAACACGATATCTTTGGAAGCACTGGCACATCAACATTGGACTGAAAAATTTTGACAAAAAAATCGTTTTCCTTCCACCGTTCTTTACAAGTTTGTAATAACCACACTGAATGAAGGAAGAACTGATCTGAAGACTTGATCGTTTCTATATTCACAACGCCAGCATTTCGAATATAGGTAACAGATCACCGTATAAACATATTTGGAGTTTACATTTCTGCCATTTCCTTATGAACCAGAGTCCAACAGTGTAGAGATGTTAATGAAACTCTATGTTAGTAAGACTATTTCCTTCTAGACCTAACTACTTATTTCACAAGAAGTGTCTAGCGACATCCGAAAACTGCTGTATGCGAGACTAGAACTGCAGAATGTCATCGGCATAAATTATGCGTAAATTAATAAAAAAATAAAATAATTCTTCTTTAAAAAATCAACACATTCTTTCCTGAGCAACTGCATAGATTTTCTGTCATCAATAAATTAATAAAATAATATTTTTTTACTAAGAAATCTTAACAGTTTTTCACAAATGGCTTCAAATTTAGGGTATCCAAGATTGTCATATGGTTGCGCGATTTGAATGTTCAAACGAGAAAAAGGATAGTTTCTGTTGATTTTCTACCCTGAACATCCGTACGATAACTAATATAAAATTTGTGCGTGTGAGATGCCATATTTCATTTCTGCTCAATTAGTATAAAGATACCCTGATAATTCTTTTTCTTTTACAAATTCTATCCATATATATTGAAGAATTTTCATCTATTTTCGTTTAAATGCAGATCTAGCCTCGTTTTCACACAGCATATCAGCCAACAGTTCGTTTCCAAACACCACAGAAGGAAGATGGCGGCTACAGTAGCTTCTGCTCATGCGCGAGGAGGCGGACGGACGAAGAGAGGTACACCAGGCGTGGGGTTAGTTACAAAGCTGTGGAAGCGGGGTTAATGACCCCATTGGCGGGAAACGCCGCCATGGAGCCCGAAACGGAGGTCACCGAATCTGTCACCAGGTTCTGTTTGCTGATGGCGCCGCGCTGTACCGTTCTGGCCTGCTTGGCTTTGAGGGTCTCGCCGCGGTAGGGCATCAGTCCGGTCAGGCGCAGCACGAACACAATGGGGATGAACAAGGACGGGAGACAGATCAGAACGTAGCACATCATCTCACCCCACCACGGGTAAGGGCCCTTGTCAACAACCTGGCCCTGGAAGATGAAGAAATATACAAGTGCATCAGACACAATTGTTATATCAACGGACACCCCATGTGTCACGTCCATCGCTCAACGAATTTCATTGATAAAGAACAAATCTCTTTTTTTTTTACTTTTTTTTGCGTTTTGCTCTCCTTCAACTCATACTTTTAGACTGTGAAACAAGGGTCATACAAATAAACCATCGCTGACGGGGACGCCTTTCTGCAACTTTTGATCCAGAGCTTATAAATAACGTTGTTGATTGAGTATATATGCACACGCTGTAGTTCTCTGATCTACTTGTGGACCTGTCATTCTATTGCTATCAGTTACATTATTTACATATGTGGTGTTGGATGATAACTTCCTTATCTATAGACCGGATACCGGATAACTTCCTTATCTAGACCGGATACCAGGTGTGATCCTTACATGCCTCCCCCCTGTACATAGGAAACGTCCTCAACTCTTAACAGTCTAGCCATCGGTACCAACTGTGATACAGATGGGCAGCTCTACCTGCATTAACTGATGTCACAGAGGCGATAAGTTGTTTATTTCCTGACAAAAACTACTGCTGCTTAGTCTAAAACGTTGGGAAATGGCATTTTCCCATTGATGACAATTTTGTTACGTACCAGTGCGGAATCCCAGCCCTTGTAGGTAATGGTACGAGTTGCCTCAGTGTAGATGGTGGCGCCGAAAATCACCAACATGGAGAGCGGGGTCAGGAACAGCCAGGTCACCTTCCAGTAGAGGTTCGGGCGGGAACCGGTCATGTACTCCAGATCGTCTGATAACCTGTCAATCAACGAGAAACAAGAGTCATGAATAGAGATATTGGGGAGGGGGATACACACATAAATATCCAGTCACGTTTGAGATCGCATCCTTGCCACAACGCCATCGTCCGACAAGGAGTAGTAGTGCATAAAAGTACCGTGCGTTTTTCTGTGAGTATCAACACTGGACCTGTACAAAGGAGTACTGAGTTTGAATTCCGGCTTTTGTCGCTCATCAACATGCATATATACTACTGCGAATGGTCACAGTTCTTGGGATGGGACTCTAAGCCGTTGTACATTGTTGTACACTGTTAAATGTACCCGTCAAAAAGAGCTCAATGAATTTCCATGTAGATACTGTAAATAGTTTATCTTCTCTGTCACCACCGAGCTCAAAAGTAGCTCAACTGGTCATTGAGTTCACTTGAGCTGAACTGCTTCGAGATCACTTTCATTTTGATTTGTTTTGAATCAGTGGTCACTCACCTCTTCAATCCGTAGACATACACAATGGCGATGTTCTCGAAGAAAGCGATGATGAGCAAAGGGAAGGTCCCGCTGTAGTCGTTAAAGATGTCCAGCCAGTAGCTCCCAGAATACTGTGCGAAAATCAGCCCAATCAGGAAGCAGACGACACACAGGAGGACTGCAGAGGAAAAGAAGTAAAACATTTGGGTGATCTGATACGCATAAATGTAGTAGCCATTGTTTTCTTGTTCTTCCCCGTGTGACTATGACGGAAACGAACAAAGAGGTCAGTTCACCTCCCCAGCAATATACATCATATTCTTACAACGGTGAACCATCCCTCAACATAGACGGGGCACGCCATAAACTTTCTGTAACGTATGATCCACTGCTCACCGAGTCACATGTTCTATTTTTCTTAGTGTTGGAAATTACAGTTCATCCTTGCTAAAAAAAATTCGTCTTCAACGTACCAACAAGAAACTCCTTGCGCCATTTCCATATCCCGGCATCCCTCAGCGGGGTGATGACTCCCTCCAGGGTTCCGAACATAGAACTTAGCCCGAGATTCGCCAACATGAGGAAGAACAGAATGGACCAGAACGGACCCATCTCAAGCGGGTAGAACTGGTTCATGGCCTCGGTGAAGACCACAAATGCCAGACCAGTGCCACCAACAGCCTAGAAAAAGAAATTCATTGTCTTAGAATAAATTGTCTTTCATTTACGATAAAAAGAATACACACTTGAGAAATGGTCAGCAACACAGAGGGAAAGTTAGTCCTAATACAAAACAACAAAAATGCATTCAAAGATCTCTTTCCTCGGTAAAATAGTTTTAAATAAGTTAATTTCTTTTTTTCGCCAATGTTACAAATCGCTCATTGATTATGCCAAATGCATTTTCCCGCTGGCCATCGTCAGGAAATTGAAGATAGAAAATAAGTTAACCTATTCTGAGACCTTTCTGGGACACCTTTGTCCTAATTTCCTGTCGTTGTAAACGCGGAAACAGCCACTCAAATGCATTCAAATAACTACGGAGTACAAACATCTAAAACAATACCTCCATATTCACAGAGGTAACAAACTTACGTTGTTAAGGTTGCCGTCCTTGCTGCAGTAGCCGAAGTTGAAGTCCCGGATGGCGGTGTCAGTAGTATTGTAGGTGCCCCACAAGTCCATGTAGTTGGAGGCTGTGACGGTCATGTTGTTGCTCGCGAATCCTGGCACCTTATCCTCCATAAGGTCTTGGAACCTGGATGACGTCAATGAATACAAAATGAATTTGTGACAACAGTTCACTGAACTGACCTAGTGTGTCCTATCTGCGTCAGTTTTAGGTATTCTGACACCATGTATATCTAATTCAATAAGAATGTACGTACAGGACAGAATATGACGTTAGAACAACCTCCATAGAAGGCTATTTAGCCTTTTTGTCGTTTTTTTTTTTAGCTCATAACACATTTTGCTGGCCATTTCAATTTGTACTGGGTCGCTTGTGCCGCCAGCAAAAGTGTATTATGAGCACACAAAAAAAAACGACAAAAAAATGAACGCTATGGAGGCTAACGTTAGTAGCTAGAAATCATGTAGTGGCTTTCCATTGGTCAGAACAATCATGACGTCATAATCAGACGATACTCACTCCTGCAGGCACTTGCGGCTGTCCGTCAGCGCCTTGAAGCCCAGGACGGAAAAGATGACGACCGAGGCAAAAATGGAGGTCCCAGAATTGATGACGGCCACGACAACGGCATCACGGGTGCAGTTGTTTTTCCTGGGGTTGGAAAAACAGAATATGTGAGACTTTAAGTTAATCACGAGACGATCACGTGATGATCACATGACTGCCACGTGATGATCACATGATACTACGGTAACATGGCTTTGTCCGAATCACTGTCTTTCGTAGGGTGTGCCTTCAGGTCAAAAAAATGCATCTTTTGAGCATCTTCTGGGATCAAGGTGGTTAAAACGTTAGGGTTTGAAACGTTGAAAGTCAAAATATTTCTTATTCTTTACTTATTGCCTTTTGTTTGGATCCCCCAAGATGCAAGTGACCGAAACGCAACCTTAACAGGATATCTACCACTCAAAAATCATGCTCATAGCTAGCACAGTTAGCCAGAAGTTCTGATTCAGTACCAAGGAAAGCAACTATGGGGCCCAAAATCTCATCATCTCCTCGATAGGACAAATCCTAACCGTATACAAATTTCACGGCAATGCATCCATAGCTTCTTGAGTTATGCTGTTAAAACTACGAACACTGCTTCGATTGTGAGCAAATTGAGGGTCCGTTTACGAGCGCCATCTAGCAATTTGAAAGCGAACTGCAGGCTCACCTGGGGTTGTAGCTGGAGAAGGAGATCAGCCCTCCGAACGCCACGCTGAGGGAGAAGAAAATCTGGGTGGCCGCTTCCAGCCAAACGATCGGATCTGCCAGCTTTTCAACCTACGGAAGCAAAAGATGTAATAGAACCATGAAGTTATTTTCATTAACATTGTCATTGATGACGGCTTTTTAGGTAACTGGCTCTAGCGAACGTTGTCTACGGCTGATTTATCGAACATATGTTCGTTGAATCCGTTACAACAAGGTGCCGAGAAACATTTAAATTAGCTAGCAATGGACTCAATTTGAGCGTAAACTGGTTTTAACTATAACTTGTTTTAGTAAATGTCCATTGCAAGAAGGGAAATATGTCGTCGCTACTCAAGATTATTTATTTTTTTGGCTATGACGTGCAATCCTACATAAAAATACTACGTACTTACCTGAATCAACAGCGAAATATAATGTAAGTGCGATTTGGTGTTAACTGTGCTTTTCTCTATACAGCGGCAAACAGTGGTTAAGCGTGCAGGCAACATAAGGAAAACACTTCTCCTGGGCACAGCCTCGCGGTCTATGCAATATTCCGTGGCAGACTCTGCTAAACCGGGCTGAGGTTTCCACTTTAGTGGGCGTGGCCTCTATCAAGCTCTCAACCAATCAGAGAATCGCCTAAATGATTCTTTGATTGGCTGACGGAGGGCATGCCCAAAGAAGCGGAAACCTCAACCCGGCTTAGCAGAGCCTACACAGGGTATATTGTATACACCGTGGGCGAGGCACTGCGTAGAAGAGTGAGGGAAGACTAAACGTGGGTTCACAAGTACGTATATACTCAAGTCCTTATGAGAAGCGTATGGAGTTCTTATTCTCTACCAGGCTCCATAGGTCGCAAGGAAAGCAGCAGAAATTGGACAAATATAGCCAGATAATATGCCAGAGGAGTTAGCTAGTCGCAAACCATACTCCATGGACAGCTAATCCCTCTGACATGTTATGTGTCTACATTTGTCCAATTTCTACTATTTTCACAGCGACCCTTGGAGCCTGATAGAGGCTAAGAACTCCATACGGATCTCATGCGGACTTGAATATATATACGTGTGAAGCCCCATATGCAGCTGAAGCCATGCATGGCGCATTCCTTACCCTGGGTATAAACAGATAAGCCAATCCATCGCCAGCTCCTTCAAGCGTGACACCGCGGAAAAAGAATATCAAAAGCACGACGTATGGGAATGTAGCAGTGAAGTAGATAGCCTGAAACGCAAATCCAAACAACAAAGGGGACAAAATTAAGCACACGAAAGAGCACACACATCAAGCTGCTTTTGTGCAACAAGCGCCCTCTGTCGCCAGCTATTCTTATTGCATTTCTGTTCACTGAATTGTCCAAAAATGATCAAGTTTTTCTGATTATTTTCTCCAAATAACAGTTCTTTGTACACAACTTGAGGGTTAATACCAAGACAACGGTCTGTCACCTTCCTCATTGCAGTTCTGATTGATTCTACATCGCACTGCAGCTAGGTGTCGCTGCTGCATTGTAAAGAATGAGGGGGGGGGATACAAACTTAGTCACGTTTGGGACTGCATTCTTCAGTGCAGCAGCGACACCTAGCTGCAGTGCAAAGTAGAACAAGTCAATATGACCCTGAGGAAGGTGACAGAAAGTCAGCTAGGTATTACTAAGTCGTGTACAAAGATAGGTTTCGTATGTGTTATTTCCTTGTTTGTTTGTTTATTTGTTTGTTTGTGGTATGCTGGAACAGTGGGCACATGTCGCTACACACACGCCACCGAGACGAAACTCAGTAGAATTTCTTACTTTAGGTAAAAACATAAACGCCAGGCCGTCAGCCGCGCCCTCTAGCGTCACTCCCCGGAAGAAGAAAATCAGCAAAACCACGTACGGGAAGGTCGCGGTAAAGTATATAGCCTGTTGAGATAGAAACTACGACGTTAATACACTGTCCTAGAACGTAATGTGCATCCGCAGGACGTCAGGCGATCAGTCTAGTTGGGCCTAGGAAAAAAATCTTGCGTTTCCTGTTTCCCTACCTACCCTAGAAAAACCTGCCGACCCTAGACTTTTTGGGGCGTGGGCAGTGGAGTCACATACAATGTAGCTTCCAGTTAGAATTTTTATTCAGCCTGCTTCCTATGCGTTTCAGTTTACTTTGTTCACCTTTGTAAGACATAGAGTTTTGGCCAGCTTAAGAAAAAATACAAGAAACAAAAAGATAACCCCCACCTAGTGCCTACCGACCCTATATTTCAGGGCACAGGAAAGACAAAATTGTTTTCTAAGGCCTTCGTAAATTGCTTGTATTTCTTAATTGTCAACAATAACTATATACATTTTAACTGGGACCACCACGGTATTACTGTTTAACAATGTGTTATGGGGCATGTATACGTACAAGAGTTGTAATTTTTTTAGTTACAATGGAATTCATGGCGGTTTCTGTTGGATGTTTGGTCAACGTTACGTCAGAATATCGCCCGATACATTTTCCAACACAACATTTAGGAACTATAGACAGGATATCATCCTTACATACGCGATTTCATGACCTTATAAAATGCGTTCTTAGAGCTTATGACATCCAGTAGTAGTCAAACTTAGACTTCTGCCATTTTAAGACCTGTTTGTTCCGCTACCTTAGCCGCCTCGAGTTCTCTTTGCCAGGAAACGAAACCCATTTATCAGTATCCATTTACGTGACCTTCTTTCTAAACGAGCTATAGAGCGTCAACACGGCGCCGATAGGTGAATGTCAGGCAACCGTTTGACCTTTCAAAGTCCACGCCTGACGACCTTCTGTGTGTATCCGGTTTGTTTTGGGAGTATTTACGTGTTATGACGACACAGTTCTGCCGGAACTTAGCAAAAATCGCCGATGGAAAAAGGGGGTTTATTTACATCCTCTGTTAACGTAACGTATTATTGGTGGTACTTGAAAAAAAAGAAAAACAAACAAAAAACAAGCATCGTGTGGCTTGATATGGCACTGTTATATACCCATGAAAAGGGGGTGTTTGTTTACATCCTAGCTTGCCTATTATTGGTGGCACTTGAACCAAAAAACAAGCCTCGTATGGATTGTTATGGCACTGTTTTTAACGTACGAAATTTGAAATAATGGCGAAAACATGTTTGATAGATAGTGGTGAAAATTAGATTTTGCTGTCTCAAATTCCCAATATTGGCATACAAAAAAGAATACCACTTTAACAACATGGCTAGGGTCCTGTGTACAATGTTGTTACAAGAGCCCCTTTCAAACTCGTTCAATCTTTGTTCACACTTGCAAGCAATAAATCATGGTCAACAGAGATTGTTCACACAGAAAGAAGAAAGGATGTGTATATTTTGACTTCAGGCCAGAGTACCACTTTCAAAAAAACTCGAAAGCTTTCAAAAATCAATGGAAGGGAAGTTTGTTGACCATGGCGTCTGTCAAAATACAACTGTACAATACCTTTTGACAGAACAAGCATGTAATGGACACAAATGCACTGTGTTTTGTTTCGGTAGGCTTGCAACTTGACATTGTCAGACGACAGTTGGCAGAACCTCTCTTTCTGCTTTCGCGCCATGTCCATATATGGGCAAACCAGTGAATGGGACCCACCGGGACAATCCCTCAAGGACAGAATTTGGCAGACGTTAACTGAAGGTCAGCCAACTGGGTAATTTGTCAACGGAAGACTTGATGAATAGGCTTCGTTTAGGGACGTTTTGTTCTGAGACGGGCCACAGAATTGGCTGCATACAAAGGAATCGATTCCAAGGGGAAACATAATAAGTTCCGAGCTGCCAAGAAACGTGGTAACAACAACTCCCGGGCCGTTGCCAATATATTTTCCTCGGAGAATGACCATGTTTTTTTGGATGTCGTACTTGACTTTGGTTGACCTTCAACGATATTCATAATTCTTAAAATGGCTGACAACCTAGAAATGATCTGACCCTGTTCTTATATCTTAACTTGATTCAAAGCGCACACGTGTATCTAAGATTATTTTCCTCTTGAACCAAACTGTACGTGTACTGAGTATGAAGTTCCCATCATTTAGCAGAATCAAAATGTAATTAAATATTCCTCGGGAGTTTGCCACACGTTTTTTTGTTGTTATCATTTGAGAAAATATTAACAGGAAATATTATACCGTTACAGATTGATGTATACGAAATCAACATTATCATCATCATCGGAAACTGTACTTTACCGAAGGACGCCATTTTTGTTTGTTTGTTTGTTGTGTTCTTACCTTGCCAGACGACTTGATGCCCTTGATCATACAGACACACACGATCAGCCAGGCGGTGAAGATGCACAGCATCATCTTCCAGTTGATACCCCCTCCATCTTCAATGGACTCGCTCGTGTCCAGGGCCTCCCTGTACCAGAAGTATGCAGTAGGGGAGGACTTCTCGCATTCCATGACTGTACCATTCCCGGGACAGGTGGCCCAAGGGAGGGGTGCCTAGTGAACACAAACGTACATTCAGTATGTTTCATGTGTAAAGAATGAAAAACTAAAATCCATTCAAGTCTGACGTATAAAATTGTTGCTAACAAAAAGTCTCAAAAGTTTGAAGTACATGTAGAAGAACATGGCACCAGTATAAGTAATAACTTAAAAACTAAAATCTGTTCAAGTGCGATAAAATAAAATAAAATGAGTTCTTTCACAAAAAGGCTCTTCAATTTCTACAAGGGCAAGATGGCACCGGCATGACGCATGTTTCAAACATGGCGGCGCCCGTGTTCGACAACGAAAGCATGTCAGGCTTGACATTCAAAGTCTATTCAATCTGAAGAATGAAAGAGTTGTGTGGAAAAAAAAAAGTATCAATAGTAAATTATCTATGATGATGATGAAGATGGTGGCGCACGTGGACACGAACGAAACCAAGATAGACTTGACAAACGTCTAACCTATATTTTTGACATATGTCAAACGTCTAACCTATGATGAAAACCCTAAGGTTTTCAACTTACCTGGAAGGAGTTGAAAAAGTAGAAGGCGCACCACCCGATGATGACGTTGTAGTACAGGGCCACAAGGAACGACACTGCTACCATGGCAACGCCGACCCCGCCTAGTAACGGGTTGATCTGGTTCCAGACGTCGATGGATCCCTTCCGGATCCGCTGTCCGATCGCCAGCTCCAGGTGGAAGATCGGGATCCCCTCGATCACCAGCATGATCAAGTACGGGATCAAAAATGCACCTAAAATAAAGAGAAACAACAATATTCTCTATTCATCTCACGATCTCAAATATGATTAAATACGGGATCAAAAACGCAGCTGGGTTTAATAAGAGAAACAACAAAATTCTCAATCTCTAAACTGCATGATCGCAAGTATGATCGTATTGTTTTCTATTATCATTTCAGGTTTGGGAGGACAACTTGTAAAGGTGTTGATACACCTGTTTTGTCCTCCCTTCCACTTGTTTTTGCATGTGGTAAATTCAAATAAAGAAATAAAGAAAAACCGGGTTCAAAAACGCACCTAGGATAAACAGAAACGGCACGATCACAAATAAATGTATGATCAAATACAGGATCATACATCCAAAACACCACTAGGATTAAGAGAAACTGCAATATCCTTAGGATGTCGATGATCAAAATATTAAAAGGTTATGGAAAAACTAAAAGATGGGGCTCAAATAAGATCGTTCCTAGTGTTGAAACTTCAAACTACACATTTTCCCAGATGGTTGTTTACTGGGGTAATTTGTATTTATATCCTCTTTAACTTTTATTTCACGTACTTTTTACACTTTTATGGTTGCTGCATCAAGTACTTTTCTTACACTCGAAGTTCTTTTCTTACACTCGAGTTCTTTTCTTATACTTGAAGTTCTTTATGACAGGAGAGAACATCATAAAGTTCATCTTGAAGAGTTTTTTGGACTTGATGCTTTAGTAGTTTGACTACTCAAACAACGTTTGCTTAAAATTCTTTAAAAATCTTTTGCGCCTGACCATTCAAAATGGCGGCCGAAATTCCTCCATTTTGTAAATACTTTGGTACCCCAAGCCGTGTGACGTTTACACAAGTGTCGTTGGAGGCAAACCTAGTGTAATGGTCCGAGTCACCTAATGGCTTTGTCAATAGCTTTGATTGGCTGGACAACTTAACAGGCCACAGTAAACATAGCAGGTCATTCGTAACGCCCTGACGGTTATCATCATGACCTGACATGTGAATTGTTCAGTAACCGCTGGGGCTTGGGTCAGGTCACAAAAAAGGAAGACGTAAGATTGTTACCTTCGCCAAGGAGGTTGTGTTTTTGGAGCCGTTTGTGTACCAGTCAACATGTGTGTGTGTGTGTGTGTGTGTGTGTGTGTGTGTGTGTCGGTCGGTCTGTATCTGTATCTGTATAGCCGATCTATGTCTATGGACAACGTAACTCGAGACGCTGGATGAATCCTTATTATAATTGGTAAGCTGGTAGGTGTCAGGAAAACAAAGGTCAAGTTCAATAATAGCTAGGACTTCTAGTGGTTTTCTATGGTACTGCAGCGGAACTTCTGATTTTCAAATCTCGTGTTCTGGACATGCGTTTTTAGTGTTACATGGCGTAAAATGCCTACCAGAGGAGTTGGTCGGCCTCCGGAGGGGAAACATAAACCTTAGCGTGGACTGACTCCCCTGGCCAATTTACCGACTTTTTTGGCCGAATTCTACGATCCCCGCAACCCCGTAGGAAGGCCTGGTGGAGGTTATACTTAGCTTACTGGCCACAAATATAAATCAAGATATCTGAGGAGTTAAAATAAGATTTGTCACTGTCCCAAAGACTAGGAACATTATCGATGTTAGTAGGTCAGATGTCTGTCAATGGGACATACGTGCATGTTTGCACATCAGCTAAGTGTTAAGAGTCAGGATTCCAAATAAATCCTGGCAAGGCGGTTGTGAGTGGGAGAGAAGTATTGGTAGAACGCAGACGTATGCAGACGTATACATCTTCTTGTCTAACGGAGTTAAATATAGGTACTAAAAGGAAGATGCAGCGTTTACTTAAGACTTGAGAAGAAGAACTGTCAGACCTAGAGAACGGGAGATGACTGTGTCACTTGTGCACGTGCGTATTTTAGGAGTATATTAGACGTTACCGATGATAGAGGTCGCTTTCTAATGCGTTTGGATGCATTTACAAATGATTATTCCGCCTTTATCTAACAAATTTCGCATGAAATTGATCGAAATTATGGACGGTCTTTTGATCAATACAGGGCACAACGCCAATCGTCAGGTTTCTGAGACCATGTCCAATAAAACTAGCTTTATTTCTTTTATTTTTTTGTACAAGATTTTCCAAGCAAAATATCAGGAAGGCTTTAAAATGCGGCGTTCTTGAAAAATTCTGAGTCGTCTATGTTACGACAGTTCCGTAACACGCAAACTAACAAACAAGCAGATAACCCTCTTCCGTAGGACGTATGACGTAACGGCAAATGTTATCACCCGCCTAGCCTAATTACCATATGGCACAGTTCACAGGTCGTGACGTCACATGACGTAAGCAACGAAAAACAAAACAAAGAGAAACTAAAACTATCCAGAAAACGGCTAACGGCTAAAATGTTTTACTCAACATTAGGTGAAGGTAAAACAAAACCACCAAAAAGAAAGAAAAGTCAAAATATAAACGGCACAAAAATGAAGAAAAGGATGTTGCTTTACTTGAAAAAAATCGCATAATTTATCAAAGTCCATTGATTTTAAATCTTAAAAAGATTTAAAACATTTTTATATAATTCTTTAATATTCTTTGTAGTTCAGAAAAGACTGGCCAAATTTTCGGACCCCGTGACCAACAGTTGACCTTTTTATGTACTTTTAATTAACACGTCGCCGATTCTACAATTTGAAAACAAGTGTGAACTTTTGTATGCGTATACATCTAAATTTGTCTCAAGGTTCGAAACAATATGTTGGAAACATTTCTTTTCATTTTAGAAAGTGACCGGACTTCTTGTTATCACGTCGCCGATTCTATAATTTGAAAAAAGTGCGTACTTGGTCAATGCGTAAACATCGACATTTGTATCAAGATTGGAAACAATATGTTGTAAGGATTTCGTTCGTTTTAGAAAAAGATTGGCCAAAATTTTTGGACCCAGTGACCGACAGTTGACCTTTTTATGCTCTTTTAATTGCCACATCGCCGATTCTAACATATGAAAAAAAATGCGTACTTGGTCAATGTGTATCTAATATTCGAAACAATATGTGGGAAATATTTCTTTCATTTCATGAAAAGATTGGCCAAATGTTCGGACCCAGAGACAGACTTGTGACCATTTTACACACTTAAGTTTAATATGCCATATGTGGCCGACAACGCCCCTTTTAATCAGCCACCTGCGGTGACCACTTAGTGACTGCGGTATGAGTTGATTTTCCCGTCCACTCTAAATCCCTACCACGCCAGGTGATGACCTAGGCCGTGTTAATCATTCACAAGTTGGTCTGGTTCTAGTCTGTCTGAAATGAGACAGTTGTAACTAGTAGGATCAAGGGGTTATGGGTTCGATTCCTAGCTTCTCTGGCTAAAGGTTTTGTCCATTGAGAAAAGGCACATTACACGCCTTTCCTCACTTCTTGACTTCGGTTGGGGAGGTAAAAGGTGGTGGAAGTAGAGGGATGGGCTCCACTTTCCAATACCGTGTCCTAGACACAGTGGCTAACAACCCACTGCCACTACGGCCTCAAAAGGGCTATATCATATTATCACATAAGCTCTTTTTTTTTTGCCGTTAGGCGTAACTAAGATTTGTGGAATCTTTTATATGCTTTTTTATGCCTTGTTCGGCAGCTAAAAAAACTCAAGTAGCTAACAAATATAAAGCATGATAGATGACGGCCCCACCCTCTTTAATGATCGAAGAGATCTTTTTTTTTTACAGTAAGATGCCTCTGAGATTGACAGCTGTCTTTTGTACATAAAGCCTCCGTGACGTAATGTTTATTGGGGACCTATTTGACAAAGGCGGTTGTTTAGTTCTTCAGTATTGACCAATAGCCACCGTTTTCCTCAACCACCATCTACAAATAGTAACCGAATCTATGTTCAAACGTCCTGCAAAAATCTACTACTACTTCTGAGTCAGAGAAAAGTGCAAAACCCGTTACTGGTTATATATAGCTAAATCTAAACATGCCATTTTGGTAACCATTTTGGGCTAGAAAGTACGTAAGCGACTTGTATGTAACTCATACTTTCCCTTTTTGTTTCACAATTACTACATTGGAATGGTATCCTCTTCTATCTCTTTATTTCTTAATTTGCGGTTTACTGTTAACATACTAGTAATAGTCTTTGTAATCAACACCAGATAGTGGATAGACTTTGGAAACTAGCAGTATCTTATCAATGGACTTTGGAAGTTAGTACCGTCTTATCAATGGAACTTTCCTTTTTGATTAAACATCGTTAGTGGTCTCACTTTTGGTGTGTATTACGTCACATTAGCTAGAGGAAATATCACTTTCTATTTCGTGGTATTGTTTTAAAAGTATATATACACCAAACGAACGTTGAAAGTCTAGGGGAACTTTAAAACCAATAAACGTCATGATTTGCGGTACTAAATAGGGGAATAAGGATCTTTCCGCCCAGCTTTGTCGACTCTTTGGACGTGTACAATGAGGTTTTCGTTTCCAAAGCATATCAGTTTGGGCAAAGGAGGTTTGGTTTTAGGAACGGTTTTCCATAGATTCCGTTGCATATCATAATTCTTTGTTCTTTGTCTTTTTTATCATTTGGTTGTCTGTATCCAACATCTGAACGATCGAATGCTTTTTCACTATGAATAACGCACAATTTTATTTCTTTTTTCTTCGTCGCTTTGTGCTTACGTTTTGAACTTCAAAAGTTTTTATATCAGTGCAGAACACTTCGGCAGAGACAGTTTCAGAATATCATTGTCTAAGCTTCAACGGATTGAATTTTGAACACAGCGTAATTCATTTGAAAGAAATTATGATGATGTCAAGGCACTCAACGAACACGCCTACAAAAATCAACAAATTAACTACCGGTATATTTTACCCAGATACAATACACAGTCAAAGCTGTGCAAGTCACCAGCTCTACATGGTCCATAAGGACCATCTTATAAAAAAAATAGCAGACGACATATAGGAATGCAGCAACAGGATGGTGAGTTCTACCTGCGAACGTATGCACTTGACCAACTACAATACTCCGTCCGGAGGTGACCCTCATTCACGGAGTTAATACAAAGAATAAGAAGAATAAGAACTCACCTCCACCATTCCTCTGACACAAGTACGGGAACCTCCAGACGTTTCCCAGTCCCACGGCGAAGCCGATCTGAGACAGCAGGTACTGGATCTTGTTGTCCCATGCAGGGCGATCGTCTGCCGACTCATCTTCTTCTATCACTATCTTCTCCTTCCCCGTCCCTGTCTCCACATTGGACAGCTCCACGCCATTCTGTTCTATTACCACTTCATCTCCCATCTTGGAACGGAACAGTTCTTTCTCCTTCTTTCACCACGAAAGTTTCTAACTTTCTTCTGTCGTTGCTTGCTCGTTTGCCTAGGTGCAAGATGTGCTGAGTTTGAAGTACTTCGGCCAGTCCTTGTTTCAACACTGGGAAAGGTTTGTACAGGTGTTGTCTTGGCGTTGATAGATTCTTATAGACACACCTGTGGTTAAATAATGGGTTGTAAAAGATTAAGGAGACTTGTCAAGTGATTTACAGTTGTTACCAGATGGACTGTGAACACATTTTATGATGTTTCTACGTAAACTAAAGCAATGTAATTCTTCAAGGACTATAGTCTCTACCAGCCCAACCGATTGACCGAGAAATTAGTAAAAATCGCTAAGACATGGAAAATATTTTGTCAGAGGACTTGCCCGTTTACATATGAAAGTAAATTTTTAAGTTTGGGGGCCGATTTATAAAATCCAATTCGCCAACAGGTTCGGTAGAGACTTGGTACATTGCAGCGACTAGTAATAATAACTTGCGTCAGGAAACATGCGTTGTGGTCGTTTTGCGGTGGGTTTATGTTCGTAAAAGTGACAAAAACGACAAAAAGCTTAATCAGCTCTCTTCACACTTGTGTGCGTATATCCAAGTCCGTATAAGTTCCGTATTGACATAGTTTTAGCTAGGACAAAGTCTGAGGGCGAAATTTTTTTTCTGTTACATAACCAAAGATACACAGTGCTGAATCAACGTAAAATGCAACTTCTCCGCAAACTTTCCCTATGCCAGAAAAAATGTCATTAGGCAACTCATACGGACTTGAATATACACACAAGCTTAAGTGTGAATGTGGCATAAGACACTCTTTCTAGATCTACTAGAAATGCCCTCTTTCTAAATCTGAATTTCTATTACCGATTAATTTCATAACTGGACTATGATTCAAAACACACGGAACGCAAAACAATTCGTTCTTAATGAATCGTTGAGCGATCTGTCGAATAATTTGTCGCTCAGAGATTGCAACGCATTCGCAGTGCGGTCGCAGGACGCTCGCATAATACCCCCCTCACATTAGGCGCGATTCGATCGGACGATGAGTCTGTGAGCTCTAAATTACGAGGAGGCATGACCCTGACGGGAGGGGGAACTCTGCTATTTCTTCGTCGGCATCAGGGTCATGCCTCCTCGTAAATTAGAGCTCGCAGACTCGTCGTCCGATCGAATCGCGCCTAATCATGCTAATGTGAGGGGGGTATAAAGACAAGCGATTTACCGGTTGAGCGGTAGTAGTTGTGTAATTTACGTGGACGATTAATTTCGGCAAACTGCCCGGCCTAGAAAGGCGTCACAAGACCACCGGTGGGAAACCAAGCATGCAATGTAAACGTACTAAACGGACAACTTTAGCGCCAAGGAACGGAAATATACCCTAATTACCGATAGGTGACCGATTTTTCCCGCGATATCTTTCACGCCTAACCCTTCAATTACTTTTCTTACGGTCATAATTCATGTTCAGGTGTACTTTATGAGAATCTTATCCTCATTTCTTATAAACGATTTATGACGTTGTTTGCCTTTAACATACGGCGACCTTATGGCGCCTTCCGATGTTGTTAAGGTCCTTTTTGAACGTTTTTTTGGCACACACCAAACATTTACAACCACTGTAAAGTCACATGTAGTGTATTACTTCCCTCGAAGCAGAGGTTAGGGTTGTTTCGTATTCTAATGCGTTTGTGTACGAATTTACTTCTCTCAAGCAGAGGTTAGGCCTTGTTTTCGATGTCTTCTATTCCAATGCGTTTTTGTACTAATTTAGACTTTGTCAGGTGTTCTTGTGTTATTAGTGTGAGTGATCCCACCGCTGCCACCAAATGTTAAAAGTGTGAGTGTGAGATAGACCACACTGTATTGTGGTTCTGGCAATACAGTAGAAGCCAGTTAATTGCACAACGGATTAACGCACACTTCTCTTAACTGCACGGAATCCCCAAATCCCAAACCGGTGCGGTCCAGCTAAATGGCTTCGCATTATTGCACCAGCCAGATAATTGCACAAAATTCACTGGCATATAGGCCGTGCACTTAAGCGGCTTCTACTGGTACTGACTACTCCTAGGGACCTAGGAGATCCTGCATTTATTGAACTTAATCAACACCAGATGTACTCAACATCAAACAGATGCACATTGCTACACTTCTTTGTTTGTGTTTAAAATAGTCCAATAAAAACGTCCCTAAAGAATTCCAAAACAATTCAGAGCCTAACCTCTGCCTGAAGAGTAGTGTACTACCAACTTGTCGCGATATATTGTGGAAATAAAGCGAAGAAATAACTTAAAATATAGAAAGACAAACGTAAACAAAGCGTCAGCAATTTTCACGACACGGCCTCTTGCTGCTAAAACCCGCGTGACGCATTAAACGTGGGGTGTGGTAATTCACTTTTGTTTACAAACGTTCAACAAAAAGCACCGCGAAAAGGCGCTCAGTGAGAGGGAACTAAACAATGGAAAACAATAAATGCCACAGCAATCGTTAACATTTGGCGGGAAGGTCTTGTTCAAGATCTAGTTCTACATGACCTTCTGTATTTCGATCGTTCGTATTTGCAGTGGTCTTATGTTCGGGTTGTAGAATCTACGTACTCACTGCTAAACCAAACATCCTTGTTTGAGTTCCAGTAGTGTTAAGGACCGGACAGAGAGCCGGCGTTCCCTCTTACGCGCCATTTTTACAAGGAAACAGAAGCATTTCTTCTGGTTTCAAAACTTTAAGACAATTAAAAACCATGAGTAATAATAACTTAACTCATTACGATCAAAACTCTTCGTAAAAACATTTTTCAGTCATTTAGGTACAACAAATAAGGATAAGTAAAGAAAATGCGAAACAACGAAAAGTATGTTGTCACCGAAAAAATGGTAGTTTTACTTACGTTAGGTGGTGTTTTTCTTCCTTCGGCTTCTCTCAGAGTTCTTCAAGACTTGGAGATATCCTGAAGCAACAGAATTGGAAGAAGGCGTAAGTTTAAAAGAACGGTTGTTACAGAACACAACAAAAACACTACTGCTCCCAAGCGCGCCAAGGCGTATACTGCCTAACGCCCCGGGGTGTGTATAACAACATACAATGACTGCGCAGCGCAATGTGTGCTTTGCCTTATCAATGTTTAACATCTCGTAACGTACAAGAGCCCCTTGCCTTTTGTGTAAGACTATTATAGTTTATTGACCAATTGCCAACGCCCCTTTGGTAATACAATGTCGCTTGGAAGAGCGGGGAAAAGGAAAGAAAGAAAAACATGATCACAAAGAAGTCACGCGCGCGTTCAATTGTTATTTTCCGATACACGTACAACGTTTGAAACGGTTTAGACTTATTGTCACTTTCCCAGTCACTTTCATTTATCGGAAAAATGAGGCTACTTAAGAGTAATTGTTAAGGGCGGTTGCACCTGCATTTTGTTTACATTTCAAAGCTTTAAGGTTGAAGTATCAATGGTTACAAATTTGTCCATTTTAAGCATAGTATATTTATTTACGTAAGGAAATTTAGGTCATGAAAAACAGTTACACGTATCTTTAGAAACAAATGTTTAAAAAACATTTAGTTTATGGAAGTCAATGTGCACACTATACCAAATTTAGAGTACAGTTCTCTTCTAAGAATACTTTCAAATATCACCAAAGTTCCTGCCATAAAATAGGAAACCCATATATTCTCGCCACATCTGCTTAAAAGTTTACGTATAAAACACTGATTTGCCTTTTTGCTTGCGCTCCCCCAACCCTGAGGGGATTTGGTACATCCCAACATTTAATCGCTTAGTATTCCACATCGGGCCATACCATTGATCTCAAGGGGTTGGACTGCTATAAATTTATGTGGTTCGATCAAAATCTAAGTTATTCTAACTGAACATCATTCCAAAACAGTTTTATCAAATACTAAAGTGTGGCTATTTAGACAATGCAAATTCTACGTTAACAACACTACGAAATAGTGATTCTTGCAAAAAGTGAAAGCAGTAATCTAGGTTAAATATCAACAGCTGTATGCCTTTAGATAGGACAACACACTGTCACTTTTGAATACGTACTTGTAAATAGTGAGCGCAGAAGCTTGCCTTTAACAGTATACTATTATAGGCTTGGACTATACCTATTGGGAAATCTTGGTATCGCTGGAAAGCTATGCATCGTGTGTTGTCGGATAAATGCAGTAGCTATTGATATTGTAGATCGCGAAATATTCGCGGTTTTATGTTCACTGTTCTGGCGGGAAAGAAATATTCTTTCTATCAATGCATTGCATTACTTTATACACAGCCCTACTCGGTCAATAATGCAATACTACGGTTGCTTTAACCGTTCACTTATAATGCTTTCTTTTCCCTGCGAAATTATACGTTCCAGCGAACTTCAGTCAATCTACATACATACAGACAGACATACAGCATATTTGTATAAGCAAGGAGGTTGAAAAAGGGATTTCAACCTGCTTGATATGAGTGACACAGGAAAAATCCTTCTTAACATCAAACATTGCATAAGGCAAAGGCCAACTGTGCTTGACACAAATAAAATGAAAACTAGCCAAGTATGTGGTCTGTTGGTCACTATAGACAGGCTTCTTAATAATTGTGTCAATGGGACCAACAAAGAGTTGTCATACTGGCCAGGCGGTCCTTACATGTAGAGGTGGCCACTAGTACAGGTTTGACTGCATATATATCAATGGATAGGCGGTTCTTTTCATTACGTTGAGGTGGCCACTTTTACAGGTTTGACTGTATAGCATTGTGAGGATGTCGAGTCCAATAATACTAAGTATTTGGGCGAGTGTCGCCGTTGTGTCTATCAATACCGGCACTCGAAGCATGACCTGATACTTGACCCAAGACTTGCAAAAAGATAACCGAATGAAGTGGGTACATGATAGTATTTAACACCTGTGTAAAGTACGCGGATATGCCAATCATAGTTCAATTCAATGCGTTCCGATAGATTCGAGATCATATGAATCATAAAGCTTTACATACATCCCTGCCTACACCCTGTCATTATTTTGCCTTATATGGACATCAAAATAGACATCAAAAACAAGATGACTAATAATTTGCATATACTATTAGCGCATATGCCTCAAAATACTAAGGTATATACATAGGCGTGGCAAAACAAAAAAAATGCAGGGGTATATCAAACATTTGAATAAAAAGAGAAAATAATAACAAACGTTGCATGACCTCCAATACGTCAAAGAATCATCTATTGTCATAACAATAAAATGTTATCAAATGGCGATATCGTCACATATAAGCATATAAAAGAATAGGATACTACAGTGTGATAAAATTTGATGATGTTGATACGTTCCCCATTGTAATTCCTAATTACCAAAAATCGTCACTAACCTGAAAAATTGTCCGGAAAACCTTATTTGCAACTTCTTCCCAGTTATATAAATCCAAGGTGTTAAAAGACACGTTATCGTAACGGTAAACGTAGAGATGTTGTGAGGATAACACCTATAAACGCACGTGATGGGCATGGAGGAGCTATCACACGTGACTGCGGTGTGCATGTGAACAACGCGTGATCGCGGCGTGACCAGATGTCCTCATGCATGCTTCGGGGCGCCTGTTTAACATAACTTTCATCGATATGTCAGACTGTCCTGAATGTAGGCATTACTATTGAATGTACGCCAAGCGGCATCTACGTAAATTGAGAGGAATATTGTCCACGTCTCTTTTTTCTCTTAATTGAAAACGAAGGGCAAAGATTTGGCCTGTTGTAGAGTGCATCGAGCCAAGAAGAGGGAGAAAGAATGGGGGGCAGAATCACAGAGAGCGAGAGAGAAACAGAGATACAATCACAGAAAAAGAGAAAGGAAGAGAGAGAGTGGGAGAGAGGTAGGAAGAGAGAGAGAGAGAGGGAGAGAGAGAGAGAGAGGGAGAGAGAGAGAGAGAGATAGAGAGAGAGAGAGAGAGAGAGAGAGAGATAGAGAGAGAGAGAGAGAGCACTTTGGTACTAATAAACCTTGATAAAGATGACTCTTATCTAAGTTTTGTTTTTCCTTCTTATTTCAAACGAGGTCTGTCCGCTTAGATCTTATAACAACAGACTTTTGCAATAAACGAAAGGGCCCAAATGAACGGATACGGACGAAACATACAACCTTCATTTTGTAATGTGCTTTTATAATACGGCGTATATGGATTATCATAATCATAAGGATATGTGTTAGAACTTAGGACTCTACAGATTAAAGAACAGTATATCATAATCATACTACCTATATCTTTGCTATATGTGAAACCTTTTCTTTCATGACCTCAATGAAGAACGGTAAGAAGGCCGATTTACTAGTAAGTTTTTTTCATGAATATCTGAGGCTCAAACTCAACGTTGCAAAGTGAGGGAAAAAATGACCTATTTGCTCAGGGTTGGACAAGTCCACGTACTAGCCCGATAGTCCCGGACAAGTGAAAATGCTGATCGGGCAAGTGCATGTCCAACCCCGCTTGCCCGATCGGGCAAGTAAGATTTTTCCATGAGTGAGATTTTAATACACTTGTTACTTTGCACAGTCATGGCATCAAGCATTGGTCAATGCAGAAAAATGGAGACCATTATAAAAGAATTCCTTGAATTGCTAGAAGTGAAAATACAAATGTATATAGAAAATATTATTTCAATTTCGGGCAAGTGAAAAGTTACTTCGGGCAAGTAAATTTTTTATGTGCTTGCCCGATAGGACAAGTGAATTTTTACTTCGGGCAAGTAATTGTTTTATGTGCTTGCCCGATAGGACAAGTGAATTTTTACTTCGGGCAAGCAATTTTTTTATGTGCTTGCCCGATAGGACAAGTGAATTTTAGAAAACTTGTCCAATCCTGTTTGCTGCGTACAAACTTTCCATTACAGTTCTGGGGACAGTGTACACAGCTGTACAGGTATTCGGAAGTACCTGTCCGCCAGGTATGAAATACCTGTCTCCTAAAAGCGTATTAATAACAGATGATGGCAGTTGCCGCTGGTCATCTTTGACAGACAGTTCATCAATTGTTACGTTGTAATTACTATTTACAAACTGGTTTAATCTCGCTCTATCTGTGTGTAAGGGGACACTAGGATAAGATTTGGCCGGATAACGCAATCAAATATTTGTTTCATGTCCCACGATAAAAAATGATTCCCTGACCTCTCCCTAACGGTATATGGACAGTCCCTTACAACAAGGTTCACACCTCTCCGACACGTTTTTGAACAGTCCCTACTGTCGTCAAACGCTTGAAGCCAATCTTGTCGACAGAAGACTACACAAACGATAGAAAACACACACAGTGACACACAGTGTAATTCAATCGTGCCAGCGAAGCAAACCATCGGCCCAAAGTGGACTTCAAACATAGCTCTGAAACTAGGCCAGACGTAAACCGGCTGCAATATAGGATGTTTAATAAGCACTTGTTCAGGGGCATATAGGCACACGTGCAACGTATACTATACCATAAAACTGTCAAAAACTTTGATAAAGCGATTCCATGTACTGCTTTCGCACTAACTTTCTGGCGTATACAATGTTGCATTCGAACAAGGTTTAAAACCTCATTGATTCGACGAAATACGCAGCGCATCTGTCAAGAAAGTCAGTTTCCTTCCCATCACATTCCAAGACATTCTGGAATGCCAAGGACGCATCTTAGACGTTGCCAAGGAAAACAGGTGGATACCTTCACAGACACTTTCAACATCCGGGCACTCATGTCTACTTCGAAACATCCGGGCACTCAAATCTACTTCGAAGCTGAATGAAAATCACCCCTGCCAAATGGTATGACCCAGCCACTATGAATGAAAGGATATGTGCTCTCTTTGAGCAATGTTTTATTGAATTTTTGTATGAAATCTATTTGAGTTTTCCTTTTTTGTCTTTTAGTTAGGTTTTCGTTTTGATCTTCCCATCCCGCGATGACGTCATTGAATTCCCGCGCAAAGAGATCATCATTGATTGACTGCTCCAGACGTGACGTCATCCCTTCATCAAAAATTGATAGCGCACATCATACAAATGAATAGTTCCATTGACAATCGCCACAACACGAAATGTGATCTCAAAAGTCGATCATTTTCCACCTGACAGCCTTTTTTTGCCAAAACAACCAATTCAAAACAAAAATTTTGGGGCGATTCAAAAAGGACGAAAGGGAACGTACATTGAAAATCAACACGTAACAAATATGTGCATGCACTTTGAGTAATCCACAACCGTACCAGCGTACGTAATGGTTTGCCCCTATAAAGGGATTTAGTACATATGGCTTACTGAGAAACACCGGTAGTGTTGTTGTTGTATTTCACATGTGACCTTGCCTCAGGAGACAAAGTCGACATTATGTAATGTGTTATTTCATACCGGCTCTGCCTAGCATCGCCGGTGTTTACCGTTTACATTGTAGGGCACATGACCGGAGCAAAGCCAGATAATACGGCTAGCTCTATCATAACAAAGGCACGGTCACATGGTAGTCCTCTATCTGACTGACTACGCTGGCTGTTATAGAGAGAATAATTTACCTGGAGTTTTGCTACCAAAGGAGTTGGTCGGTCACGGAGGGGAAACATGAACCTTAGCCTAGTTAGCGTGGCCTGACTCCTCTGGCCAATTTCCCGATTTTTTGCCGAATTCTACGATCCCCGCAACCCCGTAGGAAGGCCTGGTAGAGGCTAGTCACATGGCATATAGCCTCCTTCATAGACTATCTACGTGCGGCGAGCATTGTCACTGATGGCGTTCGTCATTTATAGGTTATATTTTTGGGGTCATAAATTCTTAAATCTATCGTAATGGATGTCCCTGTAGCTCAGTTGGTAGCAGCCCCATACTCTCCAAGCAGAGGTTGTCCGGCTGTTTTTTAGGCGTTTTATCGGTTTAGGCCGCGAGACATCAAGAAAACAGTACAAAATAGAGAGCCAATAAAAACGCCTAAAACGTAAAAAAAAAAAAAAAAACAGCTTGAGCCTAACCTCTGCTTGGAGAGTAGCAGCCTCACAGTTTATTCAGTTAGTTGGCTCAAATTAGTTGGTAACTGGTCATGGGAGACCCCAGTTCAATCCTGGGTTGGGCATCTCGGTTGGGACTGCACCCGCCTTTCGGAAGGGCCGTGAATTGAGGATCCCATTTTTCGAGGAGGTACAGCCACCCCTCCATGTAAAAAAAAAATCAAGACCATAGCACATCCAGGTAAAAAGATACAAAAACGGAAATTCTGCTGCAGTACCAAGTCTACCTACCAGGAGAGGGGGTGGGGGTGGATTGACCGTAATCTTTGTCTTCCCAACACCTATCCACATACAAAATATCATCGTAATCCATCCATAGGTTCTTGAGATATGTTCACTACAAAACTCCGGACACAGAGACATACACACGGACACACCCAAAACTATATCTCCATTTTTCATGGTGATGGCGAGGAAACTTGCTCTATGTGCCGCTGGCCACTACAAAGGGTCCGAACGAACGAGCAACGGTTACGCGTGAACGGGCTCTACGCCAGAAAACGTTATTGCTTTCCTCACTCTACAATCGATCAACGTAAATTTGACTTTTACCGTCGTAATTTTCACGCTGACGCAGATCGAAACGGCCCAAAGCCTTTCCCATGTATAATTTACGGCGTGGGCGACAACTGTAAAGTTTGCTGACGCAAGTTGCAAAATTGAAGTAGCAAAATTATGGTGATAGGTGACACGGCTAACATTAACAATGGTAAGGGGGCCGTTCACACTTGTGCGTACGACTTGCGTATTGACATTTTGTGGTTTAGGTAAAATTTGCGGAGAAGTTTTTTTCTTTGACCCACAGTGCTGCCTGGTTGCCGGACCCGAAAAAAAGAGACTTCTTTGGCTGCAAACGATTCATGTCAATACGCAACTCATAAGGACTACAATATACGCATAAGAGTGCACGAACCTAAAATCTCATTTATGAAATGGTTCAAGATAGAGCAGTTATATCCGTTCATTCAAAAGACTATCAACACTATACTTCCTGACTATCGAACGTAGTTGTGCCCTTGTATACAGCGTCTACGATTATATTCATTGAAATACCCAAATTTAGCGCTACCTCTAGGACATGTTTTCCTCACATACTTCAAGAACACAAAACCACAATGTAAAATTGGTATTTCTGACAACCGAAGAAGCAGAGATTAGCGACACCTGAAATAAAACGTGGCACATAAAACAAAATAAGACAGTATAACCGAAAATGCACAATACCTAACTTGACGGCACCGCAATCCAACCCGGTGTAGTCTTATACTTCGAGCGATGAACTTGAAAAACAAAGTTGAAAAACAAAGTTCGCAAACTTGGCAAAACTTCTTGATTTCACTATCACGCCACCTGCTAAAGTAGCCAAGATTCTTACGAAAACAAAGCGCCGAGAGGATGTGTACAAGGACACTGGGACAAGTGCGCAACCAACTCTAAGCTGAACTAACATGTGTTGCCCATTTTTGTGTCCTAAAAACTGGTTTGCATACTACAAAGACTCGCCCAGTAACAGTATTGTATGCTAAGGGTAGGTACGAAGGATTAGAGTATAATCGTGTGTTTATTTTGGTTTGAGGAGATAATCCTGTTGATAATTTTTAACACCTGACAGCTAAACTTTCCTAAGCTTTAAAACAAATACTAGAGACCTCCATGCTTCAGTGTAGTTACGACTCTACTAAGCTAAAGCTATAGTTGCCATGCATCACATTGTGATGCGTAAGCCCGGCACCTATCTCCGTTTTTAAGCGACTCTACTACCCGGAAACTAAACCCGGAAACAACAAAAATATTGACGTGAAATTGTTAGCACTGAAGGCTGCTGGACTAACTGTCCTAAGCTTTAGGACTTTTAGGTTGCTGACAAAATGGTCGAAATTCCCGCAGAGGACTGAATAATATGCAAGGGGAGTTAGCCTAATCTCCGAGCAGACCCTACAATGGCATAGGATAGTACCCTACAATGGCATAAGATAGTACCAAACTGGCCAAAGACTGTAGTCAGCCAAAAGGTGTCCATTTGCCATATAGCGAAACACACTCCTAAGCCGGCTTCAGTCCTCTGCCAGCTTTTGATACTATCTTATGCTACCGTAGGATCTGCTTGGAGATTCCCCGGTAGCGAAACACACTCCTAAGCCGGCTTCAGTCCTCTGCCAGCTTTTGATACTATCTTATGCTACCGTAGGATCTACTTGGAGATTAGAGCTAGCCAGCTATTTTGTTTGTATTGCATACCCTGTAAACCGCCTTATGGAGTAACACAGGTTCTGTAATAATTTGAACAGTACTACAAGTTATACATCTGGACAGATTTATTTGATCCACTCACACCGGGAAGGACCGCTACTCTTTTGGACAGGTGTGGTGGCATCTTTAACGTGCTTGAGTCGTTGAGATGTGGCTCTCCTCAAACACGGGACCTCTATTTAATGTCCTATACGAGGGACGGCCCTAACTAGCTAGGTACTCATTTAATTATAACCTGAGTGAAGTGAGGAAAGTCGCGTTTAGTGCCCTTCCCAAAAGGGGCATACCAGGGGACTAGAACCCAGGACCTCTGGGCTTTCAGCCAAATAATGAAAATTCCCACGTTTCCCACCCGGAATGAAATATTGTCCACCACCCTTAAAATAAGGTTGACACCTCCTACTGACCTTCGAACGAAATAGGAAACATTCTTTGCCCATGTTAGCAATTTAGCTGGCTACTCCAGGCAAAGTGCGAACAGACGTATCCAGAAAATAGTAGTAGCCGTACTCTACTAACCTGGATGCCAGACTGTTACTAGGTCCTATACCGACCAATTCCTCGGGTCTAGGACAAACATGCCCCCGAGAAAGTTCTACAGCAGGCCCCCTAAGTTAGGCCCTGGTAGATACTGAGATCGGGACGGAGTCTGGTATCCAGGCTAGAGGGTGAACTACTGTAAACACATTTAAGTTCGCGGGGATTTAATTTCGCGTTAGCGGGAAAAGGACTGTTCGGGGTGGTTTTAAGTTCGCGGTAGCGCCATGCACTGATGTCCCTTACTGTCATGGAAAAGATTTCGCGGTGGTTTTGTGTTCGCGGTAAATTTGCAACGCGAAAACCGCGAACATAAAATCACCGCGAACATTTCTGTATTTACAGTATTTACCAATGGAGTTCCGGGTTACCATAGTCTGCATAGAGGAACTTTTGCTAGCAAAGTCTGGGGGGGAAATGCTACATTTCACATGGACTGACTATTTCCTAGCCAATTCATCGACGAATCACAAGTATTGTTGTCGAATTCTACGATTCAGAACCCCTCAGAAAGGCCTGGAGGAGGCTACAATTATCGTATGATACGGCACCCCACGGGGTGAGGTGCGGCAGCAATGTTTGATTGACAGCTCGGTCAGGCGACCTTATCGGCCACTTGTCCTGACAGGATTAGCACGTTCGGGACGTCAACCAGATCAGTCATTTCGATACTGCAAATCTGAACACACTGTGTGAATATACTGGCCTAGCCTGATTAAATCTCGCTTATAGCAGCCCAACATCAAGTTACAGCCCTGGACAACAGAGTTTGTGTCACACAGACTAATACTGACACTACACAGAAAAGTAACGCAAAGAAAGGCCGTGGAACTGGAAGGAGAGGGATGCGCTCCGCCTTCCTATATCGTACCCTAGACGCACTGGATAACAAACAACTGACTATACAGACTATGATTTACCGTCTGCCTAGATCTATCCTTTAGTTGTGGCATTGTTGAAATGAGTTACTAACTATAGTGCAGTGTCACATCGTGCCAAATCTAAAAAAAGCAAAAAGAAAAGAAGAAATATATGAAAAATAGAAATCCTGACAAAATGTCCGAAACAGTCCCGGACTCGGGCCGCAGCATGATTAAATCTCGCTTATAGCAGCCCGCCCAACATCCGCCGGCATACTAGCGGGGAGGGGCCAGTTACAGCCCAGCAAAGTTTGTGTTACACAGGCTAGCCTAACCTCTGCTTGGACTAAGTTGGAGAACACATCTGTCATGGCGGCACCTGTCCTGGACAATGTCAACGTTTCCTGGAAGAATGCCCGGATCAACGCTCCAACCATTTCCTGGAAGAGAGCCCAGACCATGGCACGAGGGTTGCACGTTTCTACAGATATAAATAAACGGGTCAACCAGGATGTGTCATCGTATATTGGGCAGTATATTTAACTCTTTGACTTTGCGTGCCGTTCTCAACGTTCACTTGACGTTTAACGTTATGTTTATATAGATGATATATAGATAGATAAATACTTTATTCATATTTGAAGATAGAAGCCTCCCAAGACTTTGACATGTAAACTATAAGTCCCCAGACTCCCAAATATACCACAAAATGCACTAACAACACGGATTCATTGCAAGTACGATTAATGAATCATAGAATACTCGGAGAGTCTAACTAGGCAGCTCAACAATAGTACATATTCGCGGCATCAAAATTCAATCCGCCAATGATACTAACCCTTACCTGTAAGCATGCATGGTACAATTTTTTTAAGGCAATTTTATTTTACTTTTTTTTTGGGGGGGGGGGACTTTTTTTCTTATTCGCACGCTCGCCTCAGATTTTGGGTTCCTAGAGTATGTCATCCATATAATCAAATCAACATGGCCTTACGGGCTTCGTACGCCCGTCCTGTATGTAACATCTGTGCGGCCTTGTCACACATACCGGTGTAAGCCAGTCGCGCTGAAAACCTTTCAACGCCGTTCTTTTCGTAGCGGACGACAGTCTAGCGCATGTGCCAAAGCAAATAAGGTCAAAATTCGTCATTTGGAGCGGAAAAGGGCTAAGGAATCGGGTCAATGTTCTTTTATGAAATCCATGTGAACATAACATAACATAGGTTACATAACATAACAAAGGTTACACTGGGGTGAAACTAGTATTGGATACGTACAGGTACACGAGCAAAAAATCAAATCAAAAAAGTTTAGTCTATAAAACGGACAATATTGCTGTAAACAAATTTTAAATTGTGTGTCTGCGTGCATGTGTTTGCCACTTCATATGTACGTGTGCGCGAACGTATTTGTGTATGAATGTGTGTGTGTGTGTGTGTGTGTGTGTGTGTGTGTGTGTGTGTGTGTGTGTGTGTGTGTGTGTGTAATGATCGTCTGAACTTTCTGGACACCAATATAAAGAAAATTTTTACTCCTAATTCTCAATATCAACGACTACAAAGGACATGTACTGATGATGTAGTTTTAATAATGCCAAACCAGTTCTTGGGAAAGAAACTCTCTGCCACCTTTGACAGTGCGTTTTGCTCAAGCCAAAACCTCAGGTGCTCAAAGCCGGAAATTCCACAATTGAAGGACACAGACAACAATCTTTTCAAGGGCGGATCAAACTCTGAGCCCACCGCAGATGCCGTGAGATAAAAATCACACAATGCGACTAAAGAACACACTGATAACACATGGATTTACTTCCTGTAGGAATAATCCCTGTCTTGAGGAAGATCAAAGAACCACTTTAGCAGGTTTAAGAAGTTAGCCGGAGGCTAAAAGATGGAGGGAGCGGGGGGTGCTCCTTCTTGCCTCTGGCAGGCTTGTTCGCGCGCTTCTTGTTGCCCTCTTTAGCAGTGTCTACTTGGTCTACGAGTATGTATTATGTTACTGGCGGCTCACAAGAGACGAAGTGCATTATTTCTACTATCATTATATAGGGTGTATTTTGCTGCCAGTAGATACCCAGTGTGTTGAGTAAAGTGGTCGAGGCACCTCCTCGAGCACGGGACCCCCGTTTTACGTCCCTCCCGGAAGAAGATTTCGTGGAAAGCTTCGTGAGGCTACAGCAATCCGGACGTCCTTGGTTGGTCTCACATCCAAGAATTGACCGTCTGGACTGCGCATTTGCTATTACTATTCCGAGATCGAGGGATCGGGTATATCCAACACGCCAATTTGAACTAAGATCATCTTAGATGCCATTTAGAAGAAACACACAAACCCACCAATACAACCCTATGGCCGGCCGATACCCATACCTTTCTATTTACTCTATAATAGCTTTTTGGCAAATTTGTACTAAAGCCTGGTAGAGGCTACAGAATTGGTGACCAAGTTGGCTTGGGGGGGGGGGGGGGGGTGTCTATCCCCTAAAAACTGGGGACATTTCCTTCCCTTCTTTGCCTTTGTTTTGTTTACTCAATTACCCCACAATACCCGTTTCTAATCTGGATCATCTGAACGACAAATATTTCCACACAAACAGTACACGACAGAGACCGCCAAGCGACAAAGAACAATTTAGTAACCGCGGCCCAAGATTGACTCAAAGCATCGCCAGACGGAGAGAAGGCAAACTTGCTCAGCGGATAGTTGCTAGTCAAACAGTCTCAGTAATGTGTTAAGCGGAAGATCCGTTTGAAATCGGAAACTTGGCCTTAGAAGAACCATTTGTGGTCTAGAATTCCGGCCTTGGTTCGTCTGTACCGTTTCTGTACCACGAAACAGATGTGTGACATCCATTTGTATTCGAGTAACCTTTCTCTAAATCCATAAATGACGAGAAAGAACAGTGATATCATTTCTGAAAACAACGTTTTAGTACAATATCATATGGAAGGGATGGTATTGTGTGACACAGTATTGTCAAAGTTAGATGCAGTGATTTAGATGCCATCTTTTGATTTAGATCATATGCAATAATTTAAATCACAATGTTTTATTTAGATGTAGCCATTTCATTTAAATCGACATCTTTTAATCGTTTCATTTAGATGCAGTCATGTAAATCGCCATCTTTTAATTTAGATGCGCATTCATTCAAAACGCCAACTTTATTTAGAATTTTAGGTGCAGTCATTTTTTGAAAGCGCAGTGTTTTACGACGTCAAAGTGTTGTATAAACAGGTCTATTGGCGATAAAACGTGGCAAAGTTGTCATTACATTGTTTATACCCAAATAGTGTCGCTGTATGTCCGCTGGTAGTATAAACGTATTTCCTCACGCGCCAGTGTCACCCAATCTTTCGGTTTCCCCATTTATACATGCCTGTAACTTTAGATGCTTCCGAGGACACTCCAAACATACACTTCTGTGCTCAAATGACAAATGTTTTCTTTCTACGCCCCTTTTGTCATATATTTTCTCTAAAAACAAAAAAAGGCACTTAAGACACTATTATTAACCTTTATGTATTTCCGGTCGTAAAAACGTTGTTACTATCGGTATTTTTTTCTTATCCTTTCTAGCTTTGTACTAGCTGGTTCAATCCCTAGAATTGGAGGAAGTGAACTGTAGTTCCAAGAAAAGACCACATTTAGTCCCAAGTACTTCCTACTCTACGTAGGTTTTGTGTTTCAGGAAATCAAAAGGGGTTCCTAGTATACGGTCTTTCTCAATAAAGGTTCATATGAATGATTATGATCTTCTGAAGAGATTTAGAGTAGAGGTCTTCTTTTGATAACATTTTCCCATTCCTTCACTTCATATCACCATCACAACACTCTGACACTGCTATTATCATTAGCGACAACACGGACCACCCTCGATCGGACTGCTCCAAAAATATTGGCGGCGTCTCCGTCATCTGCCTCCCGCCCCTTATTTCAATCACTCGCCCAAAGTCGCAACGACAGAATCAAAATATTGTCAAACCGTCACTCGATGCCATATATGTTAATAAGGTCGGATCAGTTCTGAGAATGCTATTTTTGATACTAGACACAATGTAGGAGGTACTTGACAAGGGTTTGAACTTAAAAAGTCCCCCCCCCCCTAATTGGGGGTTCAGTGAGTGATATAAAGTTGCTATTGTTGAAAAGACTTGACTTCTGGTATTGAACTTTGTAACACTCACGCCCAATAGTTAAATAGCTACTCTATTATGTGCTTTCATTTTCAACGGAAGGCCAGTTAAACGTTTTCGACAGACACTTCTTCTGATATGATATTTTTTCATGTACGAGGAAATGTTCTTTCAAAAGTATAAATGTAATGGTTTGAGAATTTTAAAGTCGGATAACTAACGAATATTGCATTAATTTTGATTTGGCAAACATTGTCTTCAGGAAGAATTGATTAAATACTTACGTAAAGCTCCAAACAAACTAAAATTAATACAAATATGATTTAGGATCAATTTTAAACAATATAATTTAAACAATAAACTTACAATGAAGAGCAAAATGATACGTTTATTTCATATTCAATATTTTGGCTATTTTTGGCGCCTGTCCAGTGGAAGAACAGCCTATAATACTCTCTTCTAATTAGCACAGTTATGCAAATTTCAGACCACCAGGTTTGAAATGATAAAAATCCAAACAGTTAAGAAACCTACCTTTTTAAAATAAAATAAGAAACGGACATCACTTTAGATCCCATCACATGGTAGTCTGGAGCGTACGCCAGTTACTAAGTATGGGTTGGAATGTTTGTAGAGTGTGTAGCAGTCATAAATTTTCAAAGACACGCATCGCATAACCGCCTTAGTTATATTTAAAACAAACCCAATATGAGTAGGAAACTATATCAGTTGAAATCTAGAAGAAAGGCGTACTTACGAAAATTGGATTTTTACGGTAGAAATCGCTCGCACATGTACGAAGAACAAAAGACATCAGTGTAAGTCGAACTCAAGCACGGGTGCATTGTGGGAGGGGTTCGGGGAGGGGGGCGTGCCATTAATCTTCGCGTTGTGATTGGCTGGACAGGTGGTAGGCGGCATTCCACAGGGGGGAAGGGAGGGGGTGGGGTGGGGGTCAGGGTACAGTTTGTATGGGGGACAGTGAACTCACACTTAAACTGTTTTGAAAGTATCCTATAACTTGCGTTTAACCATGTGATACCTACAACGCAATGAAAGCGATACAATGCGTGCTCTATTTCTGCTTGGGGCTATGGATACTTTGGCGCGTTAATTGCGAAGACTTCTTTCTTTGGAAGAGAGCCAGCGATTCTCTTCCCAACGGGAGGTCTGTGGAGAAAGTAACTGAGCCGGGGCCGTACAGACTACATGGGGAGGTGGGGTCGAACAGAGTTCAGAAGAAGGGAGCGACCATTATGTTGTGAAAGTGGGTGGTGGCTGGACATGGCGTTGGATAACTGCCAAAACAGTCAATTGCTTGTAAAATAGCGATTGTCTGAGCTATGAAGACCATGCTGCGGTTACGACTTGTCAAAAGAAACTTGTAAGTAGTCCAAATCTGTGTAGAGCCCCTGCATCTGAACCACAATGCCCCTGGACCAAGAGGTTGCGAGTTCGAACCCCGGCTGTGTCGCTCGCCCGATATACCCATTACTATATATAAAGGGTTACAGTCCTTAGGACTATGGTCCACTGTTCATTGTACTTGTCGAAAAGAGCAATGGGAATTTGCACCAGTAACCTGTACATACTTCTGTTCATACCGCCTCTCTTCTCTTAAATAAACAGTGAATAGCTCTAGGTTTGAGACCACTTCCACTTTTCTGGACCCCTGAGTTCTCTATCCATCCATCAAATCTATCATAGCCTGGTATCCAGCCGTAATATAGCCAGAGAGGAGAGAAGAGACTCGGAAGCTATATTACGGCTGGATACCAGGCTAATCTATCATTCAAATGGTTTATTTGTTAAAAAGGCGTTGCAGCCAAGGACAGAATCTATCAATTCATTATCAAAAGGGAAAATCCAATTGGGGAGTTTTGAAGATTTTTGGAAAGCATTCGACGAAATTGCTAAACACATTTTTTACAGTTTTTCAGTTGTCAATAACACTTTTTATCTACATCATCGGAACGCTGACATTGATATTACTATTACACTATTGATCTATCTCTCATATATAACTCTAGTTCACCTTTATCCGAGGGGTAACCTAAATCCGTTGTTTTTAAACATTAGATGTTTAGGGCTATCACGACGACGTGTAGTGGTTTCAAATATCAATATTAAACAATTTCAAAATGTTCCAGTCGATCGACTCGATATCCCTTGTTTTAAAGAACGGATATAGAAACACACCAGTGGAAAAAGGTGAACCAGCGTTCCCCATCAGTTCTAATAGTTTAAAGAAAGTTCAAACCGATAGGTGAACGTTCTTTACAATAAAATCTACTTGCATGTCTACCAGCAATACGTTTGTCTTTTCTATATTTTACCGTCCGTCCGTGTGGACAAGTCTTGTGACTAGAGCTTGTCTGGTATGTAACCTTAGGGGCACTTCTACTGGGCGGCAACCTACATCGGAAGGGTCATAGAAAGTTCAGCACTCAAACATGAAACCACATCAATGTTTAAAACTGCACAACTTTGGACATTTTATAGATTTTTGGAAAGCATTCGATGCTTAAAAAATTGCTAGAATATACAATGGTGTTTTTGGCAAAGAGGAAGTCTTCTAATTAAGTTAGACAAATAACGTTCACATTAGCGAATACTGTTAATGCAGAAACTTTCGCGGTGGGTTAATGTTCGCGGTTTACGCGGCGGCCGCTTCACCACGAAAATTTTTACTTAACAGTAAGAGACTACAGTGCATGGTGCTACCGCGAAATTAAATCCACCGCGAAAAGTCCATTTTCCCGCTACGGCGAAATTAAATCTCCGCGAACTTAAATACATTTACAGTATCGTACTCTCCTAAAGTTGGCTTAAGTTTGTCAGACAGAATTTCTGTAGAATGGTGATTTTTAAGACAACCGTTTAGTGCAATTGTGAGGTTCAATTTCCTTCTTGGAGGGCGACTAGACCTAAATAAAAGCTTTGTATGCAGCGCCAAGTTGGCATCGACACTACATTTGGCGGTTAAAATAAATGTGATAAACTATCGTAAATGACGCTGGTCTCTGATGTCAAGAAATGGATACTAGAGTCAACGGCATCTTTGTTTTATTTAGAAACAACATTACGTTTAACAAGTATCCAGTACCTGTATAGCGTTTCAAAAAAAGTCAAATATGACATGCATTTCATTGCATTCTGTAAATGTGTGATATAGCTGTCAACAACGCTTTAAGTGTCGCTAAGTGTTTTACTACCTTCGCTGCATTACAACAACTGGGATATGTCAAGTGTGTTTTGGAACCAGGGAATTCCAGACTCAAGTTCGCGAACTTTTTCAGACATAGTTGTGTAACCACCAAGTTCAACTTTGTTCTCAAGTCCGGCCAGACACCATATGGTCTTTCTAAGAAACGACAATTGTCCATGTGTGCGTGCAGTGTGTGTATACTAGTATTCTGACATCAAAGCTCTT
Source organism: Branchiostoma floridae x Branchiostoma belcheri (assembly GCA_019207045.1). Taxonomy (NCBI): domain Eukaryota; kingdom Metazoa; phylum Chordata; class Leptocardii; order Amphioxiformes; family Branchiostomatidae; genus Branchiostoma; species Branchiostoma floridae x Branchiostoma belcheri. The sequence goes on from CM033039.1 coordinate 14,316,918, forward strand.
GCCTATTCCTATGTTTTACCATGCTCCTTTTCAAGGGGCCACCTAAATACTGGAATAAACTGGAATACACCGGGTTAGACATTAAGTTGGTGGGGTGAAATCTAAAGACATACTAATAGTATTTTGCCAGCCAGTAGGTACGAGCGCACCGACGCACCTACTCGAGCACGGGACCCCCGTTTTACGTCCCTCCCGGAGGACGATTTCGTGGAAAGCATCGTACACTTAATTCTATGAGTAAAGAACACCACTGGTTGGCCATTGCTATATTGTGGTGTAAATAATGTATAGATGGCCCTTGAAACAAGACATCACTAGAAAATACTAGGCGATCTTGACGATCCTATTTCTTCGGCATGTTTGTTTTCATTACGGATTACAATACGGTTGAGTAAAATATCGTTCTATTCTTTTACAACCTGCAGTTGCAATTCAGTGAATACAATTTACGGTTTCATATTTCTAATGTTTTGTGGTTATATCATTTCAGTCGGTGAATTAAAAACAACTCAACACTTTTAGTCTTCTTCTATTTGGTGTTATTCCATTAACCTTTTCGATAACCTTTAAGTTTCCATTATGTTCATCAGTTTGCGTCTCCATTTATGTTCACCAGTCCAAAAATGAAACGTCATTTACGTCAGATATATAATCCCTAGGTCGGTATTTACCATGTGACCGAAACAAATAACACCAATAACGTCGTTTTAACCCAGTTCTAAATCCACCATCCATGTGCGTTCGGACGAAATAAACACTTCAAAACTGGAGCGTTTCCTTATCACATGCTGTTGTTATCTGCGTTGTTATACAAACAAGGCAAGTTGTAGTTACCGAGCAAAAAGAAAAATACAGTCATACGTTTTGAGCACTTGTAGGTCCAGAATGTTGTAAGGTTACTTCACCTTTATCCGTCGGTTACCTAAATCCGTTGTATTTACAAACAGGCTCATGCAATATTTTTAGCACTGCGGATTGACACCAACTGACCAAGCCTTCCTACGTGTTACGCCGATCGTAGAATTCGGCAATAAAATACAAGACGGAAAAATTGGCCAGAGGAGTCAGGCCGGCCAACTTCTTTGGTAGCAAAACCCCTGGCAAATTATTCTTCCTATATAAGTATAATAGCCAGCGTAGTCAGTCATGAGCGACATTAAAGAGGATCCAAGTGTCCCGTATTTACATCGTGATGTTGTCCTAGACAGAAGGAAGACACAGACAGCTAATTAACGGGGCTTAATCATCTAGCAACAATTCTCATGGGAGCAGCCAACGGAACCAAACCTCTGAGCTAGTTCCCTGGCATCGGAATAAATGGATTACCTAGGGATTCTGTGAAACACAGAATATGCAAATAGAACGCTTTCGATGGAAAATTAAGTTTAATTCTTCAAATTAGTTCAATGCAAGGGTTGAGCATCAGTGTATTGTTCTTGTTTTTCTTTTAATTCTCTATATGTAACGTTCTGTATGTCATTTTGTATTTTCAACATAGCAACACTTAATGTATTTGGAATAAAACACTAGTTCGCCGGCCAAACAAGACAAAATACACTCGCGCTCTTCTTGCGCGAGTGTATTTTTTTCGACTACTACTATATCTGCGCGATTCGACCTCTGCTTGGAGAGTAAAAATAGCAGCCTCTGTAGCAGGCTGTCTGTGCTTTTTCTCCGTTCTTTTTTTTTTTTGTGTGTGTGTGCTCATAATACACTTTTGCTGGTCATTTCTTTTCGTACAGGGTAGCTTGAATGCCGGCCCCGTAGACTGTAGAGACCCAGTAAAATGAAATAGACAGCAAAAGTGTATTATGAGCTAAAAAAAGGCCCACGAGACCCTGCTATGGAGACTAACAAAATAGAAACGCCTGAATTTTTTAAAACACGCCCCAAACCAGAGAGTCTTGGAGCCGAACCTCTGCTTGGAGAGTACCTTCTCACGGCCTAACTATTACCCTGCAAGCCAAACAGGTGCGTTGTTGACGTGTATCAAAGAGGCACCTTTAAGCTTTAACTCATGGGTCAATAGAATACATAACAAATCCTTCAGGGTCGTCTAATCATTAACAGGTCAATGAATATCAAAATATGGGTGTGTCAAACTAACCCGAAATTCGACAACAAAACAATTATGTATCATGTTGTTCCATCGTTGAGTTTGTGTTTCAGGTCGAAGGGAAAAAACCGAACTAGATATCGCCTGTGTCTGTTCTTGTAACGTTAATACTGAGTAAAAGGATCGTATAACAACGTAGTTACGTATGAAAGGCACCAAACACACAAGGAAATGGTGACAAGGAAATGTGCATCCAAACTCCAAATTGTGACTCGGAATTTTCTAAATGGACAGAGAAAATTCAAGGAGGTACACATTGGAAAGAAATTTAACGTAATATGATTAAATATCTAAACATATCTATACAAAAAGGCACCAAAAGTAACACAAGTGACAAGGAAATGGCGACATGTGCATCCAAACTCGGCATAAAAAGAATCAAACACCACGTTGTGACTCGAAATTTTCTAATCGGCTTGAGAAAATTCAAGTAAATATACATGTGAAAGAAACCTGTGAAAACTTAATTAATTCCAGCATTGTGTGTTGATAGTGAGTAATTAACTAACAATGTGCCCTCCGGAGAAATGAGCACCCGTGACGCGCTGTGGCTTCGCGCCAAAAAGGTATAGGTCACATGGCTTTGTTTACAAACACTGTGTGTGTGTTGTCAAGCGATTGTGGGTTTTAATTCTATGAAACAGGCATTCCTTCTTGTTTGAAAGACTGAAAATGACATTTCTGTGCCTTTAAGTTGCTCTCTATTGACCTAATAGGGTGTTAAAGTTTCGTTATGTTCGCTCCCAATGCAGACGGTTACTGAAACACCCCTATAGAATGGTAATAAATCCTCTCGTTTGGAAATGACGTACACACACACACTGAGAGAGATCGACTATTAAACATTTACGCCCAAATTCCGCCGTAATATAGCCAGATCTCACACAGAATTTGTCACCGTAGACTTCCTCCATTCAGTCTCTAAATATACGTGGAATTTCGTGGAAGAGATACGCGTATATCTGATCAGAAATTCCAAGAGGAATTTTTGGAGGACAGCAGAGCACAGCGCACTAGGTCGGAATGTTCTTTGTCACAAAACGCCGGTCGTTCTAACAACGCGCTTGCCACACTTCCACTTGATTTCTCTTCTTCTACTTCTGTATTATTGCCTAGAATGTGACAAAAAGGTGATGTATTTTTAATCGCGACTTTTCCCCCGAAATATGAGAGAAAAATTCACTGGATCCTGGGGCATTTCCGTCACCAGGAGCGTAAACCGGTTCCAACCGGCAGCACACATGCTTTGTTTGACACTCGATAGGCCTAAATCGTTTGGTCCACTGTCTAGATTTACCGTCAAGCCCATGTGACGACTCAAAACCAAACAAAGTCAGGGAGAACAAAGCCTCCTAAATCGTGGGAAAACCCAAACAGGATTTACAACGACGAAGAAAGCGAGTTATGGCCTCAAAAATTTAACGACCGCGTTTTGGGTTGGGTCGCACACGTGGGTAGCTGTTTTGGGTTAACGAAGGTCGTAACCAAGACGCATTTGTATCGACTTCATAAAATATAAATGTGTTTCATAGAAAAGCGATCCCATACTCATTTATTATTACAAACTGAAACCAATTCTTACTAGTGTTCAAAACAAATTCAAAGCACAGACGGACCCAAATATTTGAGGCTGTGTTACTGTGTACACTGTTTGTTATCAAATGCAAATTATTGGAAACAAAGACACAAACGAGAACTAATATTTTCACAGCTTCTGTGATGATTTTTCGTTCCGTAAAAATCGATCTCGCCATGTGTGTTTGCAAACTGTCTAGGTATGTTAGACAACGTGGTTTCTGTTACCCCATTTGACTAAGTGCTTTGCTGGCCAGCCGGCCTTTTTTAGATGGGTAAAAAAAATCGCCATTAACCAAATGCCTTCCAAAACGCAGCAAACATATCACAGAAAACAACGAATTCTACTGTATCATAGTGGTATAAGCATATACAGTGTATATGGCATACATTTGAATGAATATCAAGCTCCAAAGTCGGTAAAAAATCTAGAGAACCTCGCACTCAGTCACCCAAAACAAACGCGCCTAGCCGGCATGGCTACCATGTGGCCCCGTAGTACGTAATTCACCGCGCATTCCTTTCTCTTCAATACCAAACGTACAATTCACGAAAAACCGTTTAAAACTGAAGATCTAAACACTCACCTGTGCGTAGCTGACTCTTGGAAGCTGAGATGGGTTGTCTTAAGTTGCTAGGATGTCGGAAGGATTTAAGGTTAGCCCTTAAAATTTCGGGATGCCACGTACGCTTGGTATTCGCCCGGCAGTCAACCTGCGTTCTGTGCGATTATAGTAGCCTCGCTCTGACCCCGCCCCAGGAGGACGTACGCGCCAAAACTAGTCATGTGATTCACACGTATAGGGCGTTATCAAGTGAAATTACTGGTTCGTGGTACGACAACAAAACAATTTTGTGTTTTCATAACAAAGCAAAAATACGGCATGAAGGTATTATGAAGAAGAAAAAAGAAGAAAATGCCAGTGTCTGAATATCGTTTCGTTGCTGAAAGGGAAATTGAATAGGGAAAAGCGTTTTTTGCACAATATTTATACAACATTCGCTACCCTAAAAAAATTGGAGCCCTGGTAGAAATCGAATGGTACCCGAGCTAGGCAAATGCAAAGGGAACTAGATAGGTCTCCCTTGGATTTTTGTTTTCGTTTACTAATAACGTTAACGTTATATTTCCAAGGACGTGGTTGAATGCATGACCTTGCTTAATGTGACGTGACGCTTCAAATTACCAAATGACCCCAAATGGCGTTTTACAAATCGGCCAAATCGGCGGCTACAAACTCAAAAGTGGCAGTTTAAGTTCTCTGAAAAAAATACTTGGCGTATTATTATTTTATTAGCCACCAGAAAGGTTTGGTTTAGCCAAATGCAAACACCGAATCAAGGGCGCTCCGTATATACATTTGTATATATATTTCATATATCCACTCGGCAGATGTAACGCTTCTTCACCTTTATCCGAGGGGTAACCTATATTCGTCATACTTAATAACTAATTATTTAGGGATATCAAGTCGACGGACGTCGGTTTCAAATGTAATATTTTTAAAATTGACACCGACTAATGTCCTAAATTCCCCATTTCTCAGCACAACGGAAATAGGTTACCCCACAGATAAAGGTAAACTAGTGTTAACAGTCTGGCTTCTTTGGGTACAAGTTGGCGGTTTTTTTTACAGATACCCTTCACCCTAAAAGTATAAAACACAGCCAAATACGATCAAAACAAACCTTGCTACATCTCATATGTACACATCTAGTAGGATGGACATCTAAGAAATGGACTGTCAGGTGAATGAACCCTTCAAGACGCTGTATCAAAAGAATCGGCGCCTCAAGGCATTCCGCGTGACCTATTCAGATACTTACCATCTGTCAGTAGAGATAGATTACTATCTATTGCAGTGTCACAGTCGGCGTGGATGAATAAGTACCCACTTATTAACCCTATTATTCAGACGTCATTGAAACTCAGAAGAGTTCCTATACGACACTTATGATTACTACCTTAGGTAGATTTTACTAATCGTAAAATTATACAGAAAGATGTACTGGTAGTTGGCTTGAAAATGACTGATGATAGTACTTGTTGAAGCTCACTTATTTAGCAATTGACCCGTAAGACGAAATGCGTGCGCGTTACAAGGACTATGTCTTTATGGACAATTACCGGTAAGAAATTTAAATGGTCAAGGAATATTGCCCGGAGCAACCTGTGTCAGGACGTTGACATACTTTCTTTTTAGTCATGGATGGTTGCACGTAGAGTGACCTAGGTAAAACTTTAGGTTGGTCGTCCAATATTGTAAAATTATGAAAGTTAAAATTATCTATGATGTCATAATATCTAACATATTACCCCAATACGGATACCAAAAAGATTAGAGAAAAATACTTAATAAACCTGAATGGTAAAAGGTTCTTGGTTCCGAACTATTGAATATACAATTTAGTATATCTTAATGTTAGTCAACAGAGGCGGGGTACGACATAGGCTTTCTGCAGCATATGGCCCACTACTCACCGAGTCACGTGTTCTATCTGCATAACGTGACGTCACAGAAGCAGTGTATTGCTCATCCCTTGGCAAAGTCTGGAGTTGGCCAGTCGAAAACTTGCGTAAGTCCATCTTTTTCGTGAGAAGTTACAGTTAAACATTTACAGTTTGACTTTTACCAATACAGATGAACTTTCATGTTAAATTTAAAGCAAACCTATGTTGCTCGTCAATGTGATCTATAAACTGGTTGCCTGAAGAAAAGTCTTGAAGCTTGGCAACAATCATTTTAATTCCAAAAGTAGAAGGCCCTTGCTTTTCAACCAAATATTGGCGAGACCAAGGACGTCCTTGGCGAGACTACGGATACTACATAGGCTAGCCCCCCTCAACCTTTCACCTTTTGGATTTACACTGACATGATCTGGTATTGATAGACTGACAAGTGCAGACCTCAGATGACCGTCCCGAAAGCACGTTTTGTCTGCTAGCTGAAGTCTATTTTTATTCCGACACAACAGGTCAAGGGCACAGGTCAGAATGTCTACATGAAAGCTCATGGATACATTTTTGTTTTACTTTATTAGCACGAACAGAAGTTAAAGAAATACTTCTCATCTTTAACTTGCTTCCTCGTTTCTGGCGTTTTGGGAAAGGGAAATGATTATTTCCTTAAATATACTTATCGTCCTATTTGACATTTTTCATTGTAACTTGTATTTTTTTAAAGTTCTTCTATATATTTGTAAGCGACAGCTTTCTCAACTTCTGTAAGATAGATGCTCATAGCTTTTTTTATTTAAGTTTATGTTATCTTTCATCACTTTCTATTTGACGTGATAATAGCTACGTACTATACTTACATTTGGTTGCTATTTCTCAAACAGGTGCAATGACCAAGTGGGTAATGTGTTCACATTTGGGAAAGAGATTGGAAATTATCATATACACGTACACAGACCAGTGGACCAGCCCCCTGCTGTAGTGATTTCATAAAGCTACGTGGCCAAGGGGCTACAGAAACGAAGATTGGCGACGCCCGAAACACCATTCGGTGCGGGAAGGACTTTAACAAGAAATAACTTTCTCAAACGCATTAGTAACTAACAGAAACGTGGAAAAAGCTCTTGTCCGAAAGGACCATACTGTCGAATAACTGACAAAAAGCACGTTTGTTCAATGATAAACTTCCAAAGAGTACACCATATCACGCTTTCATGACAGAAGTGCAAGGCGTTAGCGGATATTTGACGAATGTGGTGCTACATTTAGTCAGAGCAAGCAGTCGCCATGACCTTACAGCTCGTAATTCTTCTACTGTTGTATCGTTGGTATTTCCATCCATGCTTTGGCATTTAGGTTTGGCAATTTGTACACGCAGATTTTACCGGGATTTCCCGGGATCTAGATCGATGTCGCATCTAGATCCCGGGAAATCGATCGATGTCGCAGCACCCTGCAAATAACGTTTTTGGCAATATTTTGGTTGCCAATTTTGCCGCGAGTAGCGACCTTCGGGAGCGGAACAAAGCCAGCAAGGCTGGACTCCAGGCTATTTAATACATGTAACATCATCTTAGTCTCCGGACCAAAGTATGGAAAGAATCACTTTTGTTCTCTTTCAATACGAATTTAGAATGAATTTAGTATCTTTCAATCGAATAAAAAGGAGAGAGTAGATTAAAGACTAAAATGGGAACCGGGGCAAGAAAGAGATTTCAAATGAAGTAGCGAATTGGTGGGCTTTTGACAATTTAAAAAGAAATGTAAGACTAGTAAGGGAAATTCGTTCTTAAAATACCCCCCAAAAAAGCAGAAGTTAGGCTCTCGTTTTTTGGGGTGATTTTGGGGCATTTTTATCGGGCTTTCTATTTTGTGCGGTTTTCTTTATCTCTCGCGCCCCATCGTCCTAACCTCTGCTTAGAGAGTAGGGTTGTGCACCTGTTTTCTTTTTCCAAGCACGGCCTTACTTCAATAGTGTGATGATCTATGTCCCAAGAATCGGGCTAAACTGGTTAAAGTAAACCGCGAACAGCATACAGTTACACACAAGGTCGTCTCAGACGGGAATAGCAGATTCCAACATCGTATACTGAAGGCCACATTCGCGTATATAAAGATGATACCCCGTCTATAGTTTCCAAATATTGTTTTGGAAAAAATATCGTATGCAACGGACGAAATTCTGATAATAACGTTAACCAACAGAAACACTGAATAACAAATTCCAATACCCTGGTCATGTTCAACCTTGTAAGACCTTGTAATATTACTGAAATTTATTCGCGCAGGAATAGCAGATACCAGCATTCATAGCACTTCCAATATCAAACGGACGGAATTCTGATGACAACCTTGACGAAATATCCAACAGAAATAATGAATAACGAATTCCAGAACCCTGCTCACGTTCAACCTTGTAATATTGCTGGAATTCAATCAAATCGTCCATGACTCGTTCCCAGTCCTGATCAAGCATGCGCGTGGCTCCTTCCCAGGGTCGTTCGCTCGTCCCATCAGGTTACTTGAGGTCATGGTAGGAATTGATCAGGGAACTTGAGGTTGATGACCTCAACGGATTTATACCATTAGTCAATAGGCAGCCTATTCAAACGAATGAAGATATTCAAGGCGCTAGCAACTACCTGAAATAATTCGAATCAGTTGAGCAATGTTAACAGTAGAGCGAGCAAACCCTATCGCATTGTTCGCCACTGAATGACCAATTATGTTTCGTCCATTGCCTCACACCCAGTATGCTTTATAGCTATACCAATTGCAAGTCAATGGCGTTATGCGATGCTCTCCAAGCAGAGGTTTGGCTCCAGCCTTTTTGACGTGTTTTAGCCTTTTTTGTTTGGGCTTTTAATTCATGGTTAGCCACTACCAGGTCGCTTGAAAAATAGTAGAAATTGGCCAAATAAGACAGACAAGACGCCAGATGAGTTAGATGGCCGAGGAGTACAGTTTGCGACCTAAGGCGGGCCAACACACGCTATCACTCGGTGTCAAATATAAGGTATGACATGCACTTATCAATGAAATCGAATTCTGGGAAATCGAGTTCACATACTGTAAATGCATTTAAGTTCGCGGGGATTTAATTTCGCGGTAGCGGGAAAAAACGACTTTTCGCGGTGGTTTTAAGTTCGTGGTAACGCCATAGACTGCAGTCTAATACCACTATAGAAAAATGTTCGCGGTGGTTTTAAATTCGCGGTGAAGTGTTCACCGGCGCGAAAACCGCGAATATTTCTGCATTTACAGTACCTCCTTTGAATTATCCTTTACTGACAGCCTTTTCGCTACCTAAATGATTCGAACGGATTCAGCAATGTTTTACATGTAGCAGACCCTCCACATTGTGTTCCATGAAAGATCAATCGATGATATGTTGTCTATTGCTTGACGCCCAGTATGCTATATGAAGCCAATGGCGTCATGCGAAGCGATCAACTGCGTATACCTTTCCTCGACAAATCTGAACTTGGAAAGGACGCATCTTTTTCTGGAGTTATGCTTATGGTATATTGCTTCTAAAAATACATTTTTGATTGTCACCTCGGTGTCAAATATAATGCATTACATGCATATGATGGAATAGAATTATCAGGTAACTCGAGGTCAAATACTTCCCTGGAACCATCCTTTCTTTAGTTTACTGAAATGATTCGAACGAATACAGCAATGTTTTACATGTAGCTATAGCAGACCCTTCTCTTTGAGTGCCAGGAATGATCGATCATATGTTGTCCTTTGCCTCACGCCCAGTATGCTATATACCCCATTCACATTTGGCGAAAACGATCGGACGACGAATCTGCGGCAATCGCCCGAACCTCGCTTATGATATTAACTTTATTGCGCAACAATTGTACAAGATACAAAGTATGGCTTATATGTGACATGGACGGTTTTCAGGTGAAAAATACGCGCAACCATTTGTCGATCTTAAATATGGCCGATCTTCTATCGATACGCCCGAAGATCGTGGATAATGTGTTATAAAGCAGTACTAGTATCCAACTGGCCACCTTCCTAATAGTACAGACGGGTGTCAATTGTATGTTATGTAAACCCAATTTAAACCGATTTAGGAAATTCAATCATTATACTTAAAACCACAAATTGTCCCTGTGGGTTCCTTTTCACCCTCTTTTTACTTCCATAGGTGAGAAAACATAGCAAAGGGCAAATACAATAGTAATTTCCAAGAATATTTTCCTAACAGTACGTGCAATCAAGGATGTTCATAGACTGTGTGTAATTGCTACTGCTTGCTTTAAATTCAACCTGATTGCTTTAATTGGTTCTTGTTAGAAACTACTTGGTAAAATTGGTACCAGTTAGTCTCCAAGCAGACCCATCGGTGCCTTAGAGATAATATATTAAAGCTGGCAAAGGAATATAGCCGGCCAAAGGGAGATAGCCGGCTAAGGGAGTCAAACGGGCACCGGAGTGCCGCTATACTAAGTCCCTGGCCAGCTTTGATACTATCTCTAAGGCACCGTTGGGTCTGCTTGGAGACTAGGTACCAGTAAGTGTCTCTACTTGAAAGCAGAGAATATTACTCTCTAACTACGAACAGAGGTTACCGACTTCTATCCTCCACCAGGCATTCATACGGGTGTCTGGGGTTCGTAGAATTCGGCAAAAAAAAATCGGGAAATTGGCCAGGGGAGTCAGTCCACGCTAAGGTTCATGTTTTCCCTACGCGACCGACCAACTCCTCTGGTAGCAAAACTCCCCTGGCAAATTTATTCTCCCTATAAAAGCCAGGGTAGTCAACTAATCTCCGAGCAGATCCTACGATGGCATAAGACAGTGCTAAACTGGTCAAGGAGTGTAGCCCAGCCAAGAGGTGTACATTTGCCATGTAGGTGGCCAAACACACACTTCGGCCGATACACTCCTCTGGCAGCTTTTGATACTACAGTATCTTATGCTACCGTAGGATCTGCTTGGAGATTATAAACAACTTCCACATGCGGTCTCTGAACAACCATTCTGGTGCGAGGCATTGGGGATTGGGGTTATATTGGAGGAAGGTCATCTGCATAATTGACTGTGAGTTGATCAAAGTGGCCCAGGCCGCGGTATGTGATCCGGCGGGCCAGGATAAACATTGCGCCGCCTGTGCGGCCGGAATTAGAACGTACCATATAAATCCAGCCGCGAACTCGCATTAGGACATTCCTCACTTACTACCTCCGTGGAAATTGGAGGTACAGTTTTTGATGTGTCTTTGTAGGCTTGTTCTCAAAGCAGAGGTTAGGCTCCCACTAGTTTTTGACGTCTTTTTAATGCGTTTTTTTGTGGGAATTTTGTGGAAAACTTGGCTGATAAAAAAAGACGCCAAATGCCAACCGGAGCCTAGGTTATAACCCTACAAGGCAAGATAATTATTCTGCATGGGATGAACACAACTATGTAATTTCATAACACGGCTTTACTCTTTAGAATTATCGATTTTGTGCATTCGATCGCAATATTTTGATATTTCATAAAACGTTTTACAAAATTTGAAAAAAATCCTTTACGCTCTGTACCTTTTCAGATATCATACAAGAGACGAATAAGCGCACTCGCATTGTTGCCAACTTTTGATCGATTCGCATGCATTTTTAATCAATGTTTATAATTATGGCCGATCCCTAAGTTTGCTAAACAATTCTAAACATTTCTGTACATGTAAAATTTGTGTCTCAATAGCTACACGTCATGTTCGTTGAAAAAATCAACCTTACCATCATCAATATTATCCAGAGCTTCTCAGAAATTTTGTCAGACGTAATGACTTTGACAAGAAGAAATATTCCAATGTTGACACTTATGGCCGAGCCCCTGTTTAGGTTGGAGCGGGGCCATCTGCTACTACTAGATGAAAAAGCACCCGCTATAAGATTAATTTCCGTGTATAGTCTCATTACATCTGGTCCCTATGGACGCTCCTGGAATGACTTCCTTTACCCCTGAAGACATAATTACTTGATGAATGAAAAAGATCCATACAGGCGGGCTAGATTGCTGCTCTGTGATTGGCTGAAATCTCCCGCGCTTGGTAACGGGGATGGGAAAAGTGCCAAATGTCGTCTGCAAATGACGCACACACTACCCGGTTGTTTAGAAACTTGTGTAATGTAATTATTTGAGAGAAGGTCGACCTGTATGTTCAGTGTACAATTTTCTTACTCAACGATATTAACGGGAGGTGCCCCAACACGGTACGCTTTTTCTTGCGCTCAAACTCATGGCGCTCCATCGCTAGTTGCCTGAGAGTGGTCAAATTTTGATGACTGAATTTTTTACACATAGATTTGAACAACATACTTGAATAAGAAATGCATTCATGTGGTTCATGAACCTTACGCGCTGCGTGTTACAAGCGGCAAACACTGTAAGACAATTTCGTGTATGTAACCTTCCAATTTTGTGCTACGCTGGACAGTGTGCCTAACTTGGTACGCTTTTTTTACATTTTGCTCTCTTCAGACGTAAGTGGTAAATTTAAGTACACAGAAAAAAAATTAATAGCATGATATTTTAGCTTTCTTTTGACACTAAAATCGTGACTGTATGTACTTCTTGTCTCACATGAGGAAGGCTGTACCTAGAACAATCCAGCTGATGTGTTTACGGGCAATGGGCTGAATGCACTGATTGTGAATGCCCGACTAAAAAAAACAGTACGAAAAAACGACACCGCCAACATCAACAAAACTATGTCTGATTATATGAAAATATCATCTACATCTCTCTATCAAGTCTCATTTTCATAGACAGCACGAATCATTTGTTACAGTCAAATAAATCTTTGGACGGCAACACTCCCTTGGGAGTGCAATGGTGGCAATGTTTATGTCGCTTCCTTTTGCTTGCTTTTCTTCTCAACAAACATTTAAAGACCCATATTCATAGTGTTTTATGGAGCTTTATTTATGTGTATCATGGCAGTTGTGTGACTGCTTGAAAGAGTTCGTATAGTTAGCGACACGAGCCGCCAATACGCAGAGGCCGGTGACCGCAGTGATTCAGCACTGTCAACATTACCATTAGAATTCTGTTTTTAAAAAAACATGAAGTAAATATGTTAAAGTATACTTGGAATGCAAATTAAAGCTGTGTGCATGGACTTGGTTTATTTGCCTTTGTAATCAGCATAGTCAGTGGTAACAAACACGGTGTACTTATGGATAATAAGATCAGCAAAAAATCCGTGCCGTCTTAGGACGGGAACCGTCTTAGGGCGGCCCCCGTTATTGTTTTATAGTTGGATTTATGGTATAGAGGAAGCCCAATAAAGTTGAGTGAAATTAAGAAAAGACGGCTTTTCCTGGCATATTTTCGTGCATGTAAATTGTGTGAAACGAAATCAGCTTTGAATGTTTTGACAACAAAAACAGACACGTGGCTATTGTGTATCAAAACAAAACAAAACACAAGCTTTGACTATAAATAGAGGAATGCCTTGTACACAAATAGTTCGTCTATGAGATTACGGGGAAACGAATTCAGCTTTGAATATTTCGTCTGTGAGATTTTCGTCCAAAAAAGTAAGACCTTGCATTGTCAAAAATTAACTTCGAGCAAGCTTTGAGCCTATTTCTGGGAGGTCCGCCACCCAAGTGACCTAGGAAGAGTAAAATTAAATAATCTCCAAGCAGTTATAGAAACGCAAAACGGCAAAGTTTCTAAAGCTTAACGGGACCGGGAAATGGAGGATGCAGAGCCTCCAAGCAGATGATAGGATGGGACGTTTTCTGAGGCAAAGTCGTAACATTTCTTAAGCGTTTGAATCCGATGTTAGGATACGAATTTCAACACACTGTCATGAAAGAAACCTTGGTTGAATCTGATCTGATTAAATCTCGCTTATACCAGCCCGCTCAACACCCGCCGTCCTCTTAATTCCCATGTAACTGGGGAGGGGCCAGTTACAGCCCCGGACAGCAGAGTCTGTGTTACACAGACTAGCATCAGAGAAACCCTTCAGCTAAAAACGATACTCCTCCCAATATCTGCTTGGAGATCATACACCAGCCACACACCATTACACGCCCTTATTTCACCCCTTTTCTGACGTCACTCCGCATATTTAACATTCCGTACACGGCACACACGATATCACAGCTTCTCCAACCGTGGAGAAGTTAACGGAAATCGATTCCTGTACGTCACAAGGCCGAAAATTGCGCTGATGTTATATTGGGGGATCACTACATCCTAAATGAGTGGATTTGTGTATTCCATTTGTTATTCTATCTAACGTTATAGACAAATAGATCTAACGTTACTTCTTCGAGATCTGAAACATTTTCTGTTTTTGGGAATTTTGTCTAACGCTGGTTCACCTTTTTCCGTGGGGTACCCTACATTTTGTATATCCGTTGTTTTTATAAACAGAATGTATTTAGGGATGTCTATTCGACGTTGTTTTCAACTATGTTTTGAAAATATCACAATTTTAAAACAGCCGTCTTTCGACTTGATATCCCTGAATACCGTCTTTAAAAACAACGGATATAGTTCAACCACCGAATAAAGGAGAACTAGCGTTACAACGAGATATAAAAAGTTTTGGATCAGATATTATGAGCGTCGATGAAGGTTAAACATCCAGGTAATAAGATACGCCAAATAGCAATTATTCAAGCAACTGGATATGATTTTGGAAACGGTCAGACGTTTCACATAGCATCTATCTTTCGTCAGTGACGCTGAGAAAATATTGTGAATATTGTTTTTGTTGTAGGTTACAGAAATACTATTTTGTTCACATTACGTTAATGTCCATGCAACGGAGATGTTTTCAAAACAAGGAAGTTGTGCAAAAACAAACCCACGCGTTTGGTGATTTTCTCGTATCGGAGATTTTGTCTATAAGTTTGTTGTTGGCCGCAGAAATGCTATTTTGTCCACATTACGTTTTTGTAACGCAATTTTTTGGCAAAATAAGGTTTTCGCGCATGCAATTTACATGTAAACGCACACATTTGGTGGTTTTCAAATCTAAAGTGCATCTCATTTTTCCCATTGGAATGTTGACCTTGGAGACAATGTTATCCTGCTAAGGTCACCACAGAACGTCAATTTGTGCAGTACACAAGTCAACCTGTGGGGGCGCTCTATCACGCTAGAGTGACCGTTTGAGCTCAGAGGTAGCCAAAAGATGAATGAATCATTGTAACGCTAGTTCACCTTTATCCAGGGTGTAACATATATCCGTTGTTTCTAAAAGCAGGATATTTGGGGATATGAAGTCAACAGAGTGATTTTGAATTGCAATATTTTCAAAATATTACAGATTGAAACCACTTGACAACCCTAAATACCACGTTTTAAAAAAGACCAGATATAGGTTACCCCGTGGATAAAGGTGAACTAGCATCATAAAAGAAAGTTGGAATCCAATCAACAAATCACAACATACTAAGACATTTCATAGCCTTTAAAAAAGATAACTTACCCTTTCCACAATACTTTTTGAATCAAACTCAAGGTTTGAAAAAGAAAGGTATTTCATTTAAGTCCCCAAAATAAAACAAATAGGGTTCAAATAAATTGCACAATTTTGAATAGAATATTTCAATAAACAGAGCCATTGGTATAAAAAAAAGAGAAAAAGGTTTATTTCATGTTAATAAACATACTAAAATCCAAACCACATTCATTCCCAGATATGAGACAGATATCACTACAGCATAATATAAATATTTTTCAAAGAGTATTGGACCAATGATTTCATTATTTTTTGGTCATTGGAAGGAATTGACAATTAAATATAAAATCTTGAAGATTGGAAAAATGAAATACTGGATATTACCACAAGAGTACAGTTACAAATCTTCAGTATTCTTATGTAAGTAATGGAATGCCAAATATGTATATAATATTACCATTAAAAAGAGTAAAGATATGACATCATCTGCAACAGGATATATAAGTATCATACAGAAGACAGTTGTATAGATATCAATAATGAAATAGTTTCAAACATACACAATGTGAAGACTTGCAAAGGAAGTTCACTGTATTTGTATTTACAATTCCTACATTTACCATTACTAGTACATTATCAGGGGTGGGTACCAGTACGGTGTAATAGTACCAGTACAAAACCGTTTTCCTTGTTGGACCTGTCCAAAAAAACAGACCTGATCAAAATCAGTGGGACCGGATTTTGGATCTATTAGAAAATGAACAGATTATACCGACAGGTGTTCACACGTTTGGGGGCTTACCGGTTCAAAACGGTAAGAAGAGCGGAGTACAGGAGAGTTTATAGTCATTTCTACAGTCAAACTTGGTCTCAAGGTGACCACTTTCAGTCTGCCCAAAAATTTTCTGTCTCATATGTACACATGTCAAAGACTACATCATGTCTATCTCGGCCGCTACCACAAGGAACTTTACAGGCAATCAGGTCCAGGTTCAGTTTCAGGTCTTGATTTTCTGGACCTGAACCAGACCTGTACCTGAATTTTCTGTACCAGTACCCACCCCTAACTACTATACACTCTAACACCTTTCTGAAAACATCATGACGATGAAAACATCAAATTCTCTCAAAATCTTTAGCTATACATCTTCTTATACTAGGGCAGAGAAATTCTTCCCATATGGAGTGACCTCATAAGGTAACCTTTCAATGCACTCAATGCCCTTGATGAATTCATCCGTCTTCGAGGGACTTAACAAGGACTTAATAAAGTATAGTGTGGGACTTCTCCACTCTTCAATCCTTGAGATCCCAAGTGAGACATTTGAGGACCCATTGCTCCAGAATGCTACTTAAGATTATCCATATAATCCATCATGCCGAGGCATGGTCATTTAACATAATACTTATGTTGTTAGAATATGTCCGGGGAATGGGGAGAGGAACATTAGTAACAGTTGTGTAAGGTGTATTCTAAGAGCACTTCTCAGAGATTACATCTCATGGCACCCATCCATCTTGGGAGTCCAAAGTGAAAGGCATGTCATCTCACACACATACAACGGGTGATCAAAAAGTTCTTGGCCTCACCAGGAAATAATAAGCAAAAGCCTTTCATCAATATCCTCCAAATTTCAAATCATTGCAATGCTTACTTTCCAGGCAACATCTTTTTGAAATTAGTAGTTTAGTTGCAAGAAAAACAAGGGTGATCAGGCATTTGTGGGTTAATTCCCCCATTTTTGGGCCGTAAATTCTCTAAAGACATTGTCAAAATGTTCGATAAGGATTCCCTTCCTATTTGAAGTAGAAAGTGGGTATCTGACTTTCAGCAGAGCAGGTTGACCAGCACACCTCAGGTCGCAGCTCATGTGTCCATGTTTTTTCCTTCTGTCTTACCTACCGTTACTCAGAGTCACCTGCAAAGTTATGATCATGATGATTTGAAGTTTGGTACACATTCATAAAACTAACAGACTTTATACTTGACATCTACGCCTCGAAATCTGAATTGTACCTATTATATCTGGGTGAGGCTGAGAACTTATCGATCACCCTGCCTATAATGGAATACTGGAATGTACAATGCGCTTGCATCTAGGTTCAAGACTAGCATTGCATAGCTCTCAGGACTTGACTCCTGCGCTGATGTTGTGGATCATGGCAACAATCTGGGCATTTTTATCCAGCTCTGCCTTCTGGGTTTTTATCAGGGCATCCTTCTCTGCAATGGATGCTTCATACTGGAAGAGACAGAAAAGAATATACATAATAAGACAAAATGTAGATACGTTATGAGTATTGCACACATTATGAGTTATCTTTGTGTACATTTTAAAACTTGCAAAAAGGTCTTAGAAAACAATTGGTAATTACTACCAGTAAGAGCCAGAAATGTAAACAAAGAGTATGGAACGTCAGCACAATTGTAGAACATGGTCATAAGACACAAGCGTAGAACATCAGCTTGCATTAATGACATTGTAGAATATTGTATCTGTTAAATGTTTTAAAATGCAGGCCATTCTTTTTATTCCATTTTCCTTTCATGAAAGTACCAAACCAAACCCTACAACACTTCCATCCTGACCCACCTTTTTGACAGTCTCCTTCTTGACTTGTTCCAGTTTGGTCAGCTCGTTCCTGTACTTGTCAACAGCAGTTTCCAAGTCTTCCTTCTCGTGTTCCAGAGTGCGCACTTTGTCTTTCTCCTCTGTAAGAGAAACCCTGGTTGTAACAGTGGGCTAAAACACAAACATAACATACACAGTCTATAGATGCATTTTCAAAGGTAGTCTTGTGATTAGGGATGATGACGTATAAGGTGGTACCAGTATCTCACTGCACTTGCGTCTAACTTGTGTCACTGCCGGGTTATTTAATTGTTATTGATTTTTTTATAATTTAGACATTGTGTAATACGTAGAAATATGACTTAGAAGACGACAAAATACACAAAAGTAAGAGAATTTCTTCTTTATCTCTGAAATTCATTGAGTATCTTTCGAATCTTGCAATGATGCAAGCTTGACCAAAGTGCAGTGTGATACCACCTTTAGAAAGGTTCTGGATTTGAATACCTTGCAAGCCCCAATGTTGTGCCCTTGCCGTTGGTAAAGTCACTTCACAATTTATTCCTCACTGCACTCACGGTTAAAATGAGTACCAAGTGTGCTTTTGGATGCGACATAAAAGCAGAGGTCCCATGTTTGAAGACAGCCACACCTCAAGAATGTTAAAGAGCCCACCACACTTATCAGAAAGAGTAGGGGTCCTTCCAGGTATGAGGGAATCAAGCCTTACAGTCCAGTCTTTCATAGCCTGTACTTACTGTACAAAAATGGTTTACCAGTTATGCCAAACAACAAATGCATAGAAGTCCAGAAGGCCTTGAAAGGACAACTGGTGGTTATAATTAACAAGTCATCTTCTTTTGCAACACCTTAAGGGAGGAAGCCTAGAAGGCATTGAAGGGCTAACTGTTGGTATAATTAACAAGTCATCTTTTTTTACAACACCTCAAGGGAGGAGGCCTAAAAGACTTGACTGGTGGTATCATTATAAGCAATCATCTTTTTTTGGCTACACCTCAAGGGAGGAGCCCTTATAGACCCATGTATGTGGAGAGGGTGTGAAATAGTTACACTACCTGTTAGTTTGACCTCCTTGTCCTTGAGTTGCTTGGTGAGTCTCTTCTTCTCATCCTCAATCTGGTTCTTGAGACTCTCGTTGTGTCTCCTCAACATCTCGTTCATCTCCCGGAGGGACTTCTGCTCGTCCATGTGAGCGTTCACACTCCTCTGCAAGGCCTCAACCCTGTGCAGTGTAAAATACACTTAGACATTTAGTTGAAAAATGTCCATAACAGCCTCTGCTTAAACCACTCTGAACTACATCACAGTTTTTGTACTTGTAATAGAGAGATTATACACAGTTGAAATGTTCAGAAATAGCATAGCGAGGATGACTAATACGAATTAATTCCTTTGAATTAATTTCTAGGGTGGGTAGTCTTAGAAATACATCAGTAAAACATGGTGATTTTGATACTGTACATGCATACATGTATGCACATGCAAACAGACACACAGACATGCTCACACACAGACATACACACACACATAAATACAGATCAAGACACACAGACATGCTCACACACACACATACACACTCACAGATCTGGACCCCCCCCCCCCCCCCACACACACACAGACATACACCAAATACACACACACACACACATGCGTGCGCACATACCTCTGTATCTGCTCTGCGTACGCAGCCTGTAGTTGTTCGTACTCCTCAGCGATGGCCTGGAGTTTGCTGTTCTGCCCGACCAGCTGTTCCATGTCCTCCGCCTGTCTCTCCTTGTCCAATCGCAGCTTGTTAATCTGGTCGCGGTACGACTCTGACCGCCGCTCCGACTCCTGCAGCATGGAGGCCAGCTTTCTGGCCTAGGAAAAAACGGTGTAAGTCAGACATGAAAAAAAAAGGAGACCTACTTTGAATGCTGACATTGCAAAGCAGAAGACAATGGTGGACAATATTCTACTACAATTTACAATATAACAGTTTCTCCTGGAATGAATACTTTGCTTAGGCCTTGGAAAAAAAATGTGTTTCCCTAGAAAAACCTTATGACCTCAGCCCTTTGTTGGGGGTGGGCCCAAAATTATAAGTTTGTCCTATCTAATGAAGGATTAAAGTATCCCCAGATTTGTAACAATTATGCACAAAATGGAGTTTGACATTGAAAATATGAGTGCCCTCAAGACTGAAATCAGTCTAAAAAAAGAAAGAAAAAAATGATAATCCTTACCACCGACCCACTTTTTTTTCAAGACTAAAACAGGAAACACAACATTTCTTTAAGGAGTTATATTATTAATATTTGCTGATTTTTACATGCTGAAACCCTCCTTGAAAAAGGGAAGCCCTCTAAAACATCCCTTACATCAGATGTAAGCTATGAATGTTACCTCAGCTTCTGACTGTGCCCTTCTGGACTTGTACTGAGCGATGAGTCTGTCAGCCTGAGCCAGCGCCAGCTGTTTAGCCTCTAACAGGTCCTGCAGGTGGCTCTCTTTTGTCTGTCAGATAAAAAACAACACATTAGCCTCCAACAGGTCCTGCAGGTGGCTCTCCTTAGTCTGTCAGATAAAAAACAACACATTAGCCTCCAACAGGTCCTGCAGGTGGCTCTCTTTTGTCTGTCAGATAAGAATAAAGCCTCAAACAGACATACACTTATGTGGTTCTCCTCAGTGTGAACCATCAAGAATCAACATTACTGAATAAATGGACGCTCAAATGGAGAAAGGTGGCTCAAAAGAATCTGAATACTCACGCCTCAAACAGACATATAACAGCACCATGTACAACATCTGGGAATTGGTATAGATGTACAATTACAAAACAATACGGGGCATTCTGTATCTGTTGAGGTACATGTATGGCTGCTATGGCCTGGCCCTAGCCATTAAGAAATATTTTGACAAACTTACAGCAAGAGAAGCCAGCTTGTGTTCGTAGAGGTCCATGATCTCTGAGGCTTTGACATCCTTGATCTGTTGGGAAAAATGAACATGATGAAATGAAAAAAAGTTTGTGTAAGCTTCATGTTACAAAGCTATTGTATTATATATCTACCAGTAATGAACAATTTCTTCATTGCATTCAGTAGCTTATAATGTTACAAGTTAAATTCATCAATGTTTGTGCACTGGCAAAAGACCATTAAATTGTAATCTGAAATGAATCACAAAATTTATTCATGACAATGGAACAGTATTGGACGGTATATTACATATTTTGATGGCACCCCGTGGGCCGACCATTTCCTCCATTTACATGTACATGTACATCAAACTTGGTCCCTCCATTCCCTTTACTTACCTCCAGACCAGAGTTCATTCTGTCGATCAGTGTGTCCACACTCCCCTCTCGCTGTGGGGACCCCTTTCCCCTTGTCTTCCCCCCGTCTGTACCGTTGTAGTTGACCGATGCCTTCTGTCGTTTACCAGAGGGGGACCCTGGTGACTCCGTGCTGCCGATGTTCAGGACTTTCCTCTCGGTGGCTTGCTTGGCATTGTAAGCTGCAATGGAATCTCCCAGCCTTGAAAAAGAAATGTGTTTAACTTGAATGAAGATTACACATCCAGGTAATAAGATATGCCAAAAAGCAGTTACCAAAGCAACTGGATTTGATTTTGGAACCAGTCAGACGTTTCAGACAACATCCGTTGTTTTTCGATCTGACAAAAAAGTAAATCTGAGTGAAGTGTTAAAAGAGTTAAGCATAACACTTTCTATAACATACTACAGTATACAGAGTAGGGGTCCTTCACACGGCGCTTTGGATCAAACCTTACAGTCTAGTGTACTAAGGGTTCATATGTAGAAAATGTGATATTCAACTGTTGTGTCAATACTTCCACAAATGTGGTTAATCTCTATGAATAAATAAAACAAACAAATATCATGCCATCATCTAAAGCCACCTTCCTGACAAAATTATTCTATGATTGTTCCTAAAGTTATGTATTTGAATACTCAGTCATTTGCAAAAGGCTGAGTTTAACACTATTTACGATCATTTTTTTTAGATTCACGTTCAAGAATGCGTTTGGAGATTCCTTTTCTTTTTCTTTTTTAAAAATCATTTAGGCCACATATCGTCATCACGCTCACATCATCCAAACAGTTATCATTATCTTCTCCCTGGCCAGCTTACATTAAGCTATTTTGTTTCTCTAATACATAATACACACTTGATTGACACCTCGCTAGTTGGGTTAATTAATTCGTCTTCTAAAAAATATTATTGGGTTGAACAAATGACAGTTAAAGGGGGCCTATGTGCGAGTTTGGCTGGCGGAGTGATGACGTCACAGAGGTCAAAGGTCGCTTTACTTCCCTGGGCTGGACAAGGAACGTCATGAAGTTGAAATGTTGTGGAAACGCTAATCTATGATGGATTAGCGGCAAACAAGTAAGAACTAGACTTTTTGGTATATCTAATACATTGTAGAATGCTTTAAAATAAAGGGTTTAGGCCCCCTTTAAAAAAAAACACACTAAGCTTGGAAGTTGGAGACTCACATGATGGCGGGGAACTCCGGTAGAGGCAGCGCCTGGTTCAGCAGTCGGAGGGCCAGCTGTACCCTCGCTCTCGTCTCATTGGTCAGGGAGAAGGCCAGGAATGCAACAAGTCTCTGGTCCTGTCAACAAAAAAACTTCTATATGAGACCTTTGTTGATCCAAGACTAATATGTATCAAAATGAATTATCAAAACAAAGAGCTGCAAATTTACATACTTATGAGAAGGACATCTTTACTTGATTGTTGCCATAGTTACTTTTTCTAAGGCAGAGTAAACATTTACATTGATGAAGGTTAGACATCCAGGAAATAACACACGCCAAAAAGCAGTTATTCAAGCAACTGGATATACTGTAGTTCAGACAGCTATCCGGTGTCTTTTGTCTGTGACACTAAAACGTCTGAACCAGGGTTGAACAAATTCTCTAAAATCCACTTGTCCTAACGGGCAAGCACATAAAAAATGTACTTGCCCGAACCAATTTTTCACTTGCCCAAAATTCAAATGTCACTGTTACTAGTATATGCATTTTCACTTCGAGCAATGGAATTCTCTGTAGACAATTGCTTGATGTCATGACTGTAAAAAGTAACAAGTATATCAAAATTGCACTAAAATCAATGGAAAAATCTTACTTGCCCGATCGGACAAGAGGGGTAGGACATGCACTTGCCCGAACAGCACTTTCACTTGCCCTGGACAATAGGGCTAGTGGACTTGTTTATCCCAGTGAACGTTTCCAAAATCCTATCCAGTTGCTTGAGTAGCTGCTTTCTGCTGTAGAGTTAAGACATTCTCTAATGACTTCATACACTTATAATCAATAATTTTGATTTGATTATAAAAATATATGGATGACATGTTCTTGGAACCCTAAAACTGACGGAAATATGGAAAGAAATTGAAATGGTTAGTTACCTGTAGCGTCTCGTAGAACATCATGTCCATGTTAGCCACGTAAGTCTTGATTCTGCTCATCAGTTCCAGGGTGTCGAGAACCAGATCTACTCCAGCTTCACTGTGAGAATATCAACATAAACAAAAACAAAAACACCATCAAATTCAGTCAACAAACAAGTTGAAACTGATGAAGCTCATTATTAGGCAAGGCCAAGGATTTGGGAGTTTGTTGCAGAACCCAAATCCAGTCACTCACTCACTCACTCACTATCCATGGTTAGATTATACTGCTGCTGGGTTCCCTGACGCAGGGGTAGGCAGCAGTCGGCCAGTCTTCACACTCCGCTTCCATTTGGCTCTGTCCAGTGGGTCGACCCCTGTCAGACCGCACTCCTTCAAGTCCCTTCTGACACAGTCCCTCCAGGTTTTTCTAGGTCTACCACGACCTCTGTTGCCAGTCACTTTCAGTTTGGTGATCTTATTAATGCAGTCACTCGATCTTTCAACGTGCCCAAACCACCTAAGGCGGCGGGCCTGCAGCACTGAGATGATGTCCAGAATACCAAGTTTATCAAGTAAGCTAGATGAAGGGGTGTCATCCTGGGGTTTGACACCAGTCAGTTCGTTGTTACAGAACAGAAGTGACAAAGTCAACAAAGTCTTTGTCGAGGACTTCGTTGAGTTGATCTACCAACCTGATGAAACTAAAACTGTAGGGACAACCACTCATTCAGCCGGTGAAGAGCAATACTGATAGACCTGTGCAATTTTGTTTTTGTTACAAATGTGACTTATACATACGATGTACCTGTTTAATGTTTACATCCAGTTATGTCAGGGCTCGAAATTCATTTTTGGGATTAGGTGCACTAGTGCACCCAGCTTAAAAAATTGGGTGCACCAAAAAAATTTTGGGTGCACCACTTAAATCTAAGTTATTACCTATTAATGAAACTTAGTTTCAAGTTATCAAATTCTTAAACAAGTACCATGACAGACATTTTCATTATCTTTCCAACACTTAGATGTCAAGAATATTATGTATACTAGTATACTTTGATACCTTTAGATACATAAACCTAAGAAAATATTTGGGTGCACCCTGTGCACCGACAGAAAATAATTGGGTGCACAACTCCAATTTTGGGTGCACCTGGGTGCACATGCACCCAGTATTTTGAGCCCTGAGTTATGTGAATAAATGTTTCTCAGTGGGTACTGAAAGCCTATGTCACTTATTACAATTTTTTCAAAGTGGCCACTTGCCCGTATGGTCAACTTTGGCCTGTCCCTTGAGTGACCAAAATAGACAGGTTAAAACTGCTTAAGAGGACTACAACTGTACTTGTGGGACCAATAAAACTTGGCAACATTGGCCATGTGGTCCATACCTCCAGTCCTCCTCGATACCACAGTGGCCAGTAGTCATGCCCAGCCTGTTGTGTTGGTACTGATGCTCCAGTAGTGTGCTGCACACCTTTGTATCCACAGACTCCGCTACCTGCAGCTTCATAGCTTCATCATTACACAGCAGTGGGGGGGTTAAGGTTCATCCAATTTTGTATTATTTTTTTTTTATTTATTTATTTTTTCTTCATGATCCCTCCCCTCAACTGGTCCTCTGGGAAGAATGGCAGGGTTGAACAAGTTTTCTAAAATCCACTTGTCCTATCGGGCAAGCACATAAAAAATGTACTTGCCCGAACCAATTTTTCACTTGCCCAAAATTCAAATGTCACTGTTACTAGTTCATGCATTTTCACTCCCAGCAATGGAATTCTCTGTAGACAATTGCTTGATGTCATGACTGTAAAAAGTAACAAGTATATCAAAATTGCACTAAAATCAATGGAAAAATCTTACTTGCCCGATCGGACAAGTGGGGTAGGACATGTACTTGCCCGAACAGCACTTTCACTTGCCCTGGACAATAGGGCTAGTGGACTTGTTTATCCCTGAATGGCCTAGGCCGACAGGGCATTACCAGTATAAATAAAGGTTACTACTACTACCACTACTACTACTTTTAAGCACCACAAAGGTTTGACACATACAGGTCATAAGATACGCCAAAAAGCAGTTACTCAAGCAGCTGGATATGATTGTGATGACCGTTCCCAAAGTTCTATTCTGTTGCTTGAGTAATGGCTTTTTGGCGCAGCTTTTAAGCAAACACGGCAACAGAATGCCTCAGTGTCACATGCTATAGTCTGTGTAATACAAACTCGATGCATTTTACAAATTCTAACAGACAAATACCAATTCACAGCATTGACAAGTTCAAATCACTTTTAGTGATACAAGATGCATGATTGCCTAGGTAAGGAAGGCCAAAGGACATTGCATTCTTGTATCATATCAGGGCACGAAATACTTTTTTCTGCATACCTGCACCGGCGCAGGTAACATTGAAAATTACCTGCACCAGACAAATTTTACCTGCACCACTCTGAATCTAGGTATTGGTATTTTATGATAGATTAGATTATTTTTATTATCTTATTGAAAGGATATCAAGAAGAACATCCAAGGCTTTGACTGTCTTCAGACACTTGAGTTTCAGGACCGAACCATCTGTATCACAGGGGGGTGTCAGCTGCTCCACAGCCATGGGCACAACCACGTCAGTACGAGGGGACAGCTGGGCAGACAGGCCGGAATCAATCACTTCCTGGAATTGAAAGAAGAATAAAATTCTAAACTAAGGAAGCTTTAACTGATAAACTCCTACTTGGAAAGAGTACTAATTACATAAATGAAAATAAAGAAGACAATAACTGAAACAAACTTCAACAGATACAAACAGAAACATATAGATATACTGTAAAATTCCTGATTTTTTTCAATGTACTTTTCTGTTCACGGTTTTCACGCTGATGACTGTAACATGAACTCATCAATACCGATAACAAATTGTCGACTTTTTTCAAACACACCTGCTGCCACCGCGAACATTTAGTTCCGAAAACAAGTTAAATTTTCTCAGTGAAAGGTTGGTACGGAGAAGACAAGGTGAATTAGAGTATGCAGTATGTTTGATAAACGTCAGAGTCCAGTTGTTATTGTTGGGGAAAAGCGACGTTCCAAATGCAAAACTTCTGCAGCTTGCACACTGTGCTACCTAGGTTCAAAATTAAGTTGCGCCAAGCAAAATGCGGTTGCATTTGCAAGTGTGCAAGCGGGTATTTGGAGCACTGCAAAATGATAAGTTTCTTTACACTATCATATAATGTATATAAATCATCTGTTTTCTTGCCAATTACATGTACCTCAAATATCTCCTTGAGCAGATCCAGTGCAAACAGCGGTGCCTGGTCGTGGGTCTCCACAGACTGTCCCGCCCAGTGCACCAGGGCGAAGAAGGGCTCCGTAATCTGGCGCTGGTGAATCTGGGGCTGGTATCTGTCTGGGTCCTGCAGACTGGGTGTGTTGAGGAGGGCGCGGCACACCGTACAGCGGAGACCGTTCACCGAGCAGAACGATAGCAGCAGCTCAAATATCTGCGGAACAAGGACGAAGAGAAGAATACATCAAAGTTGTTTTTTCTTGTTGGACCAGTCCAGAAAAATCCGACCTGAAAAAATCAGCGGATCAGCTGTCGGACTGATTAAAAAATGAACAGATTATTCCAGTAGGTGTTAACAATTGCTTTTGGGCTTAGAGGTCCAAGGAAGTAACAGGAGTGAAGTAGAGGAGAGTTGATACTAGTCACTTTTACCAAGTTTCTACAGTCAAACTTGGTCTAAAACAGAGGCATTGGCATTGTTTACATGAAGATAGGATTTTAAAACAACGGAAAACATAGCCCACATGTTATGTATGTGCCCTGAGTGGTCTACTTGGGCAGGTACTACATTTATAGCCTGACTAAAATCGCGCCCCTAGCGGCCGGCCCTAAGATTGCCGCCTCCCGGGGGGAGGGGGTCATTAAGCCCAGCCGGCGAGAGCTTGTGTAAACACAGGCTACTACATTTAGTACCGGTAAAATTCTCAGGATAGATTTTTCTCCAACTTCTTTTGCAAGACTACATGAAGACTAATAAAACATGATTTTCTGACAAACATTTGTAATGGTTCTGAATCTGAGCATGAATTACCCTGAGCTGATTTTATTCACAATGATTATCATAGGATTTACTTTATAAAGAGCTGAAATCCAAACATGTGGATTTGCTGCATTGGTTCATTAGACAAGCAAAACTGATATGAACATCAAACATTGTACACTCAGGTCAAATATACTGTTCAGTGTTAGCAGCCAACACCCAACTTTTATTTAAGTCTCAAAAATACATGTCATGTACAAATGTAGCTTGTATAAATTCAAGAAATCTGAGAAGGAGAAAAATTCTCTGGAAGTGGCAGCCAGTAGGATTCAATCAATTTAAGAGGAAGAAAACAGCCAATTAATTTCAGTTTAAAGAAAATCAAACTTACCTCCCTTTCTCGGTCCAACATGGTTAAACGAACTAAAGCAGCAAGCTACTATATGGGTATGCCTAGTAGTTGTTAGTAGTGGTACCAAACACAGACTCAGAGTTGTACAACAAACTTTGTTTCCTAATGACAACCCTAATGCCATTAATACACAGGGGCGCCATACCAACGCCATGGGGTCCCTATAGCCCTGTGATAACATTGAATGTCCCACAAAAAAGAGTCCCTGCCGCTTGAAAGGAAAGTTTAAATATTTACAGCCACCTAGGGATAGGATAAGTAAACTACGCTACGCGACCCCCATTGTGTAAAGAGCTTTCGCACGTGTGTTTAAGAGTTAGCTTTGTATTGTAACACTGGGATTTGGAACAATTGGATTATACCACTTTACTGTGGGGGTACCTTTTTTCTTTTATATCATCAAACAAAAAACTATTGGTATTAAATATGGGAGTAGTATAAATGTCTTTTTTCCTTGAATTTCATTGCTTTATATATTTAGTAAAAATTATTTGTTGATAGCGTAAGGAAGATGCTTTTTTTACATGTGTGTCAAAGTTCTTTTACCATGTACTGCATTGTATGTATTTTGTATAATCAAGAACATGCATTATTGAATAAGAAAAGCATGGCAAAGACAAGGTGATAGCAGGCTGAGAAATTGGTACAATCCAAGAGGTACAATCTCAGTCTTCCTAACAGGTTTGAAAGCACCTTTCTTTTGGGTCTCTTTCAGGACTGCTAAACTGTCTTACTGCATTCTTAAGAATTAGACTAAGTGAAAGAATGACTGTGGGCCTGTTAGTGTTAGGCCTAGAAAAAAATGTTGTGTTTCCTGTCTCCCTACCTACCCTAGAAAAACCTGCCAATAGACTTTTCTTTGGTGGATAGTGGAGCTAGCTTCCAGTTAGAATTTTTATTCAGCCTGCTTCCTATTGAAGTAAAAACACTGCTTTTCCTATCTAATGAAGGATAAATGTATGCACAAAATTTAAGTTTGACATTAAAAGACAAGTGTCCTCATGCATTTCAGTTTACTTTGTTCAACTGAATTGTAATATGTATACATCACTAGAGTTTTGGCCAGCCTAAAAAAAATTATTAGAAAAAAAAGATAATCCCTACCTACTGAACCTCAAAAATACAACATTTTTTTTCTTAGGCCTCAGAAACAAAACACAATATATTTTGCCAATTCTATGCAGAATAAAGCTCAGGTAATATCATTTGCATTCTAATTCTAGTGGAACATGTTTTCCCCATAGAGTTACTAAATAGTAGCTTTAAAAATGTTACCTTGGTTGCAGACTCTGTATCCATAGTGATGAGATGTAGAACCTGCATCAGGCACGCCTCAAAATGTTCATAGCTGAAAAAGATTGTCAAAAAGTAAGTTAACCCTCTGTAAGCATGTAAGGAGATATTTGCTTGAAAGATCGAAACATTTTCTGACTAATGTCTGTGACAGGCGCTCACTCAAACATGTTTGCCAGAGAAGCCTTGCCATCACAAAAACTTTGTCCAACATCTGCTTTGAAATTGCCCATGATCTGTAATGCAGAAGTTTATCATGTCTCAGTCATGTGTTACTCTGAGTGGTCATACTAGAAAAGTAAAGAACCAAAAAGCTGCATGAACATTTGTTCATAGTGGTGAGAAATTCCCTTTTTACCATCGCAAATGATCTGAAACATCAACGTTTCAAAAGCTTGTTGGTTAACTCTTTATTACTTTGAGTTAGGAAATTTGTTACTGTGCTGAAAGCTTGTTAAAACTGAAGAAATCATGCAGAGGTCCTCTTTGGTTTGGAATGGTGCCTTTGTACAGTACTTGCATGCAGTGGGAAAGTTTGTGATTTCCATGAAAGGGGATTGCCAACTAACCAACCAATTAACAAACAGGCAAACAAATGCTGGTAAACACAACGTCTTAATGCCTCAAAGTTTTACAAAGTTAGTCTCCTCACATGACGACAGACTGTTGTATTTTTGGGCTCTTGAGCAGCCCGATGAAGAGATCACAAGTGAACCCGCGGACGTGCGAGCTGTCTCCGTTCACGATGATGTTGAAGATCAGCTGGAACGTCTGGTAAATGTTCTTGGCATTGAACACCTGAAAAAGAAGAAAGGCAGAGTACATCTTTGTCTAAGCTACATGCAAACCAAATATCACGGCAATCCATGTTTCTTTCCTTCAGCAACAACCATTTCTTAATCTTAACAAAAATGCCCTTGCAGTTCCATCTCTAGCAAGCTGCTAGAGAGCCATAACCTACATCATATTTTCCTCACATCAAAAGTTATGTGCTACAAAAAAAATTAAGAATATGTTCAGAGCAAAAAGATAAAAAAAGTGGACGTTCGGCTGCAGTACCAAGGTCACACACCTGGTGGTCAAAAATGACCGTGGTCTTTGGATCAACAATTCCTACCCACATACCAAATGTCATTGCAATCCATTCACATATATCCAGAAACACATACCCAGTCACACAGACAGACACAACAAAAACTACACCTCCATTTTCCATTGAGAAAATAAATTAAACACCTAGATATGGCTATGTTATTGACAAGGGCAGCACCAATATTTTGAACTTTTAAACTTAGAACTTGACCTACATTATACAGGAATTCAACATAAATCTCCATATATCTATCCAACTCCAAAATAAGATACATGCACATTCAATCCTTTCTGCTAGGGGGCAATGTTGTACTACATGATAGATTTTGAACTGTTCAAACAGTACCGTAATGGCAATACATCACATAATGTATTGCAATTGTTACCTTTTCTCCAATTTCTTCATTCAGGCACAGGTTACTGAGTATGGAGAAGGAGTACACCACGATACTCTGGTTACTGTGCGACACATACGCTATCAGGGTACGATAGATTGACTTCACATTTTCCTGCAAGTAAACATAAACAACAACATGTCAATCTGTGTCTGGATAGAACAGAAATATGAAGACTGATGTACTTCTTCTTATATCAAGAGTAGTAATTTCTTCATCAATATAATAATTATCAGTTTGATGCAGAACATTGTGCGGAATTTTCATTATTCTTTAGGATTCCTTCCCACAAAAATAAAACATATTTCGATGTAAAATGCAACATGATTTGGAATCCTAAACAAAAAATTGTTCCCCAATCAATTCCAATTCCAAACATGCGAGACTGGAAATTTTTGACAGTGGCACACGCAAAGTGTGTTCAAACCGTTTGATGAAAGCACCACAATTTAAAAGCCCAGGCTCTAATGTAAAATATGGAGCAGCATTCTGATCCAGGTACATTTGTAGGTATAAAAAGTCTTGTTCACTGTTACAGCCACTGTGTTGAAGGTTTCATGCTGTTGTTTTCCTTACCAGTGCCTTGACATGTGCCTGTATGGAGAGGTTGTTTTTACACAGGTTAGCCAGGAGACCCAGGCATGGGGCAGTCAGGTCCGTCTCATGGGCTAGTCTGGAGGAGTAAGATAAAAGACATGGTTTTAAACACATCAGCATACAAATAAAGCTAGAGCCTAACTAATGGTTTCACTGTCAAATGATGACATGAGATCATATATCATTAGGTATAGACTTTAAAATGTTTTTATCATGATATATATATAGGGCTATATTTTCATTCCATACCTTGGCTCCACCGAGACGGGGGCAGATACAGACTACCCAGCAGCGCCCTTTTACCCGTTGTTGATGTCATACTTCTATTCAGGTCATGTGACATTGGCTACAGGTAATTTCAACCCAAGATCAAAGAACTGATCAAAAGCTTGTTGATGAGAGTTTTACTTGAAATATACATAACAAGCACTTACACATGTGAGATGAGAAACCTGATGAGTTCCTCCATGTAACTGTTGGGATAGCTGACTTTGGACTTGTAGGTCAGCTTCTGGAGCAACTGTAGGGTCTGAGAAACAAAATCCAAAATCATTCATTTTGTCCTGTATACATAGGCACTGTTCCAAAATTCACAAAGAAAGAACATTGCCATAATAATGTTGAACTTATACAATGTTCTGAGTGATTGTTCAATGTTGATCCTGCAGAAGGCCACAGTATTTGTTAGAAATTTGATCTGTGTATGCGTTTGTGTTGGAAGAAAGTTTAGCATAATGATTGAACTATGTTAGTGTTTGAAGTTTACCTGTAGCACCAGTGGCTCCCCTGGAGACTGTGTGTGGTACTGCAGGAAGATGGCGAGTGAGGAGGTGAAGTTGAAGGTTGTGTGCATGGCATCCCTGATGTCCGGATAGGAGGCTGTACAACAGGACACATACAAAACACATATGTATTGAAGGTTGAGCTGTGTACCTAGTATAAACCAATCTTAGGTAGATATACTAGTAGGGACAGGTACAAGTACATTACAAGTACCTAAACAATTAATAATAAGTTATACATATATATATGTACCCAACTGTCATCTTTGTATAAAAATTTATACATTTGAGTCTCAAAACAAGTATGTTTGACTATTTGTATCTATAACTGGCAGGTTATCAAAATTTGTGTGGAATCTACTTATCTTAAATCTGAAAAAGTGTTGACTACTAGTACTACTACTACTAGTACTAGTGCTTTGGTTGGTACAGTTACACCAGGCCTATGTGTTCAGGTCCAGACCTGTACCTTAACGATTTACCAGTACAGGTACTAGTACATGGTCTAGGTATACAGCCCTACTTTACTCTGAGGAAAAGTTGAACAAAACTGACCCAAATTGTTAAGCAACACAATAGTCTTGTGAGACAGTGCAGCAGGAGTGTGATGATCCTCGATGACATCACACAGACAGCTGAGACACTCCATAGGCAGGATCTGCTGGGGGTTGAAGAACTTCACAGAACGTCCCTTCATCGTTAGGCTGATCATCAGCTGGGGGAAAAGGTAACAGCAATCATCATCCAGCTGTTTAATACATACAACATGTACATTGTACAATCTAGGTATTTACTTCATTGGTGCCATCATGAATCGATTAGGGATGGGAATCAGTACAAAAAATTCAGGTGTAGGTCCGGACCTGAACCTGGACCTAATTGCGGTTGAGAACTTGTAAACTGGCATACTCAAAACTCCAAATGGTGTCTAAAAATCCTATCTTTGTGTAAGCAACACTAATTTTGCCTCTGAAGAACTGTAGAAACTTGCAATTGGTTAAAATGTCTATCAACTGTCCTCTACCTCGCTCTTGTAACTGTTCCTAGTATTTTGGCTGGTAAGTCCCAAAACTTCAGTTGACAGCACTGTATTTTAGACTGATTAGAAAACAAATACATTATACCGACAAAGGTTTACAGGGTTCTCCCCAGAATCTTTTAGTATAGTGGAGGGGCTGGCAAAAATAACTCGAACCAACGCGATGCACTTTCATGAAAATGGGTTCATTTTGCAATGACAGAGGGTGTCAAATACTACAAGTATAATATGTTGTTGTGATTCCTTTGTTGTGAAGTGTCAAAACGACTGTTATTTTGATCATTGCCCATTCACAAGTTTTTGCAGACAATGCCAACTGGAAAAATGATGCCACTTGACACAAAAATCTGTGAATTTTCATCAATTTTAGCAAAACTAACCAAGAAAATACTGGAAGAAACCCACTAAATTTGAAAAGTAGTATAGTGGAGCTGGCTAGGAGTATAGTGGAGGGCCTCCCTTATTCCATCCTTTGGGGAGGACCCTGGTTTACATGTTTTGGCACTTACCGGTCCAAGAAAATAACGAGAGTTAAGTGGAGAAGAGTTTATAGTCAATTGCTTCCCGCTTCCAAATTTCTACAGTCAAAGTGACAGTGAATGTTGTATATCATGTAGCAAAATGGACCACTAGTTTCAGTATTGCCCATTCACAAGTTTTCACAAACCTCAAGATCCAAAGGGCTCACAAAAGCATGACCACCCTATCAATGCAAAAACCGAATTAACAAAAAAGTACAAAACTATACCTCTATCTGCCTCTGTAGCTGTAGTATGTTGGCATCACTTCTGTTGTTTCTGAACTGACTGCCCGCCATGACAAGGCCCTTCATACACGACGTCGGGTCCATGTTGTTTCTGATGTAGTCCTTCCAATCAGAAAATTATAATCTGTATACAAAATCCATGAATCGTTTTTGCATCAATATTTTCAACAGTTGAAAGATACCTTTGCTCAGGTCATAGGTTACAGTTTGAGCAAAACACGTTCGCATAAAAGAATTTCTAAACAAAGCAAAAATACTCAAAGATATCGGTACCAAATATAGAAATTATTATATCTATGTTATCTTTATTATATAATGATACGTTTATGCTACTTACAGTTCTTGAGAAGTCGATCCGTTGTCTGTAAAATCGTTTCTGAAAGCACAAAAAGGCGCTGCAATTTTCACCACTTATCCTCCATTTTCTTCCCGCTGCAGTTTGAATCACTTGGAAGCAACCATAGTAAAAGTAGGGGTGTAAACGATACATATCTTTCTCAAAAATTAATACAAAACTATAATATATATTACTGAATATACGTTGATATGTTAAAAGAATATATAAGGTATTTGTTTACATATAGGAGTAAAATCATAAAAGCATTTTACAGTAATTATCTACCAAAGTAATGAAATATTCCGTATTTAACCTATGACCTAAGTAAGAAAAAGACTTTTCACCGTAGAAATGTTCATATTCTTAAAATCAGAAATAAAATTTATTAGTTTTCTTCTCTTTTGTCGTAAAAAAATTGAATGAAATATCAAAATGATAATCTTTTTACAAACTTTGCTACATTTTTAGAAAGAATGTCCCATCGCTCTTTGCTGTACGACCGCCATCTTTATTTTAGCATATTCCAAATAATAGGGGTGATATATTCTGATGAGACATTTTATAACAAAAATATTACTGTATAATTAAACAAATAGCATAATTTTTGCATTTGTAAAATGTTGAATTATAAAGTTATATTTCACTTGCAAATATATGCTGATATGTTTTACAAAACACCACCACACCAACAACTGTATTATTGATCACCCCCATTCTTACTTTTCGATCAGTCCAAAACACAGAAGGCACAGACATTTCCCAGACAGGTAAATGTTCAGCACACCTGGCTGTTTTGATCAATTTAACCACTTTACGAGCTTTAAGTCAGTACTACATTATCATAGATGTTGTAACTGTGACACTTGAGATGTGCTACACAAAGAATGTCACTTTTTGAGCACGTGTTTCGACTCTAAACTTCACTTTCTTTCACTGTTCCGTATGTCAAAAAGATTTCGTGTATGTTTCCTTTCTTCATAAAGTTTCTCTCGTTTCCTCTTGCATTTCCGGTTGAAGATTTTCGTGTTTTGGGCTCCTTTTGCTGAATTTGTTGTCAAATTATGTCTAATATTCTATCATGTATTGTGTGAGTGTGATAAACACAAACATATCTGACGAAATCCTCAGTTTTCTTTTTATGATGAGGCAGAATTGTACTACAATACCGTGTACATATCATTTGAATGTTTATACATGTATAAAGTACAATAGACCACTGTTGTAAAGTGATGTTAACTTATTTTGTGAGTCCCTTGTCAATACTATTTTGTGAGAATGTTTGAATTCCTTTTCATGATCTGATTTGTTTCTGTTGCAGTCAGGAATCAATTTTGATGTGAATTTGTTCCAAACGGACTTACAGAACATCCTTCCATCAACTTGTGAAACATGTGGGTATATCAAGCAACAGTAGTTATCCGCAGAACTTGGTCGTGATTCAAATCTTGCTGGTGCTACACCAAAAAACGTGTTACGTTTTACGATATATACGGCATTGGACAGCGTACGTCTTCGTCATGTATCCTAGCTCGCCGACGTCACGGCACCAGCCGCTTCTACGAACTTCCTCTCGTTCCGGATACCCGCGTTTTATCCCCGTCAAGTACAAAAACTTCTATCTCATCCTCTTCACCATTATTCTAGTCGGACTCATATTGACTGGAATCTTCCAGTTCTGGCCGCATTCGATCGACATACGCGAGGAACGCGAATCCTTCAGTCTGTACGACGTCGGCCATTTAGAAGAAGTGACGGTACCGTTGATGAGCGCGATACCGGACAGGGGTGAACTAGAATGTCGTATGCACAGTTGCTTCGACCCGTACCAGTGTCAGTCCAGTCCCAACAACAGAATAAGCGTTTACATCTACCCCATGAAGAAATACGTGGACGAGAACGGCGTTCCCGTCATGCCGTCAATTTCGCGGGAGTTCCAGGAGGTCTTGACCACGATAGCAGACAGCGAGTACAACACGAACGATCCGGCGAAGGCATGTTTATTCGTGCCCTCGATTGACCTCTTGAACCAGAACATTCTGAGGTTGAGAGAAACAGGTCAAGTCTTAGGAAGGTTACCAAGGTGAGTTAGATCATTGTAGGGGCCAATGTTTTGAGATCAATAGATAGATCAATAAGTATTGACTTGTCAAGAACATTTAGGTTATGTTGCCATTGACTGTTTGATATTATAAGGGCAAGACTGTGCAAGCAAATTTCAGTGTCACTGTTGGGGGCTTATTGGGCCTTCTAGTCGCCTGCCCAGTGAAAGCCTGCTTGAAGCTTGGTTTATTCTCTTTCAAGCCACAAATTTCCTACTAGTAATATTTTCTCAGCTATTCTTTGACTGAAGTCTTGATGGTTTACATGTAGACAATAAAGATGTCTTGTCAATCTAAAAACCAAATCCATATGCAAAGTGTATATATTACATCGTATATACTAGAAAGTTTCAGAACTGTTTATATTTGTGGTGGTGGTGGTGTGTGTGTGTGTGTGTGTGGGGGGGGTATCTTCAGGGTATTGTTGTGACTGTGAGTATACAGTGTGAGGAGGTGTGAGGAGAACCAGAACTAGCTATGTGAACTTCATGCTTGCAGTCGTGTCCATGGAAGCCAGCCTCAACACTCATCACAATCACATTGTTTAGTTCAAATCATTAGTATTCTGGCGTACAGTACATTGTACAATGTACAGCGGAAGGTAGGATTAGTACAGTGTATGCATACCCATACATTGTATGTACAGTGCAATAGGAGCTGTCAGTAATTTGGCACAGGTAGACTTGATTTTGGATCAGTGCCAAAGGGAATGTCTAATAGTTTAAGTAATACTAGTAGTGGCTTGGAGTGTTTGGTCAAACAAAGACACAGGTGGTCACTGCAGCTGACTGGATAGTATGAATACAGTCACTTTTGGTCAGTACTGGTCAATCTAAATTTTCCACATTTGGCAGAATTTGCTCTGAACTTGGCGTATGGTTAAATGGCACTGTGGTACAAAAGTATGAGGCCACAGCACCCCAGTTCTAGAAAAGTGAAGTGAAGTACTAGTACCAGTACGTGTGCTGGTAAAGTATTGAAAATAGTTGTACATTATAAAGGTTGCATTGAATTTTTATTTGATATGATTCTATGTATGAATTATCATATTAATAATTGAATACATGTAGTTCTATCATGCTTCACATAAGCACGCTCTCTACTTATTCTCAACTGGTTATCCTACGGTGCCTTTGCAGGGTTAGATATAGCAATCTAAGCAAAGAGATTGTTGAAGTCTAGATCAGTAGATGGACCAGTCCACAGTTGACCAACATTCACATTTTTTCCTGCCTGTTTTATCCAGATGGAACCACGGGCACCACGACTTCCAGCTGCAGGGAGCCAACCACCTCCTGTTTAACATGCTGCCAGGGATGGAGCCAGACTACAACACTGCGCTGGAGGTTCCTCGCGGGAAAGCCATCCTGGCGGGCGGGGGTTTC
The DNA here is from genome assembly GCA_019207045.1 of Branchiostoma floridae x Branchiostoma belcheri. Classification (NCBI taxonomy): domain Eukaryota; kingdom Metazoa; phylum Chordata; class Leptocardii; order Amphioxiformes; family Branchiostomatidae; genus Branchiostoma; species Branchiostoma floridae x Branchiostoma belcheri. The sequence goes on from CM033039.1 coordinate 14,354,749, forward strand.
TCGTCCTGGACGTACCGACCGGGCTACGACGTCAGCATACCCGTATTTAACCCCTTTACAGCCGATATGGAACTACCAGGCAAACCTGATGGGTAAGGGCTGTCAATGTGCTAAGTTACATGAAATAATGGATACTACTAGTACTACTACATGTATAAGGATAACAAGGATAGAGGACTAGGACCACTGCGGTCAGAAAGAAAACTACTGGAGCTCAGGAAGTTCACGATGAACAGGATTGAATAGAAAGTGTAGAAGAAAGACGGATTGCCCCTGCAGAGTGTCCAGACTTCTGCAGCAGCAGAACACTGCGGATTACTACTACTTCTACTACTTCATGTATAATACTACTTACAACTTTTGGTGTACAAGGCCAGGCCAATTTCCATTTTTTTGGCCCATGGGCCCTGACTTTAGGATTTGATTGATTAGTCCAAAGTAAATGTTTGAAACCAACAACAGAATGATAAACCAGATGAAAGTCTCTAACACTTATGATATAGACATAGGGCACATCTGTAGGCTGACTCAGGTACATGTACTCTCACCTCTCAAATAGAAGTACCCCCTGGAATAAAAGTACCCCCCGGACAAATCTTCAAAATCTAATAAAAGTACCCCCTGGAATAAAAGTACCCCCCGGAAAAATACCGAATTGACATGTAAACTGTGCCCATGCTACTTCAGTCCAAGAGAAGATGATAAGCATGTAGGCTCTTTTTATTTATTTATGCCTCAGTACCATATCAGTTAATTGTATGAATAATGAACAGAATAATTCCTATGTTATTGCACATACTTTCTTTATCTGAGTGTCACACCATCAACAAAGATTAAAATAAAAGTAAAAAAATGAATGAAAATAAAAATTGAAGAAATAAAAAAAGAAGTTTATTTTATAATCATTGTTACAAAATAACATTTTGAAGAAACATTCCAGCTTAGAATACCTTATTCACCACTTGTGCTATTTTCAATGTTGCAGAAACCAAGGAGGTCATAGACACTGCCCCCTATCGAGATATAACGGTACTGCAGAAAATATATAATTCTCTCGCGCATTTCCGCGAGATTCGGTGTGAGTTGATGAATCCAACATGGCGGCTGTTTTCGAGCCGATTGAACGCTGTGCTTTGTTTTGGAAGGATTTTTTCGTTGCTGGAACATTAAAACAAGTTGACTACGGGTGAAAAATAGTGGAAAAGTATTGGTAACTTTTTAATTTGTTTGGTTGGTGGTTAATTTCTGTGTTTTGATAGAGAATTTACGGAAGTAAGTGACTGTGTGTGTAGCATGAGACCTCGATGTTTGGCGATGTTTTCGTCTTTGTTCAGCGCAAATTTCAAGATTTTTGGAAGGTTAAAGATGGTCTAAAACGAAAAGGATATATTTTTTTTAAGAGTCCACCACCGAATCACTTGTGTTCCGGTATTTTTTTCCATAACCGGTCCTGCGCACCGGTACGCATCCCTAGTTATGTTTGGGTCATAGCGCTAGCGGCAGGGAAATCCGCGCTGCCTCGTCCGAAAAATAGTGGATTTTAAGCAAAAATACAGCGGAAATATGGGCAGAAAATACCAAACTTTCAATATTTTTGGGATCCCTGGTTAGTAAAGAAAGCCCCAATTTGAAAAAAAAATAAACGTACCGTCTAAAATAAGGACGTACCGGGTGGATTTTGAGGCGGAAAAAAATAAACGTACCGGTACGTTTATTTGAGAGGTGAGAGTACATTTGTATGTTGTAGAGTTCTTTTGTCAGGATCCACTTTTCTTCTGTAATGCACATCAGTTAGTTTTAATATTTTTCTTTATTGATTTTGAACATATCATTGAGGTAAAATATAAAAAGCCACTTAACGATAGGTATAAACTGTTTTCTGAGCAAGAGCTGCGCCACCAAACAAACTTTTAAAACCAAAAGTGTGTAAAAAATGTTGCTTTTTGTTCAGCTACTCCAGACCATGGTTGATCGTCTCTGCACAGACAGTCATCCACATGGACTTCAGGGCGGAGCTGGATGCTGTTGCCAGGGACAACGACGACGTCCTGGTCCTGGACAGGTGCAACGACCTCCCTGAAGGCATCCCCGCCCACAGAAGAAGATGTAAAGAGGACAGAGTCTACAACTATCCTGATATCCTACAGGTTTGTTTATTTGTTAGATCTTCAGTAGTGATAAAATATTTACTATTCTCAGAGTGCAACAAAATAATACAATGCAAATAAAGTAAATGAAATATTCCTAAACAAAATGTATAATTGACCACCTCTAGGTAGGTACATAGATGACCTGACCATGATGTGACCACTTTATGATAATTTTCTCCATTGACTAAGAATCCTGCCTATCAGGCTTTTAGCCAGGCAGGCGTACAGGCGTACAATGTACGGCCTGTTAAAAAAATAACTCAAATTGTACGCCCTTACATTGGGGAGCACATCCTCTGACAAGCATGAAGTTCTGATTGACCAGGGATGCCACAGGTCACATGTGGCCTGTCTGACAGTAAATTTGCTTCATTCCCCCAAATTTGCACCTCAAAATGTGGGAAATGGTGTTTCAGAGAGTTATGAATTTCAAAATTTTCTGAGTGAGGATGTCCCCAGACCCCCTACAATACTCGCACCTGCAGCGCTCGCCAAGCGGCAAGAAATTTGGACACCCTATGATAAAATCCTAGCTAAAAGCCTGCTGCCTATACACCTTTCTTGTGCAGCTGACATGATAGATTGAAGACAAGGTCAATGAGACAAACAAACAAAACTTATTTATAAAATCATCTACCATTTACTTTTCACACAAACCACACAAATTTTCACAACATAATGCTAGATATTATAACCTGTTGTGTATCGAAAGATGTAGCTATTTAGAGACTGATCCCATAGTCCTACAAAAGAAAAACATAATAATTCAAATATTTGACGGACATGCAGCCATTCTCTCAGTCGCTTTCCTAATTGGCAGGCTATCATTGGTTGAACTGCAAATTATGATGGACAGTCTTTTGTTCGCCACATTGAACTTGTTTTAGATCTATCATGGCCGCCATGTAAGAAAGTTGTGTGCTGACTATCTGTCCACATAGACTTTGTCCGTCACTTGAGTAGTTTTTGTGGTCGGTTTCGGCTCTATTGATCACATCTGTACAGATATAATGTACACTTGTTTGCCATTGGCTTTTGTGACATGTAACATTTATTCTGACCCTAACAGGAAGCGACATTCTGTATGATTCTGCGGGGAGCGCGTATGGGTCAGAGTGCGCTGAGCGACGCCATGATGGCGGGATGTATCCCCGTCATCGCAATCGACACATACGTGATGCCGTTCTCCGAAGTCTTAGACTGGAAAAGGTATTACCGTAATCGTAAGTAGTATAATAGAAGCCGCTTAATTGCACGACCTGTTTGCCAGGGAATTTTGTGCAATTATCTGGCTGGTGCAATAGTGCGAAGGTATCTAGCTGGACTGTACCGGTTTGGGATTTCCTGCAGTTAACAGAAGTGTGCGTTAATCCGTTGTGGAATTAACTGGCTTCTAGTAGTTCTACTGTATAATTATAGAAGTACAAAACCAAATTGTCTTCACTTATTCCTGCGCCTGTATCATGGTTTGGGAAATTTAGTTGACAGATTCCCACTAATATCCCATGTTTCTACTGACACATGACTTTATTCTGTTCCTGCATATTTTTATATTTAAAATAAATCTTTATTGATATAACAAATAATTAGGCACGTTAAGACTTTGCCGTCAGGTACAATTTTAAAAATCTGTATTGAAATAAGAATGTCAACGATATGTCTATGACTTTGTGTACAGTATTATCAGACATACGAGTAATATACATGTAGTACAAAGTGAAAGCTAGTAACATCTGCCCCCCTCCCCCTTTACAGGGCTGCTGTGATACTGAGAGAGGAAGACTTGCCAGATGTTCACAATGTGTTAAGGAGAATTTCACAGGAGAGAATCACTAACATGAGGAGACAGGTAGAGATTGTTCTTTTTTTCTAATCGTTAGTTCTTCAGGGATCCTATGTTGACTGTATGGGCCTATAAGTTTCTGTATCCTGTCTCATTCTGTATTAACCTCTTTTGCCTAGAGTACATTGTCTAGTATGTAGACTGACTGACATAAGTAGTAGTAGTAGAAGTGTATGTTGGCTACTCAAGAATTAGTTCTTATTATATTAAATGTTATCACAAGTTGAAGTCAAAGTCGAAAATTCAGTGTTTCCCTTTTTTCTGAATGGACCAAATTCTAAGTATCCATCCAGTTTAGGTAAGTTATTATGGACAGTTGTGTTTATCTTCATATTTAAAGCAATGTCCATCTTTTCATACTTTTATCACATTTATGACATTAAAATTACAGCAAAATCCCAGACAGCTACAGAGTTTGCTGGAAACCCCCCCAAAAAGAAAAAAAAATATAGCTAATGTGCAGGAAGACATCTTTGTACAAAAAGTATTTTTAAAGTATTAAAAGTTTTTTGTGCTTCCCCTTTTTTAGGTGGAGTTTTTCTGGCGGTCGTACTTCCGTTCCATGAAGGCCATAACCTTGACAACCCTCAAGGTCATCAACGACAGGGCATTCAGACATGCGTCAAGGTCATACGAGGACTGGAATGACCCAACTCCCAAGGTGAGATCTGCGAAGGTCTCCTACTCTTTTCAATAAGTGCGGTGTAGTCTTCAACCTCAGGGCTCAAAATGCTTTTTTCTGCATACCTGCACTGGTGCAGGTAACATTGAAAATTACCTACACCAGACAGATTTTACCTGCACCACTCTGAATTTATGAAGTATGGATCATAACTAAAATTTTTCAGGAACAGTTGCAATTTTTTTTCTTCTATCCTTTATAGGTGGTAACAGTCAATGCAGCTAATACTAATAGCAATCCACATACACCTGCATCATAGGTCATTTATGTACAGTTTTGTACCTGTATCCGGTACCCACCCCTTATTCTAAGTCATCAATCCTAACCACCTTGCCAGCTATGTTTGACGAGTTTGTTTTCTTTTTGTATGCAAGTCTGGAGTCACCAGTCCGCTATTCCTCCCGCTCATCCCAACCCAAGCCATGGGCTTCACCGCGGTGATCCTGACGTACGACAGGGTGGAGAGTCTGTTCCGTGTCATCACGGAGATCGCCAAGACTCCGAGTCTCGCCAAGATCTTGGTCGTCTGGAACAACCAAGCTAAGGCTCCTCCTCAAGGTACTGTAGATACAGAAATGTCAGTGGTGGTCTTATGTACAATGTGTCTGAAAAGGCCTGACAAAAGGCAAATAGTAGTGGACAACCTCAAGCCAATTGTACACACTCACACCACGCCTTCAGAAAAGATGCCAGGGGTTTTTCTAGAAAAAATTGCAATTGAGCAGTGCCACCAAGTGGGAAAAATAGGGTTCTCCCTATAATTCTGATTTAAAATGTAACGTTCTTTGGCTTCCTTGGGTCCAAAATTACTATTAGAGGTCACAGTTGTGGCCATATGTGATCAATCAGAGTTTTATGCTTGCCAGAAGATCTGCTTCCCAGGGTAAGAGAGCAAAAATCCCAGAGATGCTGTAAGGTCTGACAAAAGTTAGGTTACAGAACCAAAGAAAAAACACGTCCTGTTATGTGTTTTGATATCTTGAAAAGTGGCCTTGTTGGTGTGCTTATTGTCACTCATTTTTGCCAAAAGTATTCACGATAAGGAAGTGTCTATACATGCTTGGGTAGGGATTATGCATACATGTAGCTTCAGTTAGTGTCATATTGTTTTACAAAAACACATTGCATAATTTGCCCACGAGTAAAATTCTGTAAAAGGTCTGCTGAATATGTATATTCGATACATTGAATATCTATTCGAAAATAACACTCATTCTGGAGAATAGTACCGCTTTAACGCTGTCAGGTTTTTTTTCCTAGGTTCCACCTGGCCCAAGGTCAACAAGCCGCTCAAGGTCATCCAGACCACGGCCAATAAGCTGAGTAACCGCTTCCACCCGTACGACGAGATCGAGACGGAGGCTGTTCTCGCTATTGATGATGACATCATCATGTTGACACCTGACGAACTAGAGTTCGGTTATGAGGTATATATACCATGTAACAATGTCATCTTCTATATGTTTGGTTGAAATGGTTAGCTATATATAGTGCAGTTGTAGTTAACTTTAGTAACCTTCAAAAAGAAGATTAATATGTTCTTGATGGCATTTGTATCATATGTACACACTTCCTATTGATCTAATGTATGTTTGGACTCAGAGTTTAGTAGCGAAACTCGAGAAGCTACATGTATCTAAGGATGGATTGTTGTAGAATGTTGTGTGTTGTCAGGTCTTGACAGCTTCAAAGAAGCTAGACTTTGGTTCACCTTACAGGTATCCTTGGTACTAGAGCAGGACTTCCAAATTTCTATATTATGTTTTGCACAAGTAATCCGTGAACAGTTTTGATTCTTTGTACACAAGTCAACACAAACAAGTAAACAAGTCAACTTTTGGTGACTGTTTGTCACCTTCCTCAGGGTAATTCTTACTGGCTCGCATTGTACTGCAGTAGGGGTGGGTACCGGTACGGTGTATCGTTACAAAACCGTTTTTTCTTAATGGACCGGTCCAGAAAAACCGGACTTGAAAAAATCCAGTGGACCGGATGTTGGACCTATTTAAAAATGAACAGATTATATCAGCAGGCGTTCACAAGTTTTGGGGCTTACTGGTCGAGGAAAATAACAAGAGCGAAGTAAAGTAGAATCTATAGTCATTTCTACTAAGTTTTACAGTCAATCGTACAGAGGTAGTTAACCTTGTAGGATTTTAAAACACCATTGAGAGTCGAATACTCCACAAAACAGATTTCTTTGTTGCGAAATGGACAGTTGTTTTGAGTATCGTCCATTCACAAGTCATCACATACAGAATCAGGTTCAGGTTCAGGTCCGGACCTGGACCTGATCCTCTGGACCTGAACCGGACCTGGACCTAAATTTTCTGTACCGGTACCCACCCCTATACTGCAGCATAGGTGTCGCTGCTTACAGTTGAAATGTCGGATGAATTAAATGGTTGTATACAAATAATCTTTTTGTTCAAACTTATGTTCAGAATTTTTGGTTGGTAGATAGCCTTTGTGCCCAGATAGAAGAGATGTAAGTTTGGGCCATCGACCAGTTGTGATTGGAACTGCAGGGGTATTGTTGTAAGCTCTTTTGTGATCTTTGTTACTCTCTAGGTGTGGAGAGAGTTCCCAGACAGACTAGTGGGTTACCCCGGCAGGGTGCACCTGTGGGACAATACTACCAAGTCCTGGAAGTACGAATCTGAGTGGACGAACGACGTGTCTATGGTTCTCACTGGTGCTGCCTTCTACCACAAGGTACTTATTATATTTCTGAAGGAAAACATATTGTTTTATTGACCTGCTGGCCTAAGTTCTTTTTGTTACTTATATCGTCAGCCAATCAAAACTCAGAATGGCTGACGTAGGCTAAAACAGTTTAAAACATACTGCTTTCATCTTGCGAACAGGGCTTTGCACATTATTTTTCTTTTCTGACAATTTTTCTTTTCTTATTACCATCGGCCCTACTTTAAAATTATTAGTCAACAAAACCTGTACATTCAAGTGACCACCTGTCTATAGTGTTTTACTACATCCTGTCTATAGTGACCACCTGTCCACATAGTGCAGATTTTATTGGTCCCGAGCGGTCTTAAGCAGTTTTGACTGGAGTATTGTTTTATAACTTTGTTTATTTGTTGTTGTTGTTTTTCTTTCCCCAGTACTTTGGATACCTATACAGCATGGCTATGCCAGGAGACATTAAAAACTGGGTGGACACACACATGAACTGTGAGGACATCGCTATGAACTTCCTCATCGCAAATGTTACAGGTAAGATAATTCATGAAAGATCCCCTTGTACTAAGTGGACATTAGATTTGTATAACCCTTGATTTCATATACTTTACATGTTAGATGATTATAAGATGTAAAGTTTTATTTTCAAAGACATTGACTACAAAACACTCCAAGTGTACAAATTTCTTTATCAGTTCTGTAAAATGTTTAAAGCAAACATGAAAAGGGGATGAACGGTTTTGTTTCAGGTTAAAGTAGAGTAAAGGGGGAAGGGAATTCAATAATCAGTCATGTCACACTTTGTCTTTTAGTTACATGTGTTTTAATTTTTCCTACATTGTTTTTTTCTACGTTTAAGTAGCAATAAGGATTTGTGGTTCAATAGTTTCTGTCAAAAATGCCTAGCTACCTTGTGATTACAAGGTCCTTTGTTTCCATTGATGCTAATAAAAGTAACAAAGCATTGGGCCACAGTTGTTCTTCCTGGAGTTGAGGAAGACTAAAGTTCTCTGTTGCATAATTTTTGAAAAAGAAATTGAATGGGAGGAACATTATCTTGCACTTATACTTAGCAATTTTACCTCCATATTTTTGGCAAAAAAGTTAACATTACCTTTGTTCCTCCAAATGTTTCTCCACAGGAAAAGCGCCCATAAAAGTCACCCCCAGGAAAAAGTTCAAGTGTCCGGAGTGTACCAACGTAGACAACCTCTCGGCCGACCAATCACACATGGTGGAGCGATCGGTCTGTATCAACAAGTTTACAGACATCTACGGCATGATGCCGCTAAAAATGGTGGAGCACCGAGCCGACCCAGTATTATACAAAGACAACTTCCCTGAAAAATTGAAACGTTTTAATCAAGTGGGGCCGCTCTGAGGCAGAAAGTGACTTTTTTTAAAGGTTTAAAAATGTTGCGAAAACTTTATATAGAAAAGTGGTTACTGAAGAGTTGTCTTTTTTATATTTTTTGATAGATGTTGACAGCATCATAATGTAAATGGTGTACACGTTTCATGTAGGCATACTGTAGTTTATTTTGTTAACAAACTAGCTCTGTGGGGGGTAGGGGAATACTGTCTTTGTGTGTTTCTCAATGTTGTACTTTTTTTGACTGAAAAATAAATTGCAAAATCACGGAAAATTCTATTGGAAGTAATTAAACATATAACCAGTCTGAAAACTTATAGCAAAATACATGTCCCAAAATTGCAAGGGTTCATCCAGTCTTCTCAATAGGATATTGTATGCAAAAAGAAACCTAAACCTATACAGGTATATACAAAACTTTGTTTAGGCCATGTTAATTTGAAAAGAAGTCCTTGCTTCATTCTTTACCAGTGCCTTGTGTATTGCTACCCAAAAAAGACAACTGCTAATATATGATATACTTTAGCCAAGAAATGTTATTAAATTTGGTTACTGTAAATGGTTTGGAAACCATGTAACAGAATTTAGTTTTGTAAACCATATCTGTGAAGTGATACTTAATGTCCACTATCAAGTTTGAATATCATGTACTAAAATACATAAAAGCTATGCATTGTGTTCAGCAACATTCAATGACTTATATACGTTTTTCTCCATGGCTAGATTCATATGTACATTGTAGAACGATTTAATTATCATAGACAACAGAACATATCAATTTCTGTTAAACGGATTTATCAATATATTATCAATTTCATAGACCTTATTAACTAAGGGGTAACATATGTAGATAGATTAACTAACTGATTTGAATTTCTTCAAAGTTCCTTACATAAAAAAAGAGGGTGGTTCTTTTGCTTGTATCAAGCTACTGTTGTCGTGACCTGTGACCCTTGCACTTTGAATTTTGACCCTATGGTGTAAATGTAGACATGAACAAAATCATAACAACTTTCAGACAAACTAAAATGAAAGGACTTAGAATTATGCATGACTTACAATTCACTGATGTATTTAAAAAAAGGATAGAATATGTCTTCCCAATAGAAAATTATCAATTTTAGTTATGTACATGAAAGAGAAACATAGATATTTTGCATAATCAGCTTAGAATCATATGTACATGTAACAAAGTGCACCAAATTGTAACTGCTTCTGCACTAGCCATTTTGTATAATCTCCAAGCAGACCCTACGGTAGCATAAGATAGTATCAAAAGCGGTCAGAGGAGTGAAGCCGGCTTAAGACTGCATTTGGCTAGACTACACTCCTTGGCCAGTTTGGTTACTATCTTAACCCTTAAACTGCCAGAGTTTCAGCACTATAAAATGCCATCAGTGCCAGGGTTGGCTGCTGACCTCCAAAAAGAACCCCCCGAACAAGGCCAAAGTCCCTAACTTCTGGGGTTCGTGCACTACGCGCGTGCAAAGATGCTACTTTGGGGGATCCGGGTGCGGCACACAGGACATGTATATGTGTGCCGGATATATCCGGGTTTGGCAGTTTAAAGGTTATGCTATTGTAGGATCTGCTTGGAGATTACATTTTGTAAACATACCAATAAGACTCTTCAAGGTTTGAACTGCACATGTGTGAGGTCAAATGTGAAAAGCCCCTAAGTTGTAAACAGTTGTTGTGTCGATCATACTTGCTACATGTCCAGATGCGTTATCTGTTTATGTCTCAGGGGCTTTCACCTTTGACATACTAGTGTATTCCGCAATGGTTCACACTGCATGAGCAGTTTAAACCTTGAACCAGCCTGTTCTTGTAGTTGTTGCATATATGAACCTACTGTCATGCATGCCATGCTGCTATATATTAGTAGAGTTGTACATATTCCAGATACTGTCATTCAACTACTGTGGGAATAGTTGTAACAAAATCAACAGTGATATCTTCTGAAGGGACCTAGCTACCATATTTTCTTATTTTCATCAGATTTTAGACATAAGAATAATTTAAAATGTTGCTGTTTTTTGTATCACTTAGAAACTTAAAAGACTGCTTTTGCTAGAATTTTGTCTGCATATCTCCAAAGTTGTGTTATATATATTAAGTTATCCTGTATTTTGATTTCACTTGTAAGACTATTGTATCTGAAGTTGTCTACATTTTTGTGTCAGTGACAAGTCTACAGTTGTTGTTGTACTGTGTATAGATTAACAAGAAACAATGATTGATGTACCAGCTGTCTTCCAGATTGCTCATATTGTCTTCAAGCAATAAACATGACAACAGATAGCAAAATTGTTCTTCTTGGGTGAAAGTAGTTGGATGAAAGTGTCTTGATTCTGTTTTAGCCAGTCTGAAATTTTCTTTCCCCTGAATTTTGCACAGAAATCCTGTCGAAAGCGCGGCAATCCTAGGGGTTCTAAGGGTATGCTATCTGGAAACATTTCAAAATCTAGACCATCGGAAATTTCAACAGTCTGTCAAAGCGATAATAAGAATGTTACAGTCACTGTGATGTAAATACTGTGTTTATTACATTAGGTCAACTTTCCACCATAAATGTTACATTGCACAGCAGAATAATTATATCATACCAATACGACAACCATAAGTCAGAAAAGTATCTAAAATGGAGAATACAGTATTGCTTATCCATGCAAATATCAATGTGTTTGTAAACACATCATAACTGGAATTCAAGAACATTATCCAGATGACACTTGTCATGAAGGAATTGACATGAAAGGGCGGGCCTTTTACCTCTTTTGAGTTGAACTACAAACTGGGAAATGCCACAGTTCGGTGAAATTTGCATCGCAAATCTTTTGCTCTTTACTTTACACCCAAGATCATCAATGAGATGCCTAAACAGCTCCCTTATTGTCCCCCCATGTGAGACAAGCAAAACTCTAGCATTGTACTTTTCAGAGTCTTCTGTTTGTGAATCGGATGCTGTGCTTACTCCAACATTCTGTGGTTGCGAATCAGAGGCTATGGTTACTTCCGTGTCATTTTGTAAAGCACTACCAAAGGTATTAGAATTGGATGCTTGAGTCCCGGAGATTTTGCTGTCTCCTTCCTCTACGTTCCATTCCCCTAAAACGTTACCCTCCATCCCACAATCCTTTTCTGCAGTCCCATCAGCCATTGCAGCATGTTGCAGGGTTCCCACTTGACCTATCCCCGCTTCTGCAGCAAGGTCATTGCAGAGGTCATGGAAAAATGCTTCAGCTCTTGCCTTCACCTGAAATGAATAAAGCATGGAAGATATTCCCCTGAATAATTTGGATAGGCTGGTGAATGAATGAATGGCAAAGTTCTTCATTCACAACCAAGGAGTTACAACAGGTAATGGCACAGTGTTGCAGCGCCCCCTATCTGCACTAGGAAAAATGACAAGTCTGTAAAACTTGTGGAAGGCGACAGACAGTTACCAAAACATCAGTTGTAGTAACATTTGGTTGCAAATGAAGAACTTTCATCCTACGAAACATGTTATCGGTAAAAAAAGCTAACTAGTACTTATTTAATAGATTCAAACCCAAATCCTAAAATACTGTTTGGTTCATAGAGTTCTAAGATGCAAATAATTCATATAACTGGAAGTACATGCAAATTGTCTAGTTCATAACAAGGAGGTTATGGTAATGGTGAACTTAACATTCTGCATGAGCAATTCGAACCTTGAACCAGCCTATTATTGTAGTTGTCGCATATATGAGCCTACTGTCATGCATGCCATAAAATCTGCTATCTTTATATACTAGTAGAGTTGTACATATTCCAGACATAACAAAACTAACAGCGCTATGTTTTAAAGGGACCTTCTTTATACCAAACATTATTACAGTACCAGTACCTGTAGAGGGGATTCTCCTCCAGGAGGTTTGAAGTCCTGAGGTAACTGCCCTGATTTTTCCACCAGCGCCCTCAGCTCGGAAACTGTCTTCCCTTCAACCTCTCCAAAACCCTTCAAAATATAGACAGCTTAGCTGAGTTAGAAATCCAATCAATATGCAAAACATTACCTTTGGTAAGTTCTGTGTCCTACAACAGAATTGCACATACTGGTACAAATATGTAGAAACTTTAAGTCTGATTGTTTCAATGGTAGTAGATGTTGAACATGCTGTAATTGTCATGTACTAGTAACAATTGCATTTAATTTTATGGTAGGGAGAAAATGGAGTGTTTGCAGTGGTTTTGAATTAGCAATAGCCCTATAGGTATGCACATATTGTACATTTAATTTCAATGGAAACCCTGGTGAAACTACTGGTTTCCATCAGCCAGTCAGAAATCACCTGTAGTAGTAACTCAACAAAGTTGCTACAGATGGACAGAACAGTCACATTTAGCTGTGTTACTGTTAGGGCGGTCAACTGTCATTGATCTTACTGTAACAGATACATGTACTAGTACTATCTACCCTTTAACGTAGCACTAGAAGACAAAGCAAAAAATTTTTTCAGTACTTATGAGTTTGCAGTGAAGTTGTTAGCATTAAAACTGCAATGAAAAACCACAGGAAACATTTCAGGGTTTAAAAAAATCAATCTTATATTGTATAAAGCAGTAACAATTCAATTTCAGCCACATACCCTTTCCCTCAGCCTCTTGTCCACCTTCACATGTGGAGACTTGCTGAGTACATTTTTGTCCAAGATAACTTGGCTAGTCTGAAAAAGATTGATAAAGATTCATTCTGTTACCAATTCACCATCGCATTGTGGGTAATATTTCAAAGCTGAAGGCCCCTGGACTGGTTTTAAGAATGGTATACTAATAGACAAGGACCATTTACAAGTTTGGGGCATTCACCTTTGACCACATGCATTTGCAATTCTGTGAACTGACTTATTGCAATACTATAAATGTAATATTCTTTTGAAATGCTAGCTATAGGGGGCCCTGCAGGACTGCCTTGCAGGGAGTGAGGTTTGTGTTACCTGCAGTACCCTGTTTAGATCACTTGTGTAGACGTGGGTGAAGAGTTGGTTCATCAGACGTTTTCCCGCCAGTCCAGCCTGGTGATAACCAACATCAGACAGGTTTGTGTTCATCTGGCCTGCAGAAATCATATCAAACAAACAATTGCAATCATGACACCAAGGATGATGACATAAAAAATGTTTAGGAGTCATTGTATTCCATTATGATAGAATCATTTGTTAAACATACATGCACATAGACATTTGCTGACTGAGACTGAGACTATCCATGGTTTGATTATACTGCTGCTGGAGTCTCGAAAAAAATTAGCACTAAAAATAAATCCCTCCGATATTGAACATCAAACCCACAAAGATCATTCTTCCGGCTATATGCAATTTGTCTAATGTAGAAAAGTTGCGAAGATGATGATTAATGTATCATTTAAAAAAGGTATTATGATTGACCATTAATGTGGAAATCTTGAAACATATATTATCTTTGTCAAACAAAGACAGGCTATCCATATAGAAATGATGTTAACCATACCTTGAAGGATAAATTCCTTAAATAAGACAGGCTATCCGTATTGAAATGATGAACCATACCTTGAAGGATAAATTCCTTATTTTCCCTGGTCTCACCACTGCAAGATAAAATAATTTTTATTACAAGTTACATGTAACAAACAAACTTTGTTTTGGATAACTCACAAATTATGCTACCGGCATGCGTAATTGCATGCAAGGAGCTTGTATTTACAACACATTTGTCATCAGCAAAGTTTACCATGCAAATTTGAATGATAAAGATCCACAAAGTCATTACGTGAAACATCCTGTACAGCTCCAAAGAAAACCTGAAGGCCTGAGACATACCAACATGCTACTTCTTCCCCACTACAAGATCTATCTAGCGACCAAAAATCGTGACCATAGCTTATTGTCCAGAACACGGGATCGATATCAAACCAAAAGTTCAACTGCATTGCAGCTGCAGTACCATTACAAGCCACTAGGGGCTCAAAATCTATGTATTTTGAGGTCTCATCTGTCTTCAAGATCTTCCATCCAGGCCTCCTTATATTTTTAGCAGACAGACCAACAGACACACACACACACACACACACATATACACACGTACCGGCACTCCCACAGACACACGCAGAAACCTGCTTTGGAAGACCAGCTGTTAGAACGTAACTTACTGACGGACGACAGTGAGTAGAAACGTCGCCATCCTTCTTATTACAGCGTTGGTCACCGCCGTGTCACTTCAGTGTGGTGTACGTGCGGACAGAAGCAAAGGCAACGGTAATAAAGACCCTCAAAATGATGCCAAATCCGTCACAGTTAGCAACTCAGAAGATCAAATTCGCAGGGCAAAGATCAACAGACTACTACACTATACTGATGAGGTACAAAAAGTAACTTAATATTTTGTGAAAATATATTCAAAAAACACTACAAATACTATCAAACATAAATTGTAGATACGTATATTATGTAAAAAAAAATAAATTTCAGTTTTAGATATCATAATCTTGCTGCATTAAAGGTTTAGGTAACACAAAATTACCTACATTAGAAAATGTATTATTCCTTGTTAAGGCGGAAACGGAAGTAAAAGACACATTCTTATAGAAAGCAACACAATGAGTGTAAACGGGATAAAAACATATAATCAAACAAAAAGGGTATTTTGTTCAAAAACATTCTATGCCTTACACTTATAGTACTCTGTTATATCGTTGCAGGGCGGTAAAATATTTTAAACTTTGTGAGAACAATGCATTTTATTTCATTCTCTCTTAGCGTTTAGTTGTATTGTAACATAGCAACCGTGTGTAAATACGTCAGGCTCGGATATCCCGCAATGTTTTGGCTGTAGCCATCCCGTAGTCTTTGAAGTAGCGATATCATAGACTTCGCCGCTGTTTTGAATACAGAAAAGTGACAGACAGAGACTATTTTGATGCAATGACTTCCAGAGAGCAAAGAGAATCCGTTCAGAACGGTTTTGGTAGGTGATAGTTATGTTTTTGTGATCTCTTCTTTTCGCTTGTCCGTCGCCCCCCTCCCCACTTTTAAGTCTCCAAACCTACAGTGTCATAAATTAAGATCTAGTAATTCTACTCGTGCTATTTTTCTAGTAAGATGTTACCAGTATTTATCGTTAAAAAACACCCAAATAGATTATTGAAAGGGGAAAGTTTGAACGTAATACAACCCTGCTTTATACTTAGTGTTTGATAGCATATTGAATATTGAAATCAATTTTTTTCCAGGCTCTGGAGGCAGGAAGGCGAATGTGGTACCGATGGACACACTGGGGGAAGACGAAGAGGACTCCGGAGAGGATGAAGTAATGATTGTTGCTGTTGTGTTGTTGTTGTTCTTGAGTTATTGTTGTTGTTTTCTCCAGTTGATTAAAGTTGCATTTGGATATTACTAATGGTCCTATTTAGAACTAAAGACAATCTTCCTGTATGAAACTGTTTGATTATTTCAGTGTGTCATAAATTTCCTACTACTCTTCTACACTTTTAAAATGTTCACTAGTGTGATAAGCTATCAAATGTCTGTTAGTATTTGCAACACATTGCCATTTTCATCTTACTGTCTGTAAGTTCTTTGGAATGGTACAAACTATGCATATTCAAGAAGTGAACAGTGATGCAAACTTTACCACTACAAGAAAATGTTACAACCTTTGCAAAGAAACGTCACCAGATTTGTAGAATATCAAAACAGAATCAGCATACAAAAAAATGCATAAAATTGCATCAAAACAAAAGGAAGTTAGTTTAAGTCTTTCACACACAAGGACATAGTGCATTGGGTGGCACCATCTCAATTTCAATAGCCCTATGGCCACACAACTTTGTACAATCACTATAGTAGGGGCTAATTCTACTGTTAGTAGTCTGCATTCAACCACCATACTCTTTGCCAAAGTGGTAAGTGGGGAGAGCAGTATGTACTGCTTTAAGTCTTTGGTATGACTCGGACAGGGATCAAACTCGCGACCTACTGACTGCTTGAGTCAAAAATTCTACCCACTTGGCCTTTTCACATTGAACAAATGTAAACAAGCCAAATTTATGGACACATTGAGACTTTATCTGACCAATGTGTGTCCTTGCAGCAGGAGGCAGCGGAGGAGAGAGCACGACAGTTGGAGGAACAGAACAAGTTTGACGCCCTGTGTGACGGGATTCTCAGCGCTGTGGCACTGCTCAATAACTCTCTACAGGAGGTGGGTAATACACACTTACCCACTCAGCCATGTACAGGGCTCAAAATACCACCTGCATATGCAGGTTAGTGCAGGTAAAATTGAAGCTGTGCAGGTATTTCTGGTGTCTACCTGCACCTAACCTGCACTGGTCCATGTACCCAGGGTTCTATTCATAAATGTCATATGATGTAGGCGTATGTGGATTGTTATTAGCTGCATTGACTGTTACTACCTATCATCATCATCATCCGGGCGTGCTGGTTGCACGGATGGCCATGACTCTCTCCCTCCATCCTTCCCTATCCTCCATAGCCTTGGGCAGTTCTTCAGCCGAGCAGTCAGTATCTTCACAAAGTTGATGTACAATGTTTTGTGTGGTCTACCTCTACCTATAAGAAAGCATAAACTATACAGTAAAAGAAAAAATAGCAATGGTTCCTGAACAATTTTAGTATGGTTCCTAATTCCTAATATGAGAGTGGTGCAGGTAAAGTTTGTGTCGTGCAGGTAATTTTGAACATACAAACATTAAAAGAAGGGTTCCTGACCTATCCCAGATGCGCTCTATTACAGAATTGTATCTGGGATGCAACAGGACCTTTCGGTGCTATTTTTTTATGCTACGGAAACTCCTAAGTTGCTACAAAAAATCACATGTACATGTATCATTAGTTTATTGCTAATTGTCAATGCATGCCCTTTTCCAGGTGATTGACCTAAAGGATGAACTACTGGAACATAACCTCCCACCTAATGTGCTGGTCAGACTGGCCATCGTATCTGGCAAAATCTTCCGAAGGTAAGTTGCTTCAATATTTGTATTTTTATATTCCATTGCTTTTATCACAAGCAGCATGTAACAGCAACTCCATAACACTGCCACATTTAAAAAAAACTACATGGATTTAAAGTGATGATTTAATCTGATTACTAGTATACCAATGCAGCATCAGTAGTCCTTAGGTAAAAATACTTCAGATATTTATGTGTTCAATACAATCTTGAGATTCTGCATCTATAACAATTTTCTTTATTGTGGCCGTATTATTACACCCAGTAGAATTATGAATGTTGATTTTATAGGTATCTTGTAAACCACCTAATTTTTTTTTCACTCAAATAAGAAAACACACTCTTCATGCCCATTACAGCAATGAATAAAGAAATGAAAATAAAATATTTTATTAGAAATCTTTCTCTAATGCCTGTCTTAATTCCTTAAAAAGCTCATCATGGAATGAATTTACAACAAAGAGAACTGTTACAGCTTCAAACTATGATTTTTAATTATCATGTTTGTGATGGAATCTCATATTTTGATTATATTTCATATCTTATGTCACCACAGTGCTACAGACTTAAATGTACCAGTCACAGAGTTAGTCCGACTTGTCAGAGTTTACTCCGAACCCTGGGATGAGAAAAGCGAGGCGTTGAAGAAACTACACGCTGACTATGAAAGGTATTCTACCTTCCAGAGCATAATTCTGTGTTAGCTATTTATGTTATACATGTGCATATAATGCTAGCTCACCTTCAATTGCGGGGTAACCTTTATCCGTTCTTTTTTAAAAACAGGGTATTTATCATCAAGTCCATGGAGAGTGGTTTCAAACTGCAGAATTTCAACAATTGCAACTTGAAAACACCACCTATTGACTTGATATCCCTAAATGACCCTAAATATCTAGTTTTTAAAAACAACGGATTTATGTTACACATGGATAAAGGTGAACTAGCATTGCAACAAGTAGACATAGATTGGAAGTTATTGAAAAGCTTTGCTAAAAAAGTAGAATTAAGTAATTATTACATTTTGATTTAGATTAAAGTTTATATGCATCATTTTGTCACTTAATATTTTGTATTTCTAACTTAGCATATGGTTAGAAACAGTTGTAAGGAAAATTATGATTAATGTTAATATGTCTAACTGACAAACTATTAGTACATATGACAATACTATTTTTTTATCGCTAATGTACCAAATGTTCAACATGTTTTCCAAGCAACTGAAGTACACAGGTAACTCAAAGGGTGTTGCTGCTTATTTTTGGTGACTTAGTAATCTCTGGATTTTTTTAAATGTCATCATATTATAATAGCAAACTTAACATCAATTGGTTACATTAAGTTGTAAAATCAGGCTAATCTTAAATTTCACTTTTTTCCTTTTCAGTAAGAAGAGACAACTGAATATTGCCATCAAAAGACTTCAACTAGTGGATGCACATGTAAGTATAATAACATTATAATTTGTATGCATAAAAACATCTTTCATGAAACAAAAGCTCTGAGAATTGTTTTCTTCATATCTTTTAAAACCATTTGCCCGTAGTAAGGCTATGGTCTCATTTGAAAAAAGGGGCCCCTCTGTGTAGTTTGCCAACTGTTTTCCTGCACTACTGGGCTATTTTGGGGCATGTCCGGGCCCCTGGATTATTAAAAACTCACAGTTAAAATCAACTGGGGGCCTGGCGACAAGTAGACACTGTGATTTTTCAGTAAAAGCACTGTGTGGTATCTCCTTTGGTATCTGGCAGTCAATCGGGACAACTTTATCAATGGAAAAAGTTGTTGTCAGATTCCCAAACTTTGAAAGGAACAAAAAAAAACAAGGAGTTGTTGGTCACCATGAGAACAATACAAAATTGACAACAAGTGAAAAAGTGTACATCATGTGATCATATTTCTTTTATCTTTCTTTTTCTATACAGTCCAAGCGCCTTGCTCGTGAGAAACGGATCATGAACTGGGAAAAACTCTTCGCCAAGCTAACGGTAAGAAACTATCCCACTAACACACATCCCTTGTCTTACTCTGTTTACAAAACATGACCGATTCTCCAACAACAAAAGACAAATCCGTGCCATCCCGGTGTAGGGTCACTACTTGGTATAAAGGTTTCAGTGACCCGGGTAAGTTTTCTTTGCATAATAGATTGTTTTGTTGACAAAATACAACATGTTCCTCTATGAATGGTACAGGCAGATTTGTTGATGTAGTATAAAGTTACGCTACCCTTCAGAGTCAATGGGCCCTGGTATGTCAGTGGATTAACCTTAAAAGGGCTCCCTTGGGAGTCAGTTATTGTAACTTCTCGCTTTACACTAGGTTTTTCTGAGACGTCTTGGCCAACACTGTCTCAGCCAAGACCTTTAACAGCTCTCTTTACACACGCTGTGACAAGCTGTCTTGGACTCCCTGCAGAGCAGGCTTGCAGGCATTATTCTGTGTCTCTGCATTTAACCACACACTTTCCTCCGTAATAAGTAGGCAGTTTTTCCACAAATGCAGGGGAAATATGAAAAGTTGGACTGTAGTGGACTCTGACTACTATCAGAAAAAACTGTCCCTGTTCAAAGAGGTAAAAAAAAGGTGTCGAAAAGAAAAAAGAAAAATTTATAATGAAAAACAACCTCCTAGTAACCACAGATCCAAAATGCTGTAGAGATCGCACTTGGTAGGTTCAATGATATATATCCTTTGACCTACAAATACCGCTCAAAGTTGGCTCTGAGACGAATTTTCTGAGACCGTTCTCTTTACACAGTAAAAAATGGGTCTTGGCACTCCTGCTGTGCGTCTTGGCACTCCCGCTGAGCGCCTTGAGACCACATCTGATGTGGTCTCAAGACGCACAGCAGGAATCTGGTCTTGAGACCCCTAAATTGCTCTTTACACTGTGGCTGAGACGTCTTGTCTGAGACGGTCTTGTGTTAGGCCTTGTTGATTTGATTACATGGATGACATCTGCACACACATCAATTTTCTTCTGTTTCCACATATTCAAATGATTTCAAACAGTCTATAACTCATACAAAGCTACTGTAAAATGAATATATAATATGTTGCGCATTGCAAGAAAATTATGGAAAATGGATACTAGTGTTGTAGGATGCCAAAGTAAACATACACGTTTTTTTATTCATTTTCATAATTTTTTACAGAGTTCAAAAGGCCATGGTCGCAGATGGAAATTTCTGATTGACTCATTCAAAAAGAAGGCGCAGATGGGGTAAGGAAATTTTTAAGTAAAGCATGAGATTTCAATTATATAGTAGCAGTTAATGCTTGTTCACCTTTATCTGGTGGGGGGAGGGGGGAAATATCCGTTGTTTTAAAAACACTTGGTATTTCGGAATATAAAGTCGATGGACGGTGGTTTCAAAATGCAATGCCATACTTTGAAAATGATGCAATTTGAAACCACCGTCCGTTGACGTAAAATCCCCAAGTACCCCTTTTTTACACAACGGATAAATGTGAACTAGCGTTACAACTTTGACATTTAGAAGTAGGCATTTTGAATCTTAATCATATTAAGTTGTATCAGTTTATCTGTATGGTTTAAGTTGTTTCTTGTTACTTCATGTAGACTGTATGATAGATAATGGAGTGAATAAGATATCCAATCATAGTTAATACAAATTGAGAATTTCCTTTCCGTTTGTTAAAATTGGTTCCATTTTTCCTTGCCTCACCAAGGCAACCATAAGAAATTTAATATGCATATGTATAAAATGCATACTAGTTAACAATTTGTTTCATACTTATTGTTACGCATTTGTCTATGGCCTTTGTGAAAAATTCTGTCTATAATTATTGATGACAATAAGAATGTATTCAGCACCAAGGACAGATGCTTTTCTGTCCTTAGAATTACTTTGAAATTTTTTTTCATTTTACTGTAATATTAACAGTAATTATACTTTTTCCCCAGTGCTGAACACCTGTTGGCCTATGCTAGCAGTGTAGAGGATGAGTTTGAATCTGATGACGATTTTACACAACCTGACCACCCCCAGTTTGCTGTAGTGAGCCCTTCCACCGAGGGACCAGAGAAAGCAACATCAGTAAGTGAACATATTTCTTTTGGATCTTTCATTCTAAATTATTTTTGCATATTTCAAAATGTATGATATTAATGTAATTTTACAGTTCTTGTATAAACTAAATTGTAATTCTTTTTGCTTACTGTAAATCTTAAAATGTTTGTGGTAGTTTTATGTGTCTTTTCGTTTTTGCAGAAGTCTGTCCACTGCAAATTTTAGTCTGGTATCCAGCCGTATTATAGCTCCCGAGTCTCTTCTGTCCTCTCTGCAACAAGAGTCAGCTTTTGTTTGACCGGGCCTTGTATGGCTATGTCTGGGAGTCAAGCGACGCTGGTAGTATTGTAGTATTTTTGGATAGGACAGGAGACTTCTGAGCTAAAATACAGCTGGAGACCAGGGTATACAAATTTATGATACCATGAATATGTCTCTCCTGTGTATGAAATACTGTACTACAGAATTGTTTCAGCCTTGAACATCACGAAAACCTCCTTTTTCCTCCTACCTTGAAATAAAGTCAATGCAAAAGCGAATAAACTTACAGTACCATGTTTGTTTGTTTGTAGCCATCAGATTTTGAGAGCGAGCCTGAACCCGAGTCCGAGCCAGAGAGCGGTAGTGAGAACGACTTACCGCCAGGCGACAGCGAACTGGAATCAGAAACTGGGAGTGAGGGCCAACAGCTTTCAAAGGTGAGAAACAAGAGCGCAGGATTTCAGTATCTTCCATTGTCAGAAAATATAATTTTGTGATGAATTTTTGCATGTCTCAACAAAACTTGTATACTGCATGCTAATTTTGATAGAAGACAAAATATCGGTCATTAGTATTTTTCAGACCTTTTGATTTTCTCTCTATTAAATTCTTTCTAATACTTTAGTTTTCTTTGCAACAACACTAAGTCCTATTGAAATGTCCCTAATAATCCATGTTTGTCCACAGGCTTTTCATATTCCATTAATGTACAATTTTTGGACATTGAGCTTGCATGAATGTTCTTTATGGAACATATGGTGTAGGAACATAGGGGTGTTGGAACACAGGTGTAACCATACAGTCATCTTATTCCACACAAAAATGAAAGATGAGATTCATGTTCTGAATAGAGAGCTGCATCCGGTAGCTCGAAACAATCCACAACTTCTCAAGAGGGAGGCACGAGCAACGGAAGCGAAGACAACTCAGACAACAGCTCGGATTCTGACTCAAACTCAGACAGCGACAGTGAAAAGGAAGGAAAGAGTAAGAAAAAATCAGCAAAAAAAGGGCAAACCGACAAAAAGAAAGCCCCAATCAAAGGAGTGTTGAAGAAAAAAGGGACAGTCCGTAAGGTTTGTTGGTATCATACCAGAGTTTGGTGGCTGGGATAGTAGGAAATACCTCCGGTGTTGGTGATGGAAAAATGATCAGGGAAAAGGAAACAGATGCATGGTTAAGAACTGATGAACAGGAAAGTCCGCTATCGTGCAGTTTGGACAAAATAGGATGATTTGGGCACAAAAATGGCAACTCCTTGTCCAAGCTATAAATGATAGTAAAGGTGGTATCTCACTGCAGTTGGAGAAAAATTGGCAAAAATAACACAACAGTTGGCAGTGAAGGAACCCCGCAGTGCCACACCAGTGCCCCAAGTGCAGTGAGATACCACCTTAACATGGAGCAGACTAATCCTTCAACCCAATTGACAACATCTTTTGCATTGCCCTTGAATAAAACAGCTAGAAGTACGTTATTCCCGTTCAAAACTTTTAATCAGCCTTTGTATGTGAAAGATGTTATTTGGCTTGAAGGATTAATTTGCTAGAAGTGGTTAACAAGGTTATCATTAACAGCCTTTTTGAAAAAGGTAATTTCAAAACTGGTGGCAAGGTTTCTGTCAAGTTGGTGAAATGACTTACCGGTATATACGTACCTTTTCTTTGCTAACAGCAACAATTCTGAGGTCACAGTGACTACAGGTGCACAATGTAAGATATAAGGCCGCTATGATAATAATGATAATGTTCCCTTTTGTAGAGGAGAGGGTCTCGGGTGAGATTTGGAGAAGCGAGCACAGTTGGGGCACCAGAGCTCGTGGTGAAACCACCATCAGAAGACCGATCAGTCTGGACACATGAACCAGAATACGACAGGTAAGACAATAGAAGTCGTCATCTCATAGATACAAAATGTAACGCTAGTTCACCTTTATCCGTGGGGTGCCTTTTATTCGTTGTCTTTAAAAACAGCACATTTAGGTGTATTAAGTCTGCTGGCAGTGGTTTCAACTTGTAATATTTTCAAAATGTTCCGATTTGAAACCACCGTCCTTCGACTTCATGTCCCTAAATACGTTTTTTCTCACAAACAACGAATATAGGTTACATTCGGATAAAGGTGAATCAGCGTTATAGACAGAGTCAGTAATAGACAGAAGTAATGTGCAACTCATTAATTGATTAATGATTACAGCCTGAACTATTCTAAACATAAGATAGTTTGCACAATTTGTCTTTTTCAATATTTTGAGTTTATGTTGTAAATGCTTTTTTGTTGCATTACACTTAACTTTTGTCTTTAATATCTTTCTACAGATTTCTAAATGTTAGAGTATACAAGCCTGTTGGAATGCAAGGTTTGTTTTTCACAGTCTTTATCTTTCTTTTAAATTTGTAAAATTAGTTGTCAAGACATGATTTTTTTTTTACCATTATGTCCTGATGATGTTGTAAGTCAATCTTCTTCAAACCAACCACCTGTCCAAAATGACTACAGAATAACTTTACCCTGGTCCCTTGGGTGGTTGTTCAATGTGTTGGGAAGGTTTGGCTGTGGTATGAAGTTCAAAATATGTATTTCCTTTGTGTTTCTAGTTTCATATGTCTACCCTCATGGTATCCTTGTTTCAAAAAGGTTGGTAATGCTAGTTCAGCTTTATCCCAGGAAGAACCCATATCCGATTTGTCTAAAAACATTAATTTGTTGATCAAGTCTACGGACTGTGTTTTCAAATTACATTTGCTATAAAAATATTTCATCAGAGTTTGTTAAATCCAAGATATTGGAGAATTCTTTTTCTTTTTCAAGTTTCAATGCCTGTTAGAAAATATTGCAATTTGAAACCACCGTCCATCAACTAACTGCAATTCAAGACCACCGTCTGCATGTTGATATGCCTAAAAACATTTTTGAAGCTACAAGTACGTAGGTACCCTGCAGGTAAAGGTAAACTATAGTGTTAACATATCTTAATTCCTTCCACAGATACTGAACTCACCTGTGTGTTGACCATGGGTGATCAGGTGTTTAAGACAGGTGTGTTGGACAGACCACCCACTCCACCTGAACCCAAACCTCAGACACCTGAAAAACCAAAGAAAGGCAGCCTGATTGGCAAGGGAGGTATGTACATATATGTATATATGGCAATCTCCAAGCAGATGCTAATGTATTTATTAGCTGAAATAACTTTTCATAATACAAAATGTGAATATATCTGGAATAACATATTTTTGTGTCCAGGTGTAAAGAGGAGAAAGTCTGTGACTGTTAAGGAGCCCCATGAAGAAACACCTAAGGAGCATGACAGGTAAAAGAAGACAATTTCTCCCATCTACAAGGTATCTTCATTATGAGCATATTGTAAAATGTGATGCAGTCATTTTCAACCAATGATAGCAATTGAGATACATGTCTTAAAGTTCAAAATAGTTAGGCCGCAAGAGACCGTGTTGCAGTGCTATGGCCCAAGTTAAATGGAGGTCCCGTGTCTGGGGAGAGTCATACCCCGGACACGTAAAAGAACCTGCCGTACTTATCGAAAAGAATAGAGGACTTTCCCGGCGTGAGTGGATCAAACCATTCCAGCTAAATGAGGTTGGGAATTTCCCGAGCAGCCTCGTAACCCCTGCTTTGCCTATCAGGTAAGTTAGTTGAGCTTGCCTGCAGAAGCTTGATGTCTCTGACTTAGGGAGAGGAGATGCTGCCACAGTGAGCATAGTTCAGTGCCTAGAAGTGGTCAATGGCCTTGCACTGAGCAAACTTGTTGAAAAAAATCTCTATTTCTATAGAATGCTCAACTGTAGATTCTGTGCCTTTCAGGTTTGAAGAGTATGTGTTCAGTGTACCAGACAAACTGGCGGAAATGCAGGGGTTAAAGGTGGCGGTGAACTCACAGGATGAGATGGCAGCTGTCGCAACAATAGAGGCAGAGGACCTGACTAGTTTGGTAAGTCACCTGGTATAAATGTGGATAATTCTTTCTTTCTTTTAATGAAAAACTTTGAAAAAAAAATTTTCTGAACCCGAAAATAACATAGAAACGGAGTTTGGGGGAAAGTCTGTACCTAACCTTGGTACACAAAGTTTTCGAAGTAAATGTGAATAGATGCAGATTTTCCTCCTAGCCCCCTGCATCTAACGCTAGTTCACCTTTATCCGCGGGGTAACCTTTATTCATTGTTATTCAAAACAGGGTATTTAGGTACATCAAGGGAATAGGCGGTACTTCTAAACTGCAAAAATACTGAAAATATTGCAATTTGAAACCAATGTCTGTTGATGTGATGTCCCTAAATAACCCTGTTTTTAAAAGCAACGGATATAGGTTACCAAACGGATAAAGGCGAACTAGCGTTAGCTCTTCTGCTTGTTAAATAGTTAGAAAATTTAGGAATCAAGAAAATAAAGTATTGTGGCCTCAAGAGTCAAATAAACAGCACAAATATGTTTTTAAGTTAGCATAAAGGTGTTCAGAAATGCTGAATGTAGAACGTTCTGAATGTAAACCTACTTCTCTTTTTTTGTGTTTCAGGAGCTGCCTGTGAAATCCTTACCAGAAGAAAATGCAGAAGAGTTTGAAGCTAATTTGAAGACTAAAGACCCCACCATGTTCCCTCTTTATGCCACAAATAGTTCCAAACACGGTATCTACGGTAACCTCCCGCTCAAACTGTACTGGACGAAGCAAGAGCGCCCGCGAACCTTCGAGAGGGAAACGGAAACATTGACATTAATGGAGCTTATCAAAGAAGTTACAGGTTTGCCCTTGATGTTTTTCACTATGAAATTATATTGATAATTCGAAATAAAGACTACTACAAGCAGTTATTAGCCTAGTATCTACCCCATGCATAATCAATTCATTACAATGCTGTTACTACCAGTTTTGCAGCTCAGAAGCAATCAGAGCTCTTCTTATCAATACTGTAACTCTTTGAACTTTTCACCTCTCAATTGCAAAGTCATGAATCTTCAACTATCTTTCTCTTTTACAACCATTTTACATGTAACAGTGGTTCACCTTTATCCACGTGGTAACGTATAATCAGTTGTATTTTAAATGAGGCATTTAGGGATATTTAGTCAACGGACGTTGGTTTCAAATTGCAATTATATTTCTATAGCATTCCTCTCAAATTGATATCCCTAAATACTTTGATTTTATATGCAACAGATGAAGTTTACCCCGTGGATAAAGGTGAACAGGCATTACTACAGAATTGTCACAAACACAAAAATTGAAAAAAAAACTCAATTTTTTAATTTTTTTAAATTTTTAAATCATAGGCAAATATTAAAATGTTGATTTATCATTAAATAATTGGCAAAAGACTATGTATTCATTCTATTTTTTATGGCCATGGGGGTTCCTATTTTACAACTTAAGCCAGGCCACAAAAGAATAACTTATGTCTGGTTCCTGTGTTTCCAGGTGTTGATCTAACGCAGCACTCCAAAGAAGAGATAGTTTCCATGTTGGACAGAGAGTATGAAGACAGAGCAACATCAGCCATGTCTTTTGAGGAAGAGAAAGAGGTGATCATTAGTTACTAGTTTTTGCTACATGTTTTAAAAACAAATGGATCTCTTGTAAATAGAAATATAACAGTACAGTGAAAGCTCAATCTGTAATGAGAGGAAAATTATTTGCTGTTTAAACAGTTTTCATCCAGTACCTTGACAAAGTTGTGGTCCCTTAGCAAACCTTCAAAACTACAATAATGATTATGGTGCTAGTTGCTGCTACGCTTACTACTCTTCATTCTTCAGTGAAAGTGTTCTAAAAAAAATTACTATAGTCACAGTGAAGCCATGGATATTAGAGTATCCTTTATACGAGCGATACGACGATACGATACGTGTGATGCAGGACATGTTTTTCCAAGATTTTCCAAATATTTATGATGTTACAGCCATGCATGTTGTATCTGTCCTTGGTGCTGAATGCATACTTGTTGCCTTCAATCACTAAAGGACACATTGCGTAAACCACATAAATATTAGAATGTCATTCTTGTGCCTGTTACAGGACATGGTTCCCAAGGCAGAGCTGGAAAGCCTTATGGAACAGCACAATGCACAACTCATGCAAATCCAAGATGAATACGAGTAAGTATTGGTGTTAATGTAAAAGTGCAAAGTTGTACTGTAAACTGTTGTCTGGTATGTCTCCACAAAATATTGTTGGTTGTATCTCTGTGTAATTGTAATGACATTTGTGTATTCATACCCAGATTTTACAATAGAGTTTCCATGATCATAATTTGCCACCTCAGCTGCGAAAATAAAAAGTGTGAAACATATTTACAACTGGTACTTTTTTTTACAACTTTGGTCACAATTTTCAGATCAATTCATCCGTAGAAGATTTTGCAGCAAATTTCAGGCAAATAACAAATAGCTAGTACCAGATGTTATCAACTGTTGAGGTTAAAAGATGAATAGAGGTTCTTGACACTCAAAGTCTGTGGAAAGTTTTGCTGAGTTTGCTGAGTTGAATTTGAAGACACCATTGCTGTTACCCTTATGTACAATGTGTTAACTTTTTTATTAACAGGAAACGTCTGAACGAGCTTGCAGAGAACTTAGAGGAGATGCAGGAGAGAGCTCCACCCCCGCTAGCAAACATGGAACATGCCATGGTGCAGTACTCTCCTCAGGGCACCCCCGTCCACCCGCGGTCTCCCGTCAGTCGGGCGCAGACCCGTGATATAACGAGGTTGCCAAACATCCCACAGGTTCCACAGACATCCAGACAGTCCAGCGCAGAAAAGGTCCCCAAACCTCCGTCAGCCACTGCGTATGACGGGTGAGTTTTTTGTTCCCGTTTCTGTATTTGTACATGTATCTCTATGGCAGGCCCTTATGCTTAACACACCAGCTTCTGTTTGTGTATCTGCAAAACTGGTATATCTGCCCTTTGGTGTAACATACCAGCTTCCGTATCTGTATCTGTATAGCTTCTGTATGTGTATCTGCATAACTACATGTACTATATCTGCCCCTTTGTGTAATACACCAGCTTCTGTATCTGTATTTTATATAGCCAGTATAACTGGCCTTCTGTGTAACACACCAGCTTTTCTATTTGTTCCTTTATAGCCAGTATAACTGCTCTTCAGTGTAACACATCAGATTCAAAGTCATGCAGCACAGCAGCAGCTGGTTATATTAAACTGAATATCCTGTCACACTAACCTTTGCACATCTAGCATTGTTTAAAGCTATCTAATAAGGTCATCCCTTCTGTTTCTTGCAATACAAGACCTGAAGGTCAGTTGAAGGTTGCAGGGTAGGTGACTGAACATGGTAAAGCATGTCAAAGTCAAAAACGTTGTGAATGAGACAACCTTGGATTTATGAAGGCTGCATGGGAATATTCCCTACCCCTTTATAGATGGTTTTCATCCACTTACACCAGGATGGACCCTCTACTACTCTCTATACTAGCGATCGCTGTTGTTGTTTATATCCGGGGTATTTGGCGACTGGTACCTACCAGGACGTCAGTAGATTGGATTAAAAATTCATATTTAAATTAGCAGATCAAAATACTGGTTAATATGTATTACTAATCAATAGTTTGCAAAACACCTACTTTTTGCCTACCACTGCGTCACCGTGACATCATCGCGATCGCTCGTATTAGTAAGAACAGTTAAGAATTTATCTCTGTCCTTGGTGCTGAATGCACTCTTGTTGCCTTCAATCATTATGTATAGAATATAATATGTGTTTTACTTGATTACAGGATGTACCAGCCCCAGCCACCACCACATACAGCACCCAGGGCAAAAAGGAAAACACTACAAGCACCACAACCCAATGCCAATTTGCCTAAAGATGTAAATATTGACTTCATTTGCTTTAACTTTTTTTTAACTATTTAAATGTAGCAAAATAGGCCAGCTTTACGTGTTCCACTAGATTATCTGTAAGAAGTGAAAATAGCTGAGTGTGTTTTGACATTTTTGCAAAGATATGTTCAACTATGAACATGATTTCAAATGTATTAATTATCGATTTCAAACAGAAATATTGGTCTAGTCTCTATGGATGTGTAGATATAATGAAACTTTGGCCAAACCTAATGTTGGATGCATTTTGGAGCGGTAATGCTTTAGTAGAGTACTTGACTGCTAATCACTGTATTCATTCATTCAGTCATGCTTTAAAATAGTGGCTGGTTTCATTTAACTTTGTAATGTTACATCTAATATAGTTTTCTCTGTCCTTGGTGCTTAATATACATATGTTGCCATTAATCAAATGAAATACTAGGTAGTTGTACAGTTTTTAGCCCTGTCCTTAGTGCTGAATGCCATCAATCAGCTAAAATACTGGATAGTCCCATTCAACTTTGGCAAACGTAAAGATAGATTTTAAGGAAAACCAGTCTTGGTAATTGATCCGTATCAATTATTGTACATAGTTCCTTGAGAGGCTGAAGTTCCAGACTGCAGAGAGTATTCGCCGCCAGGCCGAGCTGTACGACAAGACGAGACGAATGGTCGAAGAAAAGTACCTCCGACAGATGGAGGGTCAGCACAGGATGACCAACCCCGAACCACTGGACCAACAACTGGAAGACGTCTGTCTACCTGCAGTCTTCATGCCTACCAAGACTGGACATATATACAACCCTAGGGCTTACCAGTACTTCCATCCAAATGGTGATTTTTTTTACTGTAAATCTCTTTATATTTGCAGGGATTTTAAGTCGATTGAAATGAAGATTTTCACCGTGTTTTTGCAGTCAGAACAATACTGTAGCACGGAACCTGGACATATTTGCAGATGCCATGATTTTGAAGTGCAAAAAAAAATATGCAAATATTCCAATGTTAACAGTATTTTCTTCATCCAGTATTATGTTGTACCATTTTTCGTCATTCTTTTGTCTACTCTCCTGTCCTGTAATCTGTTGAATATTAGAACAACTTTTTTGCTTGAGTCTAGATGGTTAAAGATTACGTGCCAGATTTGTGCTTATAGTTTCCCCAACTTTCTCTTTCTGCAGAAAAAAGGCACATTTGTGACCCAAACGTAGTAATGACTACTTGGGAATTTTGACATTTTGAAGTAATTTTTGATGACAGTGACCATTAGTCATTGTTCATGGTAAAGTTTATCATGTGTCATGTTTATCATTTTGTATTAGTCAGACATGCTCTTATTCTTATTTTTTACATAAAAATCAGTGCATTCTGAGCAAGAAAGAGACATTTTAAACTCTTCCTAACATTTTTTTTGTTATTACATGTACTTTCTCTCAGGTTTGTCGGGAGAGATCGCCAGATTGACCCAGCCTCCCTCAGTGTTCCAGCTTCCACCACTGGCCAACAGACATGTATCCTTATCATCGTGTGTGTCTAAAACATGTAGTATGTCTAGCATTTTTGTCAAATTTACAAATTTACTCTGTTTTGAAAATGCATCCATAGTCTGATGCTTGTATTTAAAAAAATGTCCTGTATAAAAATAAAAAACATAATACAAGAAGTCATGGTTTCTATTGTTGAGAAGACTGGTCAAATACCATTCAAGAAGTTGCAAAATATTCACAAGAATATTTTTGGGTTTTATTTGAATTTGGAACTCTACTTATCTTACTAGTTATTAAACATTTGCAATTTTTGAATTTACATGTATACATGACATGTAAGTTTGACATGTTGGGCTATTGTGCAATTCACTTAGCCTTTTTCCTCCCTTCAAAGTGGTACATGTACATCTACATTTACATCCCTTACAACAGTTGTATTTATTTTGCAACATCTGATGAGAACGTATTTCAAACTGACATTGTCAAACTCTGGAAAAATTTATAGTATCGTATCATGAAGCAAAGTACATATCATTACCTTGACTTTCACATCAGCGACTTTCTGTCATGAACCTTTTCGACTTGAGCCAGAACTTCCAGTCGAAGGGATCTGATTGGCTGTCCAACATCCCGGCGTACAGGAGCACCAGTCAGACTCCGTTCCCCATGACTCCGGCACCGACTGTGGAGGGTCCGTCACAACCTGCCAGCGCTAGTACAATGATGAGGAGCCACCCCATGCCTCATACACACTGAGTTGTTTTTAGCAACACCTCCAATATGGAGCCAAAAGTATCTTACACCACCACCCAGCCTGCTAGTGCTAGCACACTCATGAGGAGTCACCCTATACACTATTTTTTAGCAACACCTACAGTTGGGAGCTAAAATTACCTAGTACATTTTGTATTCCCCATGACACCAGTGTCCACTGTGGAGGATCCATCAGTTTATTATTAAAAATGAAAGGTTGTCCCATGCCTGATTTTGGCAACACCTCAGGGGTGAAGCCAGTAATACCACTATCGGATATTGACTCAAAGCCTTGTTTGATGACCACTTATCCAATCTTCATGTGACAAAATAATAGGGCTGCATTTTTGCCGGGTCAATCTCAGTGTCTATAGTATTAGGACTGGGTAGGGGTAAATTCTGTCAGACTTTGTCAGTCACAACATTACAGAATGCTTTTCGTCTCTTTTCATGTATAACGAGTATAACATTTTTCAAGTGAACAGAGGACAGTATAATACAACTTGAAGACATATTTCTGGGTAGAATACATTTATCCAATAGGAAAATCATTGTTGAGTCTTATAGAGGACCAAAAATTGTAATCATTGATATTATAAAAAAAGTATCTTATGCAGATAGACGGTCTTTAATTTCATGCATAAGCATTTAAGATAAAATCTTAGGAAATTTTTATCTGTAAATATTGAGCTATTTTATTCAAAAGCTGTTATCGAATGTTGATAACATTGCTGTCTTCCTGTGGAAAATGATTAATGAATGTATGATATTTTGTACATTTTATTCAATATTCTGAACAATTTGTCATGAAATAAATTTGTATTATATTTTTCTTTCACAAGAGGAATGCCCATATTTTTTCCATTACCGGAGCTTTATTAATATTATAGTAAGATTAATACATGATTATACTATCAGTATCCTCTTTAAAGCCTACAACGGTACCACTGTGCCTCCAGAAATGATCATAATGATTTGAATTTTGTTACACATTTATAAAAAGATTTTATACTTGACATCTATGCTTCGAAATCTGACTTATGCTAATTATTTCTGGGAGAAGCCAAGAACTTGTTGATCACCCCTGGTATGTCGAGCTCAACGTTAGTAGATGAAGCTAATGGGACAACCCGCCGTACGCGCAACTGCACCCCCCCCCCCCAGCACCGCCACAGTTGCCATAATTATGCAAAAGGTCATTAGCCGCACTTGCCCCTTTCCCAAAAGCATTTGATAAACTATGCTGACTGCCGTGTTACAAGATTTACTGTCATCTACTGCACTGCAGATTGCGTTCTGGGAACAATTCAAGCAAGGTGCAGGCAGTGTGGCGAAAAAAATAGTAAACAAACGAACGAAAAACGAAGTGAATGACTGAGCTGTGCAACTACATGTATGTACAACCACACTGGTAAGCACAAAAATGCAGCCCTACAGCTGGGTCAGTCCTTGGGCCACCTCTCCTTGGGAAATTACCCTTACCCACTGTATCTAGTTAGTTTTATTTCTGTCATTTTTACTGTAACAGAGATTGAACTGAACACTTTCGTGTTGAACATAACATCGAAAAGCTGTCAACAGTTATTGTTGTTGATGGTTACCGCAGCTTATGCATTTCACCAGTTCCACATCCACACATGTCCTGTACAACGCTGTCATATACTAGTGGTCCTGAACATACATACATACATACATAGTCATACTCTTATTGATTTGTAGCAGTAACAAAGTTCGGGAGTCCCTATCACTTAGTTCAGGCTCTGATTCAATAAAGTTCTTTAGCGTAAGGTATGGACGGCCTCTTTTTCGCTTCTGGGGCCAAAGCAGTTTACCGGCTGGTTTGGCATGTAGAGTAAAATGTCCAAAAAGGCTTAACCGGCGTCGCCTGACTTTAGTAGAGATAGGTGGAAGAGTCCCATACAGTTCTTTGTTTGTTGTGTTTTCGCACCAAGGTTTGTTGTATGCAACACGTAGCATCTTGGTGAAGGAACTATTCAGTTTCCTGGTCTGAGTCTTGGAGATTCATGGTCCAAGACTTACAGCCGTAAAGCAAAATTGAGACAACACAAAATTAGAATACTTTAACTTTTTTTCTGATTTCCAATTTTCAGAGAGCGTGTGTGACACTCCATGCTTGGCCAATTCTAACCTCTAGCTCGTGTACTATTTAAAGTCAGTAACCTTAAGCTTTTCGATTGCGGTTATTTTAAAGTCCTTGGCACAACCAATCAGGTGCTGGAGAGCTGTCATGCGATTGTATGCAAGTTGTGTCATTGGTTCATGTACTGCTGGGAAAACGTCACAACCAGGACTCGCCTAAAGGTATGGGCATGTTCCAACTACTAAATAGTCGCCCACTGACTTCATACAGACAAGACAGGTTTTCTGATCAAGCCACGGATTGACGATCTTGGATTCAACACCGGGTAGGCCAATCCTTCTGTTACATTTTTCATTAAGCTCAGTCGAAAGGCTTGTAGCCTATTATTCTATAAAGTAAATGTGCACGATGGAAATACCAGGAAAATTCCCTCACCAGGGCATACGGAATATCGCACGGTGCTCCTTGGGTCCGGCTTTTTCGAGCATTTTAAAATTTCCCCTTGTAAGCGCATGCCACAGGTATAAGAATACTGACTGTACTTTTCGTAAAACTAACGGATTTAAATCTATTCGACACATGTACCTATTTTCTTTAGCAGTGAAGGATTCGGCAAGAAAGTTTTGGTGCCCCGTAGACACCATTTTTTTTACGTGTGACCGTTCTTTGTGTTCCATGATGATAGGCCAGGAACCGGTTTAGGCGTGGTGACAAACTCTGCTGTCATGACCTTTTCTTGACAAGCTCATACACTGACTGAACTACATTAACTGTCTGTACATGCATATACGAGAGTTCGCGGAGGACTTAATTTAACGGTACCGGTACCGGTAGTCCTGAGTTAGGTATAGTCACATACTGTACGCTAATGGAAACCCCGATGCCTTAACGGAAAGCCAGTCGGAAACCATCTTTTAGCAACTCGGAAAGGGACAGAACACTCACTCTCGGCTGTGCTGAGGTGATCAACTGTCACTGGTCTAACCGAATCAGATTGGTTCTTTTTGCTAAATATGTACATTTTTGCATTTAATGTTCAAAACTGATCGGGTCGGATTTAGGATTTGTGTTTTGTCTTATGCGCCTTCAACTTAACAGACGCCTCTGACACATAAAAATATGCAATGTAGGCGAGGAGAAGACAGGATAAACATGTTCACGACGGCTTTGAGTTGGCAGTGAAGCGGTTACCGCAAAAGCTGCGACCATAAAACCACTGCGAACATATCTGCATGTAACGTTACAGTATTTGTTCAAGTTTTAAATTACCGGTATGTGCAAATCTAGATCTGTTTGGCACACCCATTGATTTCATCAGTGACTGAATCGGTTAGAATTCCATTGATCTTAATGGCTAACCCATGTTTTGATGTATTGACTTATGACTTTTGATGCAACAATCCCAGCCTAGGTGAAAGAATGACGGGATACGTGAAAAGCCTCCTCTTGTTGATGGTAGTGATGACCATTTTCATGGACGACACCGATGCCCAAGGGGAAGACCCAGGTGACCCGACGCACTGCTTGCGCTCATTCCTTCACTGTATTCAAGCCGCAGTAAAGCGCCAGCCTCGAGATCTTGCAGGTATAGAAACCACACACGTTACATGAAAGAAAAAAATCACCGTGACAGAAAATACGCTAACTATTTCGTGCTTACAGGCAATACCATTTTAGAAATACCAGTGTCATACAATCGTACAAATGTAACATTTGAGCATATGTGTTTGCCTAGTTAATACCAGTTTTTGCTTTAATATAACATGATGTTTTACATACCAAAGGAACCCAATAGCATGACATATAGACGATATCAGGAACGCTTCTTGGTAGTTGCACGATTTAAAACAAATGTTCTTCTGCAGATGCTTTCAAGGTCAAGGAGGCAAAGGAAAACGACGAAAGCCTGCTCCTCGCAAAGCTCCGAGGAAATCCTTGATCCAGAACCAAGGTCAACAGACTTTGAAGGGTAACAAAGTGTTTTTGTCACTGCGCAACAAGAGGGATTTACCAATAGCAATACGTGTCTGGAAATGTTTACTTTTGGGCCTTTTATGATTGAGACAAGCAACGATTATCAGACAGAAAAGAAATCAAAGCCAATAGCATTCATTTTAGATTAGAAGTATCACTAGTTGACGACCCCTATTTTACTTAATGTTCACTTTGTTATTGTATCATTATCATCATTGTACTTTCATACATGTATTTTTGCAATTAGCCTTCGGGCATGAGTTTGCAATAAAGATTATTGACTAAAGCAAATACAACCATTATAAGATTTACCATATATATATATATATATATATATATATATATATATATATGCGTGCGTGGGCAACCATTATATCTACTTTGTCCATCTATGTCCAAACTGAGCAAATGCTTTTGGGGGGGGGGGCAAGTTAGCCTACTAGTAGCTTGGAGCCAAGGTCTTTTGTCGTACAAGGGTATGTTTCAACTGACGTTGATAATTCCTTTACCTCAATAAACCCTTTCAGGTCATGATCATCTAATTATTATCTTTTTAATCTTTGTCCAGACAGCTGCAGCTGTGACTACTACCCTAACAAGGGAGATCTGGCCATGGAAATCATCATGCACCACGCAATGCTGCTTCACTGCATCAATAGGCCTTAATTTTTGACGGGACCAAGGTCCTCTAGTGTACTTATCGCTGCGTAGAATCAAATATTGTAATACTTCTTTTTATCACAGTACCTTATACAAAAAACTTCATGCCACGTGGTTCTGTAACGGACAACCAAGTAATTAGAATTGCCAACTCAAAATCGGTCCGCCAAGTTTCATTTTAGTCTCATATCTGTCTTAGTTCAGCGTCTTAAGATATTCCCTAATAATGACACCTTCTAATTACGTACAACGGACGTCTGAAGTAATTAACAATTGGCCATTTTAGTACATATTAACTTACAAACCAGTTTCAACATTTAGTCCGTACTTCCTCTTTTCTCGTGTTCCAAAATTACAGAACCTCAAAGATTCGGAATGTTAAGATTGAGCTCCATCATATATCTTATATATATGCTTTGCGTTGGTGAGGTAAAATAAACATGTGGAATGTTCACTGTTTATAATTTTGTGCATGTGCCTTTGTCTGGATCATGTTACACGCACCAAGCCTAGCATGACGTCGAATATCTAATCTCTTACGCCTTAGAATAGAATGGATGAATCTATCCATAGGGGTATCAGCACACTGTTGCAATTGTTTCTATGTGATCGGTACATCAATCTAGTGTCCCATACGCGTACAAAAAACTCCTCCCCCATGACGTATCATCTTGCCTTGTCTGACGCTTGAGCAGCTTATATTTTCTTCCTCTCGGTTTGTCTTACTACGTTTTTAAGGGTTGCTCCTAATAGTGGATATTTGTCATCGTACAAGATACAATGCCACAAGATACAATATTCCCTGCATTTTCACTTTAAAAAAATAACCAACCGATAGTCAAATAACGACGAGATTAACCAATTAACCATAACATAAGTCTTACTAATGAAAAATGCCCAAACGCAGGCAAAATTATACTAGTATAGTTAGTATATCGGCGTTCTCTTAAAAGCCTTGCACTATTGTGCCTACGTGTCTATATCTCTATCTCTTAACTTACCTCTGTATTATGTAGAGCTCAACGTTTGTAGATTAGCGATAAGAGGGCTCATGGTGTGTGATTCGACGGACTGAAAGTTCTCCTTGTGCAGATTCGTTAATCAGGCATAAAAAGCCCTCAGAAACACCGTCACAGTAATTATTTTGAAAAAGGTCGTTACCCGCACGTGCCCTCTGCCCCAAAGTATGTATAAATAGTGGATATATATATACATTTTATGTCAAACTGCTCTCTCTATAATCAAGAAAGAAAAGAGTTGTTCAAAGAGGCCATCAAATTCCA
This sequence comes from Branchiostoma floridae x Branchiostoma belcheri, assembly GCA_019207045.1. Taxonomy (NCBI): domain Eukaryota; kingdom Metazoa; phylum Chordata; class Leptocardii; order Amphioxiformes; family Branchiostomatidae; genus Branchiostoma; species Branchiostoma floridae x Branchiostoma belcheri. The sequence continues at coordinate 14,392,875 of CM033039.1, forward strand.
CCCAAACTTCCTCGTATTCACTGACAAAAAGAAATAAGTTCTCCTTCTAACATCACAAAACCCACACATAATAAAAAATGTGGGATCTTTCGTCTTCCACTGTTTTCGAAAAAGGAGTCGAACCCAATAACCCAGGATCTAGAGTTAGCTTTTACTAGTTTTAGACTAGAGTAGACACTTGTGATTTTGTATCTTACACTGTTTGAATCTTTTATGTTAACTGCAATTAGCCCACGGGCATGAATTTGCAATAAACTTGATATAAACCGTGGGTATTTCTTTACTATCATAATCATCATCATAATCGTCGCATTATCATCACCATCAGACGAGACTTTAATCACATAACGACGGAATTGCGTGTTAGAACTCTAGAACCCCGTGCTTCTTTTCTCGCAGTCATTTTACACGAGGGAGCTCTCATGGACTGAAGGATAAGATAGCTAAATGTGTATGGTTCAGTGGTCAGGATATCATACTTGTATAGAGGCCTATAGCTAGGCTTTTAACAATGCAAGGTCTCAAAAACTTCCAAGGACACATTCCTGGAGGATAGTATCTTTATATATAAACCCATGCTGCATGGAAAACCCAACTGTGAAGTAACTTGCATTTTAATGCATTTAAAAATACAGTATAGATGTCATGAACATTGCCCATCTGCCAGAAGTGCGGTGTGAAGACTGCTGCCTACCCGTGTCAGGGAACCCAGCAGCAGCATACTGTACATTCAAACATGTTCGCGGTGGCTTTATGTTCACGGTTTTTGCAGAGGCCATTTCACCGCAAACTTAAAACCACCGCGAACATTTCTCCATGGCAGTAAAAAGACTACAGTGCATGGTGCTACCGCGAACTTAAAACCACTGCGAAAAGTCCTTTTTCCCACTACCGAGAAATTAAATCCCCGCGACCTTAAATGCATTTACGGTATTATGATGTCATAAGAAGGGGTCATTTGCTATAAATCCACCAAGTGAGCAAAGCATTTATGAGGAACATACAGGGCATCAACAATATTATCATACAGAAGAAGAACTTTATTTGCATGCACGACAATGCATTGTACATGGTACAATGTATGGCAACAACTATTACACAAAGTACAAAATAGACGTATAGAATAAAGCTTAACTTTCCAGTTGACACAACTTCTCGAAACTGACCAGCTCTGCCCATGCCGCTTTCCCCAATCTTTCCCAGTCAATCTTTTCAGATTGCAATAGATATTGCTGCTGATGAAAGTTAGACATCCAGGTAATAAGATTTGCCAAAAAGTAGTTACTCCGAGTGGAGTAACAATCGGAGCTAATTGACTCATTTGCATTAACCTTGTCTTAGCTAGCTTTGCCTTACCTTTGTTTCCCATTGGAATTCAAAATTGTCTTCAGCATGACTTAGCCTTACCTAGCTTCCTATTGGACTTCCAAAATTGTCTTCAGCTCTTTTGCATTCATAGTTAGGGTATAAAAGGCCAGTTTTTCCCAGATCACTTCAGTGTCACTGGCGAAAGATAGTGGATGTCATCTGAAATGTTTGACTGTTTCCAAAACCATAACCAGTTGCTTGAGTAACTGCTTTTTGGATATTGCTGCTGGCTTGTTAGCATACTGAGTTTGAAACTAAGTTACACTGAATAACCAGGCAACCAGGTATTTCGATTGCTTGCACATAGATGTCACGTCCAAATTTTTAGACCAAGGAGGTTAAGAAGCAAACAGCATTAATCTTTTATGCATTACATTATGTTGCTGTTGAACGGGAGAAAACTTGCCAATCCCTCTGTCATGGAAACCCGATGACTATCATTCTATCTTGCACATTCACCCAAAGAATATGCCCAAGGTCATGATCCTTCATCTGGGTAGATGGTTCTGAAGGTCAAGTTTATCCTTGCTCCTCTGTCATGATATTCCTTTGGAACACGGTGCTGCAGATGAAAAAGATACTAACACATCAACATGTATTGGAAAGTAAGATAGGCATTGAAAAAAGGATTGTACATCAAGCACAAGTCGTACCTGTGCAAGTGACCCAAACCCTAACCCTACATAAGGACAACCTGGCAACTTTTGGGTGGTCAGCTTTAGATAATTCTAATTTTTCTCATTGACACAATCATTAACAACCCTGTCTATAGTGACCACCTCTTTACATAGACCAGATCTTATTGCATTGGTCCCCTGAGTGGCCTTCTCAGGCAGGTTTGACTTTTAAGCTTGTATGTTGTAATGGTTAATTGAAGAAGTTCTAAACATTGATCACACATGTACACATACCTGCCAGTCTTCTTGTGTTGCCCCTTCCATAATCAGTAAGCTCCCATGGTTCAGGGGAATCTTCACTCTCTCTGTGTAAGTGTAGTCACCATCCTCTTCCTGTAAATGTTAACATGGGTGGTGTGAGATAAATGTTCCTACCTGTAGTATCACAAAAACAGTTACACCACATATAGTAATTACTCAAGCAACTGGATGTGATTTTGGAAATGGTCAGAAATTTCAGATAACATCTGTTATCTTTTCTCTTCTTGTCAGTGTCACTGATGATTTCAAGATAATGAATGTTATCTGAACTGTCTGACCATTTCCGAAAATCATATCCAGTTACTTAATTGCTATTTTATGCTATTTGGGGTATTACCTGGATGTTTAACCTTCATCGATGCAAGTACAGTTACATGAAATATCGTTTATCTTATGACACTAGGGACAAGACCTAGTACCCACATTCGAAATATTAAGACAATCTGCCCAAGCATTTGCCAGTCATCGTGTTTACGGACAAACAACACATTACACAAACACAGCCAAAAACATTACAACTTTCTTGGTGAAAGGAATAAGTGCAGCAAAATGATGAAAAAGTACAATTGATAGATGATAACAGTATATTTTCGTACTCAGTGAAGATTTGGCATCCAGACATACTTTTTTTTTAAACTTCAATCTACAAATTGGACAAAATTTCTATGAATTTACAGACAATTCTTCTTTGACAATCTAAGCTTAATTGTATTGCCTGATATCTAGCAATGAGTAGCCATCACTGTTTGACTTTCTCATAATATACAATGATGTATCTTTATTCAATATTGACTTATGACATGACTAATATTAACTTATCAATGAAGAATGATGGACAAAATCTGTAACATCCGTAAATTGTCAGAAATCTTGCCTAGTGTATGGTCTGAACTCAAAATCTATTATTTTGATTACAGCTATTTGAAAGTATACTTACTGGTGGTGGATTTTTCCTCAACTCAAAGGTCCTGATGGCACCCAGGGTTAGCGAGGCTATGATGGGGTTTTTCCGTAGGGAGTATTCGTTGTCAGAATGCCAGGCTATGGAGTCCTTGTCATCCCGATACAGGTTACATAGGACGGAGTTGAAGGTGTGGCCACAAGACTGGGTGATGTGGTCACGTAACATAGTCACTATAGGGTGCCACTAGGGAAGGAAAATACAAATATGAGAAGAAAAGAAAAAAAAGGGGGTTCCTTACTGATTTAAGTAGCTAGGAAACTATAAACAAATAAAAATACATGAAATATCCACTTTTCACTCCATACCTGCACTTGTACCATGACAATCGTCATGGTGCTAATTGCTTAAACACAATCAGCATGCAGCAAAAGTCACTTTTTCATGGTACTGAAACAACAACAACAACAACAACACTAGTATACTTTTTGTACTGAAATATCATCAATACCAGTCACTTTTCATGGTGCTGAAATATCTTCAACAGTACCAGTGCACTTTTCATGGTACTGAAACACCATCAGCAGTACCAGTGCACTTTTCATGGTACTGAAAGACCATCAACAGTATCACTGCACTGTTCAAGGTACTGAAACATCATCAACACTACTTGTGCACTTTTCATGGTACTGAAACATAATTGATGGTATAAATGCCCTTTCCATGGTACTGAAAAATCATGAACTGTAGTTGTTAAAGTACTGAAATGTCATCGGCACTATGCAGCATTGCTCTTTTCATGGTACTGAAGTGCCATTGACGATAATTTCTCTTTTATCATGGTACTGAAACTAAGTGCCTTCATGCTGTCACACCAGACTGTTGAAATAAAGACTTACATGTGGGTTAGCTTCATGTGTGAGTCTGGAGTAGGAATATGGAATTTCACCAAACCATGCTGTCAACCTCGGCTGCAGGTATTCCACACCTGACATGTAGGAAAAACAAAATGGACTTAAATTATATTGCCTGATGTATAGCAATAATAAGCCATCACTGTATGGCATTCTGTCCATAGAATAATGTAACTGTATGACATTCTGTCCATAGAATAATGTAACTGTATGACATTCTGTCCATAGAATAATGTAAAAGGGTAAATGTTGGTTTCATGTTCCCATTTTTATCGGTGACCTCTTTGCCGTGACCTTAATTAAAAGCATTGCAAAAATTCCCTTTTTACAGCAAACCCGCAAACCACAACTTTAAACTAGCGCAAACACTCCCTACAACAAAAGTAAATCCCTACAAATATTTTCCTCTATGACTTGATTTTATGACATGGTTTTTGCTATAATCATATCTAAAGGTAGTATTCATCTGTTAGATATTTTCTTTATCCCTAGAACTATCATACAGTGGACCTCGTTGCCACTAAGTACAGTAGGGCATCCTCTCTAGATAGCTTTAATTAAAGCTAAAAGCTAGACTTTTGCAAAGGTTATGCATGACAGGTCATTCTGTGTACTATAACTAGCTACTGCTGTGCCACATGCCTGCGAAGCTGGTGTGTTTTGCCAGGGGGAGGCTCTACCAGCTACACGGATACAGAAGCCGGTGTGTTACGCCAAAGGGTAAACCCGGGGCACATCCAAGGGAACTTATAACAGCTATAGGGATACAGAAGCTTGTGTGTTACAATGTACATCAAAGTGAGGATACACCAGCTATACAGATACAGATACAGAAACAAGTGCGTTATACTGAAGGGCATAATACTGGCTATACAGATCTAGAGAGACATAGAGACAGAACTGTACCTTCCCTGTCTATCCCTTTCCTCTGTTTCCAAGGGATTTCAGCCTCCAACTGGTCAAACATCCAATCAGCTTCCTTTGGGTCTACAAAGTGTGGGAAGTATCGTAACCTGTTGAAAAAAAGTCTTACCTATTAAAGATTGTTGAGAAAACTGCATTTATGCTCAAACACATTAACATTTCACATCTCCATTTTAGGGGCTCTTTCCCTAACTGCTTTTTATAAAATGTCCAGTCATAGACTTGGATGGAATGAGCATAACAATTAACATTGAAGTTTAATAATTGAGATTCGCCCAGCCTTACCTGGAAACTCCTGATGGACTTGAACTTATTTCAAAAACTCCATCCTCTCTGCATGACACACAGAAATTGAAAGATTTAAGACAGATTAAACATTATAATTTGACGGATTATTTGCTTACAAAAATGGGTGTGATTTGAAATCTTTGATTCTATGATAGAGTGCCATGTGGCTTTTGACAGGAAAATCCTGTCAATAGTGCAATGTTTAACATTGTTATTGACAAATTACATTGGTCATAGTAGAATGCACTGTATTTTCCTTGATATGAAATAGTGCACTGACAGAAGTTTTAAGTACTGTACTACAGGATATAAAGAACTGTGTTTTGTTCTTTGATCAACAAACACACAAAGCTCTATGATTTTTGGACACTTGACCACACTTACTTGATAACTTTGGGATCCGGTGGCTTCCTTATAGCCTGAAAAAAAGTGCAGCACCGAAGTTAGTAAATTATAAAACTACTTGAGCCATCAGATTAGACACTGCATGGAAACAAGTGTTGCAAAATCCAATACTGTATTCCAGTTTTGTCTGTGGCATTGTGCAGAATTGTGGTACTTAAACGTTTGTAAAATATGTAAAAATGGCAAAGAAACAGTATGATCATTGCTCTCAGATTGGCCCAGTAATAGATTCTTACAACTGGCACCTGGTTCTCTTTAATAGATAATATTTTTTGGTCCCAAGAGTTTTAGTTTGTTGATGAAAGCTCCTAAATGGTTCAGGCATGGTCTGTTCAAGGAGGTTAAAAAAATCACGTTTTTTTAACCTCCTTGGTCTGTTTATAACTACCTTTGTTGGCTGCTGGAAGACAAAACTCTTCTCCCCAAGTCTTTCGTCCTTTTCCAACCACGTCGGCTTGCTACCGCGCATCTGACGGGGCTCTGCCGAACTTCTGCTGTTGTTTTCCTCGCCACTGTATCCGGGAGTCTGTTGTTGCTGCCCCCCTCCCCCAACTGCCCCTCCCCCTCTACCCCTTCCCCGTCCACCGAGAGGTTTCACCGGTTTCCCTGCCTGTACCGCGCGGGATCCTTGAAGTCGTAGCCGCCTCCTCTTGTCCTCTGAGCTTTGCATGTTTCTTTACTCTAAAAGATTACAACCTCCTCCTAAAATTGTTCAAATATCAACAATTTTTGGCGTTACGCAATTTTTTCCAGCAGGGGGGCAGCCATCTTGGCCGTGATGCATCCTGGGAAACATCGTAATCAAAGATGGCGGAAGGTGTTTCCTGAAAAAGACATCTCTTCAGAATTTTAGTGATTTTAAGCGATTCTGATAGAAAAATCTTCTTTTTGACAGTTTTGAACTTAAGACAACGACCTTTGGATACTGTAGAGCTGAAGGTCAAGGTAGAAAACTGACGCAGTGAGTTTTAACGAGTGGGTAAAAATTGTTGTGCAACGCCCCCTCCCTCTTGTTTTTCTTCTGAAAATCAACAACATGGGTTCGGATCAGAGTACGCCTATCAGTCCGCCTGAGCCTAAGAAAGGTGCGGAGGATGAAGTCCCCTATACGTCCTTCTCTGTCAATAGACCTGTGGATGGGGAGAGCGACAGTACGGCCAAGTTTGTAAGCAAGGCACAGGAACAAGCAAAACACAAGGTAAGATTACAAAATAATTTTACTGCTATTAAAATTTTGGTCATGCTATCCGCCTTTTTTTGTGTGCTGACATTTGAAATAACGTAATGTCAACCACAAATTCACTGGTGTTATGGCATTGCATAGCGTAATGGTTGGCCGTTTGGCTCCAAGCCCAGATCTCTGTGGCTTTGAGTCCCCAGCCATGATATGCTCCAATATTTCACTTTAACACGACTTACTAGTAACTCAAATTCCCTCACTTCACTCAGGTGAAAATGAGTACCTAGCTTTGGTTAAGGATCTACCTTGGATAAGACGTTAATTGGAGGTCACATGTTTATGGAACCTTGATACCTTGATACTGCGTCCAGGAAAGAAGGCTTCCGCCTGTTGTGTCCTGATCTTGACTTCGCTCTTCACGTGACATACTTTTGGCAATCCCAGTGTAATCTCAAGCATGTAAAATACCCACCACTCTTATAAAAAACGTGCAGTACTAGTGGCTACACTACTTCATGTGTAGTACTCTTCGGTGCAAACCTGGTAAGCTGGTTTACGGAAACGGATATGGAAACAAACAAGAAACCTTGCTCATTTACACTTAGATTTTAGAATTGTAAACGTCCAACATGTCTCTGTGACCATCTGGATCAAAGTGCAGGGAACTGTCGGCCTGAGTTCGATTCCAAGGTTGGCTCAGCTTGGTCATGTTGTAAGGGATTGCATCGTATTTTGGACGGGATGTAGAGTGGGAGCCCTATGTTGGAGGAGGTGCCTCGAGCACGTACAACATCCTCATTACTTAGATTGGGTACCTACTGGCTGCAATAAATTGAATGATACACACAAGGTTGACATTTTTGCCCCCCTCCCCACCAGGCTAGCATGAAGGACATTGTAGTGGTAGCAGAGGGACAACACGGCTACCAGTCCACTGATCCAGAACTCATCAAGATCCAGGAGATCCCCACCTTCCTCCCGATCATGCGGGGATCCCTCAATGTCCCCAACATGCGCGATCCAGACGTACTGGATAAGCTGGACTCAAAGGAAGTAAGGGAGTCTGTCACCCACATGTTACGGCTCCGTACTTACTATTTTTTTCAACTCCACGTTTAAGCTAGAAAGGTAAAAACCACAGTATTAGGTTACATCTAGATTTTTAAATGTTAATGTGCTGTGTACATTTGAACAATGATACGAGACACTAATACTGTAAATGCAGAAACTTTCGCTGTGGTTTAATGTTCGCGATTTTCGCGGGGGCCGCGAATTTAAAACCATCGCGAACATTTTTCCATGGCAGTAAGAGACTACAGTGCATGTTGCTACCGCAAATTTGAAAACTACCACGAAAAGTCCCTTTTGCCGCTACCGCGAACTTAAATCCCCTCGAACTTAAATGCATTTACAGTATATGGCTGTCAACACTTATATAATGTTCTTGCTTAATGACATGGATATTGAGTGATGGCAGTCTCCAGAATGTAATTGGAAACTTTGAGCAATATTACAGGTACTGATAAAAGAAAAATAACAACAGTATTTTTATAAAATAAGCCGCTGCCCTTTCTCTTCACAAAAGTTTATATAGACAAAATCAATGGACAGTTTACACATACCTGATGCCAGCCTTAAATTTGAATTGTGAATGCATTGTTTGACCAGACAATGTGCACTTTTCCTTACAGGTGTTAAAGATGTGCCTGCGATATCAGGAACACATGAAGCAGTGTGCAGAGGCCGTGGCTTTTGACCAGAACTCCCTTACCAACAGAACAAAGGAGGTAGGACTAAAACATAGTCAAATATGCTCTATATTTTATACTAAGAGTTTACAAGAGAGGATCAGGAATGTATTGGTGCAAATGCCTTAGTTTTTTTTTTCTTTTGTCACAGTTTTTGATTATGACATACCAAACAAAGTGTTAGTTAAGATACCCACTCACACCCATTCTTGTGCACACTCGATCACTCACTCATATACACTCACTTACTCACTACACAACTCTCTCTCACACACACACACACACACACACACACACACAAACACACTCACTCTCTCTCATTGTCATTTGTTCATACAACCAATAAATATTGACATACTTGTTTCATGGTTTTTGGCAACACCTCTGGGGTAGAGCCTGTTTTCTTGTATCACACATTTCCAAGACAACCATCACAAGTTATCATGCTTTCTTGTTTGTTCTTCCAGATGGATTTCGCCATCACTGCGCTCACCAACATGATGACAGAACACCAGAAGAAGTACGCAAAGTACGCAGAACAGATCATGAAGATCAACGAGATGTCACAGACTCTAAAACGCTGCCAAATGGCAGTGGACCAACTCTTGCCTCTGATGGACAGATTGAACAGTGTTTTACCCGAGGAACAGAGATTAGAACCGTTTACTATGAGACCAGGGAGATCCGCAACAGACGAGCAAGCTTCTTCTAGTAGACACTCTTCAGTGTCTAGTTTGCATTAGTATACTATATGTGTAAAATGCTGTCAAATGGCGTTGGACCAACTCTTGCCACTGATGGACAGACTGAACAGTGTTTTACCAGAGGAACAGAGATTAGAACCATTTACTATGAGACCAGGGAGATCCACAACAGATGAGCAAGCTTCTTCCAGTAGACACTCTTCGGTATCTAGTTTGCATTAGTATACTATATGTGTAAAATGCTGTCAAATGGCAGTGGACCAACTCTTTCCACTCATGGACAGACTGAACAGTGTTTTACCAGAGGAACAGAGATTAGAATCATTTTCAATGAGACCGGATAGATCTGCAACAGACGAGCAAGCTTCTTCTGGTAGACATTCTTCAGTGTCTAGTCTGCATTAGTATACTATACGTGTAAAATGCTGTGAAATGGTGGTGGACCAACTGTTGCCACTGATGGACAGACTGAACAGTGTTTTACCCAAGGAATAGAGATTACAGCCATTTACTGCACTGGTCCATGTACTGGGCTTTATACATAAAGTTACTATGATGTAGGTGTATGTGGATTGTTACTAGCTACATTGACTGGTACCGCCTACATAGTACAAAAGAAAAAGTAGCAATGGTTCCTGAACATGATCCATAGGTCCTAAATTCAGAGTGGTGCAGGTAAACTTTGTCTGGTGCAGGTAATTTTCAATGTTACCTGCACCAGTGCACCAGTGCAGGTATGCAGAAAAAAGTATTTCAAGCCCTGACTTTTGTCTGTGTGGTCTGTAACCAGCTGTCAGCCAATCAGAGAATTGCCTTAATGTTTTCTTTAGGTAAAGCTGATTGGCTGAGAGCTGGTTTGAGGCCACACCCATAAAAGTAGAAACCACAGCCCAGTTTAGCAGAGCTACATCAAGGTATATTGTATAGGCTGCAAGCAAGACTTTGCATAAGAGAATGGAAATTAAAGATTCTAAGGAAATAAAGAGGAAATATGGACACACTTGTTTTATAGTTTTTGGCACCTCTGGGGTGGAGCCTGCTTTTATGGGACAACCATCCATACATTTCCAAGACAACCATCACAAATCATCACACTTTCTTGTCCACCACCATGTTTTGCCAAAAGCTTATATATGGTATTGAAAGGAAGGTGCAAGAGACAAAAGTAAAAGTGTTATGCTCAGATTTGCCAGACAAAAATGGCAACTTTCTTTTCATTTCGATCTTTTTTAAGTGGGTTTCCAGCAACAACAAATCAAACTAGTATGGTTCCAATCCTACTGTAAAAGTTTGACTACGGTATTCATTCTACGCATACTATTACAACAATAATACTTAATACATAAAATTCCACACATTTCAGCTTGTCAGTTCAGTCCAACAGGGTTACTACTACTACTACTCTCCAAGAAGAGGTCGAATCGCGCAGATATAGTAGTAGTCGAAAAAAATACACTTGCGCTCTTCCTACTATATCTGCGCGATTCGACCTCTGCTTGGAGAGTAACTACTACTACTTTTTAGCCCGCAGCATAAACGAATACCTTATAGCAGGGCTCGAAATACTACCTGCATATGCACGTTAGTGCAGGTGATTTTTTTGCTGTGCAGGTATTTCTGATGTCTACCTGCACCTAACTGCACCAGGTTATGCACCATGTATTATGGTAAAGTAGATTTTTCTTTGCTGTACTGATTTTCATTCTGCAAAAAAGAGATGCAATAGATAAAAAGATGTCAAATGAACAGCTTCCAGTGAGATTTTTCATAATAAAATCCGTAAATACCGATATACCTATTTTGTTAATAAAGAAGGTAGTAAATATTTGTCTAAAGTGTGGGTTGTTTTATCTACTTTTGGATTATTTTTGAATGGTGCAGGTAACATTTCTCTGGTGCATGTAATTTCAAAAGCTACCTGCACCAGTGCAGGTAGACAGAAAAAAGTATTTCGAGCCCTGCTTATAGCTACGGTCAGGTAAGTACCTTTTTTTATCAAATGTAAGTAAAAAGGTAACAATAGTCAAGTAAGTGATAATTTTCCATGTACAAAGCTTGACAAAGGAGCGCCATTCCCATTAGTAATTGATGTATATAGTTACAGTTCTGTCGATTAAATCAGTCACTACCAGCTGTCCTTCTACTCCCACGGCGATATGTTTAACAATCCTCAAACCAGTGACCACATCACGAACAAAGCATCCGCGACTCGAAAACATGGACACTTTTCCCCGCATATTTTTCTGATCTGACAGCAAGATATTACCAGAAATGTCCGCACAGATACCGCGGATATATTTTAGCACGCCGCTGCCACCAAAGGTGAACAGAAGATGTCCTGTCTGGTTATACACCCGAACCATGTCGTTTCTTGCCGTAAGAATGTGTCTCTCATTGTTTACGACAAGTATGTGTTGGCATAATGTACCTGTACCAAGCATCCTTACAAACGAGCTGTCTGGATGAAATATGTCAATCTCACAAGTTGTCATGTCAGATCTGGTGACAAGAATGTGTTTACTTTGTACATCCACGGCAATCGCACGTGCAACTGAGCTGCTTTTAACCTCAAACGTAGTCAAAGCTCGACCATTCCTGTCGTACTGTACTACATAGGAGCCAACAAATGGCAACCACCCCACTACCCATAGGTTGTCGTTACTGTCAATTGATATGTCATCCGGAAGAAGGGTATGACCGGCTTTTCCGGGGACAGTTGTAGGGAAATGACGGACATAATCACCCTTCATGTTAAAAACTTGTACCCTATTGTTACTATGATCAGCTACAAATATCTCATTTCTAGCAGATACAACAACCCCTCTCATGCCATGAAACTTTCCTGGTGTCGATCCCCACCCACCAAACGTGATGACGTGGCGCTTTCCACCTTCTTCAGTTGTCTCTACAACGATATAAAGCCAACATAGATATTTTAGCATGAAAGTTCATCTGTTTTCAATTGGTAGAGTACATTATAGAGAAATTGCTGACACTTAACTTGCAACATTGAATTAAACTATAGGGACTTACTCCTCTAATTTTCGGAGGCTGCCTACATTAGAGCCCACCGGCCCACCCTCAACAGAGACGGGGGGGCGGCATAGACTTTCTGATACTTATGACCCCCTCCTGCAAAAGTGGTGTGTTCCTGAAGTCACTGTTGAAGATAGAAGTGTCATTCTGTGAACAAGGTCGATGGAGATTGACCGAAAATTTAGAGGGGTAGGTCCCTATAGCTTAATTCAGTGTTGGAAGTAAAGTGTTAGCAATTTCTCTACAACATAGATATCATCAAATCAGTGCGATAGAGCTTGTGTTAGAGGAACCACTAGGCACTATAATACAAAGTAGTCTTGTCTACACATGACTTAAAGCCAATGTTTCTTATGTATTTTTATTGATTTTGTTGCAAGACGTTTGATGTTTATTTCAATATATATATATATAAAGTTATCCTTACCTTCCATATATAAAGTTATCCTTACCTTCCTTATTGACAGAAGTGTGAATGTTTTTTTCCAGAGTTGTCACAGTGGTAGGTGTAACACTTGTCGTCTGGGCTGTGTAGCCGTGTGAGGTGGACGAAAGAACCTGTGGAGGAAACCAGCAGTTTATATCAATTGGCTTTGTCGTTTCAAGTCGTCAAGGCATTAAAGCATGAAGCAATTTTGCCCATATTCAATATTTAGATTCATAGTCATTAAGATGATCAAAGTGGCATTTTATTGAAGTTTAGAAAATGTCTGTAAGGTTAGAATGCTTTGTTTTTCAAACAAGGTCAGAAATGGCTGTCCTCTAAAATGGTTGATGTGCACGCATTTTGGTTAGCCATTGTAAAAGTGGTTAGCGGTTCTTGATTACATTCGAATAACAGAAATATTAAAAAATATATCTGTGTTAGCTGCCCACACAACAGTGTACGCTGAAGAGGCATATTGTGTTGAGATTTGTGCATCGTGCGCGACTGTCGTCTGTAAAATAGATTCCATTTCTGCTAAGTTGGCACCCTACCACACAGTGTTGACTATCGCGGCGATGCCTTACGATATCACCCCTGCCTTTTATTTTTCGGGTTATACTTTTATTCCATTTTCATTTTTTACCGCTCTGTTCTTTCTTTCTTTTTTGGCTGGGAAAACAACTTACCACAGGGTATCCTACGGGGAAGTTCAATTCTAGGTAGGTAGGGAAAAGGAAACGCAACATTTTTGAAGGCTGAACATCAGACTAACCATATTCCGATTCAGACGGACGCCACATATTTAGTCCTCCTAGATCAATATGTATATGGTAAGGTAGACCATCATAAATCCATTTACCTTTATATCCCTTACCGGTGCTGTAGGATACGGTGGGTTGGGTGGACGGGATTCTGTGTGCTCCGTGATGAAGAGGCACAACAGCAGCATTGCTAATACAGCGGCTGCGGTGATGACTACACAAGCCCACTGAGAGCACGTGAGGAAGGGCGACACCTGGGCAACAGGCGCAGGTCCCCCGTCTGTAGTAAATGATAGAATCTGAATGTTAGAGATCACCACATGATAGCAGACCTTAATAGATTCTTATTTGATGTAATGCTAGTTCACCTTTATCCACAGGGTAACCTATATCCGCCATTTAAAAAACAAGTTATCTAGGGATATCAAGTCGACGGACGGTGGTTTCAAATGGCAACATTTTCAATATCTTTTTAGAAATTTTGCAATTTTAAACCACCGTCCGTTAACTTGACATCCCTAAATGCCCTATTCAAAACAACGGATATAGGTTACCCTGCGGATAAATGTGAACTAAGCGTTATATTGACATTGTGTAGAAATACGAGGGGCGAGTAAGAACAGAAAGAAACAAACATGCCGACAACCGGGTCAGCAGGTTACAACCCAGCAGCGAAACCACTGCGCTAGAAAATGCTGATCAGCCGAGTCCGACCGAAATTTGACGCTATTTAACCCCCCACTGTTACATGAGTTGTGATAAAGTGTTGTGGATCCCTTTTTCAATAAACCAAAACAATAGCACTAAAGTATAACCCTATAGAATACCAGTTCATATGTTGTATTGGGGAAAAGGCATATTGACAGCCAAATACTAGTAATTGTAGTAAAAGTAATTTTGCTTATATATTGACAGGCACTAAACGAGACCAATACAACGATATAGTTCCAACTTCAAACGAACTTAGTGGAGGAAGCTTGCTTATTTGTAGTATTTGTAAGTGGCTTACCTGAAGGAGGATTAGCACTTCCAGATGGTTCATTTAAATCCTGGTATCCGTGTCCATCATTGTCTTCATTTTCATAAACACCTTCATCCATATCAGCATAAACATCTTCTGCCACAACATTGTCATTGTCATTTACACATTCTGCCACATCATCGTCATTCTCATAAACACCCTCTGCCACACCATCGTCATTGTCATAACCACCTTCTGTCACATTATCGTCATTGTCATAAACACCCTCTGCCACATCATCGTCATTGTCATAAACACCTTCTGCCACATCATCGTCATTGTCATAACCACCTTCTGCCACATCATCGTCATTGTCATAAACACCTTCTGCCACATCATCGTCATTGTCATAAACACCTTCTGCCACACAATCGTCAGTCATAAACACCTTCTGCCACACAATCGTCATTGTCATAAACACCTTCTGCCACATCATCGTCATTGTCATAACCACCTTCTGCCACATCGTCGTCATTGTCATAAACACCTTCTGCCACATCATCGTCATTGTCATAAACACCTTCTGCCACACAATCGTCATTGTCATAAACACCTTCTGCCACACAATCGTCATTGTCATAACCACCCTCTGCCACACCATCGTCATTGTCATAACCACCTTCTGCCACATCGTCGTCATTGTCATAAACACCTTCTGCCACACCATCGTCATTGTCATAACCACCTTCTGCCACACCATCGTCATTGTCATAACCACCTTCTGCCACATCGTCGTCATTGTCATAAACACCTTCTGTCACGTCATCGTCATTGTCATAAACACCTTCTGCCACACCATCGTCATTGTCATGAACACCTTCCGCCACATCGTCATTTTCATAAACAGCCTCATTGTCTGCTCCAGGCGTGTGATGAACGGTGATGACGTCCCGCAGCTGCATCTGTACGGACCGTGGCTCTACGGTACTTCCAGACATTGCTCGTCTGATTGATCAGAATGTTACCTTTCTGGCAAATTCTGCGTCGTCTGCAGTACCTCAGAGATTGTGGCCAGGTACTCTTGTGACTAGAATTATTGGCTTAGAATCTAGTGCTGAAACAGCGGGGAAACTTGCTTTCGTACTTGCCTTTGTCGAGAGGACAAGACAAGCGAAAAATTGAATGTCTATACGTTGGTAAGCTAGTCACTGGCCATGTCCAAAGATACCAAAACTGGTGTAGAGGAGCAGGTGGATCTGCATCCCGTTCCAAAAAAAAGGACTGGCCTCTGGATTTTGTTGCTACAGAAACTACCTGGCCTGCAACAGCGTTTAAGTAATTGTCTAGACTTTGGTCAGCTTTTTTTGGACAGAAATGATTGGTACAAGCTGCTTTTCAATTTTAAAAGAATTATTTCTGAGTCGAGATTAATCATCACTGTCACCTCTCAGACCAATTTTCATGTGATAAAATGTGCATGTGATCAGAAGCTACTTCTAATCCAAACTAGGTACTAGACTACTCTGGGTAACGTTAGTGTTTGCTACCCACAGGCCTAGGCCGGAGTCTACACACCGCTTCATGTGGTATCTATTGGTGGAACTTGTGCATTCCTATCCTCCTACACAAGGACATCCAACAGCCAAACAGCCTGTCAGGATGTACCCTACTCTTTCAACCGTCACCCTTAATTCCTTACCGCCCTGCTTATAAATATTAATGATCTTACCCGTTTAGTATACTGTAAATGCAGAAATGTTCGCGGTGGATTAATGTTCGCGGTTTTCGCGGTGACCACTTCACCGCGAATTTAAAACCACCGCGAACATTTTTCTATCATGATATTAGATTGCAGTCTATGGTGTTAAGTCCATTCTCCCGCTACCGCGAACTTAAATATATTTACAGTACTATATGCAAGACCCCTTTTGAAAACAGAAAGGCCTATTCTCTGATTGGCTGACAGCTGGTTTTGGGTGTGGGGGAGTGGGGACATCCACAGGAACTAAGAGTGAAGGTTGAAAGGGCAGGGTACATCCAGACAGGCGGTTTGGCTGTTGGATGTCCCTGCGTAGGAGGATGGTGTATTCCATGTTATAAAGAAAAAAGAGCGAGATTTGAATGTTTTGATCCCGGATGCTGTTGTGAAACTGAAAGGGCTAAAACAGAAGGATTCAAATTTCTTTGAACTGTAAAGTGAAATTGACCAATTCCGTAGATTCCATAAAGCAGAGTGTAGATTTCAAGATACTACCCAAACGCTCGCATCAGTTTTGGGGTTCCTAGATGATGTCAACCATATAATGAAATCAACATGGCCTTATTTGAAATTAAAAGAAGGTGGCCATAAAATGAAAAATCTAAAATGTGGGCAACTAGATAGATATAGCAAAAATCAAGGCAGAACAGAGAAGTGTTCTATATTTATTTGCAAAGGGTGTATCAAAACTTTGTACTAGTACTAGTATCCATGTTTTGGAGTCTTGACTACAATTTACAAAACATTATTCTTTGTTCATGTTTGACATTAAACAATGTACAATATTGGAATCTTCAATTTGACAGCTTTTCGATGACACATAGTGATTCAGTTATATATACGAGGGGTGATCAAGTAGTTCTCGGCCTAACCCAGAAACTTTATACTTGATATCTATGCTTCTAAATCTGAGTTGTTCTTAACTCAGATTTTGAAGCAAAAATGTCCATATAAAGTCTTTTATGAATGTGTACCAAAATTCAGATTATTGTGAACATTACTTTATGGGCAACATCCAGTAATGGTAGGTAAGACAAAAGGTAAACATCATGGACAATTGAGCTGCGACCTGAGGTGTGCAGGTCAACTTGCTCTTCTGAAAGTCAGGGACCCACTTCTTCCTACTTGGAATACAAAGGGAATCCTAGTCAAATATTTTGACTATGTCTTCAAAGAATTTATGGCATTGGAGTAATTCTTTTTATTTCTGGGTGAGCCCGACATTTTTGGCGTAAACTTTTTGATCTCCCCTCGCAAGCACTGTAATTCAGTATGGTGACACAAGCATGTGAAAATAGACCCATGTCCATGTAGCCTACATGGTTGAGTGACCTGGTTTCTGGATCAAGGCACATGACATCTTGTCTTCCCTTTCCCTTGTCGTAGCCTCCATAGATACAAATCTTTCCAGCAAAGACAGTCATTCCACAGAACTTTCCAACTCCCGTGTTGGCTGCAATACTCCAGGCACCACCACATTCGCTCGGTTTGAAACACAGCACTTTGGAACGTAGTCCGGCGACATAAATGTTACCATTGAGAGTTGCGGCTGAGATACAAGCACCTCTAACAGGCATGTCCTTCTGTGGGTGCCACTGGTAGTCACCTGGCTGGAAGCGATACACAGTTGAGGTTAGTTTTCTCTCTGCATCGTACCCACCTATCACGTAGATGTTACCATCCAACACTGCAACAGCATGGTTGTACCTTGACTGTGGGAGTGGAATACCTTCTGTCCAATACTTTTGTCTTGAGTCGTAGACCTCAACGGATGCTAGAGCAGACACGTCGTCATTCCTGCCACCAATGGCATACACTTTACCATATGCCACTGCAAGTTTGTGATCGTGCCGCCCTGTGTTCATGTCGTCAAGTCTGTCACAGCTTGTCATTGTTAGCCCAACTTCTGCCTGGTATATAAAGACATGCTTGCCAGAAGAGAAAATAACGTTATCTGTACCCAGGGTAGTGGCAGCAAATACTGGTACAACGCCTTCAAGGTCAATCCAGGCCAGATAACGATACCCATGGGCTGTTGAGATGACAAGGTGTTGTTTGTAAACTGTCGGATTGTCTTCCCCAGTTCCTTGTGTCCTTATGCCTCCGATGAGCAAGACTGTTTCCTTCCAATCACTCGCACGGCGAGGAATGGTGCGAAGGGACTGGACCTCTCCTGGGAACAGGTGGAACTTGTGAGCTTCCATCACGATATCCTGGCAAGACTTGCGTATAGCGTCGTTGGTCTCCACAGTCTCCAAAAAATACAGCTTGTCCATAAAGGGGAACCGGACCAGCTCCATCAGCTCTCTCATCTCCTTCTTTCTCTTCCTGGTGTCATGGTTGATCCACGCCAACACCGCTGTGTAGACGACTTCTTCTCTCGCTTCTAGTTTGTCAGACGAGATGAGTGCGACAAGCTGGTCCTTCGTCAGAGAAAGCAACGCCGGCATTTTGCTGACTTCCACAAACTCCTTCATGGCATACACCCTCGCTTTATCCTCCAACTCTGGGCAGGACAGCATGTTGCCTAACTGCATCATCTGCAGGCAGTTTTCAGCACTCAGGTTGCTGAATATGAAACTCACACAAACATCACGCACAGGTTGGATCTGGAAGAAGTTGGCCCCTTCCAGTAGTTCTGCAGCATTGTCCTTGGTGATGGTGACTTTTGACGTGTATGCATAGTCAACAAGAAGCTGCATTACATCACTGTTGACTTCGTGAATGGTTACCTTATGCTCTTGGCTCTCGCGATGCCCATTACAGAACATTGCACGAAAGTACTCGCTGCAAGCAGCCAGGACATTTCGGTGGCACGGGATCTCTTTTCCGGAGACACAGAGCGTAACATCAACCAGTTGGTTGTCAGATCGCAGTTCCTGCAAACCCTGCAAGAGGGAGCCTGGATGTGGATTGTGGCAGAAGTCAAAGTATGCCAGTGATCTTGGTGCTGCCATCACTCCTTAATTCTGGCAAACAAGAAATATTGATCTGTTATAAGAAAACTGATTCTAATCTACATGCATGAGTAACTTGATCCTATTTCTCATGCCTCTATAAATATATGAGTCAGACAATATAACTAATGTCTCACTTGTCCAATGAAGATTTCTTTGATCCGACCAAACCCCGTCCAATCCAGATTCTTTATTATACCTACCACCTGTCCAATCCATTTTTTTACCCAACCCCCCTGTCCAATCTATTTTTCTTTGACCCAACCCCCTGTCCAATCCAAATTTGTTTATACACAACCCCCTGTCCAGTCTATTGTTCTGAGACCCAACCCCCTGTCCAATACAGATTTTTCTTTATACCCAGCCCCTCTGCCCAATCTACTAAAATATTTTTTCTTGTACCCAATCCCCCGTCCAATTTTTTTTCTTTGACCTTGAACCCCCTGTCCAATCCAGATTTGTTTTTACACATTTTACCATCTGTCCATTCCAATCTATTTTTCTTTGACCTGACCCCCTGTCCAATCCAGATTTGTTTTTACACATTTTGCCGTATGTCCATATCCAATCTATTTTTCTTTGACCCGACCCCCTGTCCAATCCAGATTTGTTTTTACACATTTTGCCGTATGTCCATATCCAATCTATTTTTCTTTGACCCGACCCCCTGTCCAATCCAGATTTCTAATGACCCAACTCCCTGTTCAATCCAGATTTTTTTTTACTCAACCCCTGCCCAGTCCAACCTCTTCCACCCACACCCCCTTCTCCCTTATATTCTGGAATAGCCCATTTATAACAAGAAACAGACCTCCATAGAGTAGATTGACCGATTCCAGGAAACACTAGCATGGACCGTTTGAAATTTAAAACCACTCAGTTTTCAAGTTTCGTTGGAGGCCAATAGTTTGAAAACCACACACATTACCAAGCAGTCGGCTCAATAGTTTGTTACCTAAAGTTGTGGCAATTTTGGCGACCTTGCCTTACCGTGGTTTGGCATAAAACTGCAGACGACTCGTCTATGAATCCTCTTCTGACAGAAATGGTAAAACGGCGGGAAACTTCCTAGGAGTTCATAGGTCAGATCTAGGATATACGATAAAGATCTGTGGGGAGACAGGCGGTAAAATAAAACACATTTTATACTTAAATTTTTCATCATAAATGAAGTAAAAGCAACAATTTTATAATATTTAGCATGATTTGGGGGAAAAAGATTGTATTTTACGTATTTCACGTTATATTCATGCTCTGGCCAGTGGATAATGCACCCCTTTGTGAGGATGAGTACTAGTATGCTCCTATGACCTTTGAACTATGGCGGAGGGAGGACTCAGATACAAAGACAAAGTTGTCATCGTTACTGGTGGCTCCAAAGGCATCGGAGAAGGCGCCGTAAGGGCTTTCGGTAAGTTCTTATGTTCAAGAAGGTTTGTGGAGGAAGTACGTATGTCTTAGGACACTAAAGAAGTACAAGAAGGTCTTTTTCGGTGGTGGGAAGCAAAGTTTTGTTTGTCTTCCTTTCCTGTCACATGACACAAGATTTGCTGTCTTCTGAAGTTACCGCTATATTATTAAACCCAAGCAATTTCAATACACGCCCAGCAGATTTTACTCAAATAGACACAAACATTGGAGTTGTCACAAACTGTTTCATAGAAATACGATAAGAAACGATTTTTATCGTGAGTTCGAAATCTAATATCTCAAAGGGGGGCGTGGCGTTTGAACTTTTTGGTCAAAGTCTGCAAGACGGACTTTACACGCTTTTGAAAACAATTTTTTTTGTCTTCAACAATCAAGTAATAAAAGGGAGGAAAAGCATAATCATTAACCACCGCAAAAGTTTCTGCATTTACAGTATTTGCAAAATCATGCCCGAAGCCTAATTGCATGTACAGTCTCAAGGACTAAGACTTAAAGAGAAGTAACACATGTTAAATAGTGTTCTACATTATAAACGTATTTCATGACTTGCCATTATTCATCTTTGTATTCTGAAACTAATCTAATGGTTGGCATTTTTCTGTCTCATTCCATTCCATTGCAGTGAAAGATGGCGGATCGAAGGTTGTATTTTGTTCAAGAGGGGGTAAGTGTGGCCAAGGTCATTATATTGTTGCGCTATATAATGTTACACCAAAGGACTTCTATATTCTATCTATAGATGTCCTTCAAATGTCCTTGGTATGACAATGTACATTGTAAATCACTAAATGTGTCTATCCACTGTATTACGTAACAAGGACATTTATAAATGATATCATATTCTATGTGATACCCTTGGGAGAACAATAGGACTCTAATTAGTGCATTTTAGTGTAACGGGCCACCATGCTGTAATATGCGACAAGCACACTAGCTTGTGGATCAATGTGTGATCAAATATGAACAAAAAGAATTCATTGTCCTATTGTCCTGTTGTCTGTTGAGCTAAAAAGAAAAGGTTCTAGTTCTAGTTGTAAAAAAAACTTCCCATGCTGCAAGCTGAACACCAACTAAGAGGATTCAATAAGGCAGCCAGAAATTCCTTCTATCTTAAATTGAGTAAGCTATAAAAATAAAAAGATTTGCATATTTTTATAATCATAATTGCTTAGGGAATGCATTGTATATCCAGAACATCACACAAGGTCATTGCCATATGTACACTAATGCATTCATATGCAGTGGTTAGGCATATTGTAGTATGGCGTTAGTAAATAAAAGTTTTGCTGTTGTTATAATTTTACTAGAGGAAGCAGGGAAGAAGCTTGAATCAGAGATGAACACATCAGGACCAGGGGAGGCTCTCTTCATCCCCTGTGATGTCACTAAGGAAGAGGACATCAAGGTAAGATGGGCAGCTTGTTCCCATTCTCCTACGCAGAGACATCCAACAGCGCCAGCAAACTGTCTCTTGTCTGTACTCTGCTATCACTACGGTCACCATAAACAAACGTTCTTGTTGGTGTCGCCACAAACCAGCTGTCAGCCAATCAGAGAATAAGCCTTTCCGTTTTCAAAAGGGATCTGGCATATATAAGAGTAAGCTCATTAATATTAATAAGCAGGCGGTCAGGAACTGATGGTGACGGTTGAGATAGCAGAGTACAGACAAGAGGCGGTTTGCTAGTGCTGTTGGATGTCTCTCTGTGTAGGAGAATACTTGTCCCAGGTTCATCAGATAAAGGGGCTCTCATTCCCAGCACACTCAGCAACCTTAAGCCTTCTTACATCATCTAGATGCAGGGTTCGAAATAGACATACTTAACTTGCAATTTGCACATAATTTTTGAGATTTGCATGTAAAAATTTTCTGAACTTGCAATCTTGCATGTTGAAAATACTTGGCCTATAGTAAAAATACTGAGGCCACGATGCCTTTGTTTGTCTGACGGGGATCGCCACCGGTTGTCAGTAGGTGTTATAAACAATCAAATTCGGCTTTGCTGCAAACTAACATGCTGATTATGTGGATATCTTTCCAAAATTTGCAGTTCTGTCTATATTTTTATGTGCCAATTTCAGTCCATCAACAGTGACAGAATGGGCAAAATTCTTATCCATCCAGAGTAGCAACATTCCACCAAAGTACAGAATGATGGATGGTGGCTAGAACATTGCAGTATAGACTAGTTGTATTTTGCATGTAAATATTTTAGATTGCACATAAAATTTTTGCCAACTTGCAATTTTGCATGTAGCAATAAAAAAGTATTTCGATCCCTGAGATGTACTGCAAAAGATGACTTTGAAACCTTTATATTACCTTACCTAGTCCCATCCTCGTGCCTGAGGGCTGGGGACTATGGTAGCATCCAGTATATTTATATGAGAAAGTTTGAAATTTTTCTCTTGATTAATTTTGTTATTGTGTGGGCAAAGGTACTCTACAATTCCAATTTCATTGATAAAAAAATGTCTAATGGAAAAATCGGGGGGGTTCAATATTTTCTTACATTGCAATTTTTATTATTTTTTTTTGTATTTCCAGAATGTGATTGACAAGACAGTAGAGAAGTATGGGAGAATTGACTGTCTGATCAACAATGCAGGCATGCGTAAGTTGGGAATTTATTGTTAAGTTGTAATTTTCTTCAAGTTCATTATGAGGCTATTGAAAAAAGTTTCTGTCCGGTTAGAGTTTATAATATGGAAGAATCATCAACACTCAGCTAGTAGAGATCCCAGCCAGAGACTGTGAAGATATTCTCTTTAAAGACAGTCAGAACTTTTTATTGTGAATTCAGATTACTTCAGATTAAACTGAATTTAGGATCACAATGTGAGACTACCGTAACACATATCTAGCATATTGAATTTGAAATTTCTGTCATTTGGGATCTGTATGTTTATTGGGTACATTGTAGAATCATGCCAGATGCAATTCTGACATTTGCCTATATCTGTCCTGATTTAGACCCCCCTGAACAGACCATAGATGACACATCTGTGGACGAGTTCAGATCACTTCTCAACTTGAACTTGGTCAGCTACTTCATCGCTTCCAAGGTACATCTTAGTCTTAACTGTCTATTAAGTTAAATTATTTTGTATATTTTATCTTTTTCTAAACATTTCAAATGGGAATACATTGGAAGCCAGTTAATTGCACCTCGGATAAACGCACACTTCGGGTAATTGCACGGAATCCCAAAATCCCAAACCGTCTCCCATTCACTTCATTGTTAGTGACTTCGCTTATCTGCACGACGAAAAATCACAAACGCCGGATAATTGCACGAAAATTTGTCAAACATCGTCAACAAATTGACTGAAAATGCGTGCTAAAAATCGTCAGACACGGTAAAAATAAGCCGAAAACGGCCTTTGTGAAGTCGCTATACTGACAACATGTATGAAATTGTTATTGGGATCAAAAGAAAGCGATATTGTTGGGTCGGCACCATGAAGAGACGCCCGCCCGCTAAAGGTTGTCAAAGCCCACATTACGATTTGCTTTACTCGCATTACTTGCTGTGACATACTCAACAAAAACTGTTCTCTATCTGTCCATTGTCTAATTATTGTAATTAGGGTCGCGGGGAAATACTTATGCAGTGGTATTATGTTCTTTGCAGCCAGACACAGCGACTCGGGGCCTACAGACGGACATAACACTCGCCTTCGGCATAACGTATACAGTAATTTTTTGTAGTTTCGATTTCAAGTGCATTGCAGTACGATGTTTCGTGAAGACATGTATATGACGTCCGGAGCACAACAGGTACAGCACTACTGTAACACGTAAATAAACTGTGCGTTGTACTACCTCCCATACCACCTCTCGGCCCCTCCGCCCGTGGTGATGCGGTCGATATGACCAACTCCGCATTATCGCACACGCCGGAAAATTGCACGGAATTCGCTGGCAAATTGGGTGTGCAATTAAGCGGCTTCCACTGTATCTTAGAACACTGAAACCTACTTTGCTTTGTTGTTTTTCAGTTTGCCCTCCCACATCTCAGGAAGACCCAGGGTAACATCATCAACATGTCCAGTCTGGTGGGAATCATAGGACAAACTCATGCCTGTGCCTATGTAACAACTAAGGTATTGAAATCATGGATTATTAAGTTTTTTGTGATTATAACCAAATGTCTATATAAAGCTGTTTCTGTGACCATCTGTCACCTTCCTCAGGGTAACAATGACACTGCTTTACGCAGAAACTTTCGCTGTGGTTTAATGTTCACGGTTTTTGCAGTGGCCGCTTCATCCCAAACTTAAAACCACCGCGAACATTTTTCCACGGCAGTAAGAGACTACACTTGCATGGTGCTACCGCGAACTTAAAACCACTGCGAAAAGTCCTTTTTCCTGCTACCACGAAATTAAATCCCCGCGAATTTAAATGCATTTACATGTATTACTTGGCTCAATTTTGTTTGGCAATTGAAAAAAAAAGATGGCCCGTTAATGTTAAATGGAATTAAGATTTAAGAAAAAGTTGTTGACTTACAATTGGAGATCGTTGACAGATTACAGACAGCCATTGAAAAAGACAAAATAGGAAATTTAAAGATGAGAGGAAAGCACAGTTGGTTAGCATCTTAGCATCTTGATCCAGGAAATCTTGTTATTCCTTTTGCAGGGAGGTATCACATCTCTTACCAGAGCCTTGGCTGTAGATGAGGCTAAATATGGGGTTCGTGTGAACACGTGAGTACCTTCTTCTTAGATCAGACAGATTGAATAATTAATTGGTGATAGCTTTTTCAAGTTATACATAATACTGCCAGGTCAAATCCATCACCCTCATAGAATGCATCTAAATAGACCCCCAGTATTATACTGTAATAATCAAGCTTGTGCATACTTGGGGGGTTACTGTCTGTGCTAGCTCTATATAATTTTTGTATTATACTGTACAAAAGCAAGGAAAAAGTATTTATTTAGTACCTGTTGGACATCAGACTCTTTTAAGCCACTGACAAAAGATAGCGGATGCTGTCTTAAACATCTTGCCATGTTACTGCAGATGCAGAAATGTTTGCGGTGGATTAATGTTCGCGGTTTTCGCGGTGACCACTTCACTGCAAACTCAAAACCACCGCGAACATTTTTCTATTATGGTATTAGACTGCAGTCTATGGTGTTACTGCGAACTTAAATCCACCGCGAAAAGTCCTTTTTCCCGCTACCGCGAAATCAAATCCCAACGAACTTAAATGCATTTACAGTTTTTCATCCACTTTCCTGTATGTTTTGCCTTTATTGACAGGTCTTTGTACACCTCTAAGTGCTTTCAACCTGACACAAGCTTATTTGCAGAACAAATTCTGTTGTTTTGATTAGTGTTTCTCCAGGTAACATCTGGACCCCCATGTGGGATGGTCTGTCCAAAGCCTCAGCGAACACAGAGGCAATGGTTAAAGGTGGCGAGGAAGCTCAGGTACCTGCATGTGCCTAGTGATATTTCATTTTGATGTACAAGTTTATCATACTTTTATCATATTTGTAATGTCACAACATTATTAAAAAGTTTTGACAACACTAGGACCCAAAAATGCTTTTCAGTTTGGAAACTTCTTAACTTGGTGTCTCCCACACTAGACTGTGACAAGTTTTTTAGGAGTTGAACTCAGACATAAAACATTAACTTTCTGATTTTTGGTTTAGTCCTAGTTGGTAGCAGCAATTTTTTTGACCAGCTTCTGTCTTCTCGCTTTAAACCATAATACTATGAAATCTGAGAGGTAGCAAACAAGTGTATTATATGTTTGAATGTTATAGTCAGTGTAATGTCATGCATAGTCTGCACTTGAAAGACACTAGGCCTCTCTTCTACATTTCGATTATGTTTTGATGTTTTTTTTGGGGGTTCTTTTAAAAATCTTGTTCTCATTGTCCTCAGCTGCTGGGCAGGATGGGGACCATAGAGGAGGCTGGAAAAGTCTGTTTGTTCCTGGCGGCAGAGGCAACCTTCTCAACAGGTATGTACATGTACACGACATATCCTCAGACTTATATCTAATATGTAATATTATGTAATGTAAACCATGCCCATAGTCTCCTTTGCAGACTTCAAGTGAGGCTGGCTTTAACCTGGCTGGTTCGCGATTCTCAAAGTCCCTTCCACAGCAAAGTCCCTTTCCCGTTTCAATGTTGAAAATCACAAACCAGCCCCTCCTCTCATTAAATAAAAGCCAGCTCGAAGTCTGTGAAGGAGACTACCCACTGAAATGGCATTTCCTTCATTTTTGAGAGGGTTTAAATGTAAAAACCTGAGACAGTTGGTAACAGCATTGTCAAGAGAGGATTCATTGATCATTCTTTTTGGGTTACTCCCAAGTGTGGGTGGGTGGGGATGGGGTGTCTTGTCCAAACGCCCACTGCCAACAGACTTTGCATCTGCTGATTCCATCCTCACTATTCCATCTATTGGATGTTCATACATAAAGATTGGGTTCTACAGTGAACATTTAACATTCTTCAGGATTTAGTCAGGCAACCATGCATAAGCCTGCAAAACTGTCACTGCGACAGTAACAGTCACATTTTTTAAATGTTAATTTCAATCTGTTTTTTGCTTTCTGTATGTTGAAGTTAGCCAGTAAGGGACATAGGGGCTATATACATCTAAACAGTAAGCAAAATTGTATTTCAGGCACTGACATGCTTCTGTCCGGGGGTGCAGAACTGAACTATGGCCGCAAGACCCGACTGGTGGAGAAGACTAACATCTATGAGTAGCACCATGTGGACAGATGAAGATGATACACAATGGCTTAGGGTTTACACAATGTGATGCATTTACCAACTCGTCTTGGACTATGTAAGAAGTCCTGAGTTGACTCGGAAACGCCTGATTGCGTAAACTCTTGCCAATGTTGTATATATTTTATATATGAGAATGTGGTACCCTGGAATTCAGACATGACACCTATGCCTACTATGATCCCTACCTCTGAGTCAGTTCTTCCTTAACTTGAAGAGTTATGAGTTATCAAATTTCTCTAGCACTTAAGAATGATATATATATATATATATAGTTGACACATGTTAAAAGTTTGTGAAATAAATAAATATATATATATATAGTTTTAATTGCTGAATTCCACGGTAAGTGTGTGGTGCAATAAGCCAGTTCCGTGGATGTGCAGAATGATGCATTGTGGGTATTATGTCAAAGGTTAAGGCCCCTGAGACATAAACAAAACATGTCTGGACATGAATCAAGCTGGGTTTAGACAAGATATTATAGTAATTTCAATTTTACCTGCTAGCAAGAGATATTTTGCAATTATTGCATTAATTGGCTGAAAAAAGTTTATGCACAAGATGCTTGAAAAGTAATTTGTTCTAAGGCCGGTATATTGTGGATTTTTGATTATCCTTTTGAGGGCCATCAAATTGTTTCACATAGCATCTTGAAATACATCATAAACAAAATTGTCTAAACCTTCAAATTCATCAAAAATCTCTTCACCTTTAGAAAGGTAGATATTAATAGAAAAATGCAAGTTGATGAAGAATATATTATATATACCATTATCTGTGATGAGATCTGAGATCTAAATACACTTAGGCACTTATAGGAGAAGTATCTTATAGGAGAAGTATATCAATACTGTTGCAGTTGCATTATTTGATGGACATGTTCTGAGAGCATTGCAATATATTGATGTTAAAATTCTTTTACATAAATGCATAATAGAATTTCTGATAAAAGTGCTTTGCTTTGTTTCTCTATTTTTCATACATTTGCACCAACTAGTATATAATAAGCTTATTCAACATAGAACCTGTTATATCCAATAGTCCTTAGACAAATTTTCAAAATGCAGACCTTAAATGCTGTAACAATGATTAAAGCAACATAACATTGAACAACAGCCAAGAATTTTTTTTTATATTTGTAAAAAGAATTGCACATGTGGTATCCTAGTATCACTTATAAGGTGGAAAAAATGTATTGAAAAATATCTACCGGTAATACAAGAACTTATAAGTGTTACAAAGGAAACAGATATGCACACTACTATATACGTCGATGTGGAAAGGTGGTTGAGAATGTGGTACTCTGGAATTCAGAAAAAAACTCTATATGGCCACTCCAATATATTCGCATAACAGCAGTTCGACGGAGAACCGAAACAGCAAGCCAATTCAAATCCTGTCAGAATGTAGCCCCAAGAACATCTGGAACGCAGTGAGAATGTCTAGCATGTACTACAAATACCCAGGAATAGACAAAGAATAGGTATTCTGACGGCATTTCGGCTCATTCCTTCCCGTGTGAAGGGGATAAAAGGTCCATTATTTTGGAATTCCCATCCGAATGTGGCGCGGATTTTGCAAATTCTTCATTCCGGTTGGTTCTGCTTGATTCCTGCTAGTTCATGATCAGTTTCAGTGTTCATGAAGACCATACAACGATAGCCTCTGGGTGAACATATCAAATCCCCGGGTTACTCTTCCAACATAAGCTGGGGTCACCTGTTGGTCAGTGCTGATATATTGGCCACCGAGATAACAGGTACAGCAACTGTAGTGTGACCACACAACAGCAAAAATCACCTTATTTGGTGCTAAAGCACTCATAATTTTATTCGCTCATGCTTTATTGGAATCCAGGATATTGGTACATTTCGTACAAAACCTATAACTGAAAGAAGCTTTTAACAGAACTGGCTAAAAAAAAGACCCACGTTCACCCCTTTGTAGTTAATGGAATGTCTGAAATGAAAATATGGCCAAGTTGTTTACTTAGGCCACAGTAAGTAAATTTTATATATGACATTAGCGTGATTATTATGTTTTGCATTGGTTTCAGAAAATAAAGAATTTTTTCTTCTTTGGAGATGGTCAACGGCGAGTAACATTAGCGAGGTAACCAGGACCGTTTATATATACAATGTATATAGAAGTTGGATAGTCGTAAGGTGGAAGCCAAGAGTGTAGTTGCTATTTTGGTAAATAAAACCAATCTACCACACTCGTGTCACATTAACAATGACAGTGCACGTCTTGAATACAGGAATGAATGACTTGTAGGTGTGCTGTTATGTTTTATCGCTTAAAAATTCTTGTTACAATATTTTTATGGTGTCTGTTTTGAAAATTTATCCATCTTGGTTTTTTACCCATCTTGTTTTTTTCGCCCTATCTCACTATTTTTTGCAGCCTGCAGAGAATGTCATCCATAAAATTTACTTGCTGTGGCCTTTATACCTGCGACTTCACCTGACCACATCGTGGGTAAACATAATGCAAACAGTGGAGATCATAGGTCGCCTAATTCTCATCTTACTGGGGTACCCAGTGCATTCGTGAGAAAATGGCTGGTACGACAGTCCAGTGGATAGCTGGGTCCGTCCAGGAGATTTTGCAAATCTCTGGGCTGACTCTGCAGACGTTCCTTGTCCTTTGTGCGACTTTCCTCCTGGTATGTGCCGTCTTCAGGCGTTCCCGGAACCTGCCTCCTTACCCGGCAGGACGTGTGCCTGTTTTCGGGCACCTCCGGGCCTTGGCGGCGTGGAGGCGACAGTACGGGGACGTCTTCACCCTAAGAATGGGGATGGAAGATGAGGTGTTTCTGAACGGCTACACTGCCGTCAAGGACGCGCTCGTGGACAGGTCCGAGCTGTTCGCCTCTACGATACCAGGATACTTGCTTGATGTGCTTGTTGGTTCGGAAAAGGTAAACTTCTATTCACTAAGTACTATTGGCTTTTCTCGACAAAAGTCGTACTACTGTACATGTCTACAACTGTAGAGTGCCCTGATGTATATGGCTACCAGCCATCACTGAACAGGGCCGGTGGGCGTTATAAACTTCCTGTCACGTTTGACCAATTGCTGACGTCATGTATCCACAAGATCGCTTGTCACGAGAGTCACTTGGTGTCCTCTCAGTGCTTTGACATGTGTATGTTTTAATGATTTCATGTTAAAGATATGTTTTTGTTCCTGTAGGCATACTTGGTGCCCCTTGGGGTGCCGGGTACAGACAGAGGAAGAGGTTTGCCACCACCGTCCTGAAGAATCTGGGCATGAAGGAGGGCCCCCAAGGGGGGGTACCGACAACGCTCTACGCTAAATTCGGGAGGGCCGGCTACGTAATACGCTAAATTATGGACACTTTATTACGCTCTACGCTAAATTACGAAATTTCATAATGCATTATGCAAATATTTATTGTCTTTTGGCTGAACTCCGCCGACGGCAGAACATGTGAAGATGAGATCTAAACAAAACTGATAATTCCATCAATAAGATTAAAACTTAACTTCTAAAGACGTCTTGCTGGCCAAAGGCGGCGACAGCAAATTTCTCATGTGACGTAATTTTCAGCACTTGTAGCACCGAAAGCGGAGGCGCGACAATCCTAGGGCGTCCGGGGGCATGCTCCCCCGGGAATATTGTGAAATCCTGACCCTCTGAAACGCCATTTTATGCATTTTGAAGGGCAAATTTTGCTCACAGACTAAGCTAAGTTACAATTAGAAATTCACATGGTTTTAGCTTTAAGCTGGGCAACGCCCCAAAACATCATTTACAGATTTCGAGTGCCGAAAGCACGAACAGTCGAATTGTCGCAAGGTAGGTACGGGAAAATTTGGATATTTTTACCCTCTGAAACACCATTTCCTGCATTTTGAGGGACAAATTTTGCTGGCAGACCATATGCTCAATGTAATGACATTTCTGTCAGAGAATTTACGTCTTTGAGGGCGACGCGCGCCGGAGAGTCGTGAGCGCAGGAGGCCCAACCCGTCGCAAGCCTTGGCAAGGGCGGCCCGGCGCCCGGAGAAAAATTGAAATCTCGACCCTCTGAAATGCCATTTCCTGCATTTAAGGGGCACATTTTGCTTGTTAACTAAGCTATATAGCTAAGGTCGGTAAAAAGATTTCTACTAGTTGGGGGACAACGCTCCCGCAACATATTTTCACCATGTCCAGTACGGAAGTGTTGAGCCATAGCAAGGAATGTCCGGCGAAATTTTGAAATCTGGACCCTTTGAAACGCAATTTCCAGCATTTTCGCGGGTAAAATTTGCCGGTAGACTAGTTAAGTTTAATGAAACTTTGATTACGCTTGACGAAAAATTAATATGAATTACGTTTTACGGTAAAATCCGGTTAGCTTCTACGTAATACGTTAAATTAAAAGGGCCAATATCGCTCGACGCAAATGCACAGATTACGCTCTACGTTGAATTCGAGCGGTCCCGCTACGTAGTACGTAGAATTGAAACCGCCGATTACGCTCTACGGAAAAGGGCTTTGGGGCCCCCATGAAGGTCGGACATGGCAGCATCGAGGACAACATCCGAGAGGAAGCGAACTGTCTCCGAAACAAGGTAAGATGAAAACAGCGGATGAACATAGCGTGTTTGGCTCGGGACCGAGAGGTCTCGAGTTCGAATCCTGCAATGTCACCGATCATGTGGCCTTGGGAAAGGCACTTTACACGGCTTTCCTCACTTTACTCAGGTGAAATTAAGCACCTAGCTTTGGCTAGGGCCGTCCCTCGGATAGGACGTTAAATGGAGGTCCAGTGTTTGGGGAGAGACACACCCCACGCACGTTAAAAAACAGTCACACGTGCGATGGTGCGGTAATAGAGATCTGTATTAAACTAAACTAAACAAAACATCATAGTATCCTGAGATCTATTGTCAAATCACTGGAGGTGTTATTAGGATCCATCTGTCGATAAGTTTTACAATTAAATCATGCACTTCATGATCTTTTCTGTTCTTGGATTAGAAATTGTTCCATAAATCCTTTGTTTTGAAAAAAAATGGCTACGATGTGCAATAGTCACGAAGTCTATGTACACAGTACGTACGTCTCACCAACACCTTAGAAGACCGTTTCCATCTGGACAAAGCCATCATGCACATTCTCCTACGCAGAGACATCCAACGGCGCCAGCAAACCGCCTCCTGTCTGTACTCTGCTATTTCAAACGTCACAATCAGTTCCTGACCGACCTGCTCATAAATATTAATGAGCTTACCCTTATATGCGAGACCCCCTCTGAAAACTGAAAGGCCTATTCTCTGATTGGCTGACAGCTGGTTTGTGGCGACGACCATGCACACTACCTGAACTGATGGTGACGGTTGAGATAGCAAAGTAAAGACAAGTGGTAGTTTGCTGGCGCCGTTGGATGTCTTAGCAGAATGAGCCATGTTAACCGAAAACCGAATTCTGTTCAGATTGCAGAAAGTAACGGACAGCCCGTTGACATCGCTCATGACGTCACTGTGGCGGTTTCAAACATCATCTGCTCCATGACGGTCGGGAAGCGCTACGACTACGAGGATGAGACGTTCCGGGAGCTCTACAAAGCGATTGCGGCGATAACTTTCGAAGTCGGAACTGGGCGGATCATCGGCGCTTTCCCCTTGCTACGGTTTGTTCCTGTCGGTAGGTCGAATTCGTCCTTTGAACAATATTTTGCATATCTGAATGGTGCCGAATGGCAGCTCGCTCCAGACCCGATTTAGCCCCGCCTATTGTGCCCTCCTCACAATTCAGCCCTTGGCTGGTCGGCCCACTCAATAACAATAACGAAAGAAAAGAGCTGTTTGAAGAAGCCGCCAAATTCTGCCCAAACTTCTTTACATTCACTGACAAAAAGAAAACAATTCTCCTTGTAACATCACAAAACCCACACATGATAGAAAAGGAGGGATCCTTCGTCTTTCACAGCTGTCTTCGAAAAAGGAGTCGAATCCAATAAACCAGGATCTAGAGTTAGCTTTTACTAGTTTTAGACTAGAGTAGACACTCGTGATCTTGTTTTTACACTGATTGAATCTCTCGTGTTACCTGCATTAAGCCCACGAGCAAGAATTTGCAATGAAACTTTACTATTATTCCCACGCATATGCTCCAGTGAACAGAGCCTTCGTCAATGCTTTGGAAGAGAACTCCAAAGTCCGAAATGTACTGAGAGAGGAGATCTCGCGCCACCGGGAACACCTGGATCGCGAGAACCCGCGAGACTTCATCGACTTCTGCCTATTGGAGGTTGAACAACAGGAGAAGGTGGACGGTCTGACGGAGGAGAATGTCCTGCACGTGACCACGGAACTTTTCTTCGCAGGAACTGAGACAACAACCAACACACTGCTCTGGAGTCTGCTCTTCATGACCCTGAACCCCGATGTCCAAAATAAGGTATACGTACGGGACTGGATTCTTAAGAACTGGAAATTGTTTCATCATTGTTGTTTAACAATATTTATGCATGTGACTTTACATTTGGACCGCAGTAGTTCAGTAATGTTGCTCAACAGTTGTATTTCATCTTCTTTTGTTTTATTCTATTTATTTTTTTCCTGTATATATATATTATATGTACAGAACTATACAGTTTATTGCATATTCATGCCTCATTGGGGCTAAATGAAGTCAGTTTGGTACAAAGGGAGTATTATTATTTAAACGGAAAGCTATACATATACTATAGTTTACATGGTTTTTCTCTCTTTTTAAAGTATGTGTAGACGAAGTTTCAGAGTTTTTCCAGTATATCCTAGTTAGATGATGACATAAGGTATTTGAACAGATCTTCCTTCGTTACGAATACATTTCGTAGATCTTTGTACAGAGAACACTCTAGGACAAATTGTCATCGTTTTCTACATATATGAGACTCTTGTCGCAAAATATACAATAGTCTATCATCAGGAAGAGTTCGGTTATATCTACCAGCTTCAATTTCCAGTGGGTGATCGCTGACCCTTAGTTAACACCTAGCTCCAGTGCGTTGTAAACCAGTCAGTATAGCCCTGACGAAGATGACAGATAGTCATCGAAACGTTGACTCGTAATACATTTCATGGTTGTTTATAAAGAAATTTGTGACTACGTACTTCGCAATTCCATTTCAGTTTTTAGTTCTGTCAGACTCCTGAGTAAAAATGGCAAGATCTTCTTAGTTTTTACTTGCCTGCACATGGGAATCTATTATGCAGTTTCTTCCTATGTATAATAGGTACAAGAGGAGCTTGATGCCGTTGTTGGTGAGAGTCTACCCGCCCTGTCCCACCGTTCCCGGCTGCCCTACGTGAATGCCTGCCTGCTGGAGGTCATGCGGATCCGCACACTGGTTCCTATCGCAGCTCACGCCACCGCGGAGGACGTCAAAGTGCAGGGATACGACATTCCCAAGGGAACTCAGGTATGACTCGTTATTATAACTAGTGATGCGTACCTTAAACCTGGAACTAGAACTGGACTTGTCTATCTCTCACTTCTATTCTCTTTTTTTGTTCTAAACCATTTAAACCTTCCATAGGTAGTGAAATTTGCACTGGAAAAAGACAGAAAAATTGTGTGTTTGTTACAGACCTTTTTGTGTTTACTACTGATTGTATATAATTTGTATGTATTTTTCACATAGCGTGTCAAATTCATGCTAACATGCAATTTTACATGTACGACCCCCCCCCCCCCTTCCGCTAAAAAACACAATTTTCTAACACACATAATACGCACTGATGGGTTCAGGTCCGGACCTGAACCTGACTTTAGGTACGCATCACTAATTATAACATTACACGACCTTTTTCTGTACCGTTGCAGAAATTATCTATTTATTTACAGGTGGTCACACACTTTGAAGTAACCTGCAGTCTAGTTGAAGTTAAGATCTGTTTAAAATTTATCCATCCTTACCAATGAAGTCTTCTTCTTTTCGAGTAACTGTGTTCGTGGCATCATTTTATCCTTGGTTGGCCCAGGTGATGGTGAATCTCCATTCTCTCCACATGGACCCCGTCTACTGGCCTGACCCGAACCTGTTTGACCCCGAAAGGTTTCTGGACGCGGAAGGGAACGTTATCAACAAGCCTCAGTCATTCATGCCTTTTGCAGGAGGTAATTACCATGCTCGGATATGTTACAGTTACACGTAGGGATGGGTACCTGTACAAAACCGGGTTTTTCTTGTCGGACCGGTACAGAAAAACCGGGCCTGAAAAAATCAGTGGACAGAATGTTGGACCGATTCGAAAATGAACAGATTATACCGGCAGGCGTTCACGTGTTTTGGGACTTACAGGTCAAAGAAAAGAACAAGAGCGAAAAAGAGGAGAGTTGTAAGCAATTTTTACAGTCTTACAGACTTTCTACAGTCAGACTTGGTATAAATCAGAAGTAATGAGTGTTGTTTACATGGAGATAGGATTTTAAAACGCCAATGGGCGTCGTATACTCCACCAAACAGATTCCTTTGTAGCGAAATGGACCATTGTTTTCAGTATCGCTCATCCACAGATAATTAGGTCCAGGCTCAGGTCAGGACCTGATCCTCTGTACCTGGACCGTACATGGACCTGCATTTTCTGTACCGGTACCCACCCCTAGTTAGGCTTAGGTCACATTTCCAAACCGTGGCCCGGCCGGGATGTTTTAAGAAACGAAAAATTAGAAGGATGGAGGAAGAGAGTCATGTCCATCCGTGCAACCAACACGCCCGTATGAAGCCTAGAAATATACACGTATTATGCACATGAATCTCATTTTGACATTTTGTGTATTTTGATGTCTTTCATATCATTCTTTTTGCTCCCGAAAGCTGCCCGGTCGGGCCCCGGTTTGGAAATGTGACCTAAGCCTAACACGTATTTCACCACACTGATTATTACATGCTTTCTGTTCTTTTTCATTTATGTCGGATCTTCAAACTAGGCATGTTTTATTTTCAGGCCGCCGTGTGTGTCCCGGTGAGCAGCTGGCCAGGATGGAGCTTTTCCTGTTCTTCTCCACCCTGCTGCAGTCCTTCACCTTCAAGACGCCAGAGGGCGCTCCTCCTCCAAACACTGACGGCATATTTCGTCTGACCTTGAAGCCGCATCCGTTCCAGCTCTGTGCAATACGGCGTTAATTTATGCTGAATTGTCATGACAAGGAGTCACCTTCGGAATAAATGAAAGGATAATAAAAAAAACAAACAGTCGTGTGTATTGTATTTTCTCCTCACGTTTTGAATATCTCCATGAAAAATGGAGGTATAGTTTTGAGTGTGTCTGTGTGTGTGTCTGTGTGTGTGTGTGTTTGTGTTTCCGGATATTTGTGGACATCATAACTTGAGAACCTCTTGATGGACTACGATGTTATTTGGTATGTGGGTAGGGGCTGGGCAAATGCCTATCTGCCTGCTCATCTGTCAAATCGACAGGAGAGTCCAAAGATAAAAGGTCTGTGTTTGTGTGTTTGTGTGTGTGTGTGTGTGTGTGTGTGTGTGTGTGTGTGTGTGTGTGTGTGTGTGTGTGTGTGTGTGTTTGTGTTTCCGGATATTTTTGGTCAAAGACAAGTCAGATTAGATGAAATTTTTTGTCTGCGAATGTGTGCAAGATGTTGGGAATTCGGAAGCTATGGTCAGCTATGGCCAATCAGATGATATGTAACGAAATTCCCTCAGTGAAATAAATTGTTTAGTCAACACGGACATTATTGCAGTTATGAGCGATACTATGTTATGACTGTGTACGCTTTGATGAAATACGATTTGATGAAATTTCTGTCTGCGAATGTATGCAAGAAAGATTTTGGGAATGTATGTACGTCGTCGAAATTGGACGACAGCCAAATTAAAGTCACAGACAAGATGGGATGAGATTTTTGTCTGTGAATGTGTGAAAGAATGATGTTGGAATGGTAACTGTCTGGAAAGAACAGGTATTGCCTCAATACTGAACATCATCGATCAGATTTAGAATACAAATTCTTAGGAAGTCTTTGCGATTGGTCAGCTATGGCCAATCGAATGATATGTAACAATATTGGAAAATTCACGTACAGAAATTTGACTGCATCGAAATTGGAGGACAGTCAAATTAAAGTCCCAGACAACATTGGATGAAATCTTTTGTCTGTGAATCTATGAAATAAAGGTGTTGGGATATTAACTGTCTGGCAAGAACAGGCATTTCCTTTGTAGTAAACGTCATCAGATTTAGAATACAGATTTTAACCTTGATTTATGACAAAGTCTTTGCGATTGGTGAGCTATGGCCAATCAAATGATATGTAACAATCAACACAAACATTATTGCAGCTATGAGCCCACTACTCTGTACGATGGGATCAAATTTTTGTCTGCGAATTTGTGCAAGAAAGGTGTTAGGAATGTACTTCATCGAAATTGAAGGACAGGAAAACAGAAGCCATAGACAAGATTGGATTCGTCTGCGAAACTGTGAGTTATGACCAAGTCTTTACGATTGGTCAGCTATGGCCAATCCAATGATATGTTAGAAGATTCCCTCAGTGCAATGAATTCTTTAGTCATTATATACGAACATTATTGCAGTTATCAGCCCACTACTCTGTACGATTGGATCAAATTTTTGTCTGCGAATTTGTGCAAGAAAGGTGTTAGGAATGTACTTCATCGAAATTGGAAAGCAGTCAAATAGAAGTCACAGACATGATTGAATTAAATTTTATGTCTGCGAAACCGTGTTTTATGACCAAGTCTTTGCGATTGGTCAGCTATGGCCAATCAAATGATATGTAACAAGATTCCCTCAGTGGAATGAATTCTTTAGTCAACACAAACATTATTGAAGTCACAGACAAGATTTGATGAAATTTTTGTCTGCGAAACCGTGATTTATGACAAAGTCTTTGCGATTGGTCAGCTACGGCCAATCAAATGATATGTAACAAGATTCCTTCATGAGCTCAGTGCAATAAATTGTACAGTCAACACAAACAGTATTGCATTTAGGAGCTCACTGTGTACTCTTGTATCAGTTCAGTTTGATGAGGCGTCTTAACTTCGGATTCTTTCACGGCACAGTCTTTTCGGTTTCTCCTACCAGTTTGGTTGGATAGGTTGCTGTCACCTTTTGGCATCCATCGGTCAATGGTTAAATCCAACGTATAGTTCGTGACTACTCCACAACAGCACGTTTGACTGAAAAGTCTTACATAGTGTATTGCGATATAGGTACTAGGTGATCGCTACATACCGCATAGCACACATCCGTGGGCCAACGCTGTTCTGTCAAAACCGCTGTGTTTCTTCTCACAACTTCAGTGGTTCACTTGTGTTCTGCGGTAGGAATATCGGTCTAGCTTCTTCTGATTTCAGTTGTTTGGTCGTCATTTTGCATCTCCATTCGGAGAGGTATTTTGCAAGGTCCTTCCAGTCCTCTGTAGCAATTTTAGGAACCTTCCAAGTTCGGTGGAGTTTTTCTCTATTGATTTGACCTCGAGATACGTTTGGTCGCCTTTCATGTCGTTTAATCTTTTCATCTAAGAGTTTTTTTTATAAGCTAGCTATTGCTGCGGCTGTAACATTGTTATCGAGAGGCCTTATGATAGACGACTTCACGGGGCCAGTGATGTATCAGCTAGTTCTACCCAAGGTATGGTGATCGTTTTTTCACAACACTAACCACTACTAACCATGTGATACAAAGGTGCGATTGCGTTCTTAGTTGGACCATTACAGACTTTCGCTTTATTTGAAGGAATCGTGACTCATTCGACTCGTTAGTACACGTAGAATCGTCCTGTCTGAGGATCTCACTGAATCAATATCTAAAACATTTAGAGTTTGGTCATTGACGTAAAATCATGCTGAAGATGGTGTCTACTGGTAATATCTTCCTCAAAACGTTCCTTCTCTGGCTCGCTTTCGAAAGCGTTGCTGGACGCCCATGTGAGGAACTGTGCACCTCTTCAACAATACCGAAATCAGAGCCTCCCTTCCTGAGTTGCACTCGCCGCGGACGCTTCGAGAAACTCTGCGACATCAAAACTCCCTCGCAATACGAGCATACTCTTCTCCACAGCTTATCCGACAAAACTCTGAAGCAGAGCTCTCTCAGGCTTCCGAGTCTGACACGGCCCCGTCTCTTCATCCGAAAAAGCGCGATCCAGCGCATCGAAGCGGGAGCATTCTCTCATCTGCCACATCTTCACATCCTGAGCTTAACATGTAATTCTCTTCGCTTCATCAACCGTTACAGTTTCCAAGGGTTAGAAGACCTAAGAATCTTGGATCTGAGACGAAATTACTGTAACTTTATCATATATGATGCGTTTACGGATCTCGCGAAGCTAACGGAGTTGTACCTCTCTCACAACGAACTCTTAACCATACCGATGATCTCAGTTGAAAGCCCACCAAGAGGCGCCCTGTTCATCGACTTAAGTCACAATCATCTGACAGTCATGTCTAGCGATGACCTTGTCCGAATGACCGGAACCTACCTCCAATTGGACCAGAACCCTTTCAAATGTGACGACGAAGGCTGGGAGGGGTTTGCTCGCCACATGGCCAACTCCTCGCGAATCGCGTGTTTCGAGTCGGTAACTTGCGGACCGCGACCGGACTGGTCCCCATTGGGCTCCGTTTCTTTAACACTGGATCAGGAAGGTCATGAAACGACCCTTCCTGCAACTGCTACGGGTTCGAAATTAGAACAGTCAACGTATACAGCCGAAAAAACCACGACTTCGCTGAATCATACAAATAAGGTTGGTATTTTCTGCCTTTCACATTACTGATAAAGTCTGATAAGTCAACAAAAGAACCAGCTTACAAATGTGACTACTTTAGGTGTAAACGTAGACAATTTTTCCCATTGCCAGGTTGAGAACCCCGTCGATTGTAACCAGATCTAATTGGTCCACTTAGTGATCTTCTTGGGTAGATTTGCATTATGTTTATTCAAATCAGTACATGAATATGGCATATGAAAATCTGCTCCATGTGTGTCTGAGGATGCTCATTCGTGTATGACTTTTAATGTTCGCAATTTATCTACATCTGTATCTGACAGCATTTAAACTAACCAACATTATTTTAAGACTTGATTAACCGACTTGCATTAATTTAGTATCTTTATTAATTGATGCATTCACATCACATTGGTTTTATTGTGTTGTATTTTTATAGTCTTGTTTAGACAATACAGTAGAAGCCGCTTAATTGCACACCCCATTTGCCAATGCATTTCGTTCAATTATCCGAATTGTGCGACAAATCGAAGTTGTTAAGCTAGACCACACCACCACAGATTTGGGGATTTCGTGAAATTAACAGAAGCATGTGTGATTATCCGTTGTGCAATTAAGTGGCTTCTACTGGATCTTGTTTAGACAGTAGCAAACGCTACATATGATTACAGAAGAAATTATAGCACAATATATTGTGCATTTAATCAATAATTATTCTAAGCAGGAAGTCAGGTCTGACTTTTGGATGTCCTTTTTATTAATCTAGCTAGTTGATGAAGAGGTCAATGTACCGGAAGCCCACGTGAGCACATGTACAGCTGTTGTAATAGTCGCTGTAGCCCTAGGCGTCCTGCTATTCGCCTTCATTTGCGCTGGCATCAAAGTGGGTCTGGGCAAAAGGGCTGCGATGGTACCGCCGGCGGCACACCCTGCAGCCAACACCAGCCACTTCGAGAATGATGACTACGAAGAGTGTCCGTCGTACGATAGCTCTGTCGAGTCTAAAGAGGTACAAGGCAAGCCAAATGAGGACTGTTCGTACGACAATGAGTCCCAAGTCTACGAGAACGATAGCTCTGTCGAGGTACAAGACAGGCAACATGAGGACGGTTCGTACGACAACCAGTCCGAGTTTCAAGAGGTACACGGCAACCAACATGAGGACTGTTTGGACGACGACCAGTACCATGTGTATGACAACGACGAAGACTTACAAGAAGGCACCGCAGCGGATGAGGAGGACACCCTGAGCCACGTGTACGACAACTGGGACAACGACACCGACCATCATCTAGCCAGTAAGCCAACAGATCGCCTCAACAGTCAGGAAATCCTCCACGACAAAAACAGAGATGTGACAGATCAGGACCACGGTCGTCTTGAGGGAGAAGATCTAGAGGCAGCTGAGCATGATGGCAATCCCAACGAGCATACAACCAAAGCATTTGCCGACGAAAGTACAAGAAGTTTGAATGGCAGCAGCAGCCAACAACGGGCGGAGTCCCCACCAGCGCTTCCACCAAGGATGACGGCGATGGCTACCGACGAAGATATCGCTAATGAATTCGTCGGAGAGAACGTCTGCACCTATATCTTCGTGAAGGGAAATGACACGTATGAAGCTGCAGGTACCGACAACAGCCGTAAAGAATCGGGCGGTACGCGGTGCGTTCTGTACAGGGGAGGTGCTGGGGACAAGCAATATGGGGACTGTTCGTACGACAACCAGTTCCACTTCTACGAGAAAGACGAGGACTTACAAGAAGGAGGCACTACAGCGGATGAAGAGGACATCATGAACCACACGTACATCAACTGGGACAACGACACCGACCATCATCTAGCCAGCAAGCCAACCTATCGCCTCAACAGTCAGGATATCCTCCACGACAAAAACAGCGAGGTGCTACATCAGGACCCCGCTAATCAAGAAGGCATACTAAAGAGTGGTCTTGAGGGAGAAGATCTAGAGGCAGCTGAGCATGATGGCAATCCCAACGAGCATACAACCAAAGCATTTGCCAACGAAGGTATGAACGGCAGCAGCAGTCAACAGCTGGCGGAGGCACCACCAGCGCTTCCCCCAAAGATGGCGGCGATGGCTTCCGACGAAGGTATCGCTAATGAATTCGGCGGAGAGAACGTCTGCACCTATATCTTCATGAAGGGAAACGACACGTACGATCGCAATCCCACCGAGCATAAAGCCAAAGCATGTGCCAACGAAGGTACAAGAAGTATGAGCGACAACAGCAGCAACCAAGAACGGGCGGAGGCCCCACCAGAGCTTCCACCAAGGATGGCGGTGATGACTTCCGACGAAGGTATTGCTAATGAATTCGGCGGAGAGAACGTCTGCAACTATGGCAATCCCACTGAACATAAAGCCAAAGCATTTGCCGACGAAAGCAAAGAAAGTGTGGATGACAACAACAGCCAACAACGGTCGGAGGCTCCACCGGCGCTTCCCCCAAGAATGGCGGCGATGACTTCCGATGAAGATATCGCTAATGAATTGGGCAGAGAGAACGTCTGCACTTATATCTTCATGAAGGGAAACGACACGTACGAAGCTGCAGGTACCGACAACAGCCGTAAAGAATCGGGCGGTTCGCGGTGCGTTCTGTACGGGGGAGGTGCTGCCAGTCTGTCCGGTGACGTTCATTCCTTTTAACATGATCGACACTACCGTCGATGGGTTGTACAGGGCTGACGAATTATTCAACACAACAAAACACACCAAATAATCTTCCGGAAATTAAAAAAAAAATGTCTGTCTGTAAGGACCAGTTATTGGACGTCACCAGTAAAATTCACCAATGGAAAATTCACAGACAAATGGGAATGCAAATGAAAATTCAAGGAACGTCAAACCGAATAATCATATTCATT
The DNA here is from genome assembly GCA_019207045.1 of Branchiostoma floridae x Branchiostoma belcheri. Lineage (NCBI taxonomy): Eukaryota > Metazoa > Chordata > Leptocardii > Amphioxiformes > Branchiostomatidae > Branchiostoma > Branchiostoma floridae x Branchiostoma belcheri. Next base: position 14,435,966 of record CM033039.1, read on the forward strand.
GCTACATCGGATGAAATTTTTGTCTTCGAATGTTTCCTGGAAATCTTACGGAAATGAAAAAAAATGTCTACCTGTAAGGACCAGTTATTGTCTGAGTACTGGACGTCACCAGTAAAATTCACCAATGGAAAATTCACAGACAAATTGGAATGTAAATGAAAATTCAAGGAACGTCAAACCGAATAATCATATTCATTGCTACATCGGATGAAACTTTTGTTTTCGAATGTTTCCTGGAAATCTTACGGAAATAAAAAAAACTAGAAAGGCCGACATTTGCTTCAGAGCAAATACAGCATATTTCAGCCATACCCGTTCCCATGCAAAATTGAACTGTTCCAAATCACCCCTGCGCGAAAATAGAACATTCTAACAGTAACTTTTCAAAATGAACTAGAAAGGCCGACATTTACTTATGAGCAAATGCACCATCTTGACTCCGGCCCTCTGCCGATGCAACAATGCTCTTCCGTAATCACACACATAGAAAAATTAAACATTCCAAAATGGAGATTTCTGTGGTCTGGTATTACAACAGAATAACATGGAATTTGGTATAAGGGTGCCCTCGACATATGCACGGTAGAACGTAAAATTTTTGGCATACATCACTTCAAGAGGATTAATTTTTGACCATTTTTAGTATCATTTTTGGCCTCTCTGTATTGCCATGGTATTGGAACAATTTTTTATGGAAATGCCTGTGATATATACCTCCTGGACCTTTGCAGTTTTGGTATACACGTCGTGACAATGATGAAGTCTCTGGTTTTCTTGTATGAAAAAAAATGGAGATGGCATGTTGGATAGCAAATGGGATGAAGTTCAGATTATGATTCTCTTATCTCTTCTCTCTCTTACAAACACACGCGCATACACACACACAAACAAGAGCAAACAAGAAGAATGAAAAAAAAAAACTTTCAATTTTTACAGGTTTACTTTGTTGTAATTCACAAAATTGCAATTTTACATTTGTCTGCTCTCACAATCTGATTGACTTAATGTAAATACAATGTAATTTGAGCTTAAGTTTTTACATTGTTAAAAGTTAATCCGGAAAAATAGCAAACTACATACTACATCTTGTTCGCAGAAAAATTACAATTCTCTTAAAATGTATACATCTTTTTAGAATCGGCTGCGATCTATATCTGAATGTCCTTTTCTGGCTGGTTGGGATCAAGTCTGTCTGCTTCTTCCACATTCAGTTTGTCGTGGACCAAGCTCTGCTTCCTTCTGTAGAGGGGTATGGAGGACAGAAACAGGGGAGTTAGAATTTCAATGCTAAGCAGAAACATCAAACTATAGGCAGATTGGAAACAGTACACATTTCCACAATACTTACAATCTGCCATCCATCTGTTGCTGCCTGGGACAAGATGTGTGCCTCCTCCAAATACAGCTTCTCATGATCATGGACCAATTGTTTTCTTCTCTAGAGGTCCCATCTGAATGATGCAAACAGGAGAGTGAGATTTGGCATTTCAAGGCAGACATCAAATATTTGACGAAATAATTATACCACTGATTTGGAAAGAATACATTTTCTTGTCAGAAGATAATGTGTTTGTGTTACACAATCTTCTCTTCAAAAATCCCAATGCTGCACCTGTCTCTACAGCCTACACCTACATGTACATGCAAGTCTAGCAACAAAAGAAAACAGGCCCCACCTGCAGTGTGTCATGAGCACAATCTTCTTTATCTGCTAAAAAACAGAGACATGTCAATCATTGTTTTACACATTTGTGCACACCTCAAAATGTGAATGCACAATGCTTTTGAATGATAAAGGAATATGGCAACAGAGGTATAATAAATACATATTCACAAGTTGTACTTGCAAATGAAAAGGTACAATTGACAGGATCAAAAAGGATTGACATGAATGAAATTAAAGCCATCATATAGAAGTCAAACGAGTGACATTTGGTATAACATTCTACACAGATTCTAAAAACAAGTCCAAAGGATGAATTAATATTAACAAAAATGATTCATAAATCCACATGGCTCCCAATCACTGAGCCTCCACCAGGCTCCCTCTTGCCAAGCAAGAGCCAGAGCGGGAACCTTTGTCATTCCCCATCCCCCTTGCCACCACTCAGAATGTGCCGTGTGGCAAGGGCCGGAAGCTGGCGCCAAGTACTTCATTCACAGGCATCCACCAGGCTCCCTCTTGTCCTTTGGCAAGAGCCGGAGCGGGAACCTTTGTTATTCCCCATCCCCCTTGCCACCACTGAATGTGAAGTGTGGCAAGGGCCGGAAGCTGGCGCCAAGTACTTCATTCACAGGCATCCACCAGGCTCCCTCTTGTCCTTTGGCAAGAGCCGGAGCGGGAACCTTTGTCATTCCCCATCCCCCTTGCCACCACTGAATGTGAAGTGTGGCAAGGGCCGGAAGCTGGCGCCAAGTACTTCATTCACAGGCATCCACCAGGCTCCCTCTTGTCCTTTGGCAAGAGCCGGAGCGGGAACCTTTGTCATTCCCCATCCCCCTTGCCACCACTGAATGTGAAGTGTGGCAAGGGCCGGAAGCTGGCGCCAAGTACTTCATTCACAGGCATCCACCAGGCTCCCTCTTACCAATTTTGGCAAGAGCCAGAGCGGGAACCTTTGTCATTCCCCATCCCCCTTGCCACCACTGAATGTGCTGTGTGGCAAGGGCGGAAGCTGGCGCCAAGTATTTCATTCACAGGTTCTCAGTTATGGAGCACCATAGACTCCCATTTCTCATTCACTCAGCTCCACAAGGCCTGAGCTGGTACAATACACACACACTCCATTCCTTTGACTCTGATTTCTGTTTTATCTCATCATTACACAATGTACATTACACAGCATCATGGTGACTATAGAGATTGTCAACCTTCAACTCAGCTCGACAAGGCCTGACCCGGTACAATACACACACTCCCTTCCTTTGACTCTGATTGCTGTTTTATCTCATCATTACACAACGTACAGTATACAGCATCATGCTGACTATAGAATGTCAACCTTCAACTCAGCTCAACAAGGCCTGAGCTAGTACAATACACACACTCCCTTCCTTTGACTCTGATTGCTGTTTTATCTCATCATTACACAACGTACAGTATACAGCATCATGGTGACTATAGAATGTCAACCTTCAACTCAGCTCGACAAGGCCTGACCTGGTACAATACACACACTTCCTTTCTTTGACTCTGATTGCTATTTTATCTCATCATTACACAACGTACAGTATACAGCATCATGGTAGCTATAGAATGTCTGTATTACACCATGATTAACAACAGCTGACAGTTGTGAAATGTACACATGGTCAATGAGAGTACATCTTTCAGTTGTAGGAGACTCTATCAACTGTTTGAAGCCATTTTGCATCAAGAAAGAAAGGATCTTTTTGTTTTCACTTGACATCAAATTTTCATTAAAGTCACCAAGAATCACTGTGTTACTTCTTTCCACTGCAGACAAGTGCCCCAAGAGTTTCTCCAAACTGGATATGAACGAGTCTTTGCGAACATTTGGGGGTCTATAAATGGCTACAATTAGATGTTTCACAGGCATGCAGTCAGCAGAAACTTGCATAACCACACATTCTAGACTGATATCATTTGGGATGGGAATTTCAGAACACTTGTATATGTCACGTACATATACTGCCACGCCTCCATGACTGGAATTCCTTGTCGCATTAGAAGCTTCCTCGCAAGCATGCCCACTTGATCTGTCTTTACGAAACATCTTAAAACTCTCCAACTGAAACTGGGAGGACTGCAAATTTTCTGACAGCCATGTCTCAGTCAGGCATATGATATCAGCTTCAACCAAACAAGTTGACTTCAGACTTTCAAAGTTCTTTTTAATAAGTCCTTCAGTATTGTGATGGACAATGTTCAACACTTCACCGACAGATCTGTCACCAACATTTGTAAATGGGTTGGATACATATTCGAAATGCTTCATCTTATTCACTGCCTCCTGCACTTCCTCATCACAGTAGATGGACTCCTGCTTATAGTTTGTAATGTGAAGACCGCCTATGGAACATACCCTACTCAAGGCCACATACGCCATATCTGAAGCAAAAATATTTTTCATGGAGACAACTACTTCAGGAACTGTCATTCCCTGTACTTTGTGTACTGTGCAGGCCCAGGCTAGCTTGATAGGAATTTGGTAGCGTTTGACTTTACTTAATTTCTTCAAGTTGTCCTCAATCTGACGAATCGGAACTGAATTCTCCGGTAGACTACTGGGAACTGCACTTTTTTCTCTTTCAAGCACACCTGCCTTTGGATTATCAAACTTCACAAAGACAGTTGCGCCATCACTTGCATCTTGCTGGCCACCTGTTACACCTGTAACTGTTCCAAATGCACCGTTAACTAGACCATCCTCAACATTGACATTTCTACAAAGCATGACACGAGCACCAATCCCAACTTTGACCACATCAGGGAGGTCGTCTTTATCTCCTTGTGCATGAGGTCGTCTTGTCATTGAACCTGTGGTGGGATCTTTGACAAAATCTGAGGCTTCAAAACATGTAACATCTGAACACCTGAGATTCAACATCCTGTCATTATAATCTACAACAGCTTTATTGGTGGAAAAGATGTGAAGTGCATCCTTAGGATAATCATTTGATGCAAAGTCTGTAGATAACACCCTTGATGATAGAGTTTTGTCATCTTCATCAGAAAGTTTGTCTTTTTTTCTCTTTACCCTCATTCTATTCAAAAGGTTTGCAAAGGCAGCATCATCCTTCTGTCTCATGATTTCCTCAAGTTCAACAACTTCAAAGATTGGATTCCACAAGTCAATGAAATCTTTTCCCCTGTAGAGACTTTGTCCCCTGACTGGAGGGATCTGATACATGTCACCTACTGCCAAGATGCTCACATTTCCAAAGTTTGCACTTGACCTTGACTGTGTCAGCTGACCCAATCTACCATGAATAGAAGACATGAGCTTCATGTCGACCATTGATACTTCATCTACAATCACAATTTTGAGGCTTTCATACTGAGCACGCAAAGTGTTAAGGGTACTTTCAGACAAGGGCTGATACGTCTTCGTAACACACATCAGATGAAAGGCATGGTGGACAGTGCTCCCACCAATATTGAATGCAGCAGTTCCTGTGGGTGCCGTAAGAAGGACAGAGACCTTGTCAGGGTTTTCTTGTGCCTTTCCTAGTAACCTGGTAGCTTCATAATATATGCATTTTATGAGATGGCTCTTTCCAGTCCCCGCACCACCCGTCACGAAAATATGAAAGGGATCTGGTCGCTTTCCCTGTGCAGTTTCCATACACCACTTCCTTACAAAATAGAAGACCCCCTGTTGCATTGGGTTGAGTGACTGCATCGTGGGGACCGCAGTTTTATACTGGATCTTCGTCTGGCAGGCTTCTAGGGTAAAGCTTCTTTCTTTTGATTTGTTAGTCGTCGCTAGGTCAGGAATGTCATCCTCAGTGCCCTCAATAACCTCATCCACTTCATTTTCTCCCCTCCTATCTAGACAATCAAGTCTTTCTTGTTCCACTTCGGGGAAGATCTGGGCCCAAACATCTTCTAGATTACCATCTTCTGCGTCTTTACGAGCCTGCTCAAGTTCCTCAACATTTTGCTCAAATTTACGCCTATTTCCATTCACAATGACATTTACTTTATCCTCCCTGTCTGATATGGGAGCAAAGCCATTCGAGTAGAATTCTTCATACTTTGCATATTGTGGTGGTTTCAACTGTGCATCAAGGTAGTGTGGCAAGTACAACTTGAGTAATGTCAAGTAGAATCGCTCTGGCTCTTTCTTTTTATTGAATTTGGCAAAGCGGATGACAGCTGGATCAGATCTTGTACGTTTTTGTACAGCCCCATAATTATCCCTCAACACATGCTTTGCTTCCCCTCTGGAAGACTGCTGAGCATTTTCTTGCTGGCCTGAACAAGAAACGACGCGATATTCGGAGACAAACTCTGCTGCACACATTGAACGGAAAGGTTCTTCTTGTGGCCTCGCCTTGTACCGATCCATAATGCTCGGCATCCAGATATTTTCTTCATCACCGTTTCCCTCGCTTGCAAGCTTCTGAATGTCGGCCAAAGGTTTTGACAAGCGATTAGCTTGTTCATCTGTTGGAATGAATGTGACTTGTCTTGAGCACTCCTTCAAGTTCAGGCTACAGACCCGATAGACAGCCTCCTGGGCACTCACTTCCCTGTGGTGAAGGTAGGCATTGCCAACTTTTCTCATTTCTGTCAGCACATCCTCGTTGCCTTCCCTTGCCTCTTTCTGAGCCTGTTTGAGCAGCTTTCCCATTTCTCTCTCTGCTTTGCTGATATATGATACTATGTACTTGACACAACTGTACGCATCGAGAACATATTGGATGTCCATGTTCGCGTTCCAAGCTCGGAGCAGATGTGGATTGAAATTGTTCACCCACATGTCCTTTGGCTCGCGTCTGAGGAATACTTGCTTCCTGTTTGCAATCAAGTTCAAAGCGTCACAGACCTGTGCAGTGGTGAGATTGGCCTCCTTGAAAACGTCCTCAGTGGAGCACTTCTCTGGCTCTGTTTTCTTGTCCAACACATCCCAGAATTTTTTCAGGTCAGATTCGGCTTGCTTCTTCCTTCCAGCAATGGATGCTGATTCTTCATCGGTCAGGTCCTGTAGGGAGACAGGGCTGCACAGAAATGTCTGATTCACTGGAGGCTTAGGGAATCCAAACCTACAGATCTTGCCACCTTTCTTGCATGACGATGTATGACCCTTTCGGTGCATTTGAACCTGGCTAACTATGTCAAATAACTCCTTATCTGTTTCTGAGTTTGGCAGCTGACAGCACACATATCTGTCCACAAAAGAGCAGATCTCTTCTTCAGAATTTACACCCAATTTTGGTGCATCTTTCACCCAAAACAAACAATGGATATGGGGTGAGCCCCTTTGCTGGAATTCAGTCCTCGTGAACGTGTCTATGACCTCGCCGATTGGCTGCGATGGAGATTTAATGAGGTGTTTGAAAAACAGCTTGACTCTGCGATCAAACATGCGAGCGGCTGTGACAGGATTACTCTTCAAAATGTCACAACGCTCTTCCCACGACAAGTCGCTTACTGGTACTGTGCCATGATCTTGTCGAATCGCCTCTAACACTTCTGGCCAGCGCAAATCTGCAGCAGAAAACGTAGCAAACCACGTGGGAATTCCCAGCTGTCTTATCATTGCATACAATTCATTTAGCGCCTTGTCCCAGAACTGCGGAGTACCCCTGACTGGCTGAAGGAAGCGATAGCCTTCATCTGACTTAAGTATAGCCTGTAAGTCCTCTTTGTTTGACAACATACCAGCAGATATTTTACGGCCGCCACTTGTCGTCGGCGAACCTTTGCGCATAGATATGGAAATATTTGACTGTATGAAGCGCAACTCTGTTACGTATTGTGCAAAGAATATGTAGTTAGTGTCGCTTGCAAACCGCGTATCTGCACCCATAAGGCGTGCCTTGAAGTACTTGCTGGGCGTAATACGTACATCACGATCAACATTAAAAGAAAACTTTCCAGTAGGGAATTGAACAGGGAAGGACATTGCCTCTCCCCCAACCTCCTGGAACACAGAAATTGGTTTGCTCCCCTCTCCTGGAGCCACACACATGACGCGTTCATCGTGGTGGTCAAGAAAATCCTGTCCTATATCTACTGGCTGGAGGCAAGTGTCATGTGGCAGTCCCCGCAAGCGGCTGTCTAGTTCCTCTTCCTCGCTCAGAGCTGCTTCTTCCATGGTTTCTTCCTCGCTCAGAGTTGCTTCTTCCACAGTTTCTTCCTTGCTCAGAGCTGCTTCTTCCATGGTTTCTTCCTCGCTCAGAGCTGCTTCTTCCACAGTTTCTTCCTTGCTCAGAGCTGCTTCTTCCACAGTTTCTTCCTCACTCAGAGCTGCTTCTTCCATGGTTTCTTCCTCGCTCAGAGCTGCTTCTTCCACAGTTTCTTCCTTGCTCAGAGCTGTTTCTTCCATGGTTTCTTCCTTGCTCAGAGCTGCTTCTTCCACAGTTTCTTCCTCACTAAGAGCTGCTACTTCCATGGCTTCTTCCTCATTTACCTGTCGAATAACGTTGTCTGTTTCATCATCTTCCATATCATTCCTAGTTGGCCCTTCCATATGATCCCCCTCTTCAGTGACAGACTCGCGGTGCTCAGGAGCTGTATGAACTTCTAAGGTGCCATTCCCTCCTTGTTCAGCATCAGATGGTTCAACAAGGCCTCCTTCTTCATTCCAAGAAGTAGCCCAGTCTGCATCGATAGACGTACCGCTGTAATGTTCATTATTTTCAACAAGATACTTCAAAGCAACATCAACCTTCAATGGACTGATTTGTCTATACATGTGATGCCCACTGTACTGTAGCTTCCTCTTAAGTTTCACCTTGATTAACTGAGCTTCTGAAGGCATTCTGGGAAGGATTGCATGTGTTTCACTCACATCTGCTGGGACACACACTACTGGGCCAACAACACCTTTCTGACCCCCTTTCGGGAGAGCTGCAACTTTCATGAATGGTATTCTCTTGGCTATCAGTTGGGACTCCAGAGTATTGAGACTTTTCAGCTCAGGGGGTATTTCTGGGAGCTTCATCTTATTACTCTGAGCCTCGTATGGAATTGTCTTTTTATCTATCATGTGCCTATGACAACAGTGACATATCCACTCTTTGCCCCTAGATGACTTAGCTATGGGACACGCATGTGGGCTGCAGTCCACATTGCATTGATGTACATACGTACCTGTAAGACAGTGCTTAACAGCCCGAACATACCTTGATTTTTTACCATCACGATGACAGATTACGACTTGATTGCGAAACAAAAGCCTGTGACATACAGTGCAAACATATTCTGGTCCCTCTTTGCATTCCATCTGGAACTGTTCAATGTCCTTATTGACATCCGCTAAATTCTGCTTCTTTTCTCTGTTAATCTGCACATTTCTTTTTTTCAAATCTCTTCGATCTGGATCCGTATGATATTTATCTTTCTCATGGTCTCGCTTCTGCTGGGCATGGTTGTCATCAGTGTGATAGCGCTCCAGCGCTCGCCCCTGCTCCCTTTCGCGCTTCTGCTGGGCATAGTCCTCATCAGTGTGATAGCGCTCCAGCGCTCGCTCCTGCTCCCTTTCGCGCTTCTGCTGGGCATAGTCATCATCAGTGTGATAGCGCTCCTGCTCCCTTTCGCGCTTCTGCTGGGCATAGTCATCATCAGTGTGATAGCGCTCCTGCTCCCTTTCGCGCTTCTGCTGGGCATAGTCATCATCAGTGTGATAGCGCTCCAGTGCTCGCTCCCGTTCCCTTTCGCGCTTCTCCTGGGCGTGCTGTTTATCTGTGCTATATCGAGTCTTCTTTCCATCCCGTTGGGCCTTGGCATATTCCGGATCCTCCTGGTACCGTTTCCTTTCTCGGTCTCGTCTGACCCTTTTCCGGTCGTCGTCATCATTATTGGCATTCAGCATGGTCTTTCTCTTGATGCAGGCAACTTGTGAGGCTTCTGTAGTTTCCTCTCTGTGGCGCCGCGACATACTCCTTGTCTGTCTTTTGTTGAAAACTGTTGCTGTGACAACATCAAAATGGTTACCATTCGTATGTTGCATGTATATAGCATTTCTACCATCTAACATGCTTGTATTACTCTCACACCATGGGTACTTCATCCATTCCCACTTAACGTTAAAGCCATGCTTACCGTACACAAAGATGCGTCTTCCCAGTAGTGAAGACATCGCATTTATTTCTACCTGTGTGGCCCATGCTTCAAGATCTGCTGGATGACGATTCTGCATGCTTCGACCATCACGAGACAGGTACTGGTCCATGGTTTTTTCAGGGTGCTCGAATGCCAACCAAGGCCTGTAAACATCTTCAGACAATGTTGACATATATTCAACTGTACGCTGTCTTAATACATCATGATAGTCTTGGGTGCCACAAATAAGGTAACTAATAGCTCTATAGAAACAATTACCATCCCCAATAATTCTGATGGGACTGATTGGTGCCTCCAGAGGGACATTCCTTTCCTGAATATTGAGATATCGTTCAACAGAAAGGTTCAGCTGGTCTGCCAGTTCCAATTGATCATTTCCTGTGAAGGGATTGAACATGAACTCTTCCTTCCACTCCCCTGTTTCCACTACTTCTGGGCTATCAGCTGGCTCCTGCTCTCTTACCTCTACATCCTGGTCATCTGCTGGCTCCTGCCCTCTTACCTGTACTTCCAGGTCATCTGCCTGCCCTCTTACCTGTACTTCCAGGTCATCAGCTGGCTCCTGCCCTCTTACCTGTACTTCCAGGTCATCTGCCTGCCCTCTCACCTGTACTTCCAGGTCATCAGCTGGCTCCTGCCCTCTTACCTGTACTTCCAGGTCATCTGCTTGCTCCTGCCCTCTTACTTGTACTTCCAGGTCATCTGCTGGCTCCTGCCCTGTTACCTCCAATTTCTGCTCATCAGCTGGTTTCTTCGTTTCCTGCTTTGCAATCCAGGCATCCCACCTCGTCCAATTCCTCTTCTTACGCCGAGGCATTTTCCTGAAAGATTACAAGTGCTAGAATGTAGCAACATTCTTTGAGACTATACATATATGATATAACATCATTATCATATGAGATAATAAGTAGACATGGGGTCAACAATTATGAAACATTCAACTTCAACAAGTAAAAAAGAAAACAGCTACAGATCATATGCTGAAAAACATATCTGTAGATGACACCTTTTTATCTGCAAGTTGAAAAATACCATCATGCATGCATAAAATGGATGTCTTCCATAACATTTGTACTACAAACGTATCTGTAACAATGGTCCTTCGGTTCCATGAGTTTTCCCCCATAGACGTTTCCCCGTCAGATTTTTTGGGGGTTTTCCCATTTTTTTATGGGGCATTCCCCACTTTTTTTTCCGTCGTCGTGGAATATTTCCCGTCATCGTGGATTATTCCCAGTCGTATTTGTCAGCTTTTCTCTGTATACAGCCAGAGACCTTCAAAACACACACACACACAAACTACTGTAACTTCTGCTCTGAGAATACACCAAAGATCCCTTTGTAGCAGCACTATATTGTGAAACAGTCCATGGTTATGTCTATTATCTGCCCGTTAAACAATGTCTTTAACGCACCGTGCAGGCTTTGTTGGCGATAATGATTGACTTAAATGATTGACTTACAATTAAATTAAGGTTGGAGCTTGGAGATCACGCTGGAGCGCTTCCTGATCCTCCTTACATAGAATGGGTCTGTAGGTCTTGCTATCATCAGCAAAGATTTTCACCGCACTGGTCACAACCTCCGGCAGGTCGTTTATAAAAACCACAAATAACGTAGGACCAAGAACACTCCCCTGCGGGATTCCACTCTTGACGTTACGCCCGGAGGAGTGAGCTCTGTTGATTACTACCTTCTGCCTCCTGTTGCTGAGAAAGTCCTGTATCCACTTAAGTGTATAACCCCTTATCCCATATGAATGCAGCTTGACAAGTAACCTCTTGTGGGGAACTGAGTCGAAAGCTTTTTTGAAGTCCAAATAGATGCTGTCCACTGGTTCCCCCCTCTCGAGACACTGTGACCAGTCGTTCATGACTACCAGTAGCTGTGTGGTACAAGATCTTTTGGGTACGAACCCATGTTGAGCGTCTGTAAATAACTCGTTCGCATTAAGATGGTCGACGAGTACATCTCTTAAGATGGAGTCAAGTGTCTTGACAACCACGGAGGTTAAGCTTACGGGTCTGTAGTTTCCTGGGTCCTGTCTGCTGGTTTCTATGTGACAGTGTTTATCAATGTTTCCACAAAACACCCGACGGGGAATACACCTGGCGGGGAATACCCCACTATGACCGCGAAAAGAAAAAAAATCCGACAGGGAAACATCTATGGGGGGTGGGTGGAAATTACTGTTCCCGGTCCTTCCAATAATTTTTGTAACAAGTATTTATTTTATCATAACACACACTGCATACTCTATCCACTGAAAAGTTTGCAGAGAATCATACACTTAAACACAATGTGTACTTGCGGTCCACTTAAAGATTGTCGAGAATCATACACTTACAAACAAATTACATACTGGTCCACAGTAACATTCATGAGATACACTTCAAACACTGTATACCCAGTCCACTGAATCAAATAATATTGGTTACAAGCTATCTAACTTTGGTACTCGGTCTGCTGAATCATACACTAAACATACACTAAACATACACTCGATAGTCTATCAGCTGTGTCGACAGTGAACCTGGGAATGCCCCCCTCCCCACACAAACACATATTCTTCTTTCACATGACTACAATGAATCTCTAACACACGGCGTTGAAAGACAAAATTATAATGAAGGGTAGAAAGTTAATCACTTCTTACCTGACAAGATTTGAAGAACTATCTGTTGGTTAACGTTGATGTGTTTGTTTTTTTCAATATTGGAGAAAGTTACAGAGTAAATTTACGTCAGAAAGAACCAAGACGGTTCACGTTTATGTCGTCTGAAAAATGTACACAACAAAAAGCTACACAGTACACTTTGGAAACGTTACACTTTGGAGACGTTACTACCAAAATGAATTAACTCGTCAAAAAAACAACGGAGGGAAGAAAGCAAGATTAGCCAGTTCTTACCTGACGATATATTCTGCTGTATAAGACGACAGCTGACGCAAAATTTGACGTACGGCGCGCTGTTGTAGCAAAATTGTCGTCTGCAGCGAGCTAGTGCACGTGAGTGGTCTTGTGGAAAAAACCCGGATGTCTGACCCGGATCAGTTCAAATAACCTACAGGGGTGGATGTATCAAAGAGTCATACGAAAAAAATGTCGGGCCTGAATATGTCTTTCCTTGTTTATACCGTGTCTCTGTCTGGAAATATTTGTTTGTTTTTATAGAATTTTACAGTATATTCCTGTATGCTTTGTATTTGCTATCATACGGACAAACAAATGTCTCTGACCCCCGTAAAATCTTAAATGGCCGGATCCAAATATCGCGCGAAGCTTAGCCAATCAGATTCATAATCTGTTGCTTCTAGTTGCGGATTGGCTGAACGGCTAATTGATTTACACGGGGTGGGCCAGCTGCCAGCTGCTCTACGGTGGCGTGCTTCTGGTTGCTGGTTGGCTGAAGGGCTAATTGATTTACACGCAGGTGGCCTGGAGTTGACCATGCGTTCTATTGTTGACGCCCCAAGTCGTAGGAATTGAGCAGAGAATTCCCCAATAAATCATTTTGAAGTGGTTTTTAACCAAAAATGATAACGGAGTCCTGTAAGTAAACATACCATGCACTACCATACCATTTTGGGAACTTGATACCAGGGCACAGGAGGCTCAAATATAAAGTTTGGTCAGAAAAACGCAAAAGAACTTAAATAAAATCATTTTAAAGTCATTAAAAAAATGAAAAAAGAGCACGTGGGTATTGGTCCATTCTACCCTTGTGCCAAATTTCAAGTCATTAATTCGGTCCAAGAACGACGGAGATGAATCGCTTGGAAGATTTGACAGGAGAAAGAAAGAAGAAGAAGAAACACAAGTTAGGAATTTGCGTGTTTGTAAGCATAAGTCCGTGAGATTTCTGAAACAACAGCAGTTCCGTGATAAACGGAACCTTCTAAAAACGTACGGTACGGAGCTAACAGTGCAGCGAAAATACCATCGATAGCGATTCAACTTCGGATGGCAAACCGGACAAAAGTTATAAGTACTGTTGAAGTCATTAACGTTAAAGTTTGTTTTTAGTTGCCTTTGACAGTTTGACCTGAAATACTGTTACGCTAAACTCCTGAAGAGAAGTTAAGTGACTGCTGTGATTATTACAGAAATGCCCCTAAAAACTGATACAATAAGCCTTCTGAATAGCCAGAGTTTCAGGCGGGCTTCGCCCCCCTGGGACCCCCAACGGGGCTCTGCCCTGGACCCTGCCGGGCCGGGGCCTTCGGCGTTCTTCAGCGGCCCCCGAAAAAAATTCTGGCGGGAACACTTGAGTATATACGGAATCGTGGGGCCCCGCTTATGAATATTAATTAGCCTTCGCTCTTCGCGCACAGGTGTGGGCTCAGGCTGTGCGGGGTCACGGAAGGTCACGTCAGGAGGCCAAAAGAAAACAAATTACCCCTCAGAAAAGTGCCAAAATTAATTATTTTAAAGTAGTTTATGTCAAAACTTTTACTTGGATCATTTTACCAACTATCTAATGCCTATCTACACCAAATTTCAGGCCATTCCATTGTAAGACCAGGGTACAGGGGGACAATATATTTTATTTTGGTCAAAACATGACCTTTAAACCTCAATAAAATCATTTTAGAGGCAAATATGAAAAAATTGAGAAAAAAGCATCAAGGTATTGGCCCATTCTACCCCTGTGCCAAATTTCAGGTCATTCGGTTCAGGAACGGCGGAGATGAATCACTTTGAAGATTTGACAGGAGAAAGAAGAAGAAAGAAAGAAGAAACATTACGAATACAATATATTTCACCATACTATGTATGGCTGAAATATAAAAATGTCTACCTGTAACGACCAGTTATTGTCTGAGTACTGGACGTCACCAGTAAAATTCACCAATGGAAAATTCACAGACAAATGGGAATGCAAATGAAAATTAAAGGAACGTCAAACCGAATAATCATATTCATTGCTACATCGGATGAAATTTTTGTCTTCGAATGTTTCCTGGAAAACTTACGGAAATAAAAAAAAATGTCTGTTTGTAAGGACCAGTTATTGTCTGAGTACTGGACGTCACCAGTAAAATTCACCAATGGGAAATTCACAGACAAATGGGAATGCAAATGAAAATTCAAGGGACGTCAAACCGAAATATCATATTCATTGCTACATAGGATGAAATTTTTGTCTTCGAATGTTTCCTGGAAATTTTACGGAAATGAAAAAAACATGTCTGCCTGTAAGGACCAGTTATTGGACATCACCAGTAAAATTCACCAATGGAAAATTCACAAATGGGAATGTAAATGAAAATTCAAGGACCGACAAACCGAATAATCATATTCTTTGCTACATAGGATGAAATTTTTGTCTTCGAATGATTCCTGGAAAACTTACGGAAATAAAAAAAAAATGTCTGCCTGTAAGGACCAGTTATTGTCTGAGTACTGGACGTCACCAGTAAAATTCACCAATTGAAAATTCACAGACGAATGGGAATGTAAATGAAAATTCAAGGGACGTCAAACGGAATAATCATATTCATTGCTACATAGGATGAAATTTTTGTCTTCGCATGTTTCCTGGAAAACTTACGGAAATGCAAAAAAAAATGTCTGTCTGTAAGGACCAGTTATTGTCTGAGTACTGGACGTCACCAGTAAAATTCACCAATTGAAAATTCACAGACGAATGGGAATGTAAATGAAAATTCAAGGGACGTCAAACGGAATAATCATATTCATTGCTACATAGGATGAAATTTTTGTCTTCGCATGTTTCCTGGAAAACTTACGGAAATACAAAAAAAATGTCTGCCTATAAGGACCAGTTATTGTCTGAGTACTGGACGTCACCAGTAAAATTCACCAATGGGAAATTCACAGACAAATGGGAATGTAAATGAAAATTCAAGGGACGTCAAACCGAATAATCATATTCATTGCTACATAGGATGAATTGTTTGTCTTCGAAATCTTACGGAAATGAAAAATGTCTGTCTGTAAGAACCAGTTATTGACTGAATACTGGACGTCATCAGTATTAGAACGCAGGGCTGAACCACCGAAATCGTGAGAAAGTTTCTCTGAATGATCAGCAATGGCTAATCTGAAAATATTTCACACGAACCTTGGCTACTACATGAATTGGTTAAGAATTGCAAGCAGGAAATATTTAAATATATTAGTTGAGAAATCTTTGCTTGGGGGACTTTCGCAGCGCTGGTTTCCGATTCCTCCAAATAATTTGATTAAAAATTCTTCTGTCATCTCTGTGGCATCCATTGGTGAGCGCTAGGGGTGGGTATTTTTCTCGGCCTTCAGATAATGTCAGGTCATGCCTAGGGGCCTAACAACCGTATTAGCTATGATAACTATATCTGCCATTTTAGGAACGTCTAGCACAGATAGCGTAAGTGATTTATTTCAATGCGGTAATAATTTTACTTGAACTCTAGTGATTGCCTGTTGATTGAGTTTTTTAATGTTTACTTTACGAGCAATGGTCTTATGACTCTGTTTTACTCTGTTTGAGTCTTTTATGTTACCTGCAATTAGCCCACGGGCAAGAATTTGCCATAAACTTTATTATCATTTTCAGATCAAATTGTACACTTAGTACAGGCTGTTTTACTAGAAATAATAGTGATCGAAGGCAGAGAGGAACTAATGATAAAACACAGATACACTAACCCAGCAGTGCATTCCATTTATCATTAGAGCTTGGTTATAAGATTTAAAACACAATAAAAAATTAAATATTAATCTTGAATTAATCTTGTATCTTGATCTTCCGTTCTTTCAGAGTTCATATGTAAAAGGGTTTGAATATATTTTGAAGACGCTGTAAATATGCGTCTGGCGTTGCTACAATTAACAGATGCAACGAAGTTTTGATTGAGTACATTCCATTTCCAACAAGTTGATATCCGTGGATATTAGTGTCACTTTGAAAGTTCGTATATAAGTATAATAATATACAAACTACAACATCTGGCCAGACCTTAAATGAATATTCATGAGCTGTCTGCTCATTATCATAATATGTGCAACGATATATTTCAAAGAGTATTTAAAGATTAGCAACATCACTGGTGACGTACAATTAAGTTTTTTTATCACTCTATAAATCTAAGATAGCTTTTGAAGAGAAACAACCAATAGATACTATTGAAAATAACTTATTGTTATTATGTTGTATGAGACGAACCACAAACAGAAAGATCCTTTCAGCGTCTACAGGTTATTGGATATCAATTGATGACTTTGTGAATCGATATAGTTCTTTTCAATTTCTCCAGACGGTGGAGGCAAACTTGCCCCACCCCCTCATTAATTAAAAGCAGGTACACTATACACACACGATATTTGATTCTATACTTTAGCTTAGTTTTCATTCCCATCAGTATTAGTGCTGTGAACAACACAGACATGACAAAACGGAACAAATGTACTGCTACATTATACCGTACCAGATAGAAAGAGTATGTCTAGGTACTGAAAAAAAAACACCTATATATACATAGCATTAGGTACTTTACACAGGCTACCACACTGATTTTACGTATACATCTACATGTACAGTAGGAGCTACTACAGTAGTGTCGTTTTCAAATAGCGAACGTGCCTACCATTCTACAGAATGTGCCTACCATTCTATGTATCATTGCTTTGGTGCGTATTCACTCTTTCTCGTGCGTTAGTCTACCACTAAACAAACTTGTAAACAATGTGCTGTATGGGTCCATTGGTACATTTTCATATTTATCGTTTTACTGGCTAGTAGTTTTACTGTGGATGTCTGGAGATCTGCTTTGCAGTGGTGCAGATACTAGTAGTTCCGTCTGTCGCCTAGGGACGACCTGAAAACAAACAGCAGAGTTGAGATAATGAGTGACGTGCGTTATAGGGCCTTCACCCTGAAACGGAATTAGCAGGAATCAAGCAAAACCAGCCGGAATGAAGTATTTGCAAAATTCGTGCCACATTCGGGCGGGAATTCCAAATGGACCTTATATCTTCACATGAGAACGAATCAGCCGAAATACCGCCAGATTAACTATTCTTTATCTATTCCTGGGTATTTATAGGATATTCTAGACATTCTCACTGCATTCCAGATATTCTTTTGTCCACATATTTTTTATTCTGACAGGATTCGAATTGGCTTGACGTTTCGGTTCTCCGTCGAAAGAGTCGAGAAAGTTTTGAATAATGTTAGAATACATGCATTAGAATGCGGTCATTACTGCAGTTAGAATAGTTAGAGTACACTTTGAATGCCGTTCGATGTTTCTCCACTTCAAATGCACCTCGGAAGTTTTGAGCATGACAAAACATTCGTGACGGCCCCAAGAATGGAGAAAATATCTGGAACTGGGGGGAGAATGTCTAGAATGCAAGTGCTACGAATTTCCAGGAATATACAAAGAATAGTCATTCTGACGGCATTCCGGCAGATTCCGCCTCTCGTGTGTAGGGGTCTTGAAGATGATTTGAAAAGAGAAATGGTCTTAGGCTGATAATGTATTGAGCTATACCATGCTATGTTTAGTAGAAAGGTATGCGGAAATGGTAAGGTTATAAAATGTACCTAAAACAGCCTGGCATATGAAGCGAAACGGCCGGTCGCATGACCTGTCGGCCCATTTGTCCTTGTCGTATAGCGATGCGGAGTATAGAACGCAATCCTCGTTGCCCTCATAGTTATTTGGTTGTCCCAGACCGTTATTTGGTTGTCCCGGACCCCAGGAGCTGTACTTCCCAAGTGGAGAACCATCCACCCATTCGAAGCTTCCCTCTTCGCGCCGATCGTGCAGGCCTAACCAGAAGCCATTATGGTCAATCACGGACATGGACTTGTACAAGAAGATCAAGAAGTCGTTGGTCACGGCGTTTCGGGGCATGGCCAGGGTGCCTCCGTCTTCACGACAGGCCGCGGTCGCATCGCTGAAGGTCTTCTCTACATTGAAGGCCTTGTAGCAGATTCCGTTCCAAGTTGTGTAACCAGTAGGGCAAGATGCTGGAAAACAAGTTTTAAAATTAACATCTGAGTTTTACATTAACATCGGAATATATATGTATATATAAAATATCATGATAATTAATGCAAAATATCATGTTTTATACTAAAAATGTTTTGATTTTTGCAAACGAACGTTATTGTCCAATACATCAGCAGAAATGGTACACATCACAATCAGTCTTACTCATCTCGTGAAAACGCTGCTCCAACATGGCGGACATGTCATCTCGGTCGCGCTTCAAGGCGTCAGCAGTGGTGGACCTGTCGTCTCGGTCGCGCTTCAAGGCGTCAACAATGGCGGACAGTTGGCGTATGTCGTCTTGGTCGCGTTTCAAGGCGTCAGCAGTGGCGGACATGTCGTCTCGGTCACGCTCCAAGGCGTCAACAGTGGCGGACATGTCGTCTCGGTCGCGCTTCAAGGCGTCAACAGTGGCGGACATGTCGTCTCGGTCGCGCTTCAAGGCGTCAACAGTGGCGGACAGTTGGCGTATGTTGTCTTGGTCGCGTTTCAAGGCGTCAGCAGTGGCGGACATGTCGTCTCGGTCGCGCTTCAAGGCGTCAACAGTGGCGGACATGTCGTCTCGGTCGCGCTTCAAGGCATCAACAGTAGCGGACATGTCGTCTCGGTCGCGCTTCAAGGCGTCAACAGTGGCGGACAGTTGGCGCATGTCGTCTTGGTTGCGCTTCAAGGCGTCAGCAATGGCGGAAAGTTGGCGCATGTCGTCTCGGTCACGCTTCAAGGCATCAACAGTGGTAAACAGTTGGCGTATGTCGTCTTGGTCACTCTTCAAGGCGTTAACAGTAGTGGACAATTGGGATATTTCCTAAAACGTTTGTCAGAATACCAAACTTGAGAAAATGTTAAGGAAATAAAAACAAAAGCATGGTCTGTCTTGTTACCATCTCGATTAAAACGACAAAGAGAAACTGTGTTAAGATATAACATCATCTTCAATGTATTTACCTCTTTATTAATGAACGTGAGAGGGGCGAATCCCACAGCGATCAGTACGGCAATGCCGGCGGCGATGCAGCTGCGGTTGGAGCGGATGAATTTACAGAGAGCACCGCGGCCGCTTGCTTCAGTCGGATACGTGCGGTCTGTAGAGATTATCATGATGTTAACGTCCACATATCGAACAGAATGTATGAATGAATGAATGAATGAATGAATGAATGAATGAATGAATGAATGAATGAATGAATGAATGAATGAATGAAAAATAGATAAGTCAAAAGAGATTTCAACAAAATGATATCAGGAAAAATAGAAAACTAACACTCTATGGAAAAATAACCGTTGTGAAACAGTTAGCACTATCTCTGATTACATACAATTGATGAACATAGACACTCCAGAATGGGTACTTAAAACTGTAGAAAAGGAATGTTGGACCTTATATGGGATGGAAAGAAAGATAAGATAAGTAGAAAATGTATGATCAGAGACCACAGTGATGGAGGGATAAGTATGGTTGATTTGAGAGCCCAACACCAGGGCTTCTTAGCCCTTTGGGTAAAGAGACTCAACCAAGGACATAATGTGCAATGGAAACTTATCCCAAAATACTATTTCAGTAAGTGTGGAATAGATAATTTGATTTTCAATATGAACTTTTGTAGGAAGGGGGACTGCCCCAAACTACCAGTTATGCCAACCTTTTATAAGGAGATAATATTGGCCTGGCATCAAGCAGGTGGAGGGGTAAAGAAGGTACCAGAAACAGCAAAAGAGATTATGAATGAGGTAATATGGGGAAATCAGTATATTAAACTGGGTAATAGAACTTTGTATTATAAACACTGGATTGAGTGTGACCTCATACATATTCGAGATGTTTTCATGCAAGGGAAATATATAAACGCACAAGATTTATTTTTGAAATTATATGACACCAGGAATTTCCTAGCTGAACATAATAATGTATGGGTTGCTATACCAGGGCATTGGAAAGCATTGTTGAGCCAGGTTGGGGATCAGCATACAGATGTTGATGTCCAACCAAATCAGCTTGGAATTTTGAAGACTGTATTTGTTCCCCTAGACAAACTCACCTCTAGGAGTCTTTATAACCAGATAAAATCACAGAATGTTATAGAAAGTAAATGTATTGATGAGTGGATTGAACTACTTGATGTTACAATTTTAGATAAGAAGTTAATTTGGAAAAATTTAATTGTTAACATTAAAGAGAACAAATTAAAAGAACTTAATTTCAAACTCCTGCACAACATTTTACCCTGTGGATTAAAACTAAATAAGTGGCAAATTAAAAACAAACTGGGTGAAATATACAGCCCTGTATGCACACTATGCAATGAAAAAGACACCTATGTCCATATGTTCTATAACTGTAGAAAGCTGGGGTTGTCTTGGAAGGATGTTGGAAATGTGTTGTATCGAAAAGGATTACATGTCAAAATAACAAAACCACTTATATTTCTTGGAATCAGTAATATATGGTCTGTTAACAGGATAATCTCGATTGCAAAGTTCTCTATTTTTAAACAGTGGTTGAGACATATAGATACTAATACAGAGTTATACAGCAACATATTTCAAACATTTTTGACAGACCTAAAGTTAATGTTGCACATAAATTGAAATATCCATGTTTCTGAACATATATAGTATGAAATAAGAAGAACAAAGTCTTGAGTAATTGCTGTCTTGCCCACAAGCTGGCAATATGACTGGTACTGTTGAGATGCAGATGTATCCGCTTTTTATTTGTATTTCGATGCTTGCCATTTAATACTTTTGTTCTCCCTTCGTGAGCACTTACTTGTTGCATTTTATAAAGGAAGAGGAGCTAAGTTCTTTAGTGCCAACGTTCATACGTTTTTCAGACAGTACTAGTGTAGTACTGAAGTCAGGGGACATGTTGTAAAATATAATAACTCGTTATATATATGTGTATATTTGACGTAATCTATTTTGTTATTGTTTGTTACCATGGTTACTTACACACTTCATTGTATCATTGATTGTAACATTGTGAATGAAGAATAAAATGTGAAAAAAAAAAAATGATATCAGGCCAGGATTGAGGGCCGTTGTTCCTGGACATTTTTAAGATTGTGAATTTCATCAATAATGACCTTACATGTACGTGTGGCCTACACAGGAAGAACAGTGGAGGGGGGGGGGGGGGTAAAGTGGCTATTTGTAATGTGACAACTATTCCTAGCTGTGGAGAACAATGACGGCCCGCCTCAAAAACATTGATTGACATGCAGTGAGGATGATGATGATGAATTATTACTTTTTTCACATCATGAAGATACTGGTAACATACAGGTAAGGGTCTGGTCTGGTACCTGAACTAAGGTGCTCCAATTTTCATTGAAGTTTGCTTTGTGGTAAGACACTTGTCCTGCTAAGAATATGTTTTGTGAAAGAAAACTTTCAGCTTGTTTAAAAAACAAAACATATATCCATACTACAAAAACTGAAAAGAACAAGTAACAAACATGTCGCTACCTGTATACGTGTACGTTGCGTGGCCGTCGTACGTTTGTGAAGACGCTCCTTGCTCTTCTTGCGACTTGTCAGTCCCGTTGTCATGGCGGACACGCCCATGGGAACCACCCTGATGGACAGGAGGAGGTTGGGGCGGTGGCCCGCTGGTTTGGCCGCTGTCAGGGCGCGAGAATGGGGACCGGACAGGCTCTGCTTGCTCGTACATTCTGAACGCACAGTGCAGTGTATAACGGTGAGAAAATGCATGCATATAGCAAACAACACCTTAATTAGTCTGACGACGTAAGACCACATTTGCCTTTATTTGGAGAGATGACGTGGCATTACATGGTGCAAATGGCATTTTGTTTTTCTGCAAGTGGCAGACTAATTTTGTTGAAAGAAGTTAATCTGAGTTGGGAGGGAGAAACATCAAACAAATCCCATACATCAAACATACATGAAACATACATTCAAGCTATCTATGTAATAAATTCCTCCCACATATAACTCTGTGAATGCTGCTATCTTCATCGTCATCATCACAATCATCATCAATTTAATAATAATTGTTTATTGATAAAAAAAATTGGGCAAAAATGGTCTATTTCATATATTTCTATATCCCCTCGTTCCTTAATTTTTCCAAAACGGAATCTTACTAAATCAACCCTATCCAATATATAATTTCCAATTTGACCTCCATAAAATGGACTCTTGCAAAGACCCAGTAGATCTACAAATGGACTTTTCCAAATTACCCTTTTTGTTATTGCAATTATTATATATTGGCTGGGCCGACTTAGTCTTTCGAATAACGCTTTATTTAATTAATTCAGAGGTTTTGAGCAAATTTTCCGTTCTACCTCTAATTTCCACATCTAGGTGATAACGTTACACTTTAACCTTGTTATATTTAGCCTTGTAGAAAAGTAACGAAGTAATTTTTAGTACTCAAATTGCTTTCTGCCTTCTCACCACGGGTGTTACTACGAAATTCAAGTGACAAAAGTAACGCACAGTTTGTTCAAGATTCTGCAAGTTCCATCGTATGCGTATGGGGTCGCTTTGCGGTTAGCGAAGGGCTCGCTAAGCGGTTTCTTCCAATAGGGGCTGCACGAGCAACCTCCATGGAGGAGCTCTACAGAGCACCTCCATGGAGGTTGCTCGTACAGCCCTCCAGCTCCACGAAACGGGCTCTACGCACTCATGAATGCAAACACTTAGTTCTCGTCACCTTCATGATTTTTTTTTAATCCATGGAGAAGCTTCTCTCGTAGAGGAAAAACAAACGGAGACGGGCTGAACTAGCACCTTCAACAAATGCGAACTATGAATGTAAATATTTGGTTCACGTTAACCAAAACAAATCGGTATTGGGGCTCTATACGGAGATATTGTAAACAACAAGCACAGGGCCGATAGCTGAACAAGCAGCGCTCTGCGCACTATAAATGTAAACACTTAGTTCACGTCACCATCAATAAATCAGTGTTTAGGGCTCCATACAGAGATACTGTAAACAACAAACACACAGAGCCGATAGCTGATCAAGCAGCTCCACGGGCTATATGAATGTAAACACTTGGTTCACGTCACCATCAACAAATCGGTGTTTAGGGCTCTATACAGGGATACTGTAAAACAAAACACACGGAGCCGATAGCTGATCAAGCAGCTCCACGGGCTATATGAATGTAAACACTTGGTTCGCGTCACCATCAACAAATCGGTGTTAAGGGCTCTATACAGGGATACTGTGAAACAAAACACACGGAGCCGATAGCTGATCAAGCAGCTCCACGGGCTATATGAATGTAAACACTTGGTTCACGTCACCATCAACAAATCGGTGTTAAGAGCTCTATACAGGGATACTGTGAAACAAAACACACGGAGCCGATAGCTGATCAAGAAGCTCCACGGGCTATATGAATGTAAACACTTGGTTCACGTCACCATCAACAAATCGGTGTTTAGGGCTCTATACAGGGATACTGTAAACAACAAACACACGGAGCCGATAGCTGATCAAGCAGCTCCACGGGCTATATGAATGTAAACACTTGGTTCACGTCACCATCAACAAATCGGTGTTTAGGGCTCCATACAGAGATACTGTAAACAACAAACACACAGAGCCGATAGCTGACCGAGCACCTCTACGCACTATGAATATAAACAGGGAGGTTACAAATCATGCGGAAAAATCAATACTCAATACCTAACGTACCATTGAATTACCCAAGAAAGTGAATATTTTTTTCTTCAAGCGGATTTTTGGTCACAGAATGGTGAGTTGGGAAAAGTAGTCGGAAGTTATCGGTTCGTTCCCTTCACGTGGAGACCCAACCTCTGCTAGGAGAATAGATACTTGTTTGTTTGCCATTGTAAAGAATGAGGAAACTTTGCACCTTCATGCTAATAGCTGTTATTGGTTTACTTCAGCCCTGTGACAAGTTTGTAGAGATCTGTTGGTCCACTACGAAAAAACACACATATGGCTTCATAAAGATATAAATTTAAACCTGTTATGAGGAGATCTCCAAAGCCAGGGTTGCCTGTTTTTATAATGATATAAAGGCTTTCATAAGAGTTTAATGGAATATGTACGAATTTATAGTTATTTTAAACGATTCATTACCAAACAACACACGGATTTGAATTCAAAAGAGGTTTGCGAAATGCACACGATATATTTACGATTAGTAGAGCTCGTATGAATTCCGTAATCCTAATCTCAAAGAAAGTTCTTGGTGTCTGAGAAGAAATCAAAACAATTTGCAACCCATTCATTGAATGAAGCGGTTTGTTGGCTCTCGCCAGGAAAGCTAAAAGTTCGCACCTCCGTGCTAATCCTAAATCGCCCCAGAGCGCGACCTTACCACGCCAGGACACTGAAGTCGGAAGCAGCTGGCTGACTGGCGTATAACTTTCCAAGCAGATGTTGGTGGAGTAAAGTGTGACCAGCCCAAAGGTCACTTTTCCCCGCTGGTCCTACCGGCATATGAGAAGTTGACAATGTTGAAGACTCTAGCAACCTGTACATGCTTGCTTGGAGAGTGGGTCATGTAGTCTGGTAGAGCAAAAATGATAAAAGCTCCGTGTGAAGAGTAATGTCAAAGTACAGTTTGCGCAAACTATCTTTGACTACTAGTATTGATTCAATATTAATCTCAAAGGTTTTAATATTGAACACGAGTTTGTAAGCTCCTCACAATTCAGGCAAAAGACACCTTTTGTGCTCACTACACTCCGTCTGAGTTTGGTACTTATTAACCTTTAAATAATCGGCCATTGTAGGATCTGCTTGGAGATTAAAGAAACACACGAATCTGACTTAATTCATATGAGTTTTACGGAATTCCGCAAATATGTCCTGAATACACCCCTGTTACGACATACATGGTACATGTATTGCTTCACCTTCAAGAAATCATATTCCACAAACCACCCCCTTCCCGCCACACTCACAGACACAAACACTACTGTAACAATGATTTTTTTCCTTTCATGGCAAACTAAAACAACCCGTTCATTGAATGAAGCAATCGGTGAATTGTTTGTCGCTCTCGCAAAGTAAGCTGGAAGTTTACACCCCGTGCTAATACGATATCGGCTTTACCACGTGCACGCCGAAAACAGCTGGCTGACTAGAGAGGTCTATAACTTTGCAAGCAGAGGTTGGTGGAGAAAGGTGTGACCCTTTACTTCAATGTCACTTTCTCCATTGGTCCTACCGGCACATGTGAAGATCACGATGTTCTCTGCGAACCTGTACATGCTGGCTTGGTCATAAAGTCCGTTAGAGTGATTAAGTCAAAGTACAAGGTTTTAATATCAAACACTTGGTTGAGGTTGGTGGGAAAATCGCGACCTTTTCGTTTCATAATTTTCGACCTTCAAAAAAAATATGAATCAAAGGAAATGGTCACGATTTTCCCCACGGACCTCTGCTTGGAGACTACGTCATAGGCCAGTCAGCCAGCCGCTTCTGGCGTCAGTGTTCTGGCGTGGTAAGGGCGCGCTTTGAGACGATTTTGGATCAGCATGGAGGTGCGAACTTTCGGCTTTCCTTGCGAGAGCCGACATATGAACAATGCACCGCTTGCTTCATTCAATAAACGGGTTGTATTGATTCTTAAAAGTATTACCATCTCGATTGTTCTTTTAACCTTTGTATCGAACCATACAAAAATTAACAATTATTACTAGTGTTTGTGTGCATTGCGCGCGCGCGCGCGGGTCTGTTGCCCACTTTGCAAAAACAACAACTTGTGGTTGCATAAAAGAAATATTTAGACCTGTTGCAAACCTCGTACCAAGGAAGTTTTACCTCATTGCCCGTATCCGACCAACTACTCTCTCTTGGCAGTCATTTAATTTCTTCTAAAAACAAGCACACCTGGTATTGGAGATCTCATAACAGGTCTAAATTAGTAAATATTTGTTTTATGAAACCATTTTTTTTCATAGTAGGCCAACAGATTTCCCCAAAATTTGTCACAGGGCTGAATCAAACCCAAAATCAGCCATTCTTAACGATTAGCACTGAGGTGCGAAGTTTTCGCATTCTTTATAATGTCAGACCAAGGAGCTTGATAAAAGCAAACAAACAAGTACTCCTATCTATGCTCCTAGCAGAGGTTGGGTCCCCGTGAAGGGAGCGAGCCGGTAAATTCCTACTACTTTTCCCAACTCACTGTTAATTCCGCGACCCAACATCCACCTGAAGAATAAAAATACCCCACTTGCTTGTTCTTACAAAATCAGCATTTTGTTTCAAATGTTATCGTACAAAAAAGATATCCATTCGTTGTTCTGTGAATGCTTGTCATTTGCGATTATCCGCAGAGCCTTAACACCGACTTGTTAAACCAAATGTTTACATTCATAGCCCGTAGAGCGCTGCTCGGTCAGCTATAGGCTCTGTGTGTTTGTTGTTTACAGTATCTCTGTATGGAGCCCTGAACACCGATTTGTTGATGGTGACGTGAACCAATTGTTTACATTCATATAGCCCGTGGAGCTGCTCGATCAGCTATCGGCTCCGTGTGTTTTGTTTTACAGTATCTCTGTACTCTGTATAGAGCCCTAAACACCGATTTGTTGATGGTGACGTGAACCAAGTGTTTACATTCATATAGCCCGTGGAGCTGCTCGATCAGCTATCGGCTCCGTGTGTTTGTTGTTTACAGTATCCCTGTATAGAGCCCTAAACACCGATTTGTTAATGGTGACGTGAACCAAGTGTTTACATTCATATAGCCCGTGGAGCTGCTTGATCAGCTATCGGCTCCGTGTGTTTTGCTTTACAGTATCCCTGTATAGAGCCCTAAACACCGATTTGTTGATGGTGACGTGAACCAAGTGTTTACATTCATATAGCCCGTGGATCCGGAGCTGCTTGATCAGCTATCGGCTCCGTGTGTTTGTTGTTTACAGTATCCCTGTATAGAGCCCTAAACACCGATTTGTTGATGGTGACGTGAACCATGTGTTTACATTCATATAGCCCGTGGAGCTGCTCGATCAGCTATCGGCTCCGTGTGTTTGTTGTTTACAGTATCCCTGTATAGAGCCCTAAACACCGATTTGTTGATGGTGACGTGAACCAAGTGTTTACATTCATATAGCCCGTGGAGCTGCTCGATCAGCTATCGGCTCCGGCCGTGTGTTTTGTTTTACAGTATCCCTGTATAGAGCCCTAAACATTGATTTGTTGATGGTGACGTGAACCAAGTGTTTACATTCATATAGCCCGTGGAGCTGCTTGATCAGCTATCGGCTCCGTGTGTTTGTTGTTTACAGTATCCCTGTATAGAGCCCTAAACACCGATTTGTTGTTGGTGACGTGAACCAAGTGTTTACATTCATATAGCCCGTGGAGCTGCTCGATCAGCTATCGGCTCTGTGTGTTTGTTGTTAACAGTATGTTTACATTCATAGTTTGTAGAGGTTGCTTGCTCTGCTCTCCGTTCTGTGTATCTTTGTCATTTACGATATCTCCATAGAGCCCTGCCAACAATTTGTTTAAGGTGCTAGTTCAGCCCGTCCCCGTTTGTTTTTCTTCTACGAGAGAAGCTTCTCCATGGAGTTTTTTTTTAATTCATGAAGGTGACGAGAACCAAGTGTTTGCATTCATGAGTGCGTAGAGCCCGCTCCGTGGAGCTAGAGGTCTGCACGAGCAACCTCCATGGAGGAGCTCCACAGAGGCTCCTCCATGGAGGTTGCTCGTGCAGCCCCTTCTCGGTTACCCCAGGCGAACCTTTATTCGCTTTCAAGCCTTGTAGAAAAGTAACGAAGTAATTTTAAGTACTCAAATTGCTTTCTGCCTTCTCGCCACGTGTTTTACTCTGAAATTTAATTGACAAAAGTAACGCACACTTTGTTTAAGATTCAGCAAGTTCCATCGTATGGGGTCACTTTTGCGGTTACCGAAGGGCTCGCTTAGCGAACCCCAGGCGAACGTTCATTCCCTTCGAGCCTTGTAGGAAAGTACCGAAGTAATTTTTAGTACTCAAATTGCTTTCTGCCTTCTCGCCACGTGTTTTACTACGAAATTCAAGTGTTAACAGAAACGCACACTTTGTTTAAGACTCTGGAAGTTCCATCGTATGGGGTCACATTTGGCTACCGAAGGGCTCGCTTAGCGGTTACCCCAGGCGAAACTTCATTCGCTTTCAAGCCTTGTAGAAAAGTAACGAAGTAATTTTCAGTATTCAAATTGCTTTCTGCCTTCTCGCCACGGGTGTTACTACGAAATTCAAGTGATAAAAGTATCGCACATTTTGTTTAAGTTTCTGGAAGTTCCATCGTATGGGGGCGCTTTGCTGTTACCGAAGGGCTGGCTTAGCGGTTACCCCAGCCAAAACTTCATTCGCTTTCAAGCCTTGTAGAAAAGTAAAGAAGTAATTTTTAGGACTCAAATTGCTTTCTGCCTTCTCGCCACGGGTTTTACTCTGAAATTCAAGTGATGAAAGTAACGCACACTTTGTTTAAGATTCTGGAAGTTCCATCGTATGGGGTCGCTTTGCGGTTACCGAAGGGCTCGCTTAGCGGTTACCCCAGGCGAACCTTCATACGCTTTCAAGCCATGTAGAAAAGTAACAAAGTAATTTTAAGTACTAAAATGGGTTTCTGCCTTCTTGCCATGGGTTTTACTCTGAAATCCAAGTGATAAAAGTATCGCACATTTTGTTTAAGTTTCTGGAAGTTCCATCGTATGGGGGCGCTTTGCTGTTACCGAAGGGCTGGCTTAGCGGTTACCCCAGCCAAAACTTCATTCGCTTTCAAGCCTTGTAGAAAAGTAAAGAAGTAATTTTTAGGACTCAAATTGCTTTCTGCCTTCTCGCCACGGGTTTTACTACAACATTCAAGTGATTAAAGTAACGCACAATTTGTTTAAGATTATGCAATTTCCATCGTACTGGGTCGCTTTGCGGTTACCGATGGGTTCGCTTAGCGGTTACCCGAAGGCGAACCTTCATTCCCTTCGAGCCATGTAGAAAAGTAACGAAGTAATTTTTAGTACTCAAATTGCTTTCTGCCTTCTCGCCACGGGTTTTACTCTGAAATTCAAGTGATGAAAGTAACGCACACTTTGTTTAAGATTCTGGAAGTTCCATCGTATGGGGTCGCTTTGCGGTTACCGAAGGGCTCGCTTAGCGGTTACCCCAGGCGAACCTTCATACGCTTTCAAGCCATGTAGAAAAGTAACAAAGTAATTTTAAGTACTAAAATGGGTTTCTGCCTTCTCGCCACGGGTTTTACTCTGAAATTCAAGTGATGAAAGTAACGCACACTTTGTTTAAGATTCTGGAAGTTCCATCGTATGGGGTCGCTTTGCGGTTACCGAAGGGCTCGCTTAGCGGTTACCCCAGGCGAACCTTCATACGCTTTCAAGCCATGTAGAAAAGTAACAAAGTAATTTTAAGTACTAAAATGGGTTTCTGCCTTCTTGCCATGGGTTTTACTCTGAAATCCAAGTGATAAAAGTAACGCATACTTTGTTTAAGATTCTGGAAGTTCCATCGTATGGGGTCGCTTTGCGGTTACCCCAAGGCGAACCTTCATTCGCTTTCAAGCCTTGTAGAAAAGTAACGAAGTTATTTTAAGTACTCAAATTGCTTTCTGCTTCTCGCCACGGGTTTGAATCTGAAATTCAATTGATAAAAGTAACGCACACTTTGTTTAAGATTCTGGAAGTTCCATCGTATGGGGTCGCTTTGCGGTCACCGAAGGGCTCGCTTAGCGATTACCCCAGGCGAACCTTCTTTCGCTTTCAAACCTTGTAGAAAAGTAACGAAGTAATTTTGAGTATTCAAATTTCTTTCTGCTTCTCGCCACGGGTTTGACTCTGAAATTCAAGTGACAAAAGTAACGCACACTTTGTTTAAGATTCTGCAAGTTCCATCGTATGGGGTCACTTTGCGGTCACCGAAGGGCTCGCTTAGCGGTTACCCTAGGCGAACCTTCATTCGCTTTTAAGGCTTGTAGAAAAGTAAAGAAGTAATTTTTAGTACTCCAATTGCTTTCTGCATTCTCGCCACGTGTTTAACTCTGAATTTCAAGTGACAAAAGTAACACACAGTTTGTTTAAGATTTCTGAAACTCCATCGTATTGGGTCGCTTAGCGGTTACCGAAGGGTTCGCTTAGCGGTTACTCCAAGGCGAAACTTTATTCGCTTTCAAGCCTTGTAGAAAAGTAACGAAGTCATTTTTAGTACTCAAATTGCTTTCTGCATTCTCGCCACGTATTTTACTCTGAACTAAAAGTGACAAAGGTAACGGACACTTTGTTTAAGATTTTGGAAAATCCATCGTATAGGTCGCTTTGCGGTTACCGAAGGGTTCGCTTAGCGGTTACCCCAAGGCGAAGCTTCATTCGCTTTCAAGCCTTGTAGAAAAGTAACGAAGTAATTTTTAGTACTTAAGTTGCTTTCTGCCTTCTCGCCACGGGTTTTACAACAAAATTCAAGTGATAAAAGTAACGCACACTTTGTATAAGATTCTGCAAGTTCCATCGTATGGGGTCGCTTTGCGGTTACCGAAGGGTTCGCTTAGCGGTTACCCCAGGCGAACGTTCATTGGCTTTCAAGCCTTGTAGAAAAGTAACGAAGTAATTTTTAGGACTCAAATTGCTTTCTGCCTTCTCGCCACGGGTTTTACTACAACATTCAAGTCAAGTGATTACAGTAACGCACAATTTGTTTAAGATTATGCAATTTCCATCGTACTGGGTCGCTTTGCGGTTACCGATGGGTTCGCTTAGCGGTTACCCGAAGGCGAACCTTCATTCCCTTCGAGCCATGTAGAAAAGTAACGAAGTAATTTTTAGGACTCAAATTGCTTTCTGCCTTCTCGCCACGGGTTTTACTCTGAAATTCAAGTGATAAATTAAGATTCTGGAAGTTCCATCGTATGGGGTCGCTTTGCGGTTACCGAAGGGCTCGCTTAAGCCCCGGTCACAAGAATCGTACGATTGACTGCGATGGAGGTTTTATGTGCGGCATAAGCGCAGTACGTCGTAAGTCGGGGAAGAATCGGAAGCAATGGTTTAAATATATGAAGCCGTGGTCACAAGGATCGTAGTACATCGTACGATGAGGTCATTAGAGCGTACCTGCGTCAATCGCAGGTAAATCATAGTAAATCGGGGAGCCTCCTATGACGAAAATAGAGCTGAAATGGATTTTGAACATGTTCAAAATTTCGCTATCGTCGTAAGATTTTATTTGCCCCCAAAGCAGACTTCATTACGGCAATTTTTGTCTACTGATGAGGTTTTAGATTTATCAATTTTTAGCATGTTGTGATGGTTTCAGTTTTCCCTAATATTGTCGATATTGACGAAAAGGGAAAATATATCAGTCGCAACTGCCACAGTCGCAACCAGAGAACAGCACGCCCCGCACAGGTGATGCAAACAATTTTTTGATCGCTTCATGCACGTGAGTTTATAATTAGATCAAATCTCAGCTCTCGTCGGTCTTGGGTCAGTTTACCATAATCGTAATAACCATGGGGACAACTCAAACATAAAGGCAGGCTCTATGAGTCGGAAATATATATGATATAATGCTTATGATATGATTTTTGTATGATGGCATCTTTTTGTTGATAGCATATCATGATACGATCTTCGAAAGAGCCTGACACGTATAGCCGGCAAGCAGGCCGAGATAACCATACCAGTACTCACGCTTGATTTGAACTTTTGCTTGTAATACTCTTGTTGCCATGGTCTGTTTTATTTATTTTTACAGTTAAAGATACTATAGGAAGGTATTCAACAGCTATGTCCACATTTTGTTGGTTAAAGAAGCACAAAAACGGTCATACGGCTATACAGAAGAGACACAAGTGAAAAATCGTACGACGCTGGCAAAATTTTGAACATCATCCGATGCTCTGCAATGGCTGATTTTGCTTACGATTTAGCTGCAATCCACTGTGATCATCGTGCGATAGGCGTAATATGCCATCGCAAGGACGTCGTACGATTCTTGTGACCGGGGCTTTAAGCCCCGGTCACAAAGCGCGTACGATTCCTTGCGATTCCTTCCGATGCGCAGGATAATCGCAGTGCGACGTAAGTCGGAAGAAAATCGGAAGCAATGGTTTAAGTATATAAAGCCGTGGTCACAAAGCGCGTAGTGGATCGTACGATGAGGTCATAAGAGCGTGCCTGCGTCAATCGCAGTGGATCATAGTAAATCGGGGGGCGTCGTATGGCGAAAAATAGAGCTGAAATGGATTTTGAACATGTTCAAAATTTCGCTATCGTCGTAAGATTTTATTTGCCCCCATAGCAGAGTTCATTACGGCAATTTTTGTCTACTGATGAGGTTATAGATTTATGATTTTTTAGCATGTTGTGATGGTTTTAGTTTTCCCTGATATTGTCGATATTGACGAAAAGGGGAAATATATCAGTCGCAACTGCCACAGTCGCAACCAGAGAACAGCGCGCCACGCACAGGTGATGCAGACAAATTGTTTGATCGCTTCATGCACGAGAGTTTATAATTAGATCAAATCTCAGCTCTCGTCGGTCTTGGGTCAGTTTACCATAATCGTAATAACCATGGGGACAACTCGAACATAAAGGCAGGCTCTATGAGTCGGAAATATATATGATATAATTCTTATCATTTGATTTTTGTATGATGGCATCTTTTTGTTGATAGCATATCATGATCATGACGATCTTCGAAAGAGCCTGACACGTAGAGCCGGCAAGCAGGCCGAGATAACCATACCAGTACTCACGCTTGATTTGAACTTTTCTTGTAATACTCTTGTTGTCATGGTCTTTTTAAATTTATTTTTACAGTTAAAGATATTATAGGAAGGTATTAAACAGCTATGTCCACATTTTGTTGGTTAAAGAAGCACAAAAGCGGTCAGACGGCTATACAGAAGAGACACAAGTGAAAAATCGTGCGACGCTGGAAAAATTTTGAACACCATCCGATGCGTTGCGATGGCTTGCGATGCTTACGATTTTCTTGCGATGTACTGCGCTCATCGTACGATATGCGGAATAGTCCATCGCAAGGAATCGTACGCGCTTTGTGACCGGGGCTTTAGCGGTTACCCCAGGCGAACCTTCATTCGCTTTCAAGCCATGTAGAAAAGTAACAAAGTAATTTTAAGTACTAAAATTGCTTTCTGCCTTCTCGCCACGTATTTTACTCTGAAGTTCAGGTGATAAAAGTAACGCACACTTTGTTTACGATTTTGGAAAATCCATCGTATTAGGTCGCTTTGCGGTTACCGAAGGGTTCGCTTAGCGGTTTCCCCAAGGCGAACCTTCATTCGCTTTCAAGCCTTGTAGAAAAGTAACGAAGTAATTTTTAGTACTTAAATTGCTTTCTGCCTTCACGCCACGGGTTTTACTACAAAATTCAAGTGATAAAAGTAGCGCACACTTTGTATAAGATTCTGCAAGTTCCATCGTATGGGGTCGCTTTGCGGTTACCGAAGGGTTCGCTTAGCGGGTACCCCAGGCGAATGTTCATTGGCTTTCAAGCCTTGTAGAAAAGT
This sequence comes from Branchiostoma floridae x Branchiostoma belcheri, assembly GCA_019207045.1. Classification (NCBI taxonomy): domain Eukaryota; kingdom Metazoa; phylum Chordata; class Leptocardii; order Amphioxiformes; family Branchiostomatidae; genus Branchiostoma; species Branchiostoma floridae x Branchiostoma belcheri. The sequence continues at coordinate 14,470,221 of CM033039.1, forward strand.
AACGAAGTAATTTTTAGGACTCAAATTGCTTTCTGCCTTCTCGCCACGGGTTTTACTACAACATTCAAGTCAAGTGATTACAGTAACGCACAATTTGTTTAAGATTATGCAATTTCCATCGTACTGGGTCGCTTTGCGGTTACCGATGGGTTCGCTTAGCGGTTACCCGAAGGCGAACCTTCATTCCCTTCGAGCCATGTAGAAAAGTAACGAAGTAATTTTTAGGACTCAAATTGCTTTCTGCCTTCTCGCCACGGGTTTTACTCTGAAATTCAAGTGATAAATTAAGATTCTGGAAGTTCCATCGTATGGGGTCGCTTTGCGGTTACCGAAGGGCTCGCTTAGCGGTTACCCCAGGCGAACCTTCATTCGCTTTCAAGCCATGTAGAAAAGTAACAAAGTAATTTTAAGTACTAAAATTGCTTTCTGCCTTCTCCCCACGTATTTTACTCTGAAGTTCAGGTGATAAAAGTAACGCACACTTTGTTTACGATTTTGGAAAATCCATCGTATTAGGTCGCTTTGCGGTTACCGAAGGGTTCGCTTAGCGGTTTACCCAAGGCGAACCTTCATTCGCTTTCAAGCCTTGTAGAAAAGTAACGAAGTAATTTTTAGTACTTAAATTGCTTTCTGCCTTCACGCCACGGGTTTTACTACAAAATTCAAGTGATAAAAGTAGCGCACACTTTGTATAAGATTCTGCAAGTTCCATCGTATGGGGTCGCTTTGCGGTTACCGAAGGGTTCGCTTAGCGGGTACCCCAGGCGAATGTTCATTGGCTTTCAAGCCTTGTAGAAAAGTAACGAAGTAATTTTTAGTACTCAAATTGCTTTCTGCCTTCTCGCCACGGGTTTTACTCTGAAATTCAAGTGATAAATTAAGATTCTGGAAGTTCCATCGTATGGGGTCGCTTTGCGGTTACCGAAGGGCTCGCTTAGCGGTTACCCCAGGCGAACCTTCATTCGCTTTCAAGCCATGTAGAAAAGTAACAAAGTAATTTTAAGTACTAAAATTGCTTTCTGCCTTCTCGCCACGTATTTTACTCTGAAGTTCAGGTGATAAAAGTAACGCACCTGAAGTTCAGGTGACAAAAGTAACGCACACTTTGTTTACGATTCTGGAAGTTCCATTGTATGGGGTCGCTTGCGGTTACCGAAGGGTTCGCTTAGCGGTTTCCCCAAGGCGAAACTTCATTCGCTTTCAAGCCTTGTAGAGAAGTAACGAAGTAATTTTTAGTACTTAAATTGCTTTCTGCCTTCACGCCACGGGTTTTACTACAAAATTCAAGTGATAAAAGTAGCGCACACTTTGTATAAGATTCTGCAAGTTCCATCGTATGGGGTCGCTTTGCGGTTACCGAAGGGTTCGCTTAGCGGGTACCCCAGGCGAATGTTCATTGGCTTTCAAGCCTTGTAGAAAAGTAACGAAGTAATTTTTAGTACTCAAATTGCTTTCTGCCTTCTCGCCACGGGTTTTACTCTGAAATTCAAGTGATGAATTAAGATTCTGGAAGTTCCATCGTATGGGGTCGCTTTGCGGTTACCGAAGGGCTCGCTTAGCGGTTACCCCAGGCGAACCTTCATTCGCTTTCAAGCCATGTAGAAAAGTAACAAAGTAATTTTAAGTACTAAAATTGCTTTCTGCCTTCTCGCCACGTATTTTACTCTGAAGTTCAGGTGATAAAAGTAACGCACCTGAAGTTCAGGTGACAAAAGTAACGCACACTTTGTTTACGATTCTGGAAGTTCCATTGTATGGGGTCGCTTTGCGGTTACCGAAGGGTTCGCTTAGCGGTTTCCCCAAGGCGAAACTTCATTCGCTTTCAAGCCTTGTAGAAAAGTAACGAAGTAATTTTTAGTACTTAAATTGCTTTCTGCCTTCACGCCACGGGTTTTACTACAAAATTCAAGTGATAAAAGTAGCGCACACTTTGTATAAGATGCTGCAAGTTCCGTCGTATGGGGTCGCTTTGCGGTTACCGAAGGGTTCGCTTAGCGGGTACCCCAGGCGAAACTTCATTCGCTTTCAAGCCTTGTAGAAAAGTAACGAAGTCATTTTTAGTACTCAAATTGCTTTCTGCCGTCTCGCCACGTGTTTTACTCTGAAGTTCAGGTGACAAAAGTAACGCACACTTTGTTTACGATTCTGGAAGTTCCATTGTATGGGGTCGCTTTGCGGTTACCGAAAGGCTCGCTTAGCGTTTACCCCAGGTGAAACTTCATTCGCTTTCAAGTCTTGTAGAATAGTAACGAAGTAATTTTTAGTACTCCAATTCCTTTTCCCATTCTCGCCACGTGTTTTACTCTGAAATTCAAGTGACAGAAGTAACGCACACTTTGTTTAAGATTCTGGAAAATCCATCGTATGGGGTCGCTTTGCGGTTACCGAAGGGCTCGCTTAGCGGTTAATCCAGGCGAACCTTCATTCGCTTTCAAGCCTTGTAGAAAAGTAACGAAAAATTTTTAGTACTCAAATTTCTTTCTGCCTTCTCGCCTCGGGTTTTACTCTGAAATTCATGTGATAAAAGTAACGCACACTTTGTTTAAGATTCTGGAAGTTCCATTGTATGGGGTCGCTTTGCGGTTACCGAGGGGTTCGCATAGCGGTTACCCCAGGCGAACCTTCATTTGCTGTCAAGCCTTGTAGAAAAGTAACGAAGTAATTTTTAGTACTCAAATTGCTTTCTGCCTTCTTGCCACGTGTTTTACTTTGAAGTTGAAGTGATAAAAGTCACGCACACTTTGTTTAAGATTCTGCACGTTCCATCGTATGGGGTCGCTTTGCGGTTACCGAAGGGCTCGCTTAGCGGTTAACCCAGGCGAAACTTCATTCGCTTTCAAGCCTTGTAGAAAAGTAACGAAGTAATTTTTAGTACTCAAATTGTTTTCTGCCTTCTCGCCACGTGTTTTAGTACGAAATTCAAGTGACAGAAGTAAAGCACACTTTGTTTAAGATTCTGGAAGTTCCATCGTATGGGGTCGCTTTGCGGTTACCGAAGGGTTCGCTTAGCGGTTACCCCAGGCGAAACTTCATTCGCTTTCAAGCCTTGTAGAAAAGTAACAAAGTAATTTTTAGTACTCAAATTGCTTTCTGCCTTCTCGCCACGGGTTTTACTACGAAATTTAAGTGATAAAAGTCACGCACACTTTGTTTAAGATTCTGGAAGTTCCATCGTATGGGGTCGCTTTGTGGTTACCGAAGGGCTCGCTTAGCGGTTACCCCAGGCGAACATTCATTCGCTTTCAAGCCTTGTAGAAAAGTAACGAACTAATGTTTAGTACTCAAATTGCTTTCTGCCTTCTCGCCACGGGTTTTACTCTGAAATTCAGGTTGTAAAAGTAACGCACACTTTGTTTAAGATTCTGGAACTTCCATCGTATGGGGTCGCTTTGCGGTTACCGAAGGGATCGCTTAGCGGTTATCCCAGGCGAACCTTCATTCGCTTTCAAGCCTTGTAGAAAAGTAACGAAGTTATTTTTAGTATACATATCTCAGATTATGCTACATGTATCTACAAGAGTAGTACAATATCGTATTTAGATATACATGACATCTTCAATATGTACTCTCAACTGTTTGAAATAAAACCTAATTATCTCATTTCAAAATGAGATAATTATCATTTAAATGATGAGCCCATATAGAGAATAGATGAACAGTGATGCTAAATGATCTTCTAATGAAATTTATTAATCTACATCGGTAAACGACATAATAAATCACACTGGATGAATTGGGACTTGCCGTCATTAAATTATTAGCTGAACTCACCAACCTTTTCATGGAATGGCTTCTTCTACTGCTACTTCCAGTATGTGACGTCAGAGACACGTGGCTGCAGCAGATAAACGCCCTCTACTCGGATATTACAAATTATGCAACTAATAAGTCCTTTATTTTTTATTATTATGGAATTTAACAATATTCTAATGTGTCTGAACGTTGCTTGTGCCGTATACGCTATACATAAGATGCTAATCAAGAAATGTGTCCTGACCGCTAATTAAATTCATGAGCTACTTGCTCACTATCATAATATATTCAACGCTATGTTAAAAAGAGTATTTAAAGATTAGCAATATCACTGGTGACGTACGGTTAAGTTTTTATTACTCTATAAATTTAAGGTAGCTTTTGAGGAGAATAAATAGACATTAATTATTGAAAATGAATTATTGTTATAATGTTGCATGAGACAAACCACAAACAGAAAGAATATTTCAGCGTTTGTAGCGTATTGGACATCTTTTTGTTACCTTGTGAAACGATATAGTTCTTTTCAATTTCTCCAGACGGGTGGAGGCAAGCTTGCCCCACCCCCTGATCATTAAAGAACAGATGTAGACACACGATACTTTGTTTTTTGGTTCTATACTTTAGTTTGCTTTTTATTTCCATCAGTATTAGTAGTGCCGTGGACAACACAGACATCACAAAACGGAACAAGTGTACTGCTGCATTATACCACAATGGATAAAAAGAGTATACCTATGTTAGGTACTGAATAATATACTTTTAAAAGAAAAAAAAAACACCTACATCTAAATAACAGCAGCATTAGGTACTTTGCACAGGCTAACACACTGATTTCACATATACATCTACATGCACAGTAAGAGCTACCACAGTTGTTATTTTCAAATAGCGAAATACTTTTGAATTTACCTCTGTAGTACAACAACACTCATCCAATGCTCCCTTGCAATGATGTCACTTATGAAAGCACATTCAAGGCTACTTTTTTTTTTCGAAATCAGGCGAAAGCCGCCACATCCATAATTGTCCTACATAACTTTTACTTGCTTGGCCTGTGATGTAGATTACTCTACACATGTACATAGACTACAGTTAAATGGTTACTCCTTATGTGACTCTTCTTCTTTTGACTTTTCAAGGGGACAAAGTTGTATGCTATATACATGTTCCCCCTTTCCCACACATGTAGGGTATCCCGCATAGAGCTGTGTACCGAAACAAATTTTAGGTACAGGTACACGGGTTAAGGTACAGGTCCGGATCCCTGAATTTGTACCTGAACTGCTTGTTCAAAATGACGAAAATTATCCCCATGTTGACAATGAAAAAATTGTAATTTTTTTTCTAACGTATGCAAAATGTCTCTGCAAGTTTGGAATGTTTTTTTTACCATCTAAAGGGACTAATTGCCTTAATTTGAAGTGAACTCTTCTGTCAATTCCCTTGTGTAGTGCTAAGTGACAGATAGTCAGTCCCTCTGTGCATGGCACGTGTTGTAGATTATAGGTACAGTACCCGGTACACCAGGGTTTCCGGTATTTTGTGCCTGTACCTAATTGATTGTACCTGTACTGTATCGGTACACTGTACTGGTACACAGCTCTAATCCCGCCTGTGTGTTTTTATATATGTTGGACCAAAGAGGGTTTGTGTACAGCAAAATAGTCACATATCTCAAACTTGTGAGGTTTTTCACCAGCATTGGTTCTCATATGTTTGGATACGTCAAATTGTCGAGCATTTCTTGCCAACTTGTATTTTTTTAGATTGTCCAAGGTATTGCGGAATAGTCGCCTTAATCACATTTGAAAGTTTTTAAAAAATTATGTATGAGTTTTCATATGGTGGGATAGGGAGGGCCTTTGAGCTGTCCTGTATCCACACTCCCCACACATGTAGGGCTTCTCGTCAGTGTGTTTCACTATATGATGTGCGAGTAAATTCGATTTCTGTGTTGCAGAATAGTCACACTGGTCACACTTGTAAGGTTTTTCACCTGTGTGAGTTCTCATATGTATGGCAAAGGCAGAGCGATGAGAGGTTCTGTGCCCACATTCCTTACACAGGAAAGGTTTCTCACCAGTGTGCTTTCTTAGATGTTTGTCCAAACTGGGTTTTCGTGCAGCAGAATAGTCGCACTGGTCACATTTGTATGGTTTTTCGCCTGTATGGCTTCTCATATGTAAGGATAATGTAGCTTTCTTAGCTGTCCTGTACCCACATTCTTCACACATGTAGGGTTTTTTGCCAGTGTGTTTAGCTACATGTTGGTCTAAATTAGATTTAAATGACGTAGAATAGTCACACTGGTCACACTTGTAGGGCTTTTCTCCTGTATGGGTTCTCATGTGGTTGGATAAGGTAGACTTTTCAGTTGTCCTGTACCCACACTTCCAACACATGTAGGGTTTCTCCTGTGTGTGCCTTCTGAGATGTCGGTCCAAAGTGGATTTTTGTGTTGCGGAATACTCACACCGGTCACACTTGTAGGGTTTCTCTCCTGTGTGGGTTCTCAAATGCATAGAGAATGTAAACCTGTTAGCTGTTCTGAATCCACACTCCTCACACATGAACGGTTTCTCACCTGTGTGTTTTGCTAGATGTTGAGTTAAATTATATTTGTGTGCTGCAGAATAATCACAATAGTCACATTTGTACGGTTTTTCGCCTGTATGGGTCCTCAGATGTCGGGTTAAGGTAGACCGCTCTGTTGCCCTGTATTCGCACTTATCACACCTAAAGGGTTTCTCACCTATGTGCTTTCTTACATGTCGGTCCAAGGATCCTTTTTGCGCTGCAGAATAGTTGCACTGGTCACATCTGAAGGGTTTTTCACCTGTATGGGTCCTCATATGCTGAGACATATGAGACTTACTAATAGTACTGTGCCCACACTCACATATGTAGGGTTTCTCACCAGTGCGTTCAACCACGTGCCTTTCTATATTGTTCTTGCTCTCCTGTATCTGTGATATTGATCTGTTGTCAGGTTGGGGAAAGCTCACATCACACATTTCCTGCTGCAGGCCTATGTCTGTTGTCTGGGTCTCCCTGCTGTCACTCTCCTTCCCAGGGTGTTCAGTACAGTCCATCTCCTCCCCAGGATGCACCATATCCTTCCCAGGATGCACCATGCCCTTCCCAGGATGCACCATGCCCTTCCCAGGATAGTTAATTCCCTTCTCAGGATGGCCAACACACAGTTCTCCAGTAGAAAGCTCACATCTGGTTTCTTCCATTTCTGCTCTTACTTTGCACGTTTCGTCGTTTGAAACGTCCTTTTCCTCGTCCTGCTGCCGTCCGGTGTCTGTTGTCTGCTCCCAACTGGTGTAAGTCTTGCTCCAAGGATGTCCGGATGATGGTTGTCTTGCCTGGTAGTAGTCGTAGGTTTCCTGTTCCTCACTGTATGTTTCCTGGAACAGCACATTCTCTTGTTCATCCTGTTGCCATCCAGTGTCTCCTGTCTCCTCCTCTTTGATTTGCGCCTCGTTCACTCTACGTTCAGCATGAAGCTCCACAAAGGGAGGCACACATGTGGACTCCGCCATCGCTAAATTAATGGTAAGAAAACATACTAAGAGAAGGAACAACTCATTTACTTCTTTTAGAAACCAGGAAAGGGCGCAAATTCTGTCCACAATGTGGTCCCTTTCCTTAGCTTTTGGGAGATCACCTTGTTTTTCCAGGAACAAGCATCAAATATTTCCCAGAGGGTTGGGGTTTTCAGCGCGGGAGAAATTTGCGTCGGGAAAATTTGCGCGGGAAATATTTGCTATATAAAGTTCATAAAATATGTCAGAAAATGTGTACAGTACAATGACCTTAATCAGAAAAATGTGGCCCCATGTATGATTATCTGCTTCTTGAAATTTTTATTTGAATTTCTGGTCCCTTGGGAATAGATCAGCTGGCTGCCAAGGGATTTTATATGATTTCCAAATGATAAGTTTTCCCATGCAAAAAAAGTTTGAGTGAAAAGAAAATGAAAGAAAGAAAATGCTAGAGAAAAGGTGTAATTTTTTTTTTTTTTAAGCTTATAGAATGCATGGAGAAAAGCCACAAGTAGTTACTTGTTACAATACAAAACTTCATATAAGTAACTTACCTATGTATTTCTGTCAAATCTAAGTAATTTTCAAATGTTCAGGTTTCAAGTTGAACTCTTCCCAAGGGACCTGAAATCAGACGTTTTCGAACAAAAAATATAGGTATACAGATGGAAAATTATATCATAAGGTATTATATCACAAGGTCACATTTTTCTGTATAAAAATGTCGTACTGCACCTTTTCTGACATATTTTAGGATATACTTTTCCCCGGTCAAATATTTCCCGCGCGCGCAATTTTTTTCCCGCGCAGAAAACCCGTTCCCTTTCCCAGAGAATACAAAACATAGTTCGCGATTTCTGCACCATTTCTGGTGGTACATTGGAGGTACAAATCGACAACTGGCAGCTGTTTTGCTACATCACACACATTACAGAGCCACTGTCCCCGGTCTCACTGCAATCCCCACAACTAAATATTAAAGATCAATGCAGACCTATGGGACTCATAATAATATATACCGACCCGGTCACCCGCAAACGCAATGGCCTAATTCTAATACATCGCAAAGCAAGCTCCAACCAAGAAGTATGAACGATAACCATAGGTCTTACCTGTAGGTCTATGGTGGTTAGCGGTCTCCAAGACTCCTGGAATTCCGTAAAAATCGCGTAAATTTTGAGGAGACGATACCGAAGACCAGCAAGATGGTGAGTAAGAAGATGGCGGATGTCAGGTCGGGCGGATCAAAGGTGAGAGGTCACAAACCTGATTCCCCATCGACAATGGGTCAAACATAGACCGCCAAATAACGCTTTACTCCGGAGGTTTTGAGCCTGACAAATTTCCCGTTCTACCTCTATTTCCACATCTAAGGCCACACCGATTTAATTTTATGGATGACATCCTCTGGAGACCATAAAACTAATGCGAGAGGGCGAAAAAATAAAAATCCAGCAAATAAAAAAAATGCTGCTAAACCACAGGACTACAAAGGTGGTATTACGAATTGAACCACAGAACAGGGTGTATCAAAAGAAACAACAAATCTTTGTTTGCAAGAGGCACATGTATGTTACCTTGTTCATCTTAGCAGACTCAGCTGAAGTAATCGATATTCAATATATTGACAGGAGCGGTCAAAGAAGTACACTATTAGAAGGTATATGGTTCCAAGGACTGTGAATGATATATGGCTATGATTGAAATAAGTTAAAAGGCAGTTTAAACATACATGGTTTATTTATTTATTAAGATTTTCCAAAATATAATGGAAGGTATGGCGGAACAGGTGTTTCTTGTTAGAGGACACATTTTCAAGGCCGCCATACCGAAATCATAGCAAAACGATGCACCAAATAATAATACATATAACGTTAAATACAATATAAGAACAAATATCACAAATTAGCGTTTGTCAATCGAACTGACAAGTGACCTCAACTCCTTTCCCATTTCTCTCATCGTTCTGGATAGAACGTCTAACTCTATGAATTCAAAGTTGTCTGGGTGATACTCGCTGGCCGTTGACAGTCTTTTGTACAACTGTGCAAACGTAACATCCCCTTGCCGACGTATATGCCCTCCTTTGATGCTTACGCATTTTGATGGCACGTTCGTCATAGCATACTATCCAAGTAGAGGTTAGGCTCCGGCTGTTGTTTTTTCTTCCTTTTTCTAGTCGCTCTTGTCGGACTTTCTATTGTCGCGCTTTCTATTTTGTACTGTTTTGTTTTCAGCCGCGAGACACAAAGAAAACATTTTAAAAAATCGAAAGTCCAATTGATACTAAAAAAAACGTCAAAAATCAACAGGAGCCTAACCTCTGCTTGGAGAGTAGTGATATGGTCGACGTCATACTGCCAGATTACGAATTCGCGGCAAAGCAGTACGCATATGCAGAAGCACCATTTACTACAACATTTGCACGTTTTGGGGGAGTTTTACGACAAACAGGCATATGTTGGCCTTTTGGATCAGCAATTGCCGGCCTTGCGTGGAGCCCCGGAGGAGGTGAATTTTTTTTTTTTTTGAGAACAGGCGAAAACTAATGTGCGCGCGGATGCCATCCATAAAATTAAGTCGGTGTGGCCTAAGTGAATGTACTGAATTGTACTGAAAATTTTAGCACATGGTCGATTGACAACTCCTCTGCACTACTAGTAACGTTATATACTGTTTCTACGTACAAAATACAGCAAAATATGATACAAGACCTATCAAATAAAAGTTACGTATACAGAAAAAACGTACATAAGCAAACTGATATACATTAACGTTACACACTACACGTATTATAACGTTACATGTAGTGTGTATAACGTTATAACGTTATTCGTTTGCTAGAAAAATAAAAACAGCCATTTTTATCAGAAATTTTAATGCGCATTTGTATAAAAGGGCATACATTTTACGAACGATAATGGTCGAGACATTAACTATTTTCTTGTCGGGGCCTTTACCTTTGACATATGACCTGGAACTCCTGTCGCTGCACATGTGTTCTGATCTCTGTGAAATGACTTATTTCTCCTCCTTACATCTGCTTAGACATTACCCACACTGCACCGAGGCCAAGCTGACTTTTTGGGGCCACAACTTTGCCGGTGTGACAGCGATCTCGCCCCCCCGTGATCTCGCCCCCCGTGATCTCGCCCCCCCCCCCCGGGGGCGAAATCACTAGCGATCTCGCCCCCCCGGGGCGAAATCGCTAGCGATCTCGCCCTCCCCGGCTAGTGATCTCGCCCCCTACCTCGCCCCCCTTTAGCGATTTCGCCCCCCCCCAAAAAAAACGGGTTTACATGACATTTTAGAAGTTGATTGGTATAAATCACAAAATGCAGTTTCAGAATGATATAAGTACACGAGTTTGATACATAACTCCATTCATAGTATCAATAGTAACGTAATTACATGGTAATAAGATAGTTGAACTTGTTTCAGACAAGGAGGGTTGGGTCCCTTGTATTCCCATTATTGCATATACCTGAGTCTTGACATAAGATGTATTTCATTGTATTCACCTGTCCTCAAACAACCTATATATATCTCCAATATGAAGTCTCTACCATGAAGTGACCACAAAAGAACTATGTAATGTCTTTATTAATTATGCAAATATTAGGTATTAATTAGAATAACGCACATTTTGGTATATGCACCTGGCCAAGGGATATCTTCACCTCCAACATGACTGTTTTTTCTAGTATTTAGGAACTGATGCATTTACCCGTGTTTCTTAAGACTGGTACTTTACCAGTGTTTGTGTAGCATTTAGCAACAGCTATATCAACTTGCGCGTAGATAGTGTTTATAACGAGAAACTATTATTCACGTGTGTTTTTGTTAGTGCTTTGGAAATGTTTCCAGCACAAGAAAGAAAACACTGTGACAAATTGAAAAAATATAGCTGACGTATTCCGTACCATAGACTGTGTTGATTTATACGTTCGCAGTAGCACTGTTTTTATGCCACCTCAGCTGCAAAAATTGTCTTTTTCATTTCAATGTCATGTTTGCACCGAACAATATAGTATCGACTTTCGAGGTATGACAGGCATCTTACGGTACGGTAATAAGGTGCCATAAGGTACCAGGTAACACACCATACACGTTACTCCCCAGGTGCAGTATAGTACCAGGTAGCGCACCTGTAATATGTAGTAACCAGCTGCTCTTTGGGGGGGAGGGGGGGGGGCGAAAACGCTAAAGGGGGGCGAAAACGCTAGTGATCTCGCCCCCCGGGGGGGGCGAGATCGCCGGGGGGGGGGGGGCGAGATCGCTGTCACACCGGCATTGCCCGTCTGATTTCCCTTTTTTGACGACTGTCCTGACCCCAAAAAGGAGCTGTAAGTATGTTTATGATATATCATAAGCTTTACTGAGCGCACACAATTGGGTTAAGGCGTACAAAATTTCGATAAACTTGTGTTCGGCGAATCTTAGCGTATAGTGGGGAGGGGGGCATACGATATATTTTGGCATGGCCCCACGTACTTTTGCTGGTGAATGCTATTCTCCAATAATTGCAAGCTAGTGCAATATGCTCTTTTACAGAGATCAGAACGCATGTGCGGCGATAGGAATTCCAGGTAACGTGTAAAGGCCCCGAAACGAAGAAAAGTCCTTGTCTCGACCATTGTTTCAACCTGCATAACAATGTCCAGACGGGTTTTGTTTTCTTTTTCAGATCCTTAACCTCCTTGCTTTGACCAAGGAGGTTATAGCCTCCTTGCTTTGACTGGGTTTTATACATACATATCATATGGTGTAGGTGTGTTTGGATTGTTATTAGCTGCAATGACTGTTACCGCCTATAAAGTATAAAAGAAAAAAAAAAGCAATTAATGCAATAATGGTTCCTGAACAATATTAGTATGATCCATACCTCTTAAATTCAGAGTGGTGCAGCTAAAATTTGTCTGGTGCAGGTACTAGTATGCAGAAAAATGTATTTCGAGCCCTGGATAGCCATATCATAGGGGTTTTTGAATTTGCATATGTACAGTTAAAACATTGAGCTCATATTAATGTGTCCGTTTGGTCTTTCATTTTCCATATGAGTGGCACATTGTAAATTTTGCACTAGAACTAGTAGAAGAAATGCTGTTGTATTTTGTGAACACTTTTCTTTCTCTTTGTTCAGCACTATGGATGCCAGATCGGAGGAGGACTGTTGCGCAGACAAGTTCTTCCGCCGTTTGCAACAGCTGAGGTCAGAGGGTCATCTTACGGATGTGACGCTGTGTGCCGAAGGCAAGGAGATCCCCTGTCACCGATTGGTCCTCTCAGCCTGCTCCGACTACTTCCGCGCCATGTTCGGCGGAGCCCACAGCGAGAGTAAGAAGAAGAAAATAGAGATAGGAGGAGTGACTGCGGAGGCACTACAGCTGTTGGTGGACTTCGCTTACACGCCCAAGTTCAACATCACCTCGGATAACGTGTATCACCAGTTTGAGGCAGCCAACATGCTAGAAGTCAAGCCTATTGAAGAAGCCTGTGAAAAGTTTCTCACCAACAACTTAAGTCCAGACATGTGTTTGGGAACGTGGACTTTAGCAGGCAAGTTGTCGCGTATGAAGCTGTCTGCTGTAGCAAGACGCTTTGCTCTGAAGAATTTTGAAGAAGTCTGCACAACTGAGGAGTTTCTTCAGCTTCCTGTAGATTTTCTTAAGACGTACATCTCAGACCGGGCCCTTCATGCTAAGAAAGAGGCACAAGTGTTGGATGCAGTCATGCTGTGGGCAAGGCATGATCTCAAGCATCGACAGACGCATCTCAAGGAACTGTTAGGGTTTGTATGTTTCTCAAGAATGGACCAGGACTACCTTAAGAACATCTTGGAGACAGACGAGGTGCTGAGAGGAGTTCCAGGTATCAGGTCACTGATCGAGGATCAATCTAGACACGGAAAACCTCGACACATTCAAGAAGTAGATATTCTGCTTCTCGGAGGGATCACAGGTGGATACGACCCACCCATAGTAAACCGTGATATGTACAGACTTGACCTACATGGTGATATTGTAGACAAGTCTACGTTGCCAATGTGGCTTCTGTTTGAAGAAGGGATAGCGGCATGCACTCTTGGCGATGATGTGATAGTGACAGGGAGTGACATATCGATGCATATATCTAAACAAGCATGGAGGTACAAGTTATCTTTGAATTCTTGGACTCAGTTGGAGTCTCTGAAGAAGGGAAGACAAAAACATGGAATGGCAGTTCTTAACGGGAAGGTGTATGTCGTAGGTGGTGAGAACTATGACGGTGACTTGCTACCTGATGTTGAAGTGTACAGCGAGGAGACCAACAATTGGAAAAAGGTTGAACCACTGATGTTCGCTGCCAGCTGTTTTGGTATAGCCACCCTTTGTGAGAAGCTCTATGTATTTGGCGGCCGTTGTACAGTACAGCGCTTTAAACTGACGAAGTACAGTGCTATGATTCCACCCAAAACACATGGAACTCTGCAACGGCATTGCCATATGCACTGTCACGTGTGAGAGCGTGCACTATCAACTCCAAGATCTACTTGGTAGGCGGAGATTTAGACTGTGTCCTCTGCTACAATCCACAGGAAGAACGCTATGAAGAGATGGCTAAAAGCTTGGGCAGATGGAGTGAGTGTAGTGCCACGGTGTGTGGTTCTGAGATCTACATTACTGGTGGCTGGAATCGTGTCATTAAAAACTTTAACGTTAAACCCTTCTCCACAGTTCAGTGTTATGATGTGATCAGTGACACCATGATCATGGGTAAAGCTTTGCCTATTGCAGTCTATGGACACCACACTGTAACAGTAGCCAAGCATTGAGCTGGTTCTTTAGTTAGCTGACTCTCCTGTTGGAAGATATCATTCCGTGTTATGGACTTCTGAGGGTAAAAAATGGATGTAAATTTAACTTGCAGTTCTGGCTACAACTTTTGGTCACAGTCATTCCATTGCCAGTGGAGGAAGTTTTTATTATAATATGTAGTATATAGTTTTTATTATATATACTATAATATAGTTAAGCTACATGATATTTCTAATGACCGACTACTAACTGTTGCTGTTAACTTTCCTCAATCAAGTAGACTTACTGTTGTCATTGATGGTGATAATACCCAATGTATTGTGTTGTACTGTTGCAAGTGGTGAAGGAGCTGAAACAAGCCTACAGGTACAAGATGTAAGGAATAGAAATAAATTGCTTTCTACAGACTAACATAAACATTCCTGCAATCAAAGAAGAAAAAAAAAAGATTCCATTGAAGGCCACTATTTGATGCCAACTCTTTCTGAGCAAATGTTTAGATACTGAATGTTTTAAAATGATGGGTATAGTTTCAGAGAATCATTAAACCATTCGTTTGTAACCTTTGTGAAATGTGGTAACTTTTGCACCCTCAAAATAGTTTGAACGCATTGTTTTCTGAGAGGCAAGGTAAAAAATTTTAAACAAATTTTATTACTGTCCAACCGGTATGCCAATACCAAAATTTTTTCATGTTCCACTGTTTAACATTGATATATAATTTAAAAAAAAAGACATCCTCATCAGCAGTTTTATAGGCATAAAAACCCATGGACCACCCATAAGAATATCACATTTGAAATCGATATCTATTTATTTAGACAACACAAAATGCAACTTAAAACCTTTGCGTATTACATGTAATCTAATATATTTTATCTAATTACGGGCAAACCAGTGGTCAGATGGAAAATATCATTCAAAAGAACTAACAGATCACAGACATATTCACCACGGAATGAATATAATTTGGAGCATTTTACATCACACAAAGGTATTCAGCTTGACTAAGTATGACTTATATCCTCTTGCATCAGATGCATGCTATAATCACATGTCACAGTAGAAATATCTCTGACTTATCCCAACTTTGAGTCGTTGATCGAGGAGTAACTTTTAACGAATAACTAGCACCCAAATATCACGTATATCTTGAAATAAAAAAAAAAACATAGCAATCTGTATATCAACAGTTAAAGGTTTATTTTCGAAAAGGCTGCAAAATACGAGTTCCTTATTAGACAGAGCGCCAAATACAACTTAACACATTTCTTTTATGTACAGGGTTTACATATTTGCAGGTTTTACATTCTTTACAAGTTTTTACATAGTTACATTTTTTTTTTTTGGTTTTACATATTTACAGTATTTACATATTTGCAGTGGTTACACACTAGTAAGTACTTACAAGATTCGCTTTCTTACAAGACATATATGACTGTGATATTTGTTCAGTCTATTGAACTGGCATAGCTTGCATTTATGAAATTTACAGAGGCACATAAGATGCAGGTATGTCGTGTATACAGGCTATTCCATTGATAAATGTACAGGGCACGTTCCATTTCTGTGTCTTACGTGGTGAGTAACATATTGGTTCTACGAGTTGCATAACAGTGGATATATATTTCGGTATAGGGGAAGAAATGGAGTGGCCTTTCTCGGATGAAACATTCTCAATGACAAATATATCTTCAGAGTTGGGAGATATGGACATAAACAAATCATGCCATACCGCTGACATGCCGATAGGACAGAAGCCATTCTTATCTTCCGAACATGAACGAGTTTTCGTTTTAAATTATAGGAATTCAAATTATCTTTCTCCACTATATCGATAAAGTGATTAATAAGGGTGTTATTCCTCTCATGTTTTTTAATGGTAGGAACATTCTCTTTGAAAAACAGGTTAACTACATTGGCATGTGACAGCAATAGGTATAAAACTCAGCAAAAAGGGTTCAACCTCGGATGAAAACAAGGACAGAGTAGGGTTCATTTTTTTCACCATAAGGAGATTCAAGAATCCTATGTTGAAAAAACAAAATGAGATGACATCCCCTCTTTCCAATTTTTCCGCCAAAATGAAATTTTGATTTCAATTTTTTGAAAACTCTTATCATAACTGCTCTTTGAATTATCACCTTCTCCATTTGCTTTAAGAAAAAGACAATGCATGTGACACTGCGCTCAAGTTAGTATTTTGTTCTATCAGTGCTACATGGTAGCACATCATCACGTTGTGACGGTGCCACGAGACGCAACGCATTTTATGCAAGACTAGACGCGCATATGGAGAGATACCCACCGATACACAACTCCGTATAGGTCAAATGGTTATACTGGGGGATGGACGACATGGTATAAGGTTACGATCGGGTACCTTCGTGAGAAATCCGAACAGTCAGCTGCCCGACTTTCACAACAATCAACCCCCTCTCCCTCCTCAACTTCTCCAACTGTTGTTCTCCCCACCATACATTCTCCCCGACTGATTCCACACCTTGAGTGCCGTCATACAGGAGTTCATCAGATAAAAGCCGGTGAGCTCGACCTTTGATAATTTCCACAAAATCCCTAACCCCTTCAGCACTGAACTTATTATAATGAAGCTTGATTTCCTTCATGGCAATGGTATGATTTAACCACGCGGCTATAATGGGGAGGGTGTTGTCACCGATGGCATTTGTATCAATATATACATTGGACAGTTTGGCAAGCTTGGAGAATGATTCAATCAGTGCCCCAACATCAACTAGCCTGTTATGACTAAGATCAACCTTTCTCAAGTTTTGACATGAGGTAAGAGCTTCAGCGAGACCATGCACTGCCACATCCCCAATGTCACTGCCACTGAGATCTACTTCTTCTAACAAAGAAAACTGTTGAAACATCTTCATTAAGAGCATGGCCGTACCTACTGACCAGCCCCTTAGGCTAAGTCTAAGCTTCTTTAATGGCTGTGGACCTTCATTCAGCTGGCTGTTATGTTCATACCCTCTCTCCTCCTGATAGCTAACACAAAGTGCTAACTCCTCCATTTTGGTAAGCTGTGAGAGGAACTGCAGTAAAATGATGGCTTCAGTAACAGAAAAAGTGGTGATATTGTCTGACATACCTGTGTGCATGAGATCAAATTTTGTAACCTCTGTTCTACTCCGGGGTCTGTTCAACAACAGATGTCTTAACTTCTCACTTACATCATTTCCTGCAATCTCTATCTTCAGCAACTGGGTAGATGTTTGTTGTAACAGTAATAGCAAAGCTCCCTTATTCAATAATCTGTTAAACGAAAGATCGACTTTGTTCAATTTTGGACATAAACCAAGACCTTTAGCAAGACCAGGAACAGCTTCATCATTGATGGTATTATGACTTAGATCTATCTCTTCCAAGTTGGGAAGAGAAGGTAAAAAGTCTCCCCTGCAAGACAATTCGTTATGACTAAGGTTCAACTTCTTCAGGTTTTGACACGAAGCGAGACCTTCAGCAAGACAAGGCGATGCCGCATCAACAATGCTGCCACCACTGAGATCTATCTCCTCTAATTTCGACATCTGTGGGAGGAACTCTTGCAAGAGTGTGACAGTAGCAACAGATAGAGGAACAACACCCGCCTCAGTGTTCTCTGCCGATAAATGCAATTTTACAACCTGGCTGGCGTCTGTTCTTTTTTCAAGGAGAGACACAATGTCATCACTTATGTTGTTTCCCGATATATCCACCTGTAACTGTTTACATCGCTCTAGTAGCAACAAGAGCAATGCTCCCTTATTGGAGATCTTGTTATTAGTGAGATTGACTGTCTTCAAATTCTCACATAAATCAAGACCTTTAGCAATACGAGACACTTCCACATCGATGATATCATTGTGACTGAGATCTATCTCTTCCAATTTTGGGAGAGAGGGTAAGAAGCCTTCATTGATAGGAAACCCGTTGTGACTAAGGTTTACCTTCATAAGGTTCCGACACGAGCCAAGACCTTCAGTAATGCCAGGTACTGCCTCACCACGTAAGGCGTTGTGACTTAGATCTATCTCCTCTAGGTTGGGGAGGGATTTCAAGAGATGACCCCTTTTAGAGAACTTGTTATGGCTAAGGTTTATTTTCTTTAAGTTCTGACATGAACGAAAACCATCAGCCAAATTAGAAACTGACTTGTCACGGAGGGAATTATGGCTAAGGTTTATCACCCTCAACTTGGGTAACGCCGGTAAGAAGTCTCCGCTACCAGTCAAGTTATTATAACTCAGGTCCAGCCTCTTCAGGTCCTGAAAAAATCCGAGACTTTCTGCCAAACCTGGCACTTCCTCACGACCAAGGTAATTGTGACTGAGATCTATCTCCTCCAGGCAATGCTGGAAAGGCATTTCTACCACAAGGAAATAAGGAAGTTTCACAATCTTTAAGTTCCTACATGATGCAAGGCATCTTCTTGCGTTTGTTTTCATTTCTTGTGTCCATATCCTATTGCATCGGACTGCTAATGAGGTGAGGGATGGGGTAAATAGAAAATATTGGGCAATTTCTATAAACGCCTTCGAATTGATTCCTTCCTTTTTAATGCTTAGTGCTTGCAGCGAGGGGCTACACAAAAGGTACTTCTGAATATGTTTAACTTGTAAGACACTGTCAGTTCTCTTAAAGTTTAGTGTATCGACATCTGTTGTGTCAGTCGGGAATAAAAGCAGATAACTTAAACAACGGATTTGATGGTTATGACTGATACTTTGGGGACTTCCGCGTTTGCTGAATGGGTACATATTTTGCAAGTCTTCACTTTTTATGTTGTTTGGGAGCTGTATCTTGGTAATAATTGATTTCTTGGATATGACATTTTTCAGGCTGTGGAGTCCATGGAAGGAAATTTCTGGGGAAGAAGATAAATCAAGGGTTTTCTCTGGGAAAAAGCATTTCACTTTGGGTGTAAGTATGTCAAATTGTTTTGACTCCGCAGCTATAGTAACGGCGTACAATAAGTGGTCAAATTCCCCTTGTTCAGTGTCTGCCTTAATTAGTAAGTCTACATATTGCATCAGCAGGTTCGTATGGCTGTCGGACTGGCCAAGTAGGTGGGCTACACAGTAGCAGCTGAGTTGAAGACTGTGTGATTTTTTAACGAAATCCCTGAACTGTTTCTCATGGTCAGCCTTAGTTTTAAAAATGTGTGCTATCCACATTGCAATAAGAAATTGCCGTATGTAGTCATGCACAAACTGGAAAGAACCACTGCTAACGCTGCCCGTAGATACTGACTGTAAAAGTCCAAAACTAGATCGCCGAATATCATCCCATTCTAGTTGATTGTGATGAACAAGATGTTGCTGATATTTTGTTTCATTCTCGTAAGCTGCCTTTCCCAACACGAGGCAGTGACTTTCATAGATAGACTCAAAATCACTAATTTTGAGTTTTGCTAAGCAGAAGTGCTTTGCACATACTTTGGTAACAAATTCTACAAAAGCTGCTAGAGTGTCGGGAAAGCATTTAAAGTGTTTCCAGTATTCACATAGGTAGGAGTGGAAAAACCTGTCCCTGATGAGGTGCTTAACTAGTAGGTTACTTGGCCAGCTCTCCTGGATTATCCTTGTCGTATTCTCATCAGTCTTGAAGAAGTCCAGGAGACAGTCATTCCAGGCCAAGGCGTCTTCACCGGTTGGATACATGGAGATGATGCTTTGTGACCCTGACAGAAAGGAAAATAAAATTTTACGAGTAAGATAACCTATCGAAAACTTATCTTATACGGTTATTTTTTAATCGGAGTATCTTAGAAAGCAGTTTACATCAGGGTCATTAACCCTTTCTGAATCCTGACGATGGTAGATTCCGTCTTCCTGCCACCTTTGATTCACTCCTGACGTCATCACACTTCAGGTTTCCGGAAAGTCAGCACAGTAAATCAGACATCTGATAAAGGTCGACGAGACTGACTGAAGAGTCACAGCGTTTCATTGTATGGTTGAATTATACACACTTGATGTTATTGTGTGCCTCACCAGTGGGATCATCAGTTGATCACCACCCGTCGTTGGGAATTTCGGCCCATTAAGATCAATATTCCCTCAGGGTGGGGGGCCAGCAGTGCTTGGTACACCACCTCCCACTGGTGAGTTACAGAATGGCTATGTCTCAGCCTTTTTTGACCTGGATGTACTTGCTCCAGATCCATGCAGAACCCGTTTCAGCCGCTTCTACTGCAGCTCTGGTGATAGACTTGATTTCCTTCCTTTTGCACCCTAGCACTCTCAACCATTTTTGAAAGGATGTAGCAGCAAAACCCCGGCAGCTGACTTCAAATGGGTAGCATGAAGCTTTCCACCCTCTGTCTTTGCATACTTCACACAACTCTGCATACTTGGTCAGCTTCCTCTCATGGGCAGCATCTACATTGTCCTCCCAAGGGACAGTCAATTCTCCAATCACCACTTCTTTGGCACTTTCCGACCATATTGTGATGTCAGGACGGAGCAAAGTCACCGTTTCATTGTATGGATTCTACCATGGATTCTACCAACAAAGATGGGCTTTCATTCGAAAAAAATGTGTTGTATTTGAATAAAAATGATAATTGGATTCGAATCATGTCCATGAAACACTTATTGAATTGATAGAAAAGAGTGGACAACAGCTCCAGTATTTCTGACTTACCAGACTCTAGAGATGGGCGCTCATGTTCTACAGAAAACGCTCCTCCTGCCATATTACCATGATGGAAACCACCTGGAGCTGATGACTCACTGTCCGTGTCATCTGATAAACTTTCATTGGATCTTTCGTCGCCTAAAGTCAAAAGGAAAGCATGTTGTTATGGCTGTGTTGTTATGGCTGTAGTATTCATCTCAACTATATAAAAATGATCATTTACTGATTCTCTCTCTCTCTCTCTCTTAGGTACAATTACATGCACCATTATAAGTCAGTGACTCGATAGATAAGAGTTCGTTCCAGTAGAACCAGAAGAATTCCATTCTCTCCTACGAGGATTCCGAATCCCCCTGGATTCTAATATCCCCTGTGTTATACAATATTTATTTATTTATTCATTTGCAAATCCATGCCCGTAGGCTAATTGCAATGATACAGACAGTAAATAACCCCCATCATTGGAAGCACCACTAGTACTAGTGCAAGACTTACCGCCAGGCCGGTCTGTATCCATGTCCTCACTTCGTTTCTCTTTTGCAGTCTCAAAGGTTGCTGATGCTGCAAACAGCTGACCAGACTCCACTGCATCTACATATCAAAATAGAGATGAGTTTTAACAGAAAACGAAATTGCATTTAGTAATATTGTAGAGGATCAACTAACTACTCGCATCATCCGCCTCCTATTGGATCGTTGGGGCACCATGACTGAAAAAAGAGGATGCGATTACCTGCCACCTCGTGTATCCCAGCATCCCTCAGGGCTTGCACCAACTGGTCCAGAGTGACGTCACCATCGTTCCTTTCTATCCAATCATGTATCAGTTGGCGAGCGCGGAGGTAAGGGGGCAGTCTGTCTGTGAGGTCCCGGATGTAGTCAGTTTTGAAGCCAAGAGTTGTAGCCAGCCGCTCCCACATTGAACCCAAATGGTCAGCAATTGTGTACAGCTGTGTGTCTACTTCTGCAAATCATGTACGACAGATATAGATCAGGGCACTATAGTGTTGTATCTGTGCCAGTTACCTGATATGTTATCTTGTCTGCATCGTCTGTCATTGAGATATAACAGTAAAATTTTGCAAATGTAATATCTACTCACCACCTAAATGACACATAATCGTGTGCCTGACCCCACCTATGGCCTACAATTAGATCTATGAACTGCCAGGTAAACATTACAAGGTAAAATGATATCAGCAAACAGAAGGAATCTGACTTCCTGTCCTGGCTTTGCTGATAAAAGTTCTGACCAGGCAAAACAGAAAATTGTCTCAGTCAAAAACGCCAAAGCTCTAAACAGCCTTTACAACCTTTGCCCGACCTGATATCAATTTTTTGTGTACAGTACCTGATTTTATTGTTTCCGTCATGAAGCTGGCTCCTGTTCCCTGTTCATCTGGTTCCTCCTTCACCTGTATGGTGCCTTCACCACCTGACACCTGCCGCCCAGTGTCGCCTGTATCATCACCATGGTAACCCAGAGGCGTGTCGTCGTCACCATGGCTACTACTTGGTGCAGTGGGACCCTGTCCTGGATGTTCCCGAGATGGACCCGGATGTTGAGAGCCTTGGCCCGTTGAGCCACTTGGGTCTGGGTACGAAATTGAACATGGTCTTTTTTTTTTAAATTCTCAGCTTATATTAACCTAAGGAGTAATAATGCACTAAGCACCTTTTCAAGTCGGACAGATGATGTACAGGACAAAGAAATAAAAGAAAATGAGCCAACAAATGTGATGACATACCCTGATCTTGGAAGTCATCTTCCCCTGTAGCAGAGTAGGAAACTCGGACATCTATGTACAAGTCTGCTCCTCCCTCTGCTGCCCTGATATCGTCTGTGATCAGTCCCCGGGTAAGGGTGTCAGATAGGCTTCCGTCACAGTACCCCTGCCAAAATGTGTCATAGCAGCCGGCATCGGGGAAGTCGAGGTGGCAAAATACACATCCTTGTTCTGCCTTTCTGAGAGCAGCTTGAAATCGATCGAAACAATCTGCCATTTTGTAATATAATTCTTTATTTTCTGGATCAAGTACTTTGTCTCTAAAAACAATCTGAGCCACTTCCGCAATTTTTTCTCTAACCCTGACTTTTATTCTCAACTTTACCCAGGTCTGCAATTTTGACTGAAGAATTTCTCTGACCTCATCATCAGGCACTGCTGCTGCAATAGGTTCAAATGACTTCACACATCTTTCAAACATCTCATAGTTCTGAACAGTTTTTTTATCAAAAATTCTTTCACCAGTCTTGATCACAGTGTGATAAATGGTGTTTGTACCATGAGGTAGGTCATGTGTACCTCTCTTGTCCTTTTTATCTGTAAAATGTGAATAAAATATAAATAAAATATAAATAAATATCTGTAAAATATAACTAAGATTGTGTTAACAAGTGAAAAATACGACGAGCATTGTTTTACATCTAGGTAAAAATGTTATTCATAGATGTCAGTTTTGTATTCAATTACAAGTACATTGTATATACTGGATGTTACATCTTAATGATCAATTGACCTTTATTTTAAATTGTGCTTAACAACTAGTTACCTCTCTGTACGCTTTCTGTACATGAACGAACACTATATATATATAATACCAACTGTAGTATGTCAAGCAGCCTGTGAGTGAGTGAGTGAAGTCTAGTGTATATATCTTAATAAATGATGTACCTTTTAGAGACAGACGTTTCCCTCTTTCCTCAGATTCAGGCTTTATCTTTGCTTGAACTCTTGCGGCTTTACTCTGTGTGTGATTGTCCAGCTCTCTCATTTTCTTTCTCTTTCGTTGTTTTTTGTCCAGTTTGACATCTGATTGTTGGGTGGAAGAAAATACAAGGGAAAATAATTAACATCGTAGACTTAGTATCATGTGTTATTTACAAGAGCACAGTAACTTGATCAGATCTAAAGAGAACTGATCTTCTGACTTCCAAGAATGTGGTCACTTTTAAATCAATTCAGTCGCCCATAAAAATGATCAACAAATCTCTAGAAGACATATAATTTTGCATTATTTTTTACTCCCCCTCGTATTAATCGAGAATAAGGAGCCATCTGAAAGCACCCAGATCTAGATCTGACTTCAAATCGACGTCGAAGAATTGAACAATTAATCGTGCACTTGTGATGGGAGATTACAAACGGGGACATTTTGTTATTTTTTTAAACAACTACACTATCGCACCTTTGTCAAACTTTGATTCTTCTCCTCTTGTTGACGTCGACGGTTTATGGCATTGACCTGGCAATGATGCTGTCGACTTTGTCTTAGAACGTTTTTTTGTCCTCCATCTGCCTTGTTGTGGCCTAGTACTATTCATTACCGTTTCCTGCTCATTTGAGTTCCGTCTTTCGATGCCGTCTGATATGAAGAGTACAAATATATAGAAAACGCGACTGAAATTTCATTTTGCTTTTGACATATATTGTTTGGCACCATAGTTATACTGAAGTAGATCGACTTCACTATGTGTAAGATGGAACCTTGAAGAACAAAAGTTTATTACTTACCTGTACATTAATAAAAGACACAATTCTTCATTTAAGTTTCATCATAAATACAAAAAGTGTACTGGATAAATGTGCCTGTGGCAATAGCACCGTTATTAGAAATGTTTGCCAATTTACCCATACTTTTCAGTGCAAATGGACATTACTGTTATGTTGTGTAAAGGATGCTACAAACGGAAGTTGTGCAGGAGCCATCAAGATAGACGCATATTTACCTGTAACATATGTGGGTTTCTTTGCGGTGAATTCGTTGATCTTGACTTCTTGACCATCGTATCTGTCAAGCTCAACTATGAGTAAACAAAATGGCTACCTTTTTTACAATATGTACAAATTAATCCTGGGTTATTCTATCAGTTGCACCTTACAGAACTCTAAGGTAAATATACAAATGGTTTGCCGAGTATCTCATTTCTACGTTTTAGATTAGATGAATAATTGCAAACATGTTGTTATAAGCGTTTCAAAAAATCTTCTTTCTACTTTTCAAAATTACTTAGATTATTGCAAACATTTTGTTATAGATGTGTCAAAACATCGACAGTACACAATAATATTCAAGGTTGCTAAAACAACACCATGATTACCTGCAGTCCGTTGAAACCCTCCCTTCTTCAGAGCTTCTGCCAGCTTCACCCTACAGGCTTTCCTGCCACTCTTCTCCCTCCACAGCTCCAGGGCCTGTAACGCCTGGTGCTCTTTGTCGTCAGGTTGTCTGAGGAGAATGCCATCTATGTCTTGTTCTGTTAGGGTCAGTTGCTCCATTGCAAACTTCACCCAACAGGACGCTACACATTTGGCAACTAGTGGGAAATACGGGCGGCTAGGGGTAGTTCCTGGTCCTAGAAAAGTGGTAACACAAAATTTGTTGCACTCCATGGTTTGATTAGTCTTTAAGGTTTAGCTATTGTTGACATTTGACCTTAGAAAATAACCAATTTGATTAGATAAAACCTACAGATCATTAGAAGATATCAAGTTGCGCAAACGTGAGTTTGTAGATTTTATCATTATGCACATGAAAAACATAGCTTCAAGGTAGCGGTATGTACCAAAGTACTGTATTTTCTCATATTTTGGGCAATAAAAATGATGGCGTCATCCATATGGCCCAAAAATCAGATTTAGAATTCTTTCATGCCCATTTATCAGTATCAATATTCTTTAGGGCTCCAGTCTTTCTTACTTCATAAATGAGAGAACAATGGAAGGTCAAAATGCCAATTTAGCCAACCTCAAAACCTTAAAATAAAGTTCATATCGATCTTGAATACCTACTTTTTTTAAATACATAATCTCCACACCCAATTAACAAAGAGGAGACAAACTTCTATAATATAACATTTACCCGCATAAAGACCGTTCTCCATAGAGGGCACATTTGAGTCCTCTGATGAATCTTCTTCCTTGGCCTTCTTTGCTTTTCGTTTTCTCTTCTTTTTCTGTGAGATTTTCTTGCCTAACAGATCAGATGAAAACGGTTATCACATTTTGTTTGTATTTGCACAATATAGGAAGAGAAAGTTGATACTCATATAAAAATGCGATCAGAAGAAACCACTTTGCACGCATGTACTTACTGAAAATAAGAGCGTGTGCCAAATGTTTGGACAGAGATAGCCTTCTAAAATGACACGCAGTGTATTCATGTTTTTTTTCTCCTCACTTATTAGATTGTCGCACAATTAAAGGTGTATATATGCGTGAAAAAGCTACATGGACATGAGTAATAACTTGGAAACTCCGGCTTTATATTGATAAACCAAACACTCACCTTCTAATCTCTCTGCTGTCCGCCGTTCACCAATGTCGACGAGCGCCTGCTGTAGAACCTGTAGAGTAACTTCACTTGCCAGCTCCCTGTTTCTCCACCTGTGCAACATCTCTCTACACCTGCGGTCCTGGTCAGGCTTCAATGTCTCAATTACGCTTATGTCGTTCTCGCTGAATCCCAGACTCCGGGCCAGGTTGTCCCAATTGCGACTGACTTCTGCTATCACATCGTTGAAACATTCCTGAACGTCGACTGGAATATGGATTGTTACATGTCATCACAAAGTAGACAAAGGAGTTCATAAAATAAATAACAATGAAAGTAAAAAGTCCCGACTGAGTAAGACTAAAACAAAGACATGATTTTGACATATTTAAAACAAGGGTTGAAGTTGTAATGACCAAAGTTTTGAAAAATTCAGAAAATGTTATTGTACATCGGATCTTATAGATCAGACAGCCAGTTCTTGATTCCTGCTGCAGAGTTATCATGTGAATTTTTGCCTGTGACGTCACAAAAATCACGGCATCCGGTTTCGGAACCTGATACCGTGAAAAACGTTGTTTCGAGAAGCAAATAGTGCATGTTCATTATAAAGTATATACCATTGCAGGAGTCCATAATGTCTGCTTCTCAAATACAGTTGTAAACGTATATTGTATATTTTCTAGTGTGTGTCACATTCCGAACTGGCTGCCGCGTTTTACCATGATGTTGCGGGTGGAAATCAATTTGATTACCCGACGAATCAATAAAATTCTAAAATTTGTAACTCTTTATGTTCATTTACTGATAGTGTTACGGCTGAAAGTAGGCCGGACGTGCTGAATCTTGGATACATAATCAGTAAAAGAATTGAACAATAATTGCTAAATCTTACCAGGGTGACGAGAATGTTCTTCCTCAGCCATGATGAGTTAATGCGGTGTCAGATGGAGTTTATCATACGTATGACAAAACCCTGAAACATCAACATGATCTGTTCAGCATAGGGTATACATTAACAAATTTTCACGCGGTTTCTTGTGTGTAAGGTCTCATTGATGTATAACTCCGAGTGATCCTTGACAAAAATAAACGGCGGCATGGACGCGTGTTTTCACCAGTGAGAAATTCCCTTTTAGCCAGCGTTACTGATCTCAAAAGTTTGGTGAAAGCTTGTTTGTCACTGAAGAAATTAGCAGGTAAATTTTGGCAGCCGCGCGCTAGGTCAGAGGTACATAGTCCTGGGTTCTGAGTGGTGCGGTTGTACACAAGCAGGGAAAAAGTGCCTTTTGCGGGAATTGACTAATTGTAGTTTGTAATTACTATAAATTCCCCATAATACGGAATAAATGTGCTTAACATAGTATGAAAAATCTGCTGACATTTCATGTAGCTTCATTGTGAACGTGACCATGCAAAACACGTATTATAACATAGAAGTCTATGGGAAGAAGAAACTCATCAATGAGACTTTACATTCACGGAGTCGACTCCTGATGAGTTAGACAGTGCTTAGGTCATGGGTCATTGAAATTCTGTGAAGGCCATTGAATTTTTTTAGGCTTTATATGTAAAACCTATACAGGTAACCAATTCTTATGGAAATGTTCTACTCTCTATTGCAAGAACACTTATTCTGTAATCAAGAAAAATATGTCCTCAAAATCTGACTGGTGAAACTAATTTTATGACATCTGTAACTGCAGTTATTCAAAATCCGCAAGAGGCGCTTTCCTTCCGTCCTCCGCTGACCGCATTACTCAGGACAAAGTTTCGCTAGAATGCCTAAATCTTGCAACCCAATCCTGTCAGATATACAGAAGATTTCATCTCAAATTATTTTTCATATCAAGAAACACAAGCTTTTATATTTGTGAACCAGACCAATGTGCAGACTTTCGGAGAATGCACTGAACACGAAAGGAATCTTGACGTTTTCACTTCCGCACTGATAACCACTAGCATCAGTATCATAAAACTAAATGTTACCTGACATCAAAAGGACTAATCTAAACAATCGGTGGTTATGCAGCATATGACATGTTAAACGTAAACGCACTTTACACAAAGCAGCGTATTTTTCATTCATGATAGGTCACTGAGAATACACAGCGTTGGGGAATCCCCTGTCAATGTAACCCGGAAGTAAGGGCCCTCCCCCCTCCCACCTGAGCAAAGTTTGTCACAAGTTTACCTGTCAATTAGCACTATGTTTTGCATAATCACAAATTGTACAGACATCACAGCCGTCTACGAAAGACACAATTACCGACGAAAATATTGTACAGGGCAATAAATACGGAAGAATGCTTCATACGAATGTACTGGGTATGATCGATCTTTCAAAGAAAAATCTTTGATCATCTTTGTGCCACTCACACTTTGTCGGTTTCTCACAACGTCTAAGATAGTTCATTTGCTTCTCCGCTGCGAAACTATTTGTCTACACCGCGGCGAGTCCGAGAGAGCATTAGAATTTTGGTCCCCCAAACCCTAGTTTTCCAGGGTCCCAGAGAAAAAAAAAGATCAAAGCTGTCCAAAGTACAACATAACAGTTTTGACGAGTACCATATGAAATCTACCATTTATATGAAGAGGAAGCCTGAATGCAGCTTCATTTGAGAAAGAGAGAACCCTTAAACTTGTCATGTACAGATAAAGCTATGTTGATGTCACAGAATTAATGCCATACCTGGATAAAAGTAGGCTTTGTACTACCTCGCACCACCTTGCCATCTTGTATGCCATAGACCATGGTATCCTGTGCACGAGACCAAAGCGCCTCTGGCGATTATATTCTGAACTGCAGTGAAAAGAAACTTATAACTTGGTTTATTCATGGTTCCATGGTTTATTGTCTTCATAGCATTCTGAGATAACTACGATACTCTATTGGCTTCCATAGGAACATTTTTCCGTGATCCATTTTGAACACTTGCAAAAGTTATATATATCTCCTACGCGTCTCTGTGCTCATTAAGAATTCATCTCATACACAGTGTCCTGCGTGTGCTTTGTTTCACCATTCGTCGTCACAAAGTGCCCTGAGTTCGAGAATTACAACCCGGAAGTGTACAGCCCACAGACGTTTCGCCCAGGTGAGGCCGAATTCTTATTCTATCTGCTATAGTATTGTTCCTAAATAGACAGTTTGAATGTTTGTGGGCTCCTAATGTTATAGATCTGGATGTTACTTAGTTCTAATTAAATCTAAAATTTGATTTGGCTTAAAACTGCGTTGCTATTTGAGTTATGTTAGTCAATTACGTTTGTGGCATTTCTGGGACTCTTCTTCGTGAAGGAAAAGTCCCTGGAGACATTTAGGAGCAATATCCTCTGTTCAACAGACTTCAACAGGCACAGTGATGTCCTATGTCTTCATATTGTATGAAGCATATCAAACCATAACTTAAAAGAGACAGTCTGTTAAATTGGGCTTGGCCGTGTGACACATTCAAACAAAGGTTCACTTACATGTAGCTCACT
Source organism: Branchiostoma floridae x Branchiostoma belcheri (assembly GCA_019207045.1). Taxonomy (NCBI): domain Eukaryota; kingdom Metazoa; phylum Chordata; class Leptocardii; order Amphioxiformes; family Branchiostomatidae; genus Branchiostoma; species Branchiostoma floridae x Branchiostoma belcheri. The sequence continues at coordinate 14,499,733 of CM033039.1, forward strand.
TGTGCTTGTAACTCCACTGTACAAGCCTCCTTCTCTGAGACTCCATGTTGAAAATCGCAAATCGGCGCTCCACCACTGAAATTAAATGACTGCTCCAGAAATCTGCGAAGGAGGCTAACTGAAACCAAGCACGTTATATAATGTCCTCGCTGAAACACTGCAGGGATCTTACATCGTTATTTCAAGCTATATTATGTATGCGTTTTATTCAAAATCATTTTTTGCAGCTCGCCTTGAATGCGGTATGCGACATTAAGGACTGATTGTTACGAAACCTGTATAAAAATGGCGGTTTGGAAAGCAGTTTCATTACGGGGAATTCCCCCGACCGGGTATTTCCGGTGACGTCATGTCTGGCGTATATTGTTATAAAACAACGTCTTCCTTGGAATTCTCCAGTATGCAAAAGACTTGGGAGCATCTGACGGTGGTCAAAACAAAGGAATGTTGAAATGGGCCCAAAGGAGGCAATGATACCTGGGTATCTGAATATGGATACAAATAGCGTAGATTGACTACCTCAGTATATTAATAAACTGTACAATTACGAGAGTTCTACATGAAATACAATTACAAGATTTAACACGAAATACTATTGTTAGTAGCTATAGGCTCGCTCCCTGAAAGATTCACTGACATTAATTTTTCTTTCTTTCTATTTCAACTGTAAAGGCTATGGATTTGCTTTAAGGTAAATGGTGTCTTTGAGCTCTGTCTTTGGCCAATAGGGCATCATCACAAATGAACACAGCCATGCAGAAAATGGAGACCACGCTGTCAGCTGTCGTGGAAGAGTTTACAAAATTGGACTTAAAGTTGCGGAACGGTTCTGATCTGGATGAGGTGAAGAGGGGGTACGCCGGCAAGTTGATTCACGGCATCAGTACTGAAAATAGGATCTTGAAGTGTGAAGCGTTAAAAAGTCTTGGCGATTTGTACTTGCACAAATCAATGACGAAACAGAAAGAGCACAAGGTAGAGAATTTTACCAAAGCATGTGTCCTATATAAAGAAGCAGTCCGATACTGTAGAAGCAAGGATGAAAGAACAGCGATACAACATCGCATCAGATATGCAGAGAAATCTACAAAGCTGGTACGCAGTCAGAAGAATACAAAACCGGACAGAGACTCTGAGTTTTCTGGCAACATTACGTTAGCTGTGTCTCTAACACTTCAGCAAGTACAAGAGAAGACCAAGATGAAAGGACGTGATCTGTTGCCATTAATTGAAGCTTACACAGATACATTTGTGAAAGTAATCGTGGACAAAAATAACCACCTAAAAGTTGAGTTGTTAAAGAGCCTTGGAGATCTGTATCTGGGGAAGGGAAGATATCATAGGGATGAGGCAGCATTCAACAAATCAGCTGGCCTGTACCAAGCCGCCATGGACCGCTGTGAAGATTCAGATGGCAGAGAAACACTGAAACACCGCATCATGTACGTCAAACAAGTCAAAGAAAACCACATGAAGGTAGGAAGGACATTTACCTGTGATGAATCCTCATTTCATTTTCCTTCAATTGCGGGGTGAATCGGGATAGTTGAGTGTTAGCAAAGAGTCCTCTTATACTTGTTATCAACACGAGGAATTAGATGTTGAAATTGAAATTGAAAGACACAACTAATCTGTAACTGTATTTCCCACAGAAACAACAGAAAAGGGGACTATCAGAGATAAGGAAACCCGGTACCGAATACTGGTCAACCTCTCGGCCGTCTTCCGGATCCGGCCAAGAAGGACGTGAAGTGATAAGTGTGGGTAACAGAGAAAGGTGCGTATGTAAAGTCAATTCAACATACAGTAACCTGGTATTCAGTGTACCGTGGATTAGCCAGGCGCTCTTCGGGCACGATGAAGCTCTTTGGCGCCGGGTAATCTTGCGAACCCGGTAGGAATCTTACGTGGTAGCTATAGGAGGTTCACGTCGTAGGATGGTGGATTAATTAAACTCCTACCGTTTGCGACTCCTACCGGGTGCGAAAGCAGATTATTCCGGCGAGAAAAGAGTATCTATATTAGAGAGAAAGAGAGAGGGAGAGAGAGAGAGAGAGAGGGGGGGAGCGAGGGAAAAAGAGGGAAAGAGAGGGAGAGGAGAGAGGAATCTGTCACACCTTATCGGACATACTGTGACTCTGACTATGATTATAACAATTTTTCCGCCCGTTACAGATCGATTGCAGGAGGGAGGCTCGATAGACTCGGCAATATCAAAGACAAACCAGGGGAAGACACTGAAAGGTTTGTTGCTTGCTTTCAATATGTAAGCTTGTAAGGTGAAGTATATTTACAATATATCCTCTGATATTGGCATCATCATGGTACTTGACATTAATGATATAAAGGGATGTGGAATTTCATCCCTTAAGCTTATTGTGAGTTTTGTTTTGCAGTACGTACAACGAAAACATACAGGAGGGGTGCAGGGCCCTGGAGGCAGGGGACCTGGACAGGGCAGAACAAAAGTTTGCAGCTGCGCTCAAATCCGTTCATGTCAAAGGTGAGTCTCAAATTAGCAAATAAATGGGTGTGAAAGTAATTCAGCTTAGTAGATTTGTAGAAGGAAAGATTTAAAAAGAAGATAGCAAATCTTTCTTTCTTTCTTTATTGACAATGAAACGACTCATTACATGGGTCTGCCTAGGCAGCTCTGTGCTGGTAGCGGGCGACAGACCCACAAACATACAGACGAGCATACACTATACTTAGTCTCCAAGCAGACCCTACGGTGCCTTAGAAATAGTATCAAAGCTGGCAAAGGACTTAGTATAGCGGTGCTCGTTTGACTCCCTTTGGCCAGCTATCTCCCATTGACCTGCTATACTCCTTTGCCAGCTTTGATATTATCTATAAGGCACCGTAGGGTCTGCTTGGAGACTACACTATACTATCTATCATCTCTTATTGTTGTTTCGTATAGAGTCAACAACAAATCAACACGTGAAAGAGACAGAACCCTTACACAAGTTGAGCAGCGTCTATCTGAAGAGAGGAATGCAGTCAAAAGATGGAGGTGATTTCACCAAGGCTGCAGCACTCTGTAATGCAGCACTGGTAAGATCAAATACAGAAGAGAAAGCGGAATATAAGCATGGTATTATCAAAATAACCAAGCTATTTCTTAGACACGTCTTGAATATCGAACAAACGGTAGACATCGGTGACACTGAGAAACACAAACTCATATTGAAGAAAAATCGTGGTAATGTAGAAAAAGAAATCAAAAGAATTGAGCAAGAAGTTGACCCGTACAGCCTTGATGATGATGACCCAAAGATTAGAGAAGTGGAGGAAAACAGAGCGGAAGCCATCAAAGAATTGTGTCAGACACTTGTTAATCAGCGTAGAGTATTCATAACTAGCCTGGTAGAAGAGTGCTTAGAAGTAATGGAACCCCTTCCCTGTAAATACGCCATGATAGGTTTGGGTTCACAAGCCACAGGGTTAGTAACTCCGTACTCTGATCTAGAATTTGCAATTTTGATAGAGACAGACGCAGATAACAATGTGGAGTATTTCCGGAACCTCACTCATTATCTCCACCTCAAAGTGATCGGCTTAGGTGAAACCATTCTCCCAGCCATGGCGATTAAGTCGCTGAATGATTTCCACTCAAACAACCCACTCGACAACTGGTTCTATGACTCCGTAACACCGCGTGGGTTTTCCTTTGATGGAGCCATGCCACATGCATGTAAGACTCCACTGGGCAGGGGCAAAACACGTGAACTCATCCAAACACCAAGGAAGATGACAAACCTTCTTAAAGAAGACCTGACGTTCAATTTGAAGAAAGGCTACCATCTCGCTAGTATATTGGGAAATGTGTGTATTATCACAGGAGACCAGGAATTGGTCGATCAGTATACCGCACTGTGGTCCAAGGAAATTCAAGAAAACAACAGTATGATCCCCTTGTCAATAGTAACGTCTATACTGAAGGAGAATGCACAGATGTTCGAGTTACAAGAACTGAACAGTAATCTATTAAATGTAAAGAAGGAAATCTATCGATTTTCAAGCCTTGCGGTGTCTTGCTGGGCAATGATTTTTGACATACAACCAACCACAATTTGGGAAACTGTTCAGGACATGAGAAGAAAAGGAATCATTGGTAGTGAGAACGCGCACCACTTGATGGTGCTTGTCAGCATTTCAGCAGAACTGAGATTACGGACATACATGAGCAATCGTGGTCAGGTGGAAAATATGTCAGCTTTGTCATCAATATCAGATACAGACGCTGGTGACAAAGTAAAGAAAGTGTTTTACTTATCTAATGCAAGGCAGCTCATGAGATACTATTTAACAGCACTGCCATTGAAGCTGTTTATGTCACAGTTTGCTAACGGTCCATCCCTTGACAAGGAGTTGATTTTGTTTAGTAATTTTCCATTCTTACAGGCAATGATGTATAGAACTCTATGTGACTACGAGAATTGGAAAGCATGCGCTGAACGTAGTTTACAGATCGAAATATCAAAGCATGGTAAAGGCACTGCACACCCTGACATTGCCAGGAATCTTACTGACTTGGGACTTGCTTTGATGGATCTTGGCGACGACAGAAATGCTGTAAGGTATCTTGAACAGTCACTTCAAATGAAGCGGCTTATTTACGGTGAGAAAGCTGTACGTCCTAACATTGCCCTGTCATTGACCAATTTGGGCAGTGCTTTGTCCAACCTTGGTGATCACAGAAAGGCAGCTGGCTATTACGAACAGTCACTACGGATGAATCTTAGTATCTATGGCGAGGGTACTGCTCACCATGCTATTGCAGTGTCACTTGATAACTTGGGGAGTGTATGGGGTAACCTTGGGGACTATAGAAAGGCCATAAACTATTCTGAGCAGTCGCTACAGATAAAACGGAGCATTCATGGCGAGGGTGCTACACATCTTGAGATTGCTATGTCATTGACCAGCTTGGGTACCGAATGGGGTAACCTCGATGATTACGAAAAGGCTGTTAGCTATCATGAACAGGCACTAATGATGGTAAGAGATATCTATGGTGAAAACACAGTACACCCCGACATTGCCTTGCCATTGACTAACTTGGGTAGTGCCTGGATCAAACTTGGTGATCACAGGAAGGCCGCGAGCTATTATCAACAGTCACTACAGATGTTGCGGATTATTCATGGTGAGAACACTGCTCATTCCAAGATTGCCACAGCACTTCACGGCTTGGGTGGGGCATTGAATCATTTAGGAGACTACAGAAAGGCCTTAGACTATTATGAACAATCACTACAGATGATGAGGAGTATCTATGGCAAGAGTGCTGTTCACCCAGGGATTGCCAAGACATTATACTGCTTGGGTAATGTCTGGCGTGACCTTGATGACCACAGAAATGCTGTCAGCTATCACGAACAGGCACTTCAGATGTGGCAGAGTAGTTATGGTGAGAGTACTGCACATCCTGATATCATAAAGTCACTGAACAACGTGGGCAGTGCCTGGAAGAATCTTGGAGACCACAGAAAAGCCCTAATCTACTATGAACAGTCACTTCAGATGACGAAGACTATCCATGGTGAAAACCATGCACATCCTGACATTGCCTTGGTACTTGACAATGTGGGATGTGGCTGGGGTGACCTTGGTGACCACAGAAAGGCTGCTAGCTTTCATGAACAGTCACTAGAGATGAAGTTAAAAGTCTATGGTAGAAGAACTGCGCATTCTGACATTGCTTTGTCCCTTACAAATCTAGGCAGTGCATTGAGTGGGCTTGGTGACTACAGAAAGGCTATCAGCTATCATGAAAAGTCACTACAGATGAATAGAGAAATTTATGGTGAGACTAATCCAAATCGTGACATTTTACAGTCACTGAACAAGTTGGGTAACTGCTGGAATAAGCTTGGTGACCACAGAAAAGCCATCAGCTACTATGAACAGTCTCATCAGGCGATGAAGATTGTATATGGCGATAGTGCTGTAAATGAGGACATTGCTTTGGCGCTTTATAACTTAGGTATCGCCTGGTGTGATCTTGGCGACTACAAAAAGGCCATCAGCTATCATGAACAGTCACTACAGATGAGTCGTTCAATCCATGGCGTGAGCTCAGCACATGAAGATATCATCCAGTCACTCAATCACTTGGGAATAGCCCGGTACATGCTTGGGGATCACAGAAATGCCGCTAGTTGTTATGAACAGTTACTACAGATGAAGCGTAGCATCTACGGTGAGAATAACGCACACCCTGAGATAGCCCAGATCCTCAAGATTTTGGCGGAGACGTCGAGGAAGCTTGGCGATCATAAAAAGGCAATTGGTTATTGTGAGAGGTCATTAGAGATGTTTCGACGTATCCACGGAGAGTTCTCTGCACATCGTGACATTATCTGGTCTCTTGCCCTAGTTGGTGATGCCTGGAAAGACCTCGGAGACTACTTACAGGCCGCCAGATACTACGAGCAATTACGTTGTATTGTTGAGTTCTTTGGGTGACACTAACCTTGCTACAAGGCCGGGTGGCCTTTTTCTACTGACAACAGGCGACATTATAATTCCTTAATGATTGATAATAAAATAGATTGTCCAGATGAATCAATATTTGTAGGTAGGATATATCAAAGGAAAGCAAATACGTGGGTTGCAATTTAGATGTCTCTACGAAGAAAGGCTGCAGAATTCTGGCTCAGGTTCCCAGATTTTGAAATAAATGAAGGTTTTCCGGAATCAATATTGTCGCCTGTTTGACCTTTTTTTCTTGTGTCCACAGACCATAGAAAAGCCCAGAGAGCCTGCTACGAAAGCTAATTTTTAACTTAAAATTCTTACGTACGAAAGCTGCAAATGCAATCAATTGATTGTAATATAAAGAGGACTAATAGCACTAATATACTAGCATTTTAACGAACTTATTGTATTGTTGTTGCGTTTTCACTTTAATGAAAGCTGATGCTCATATTTAGCATGTAGTAGGCAACAATGTGACGTATGATTGTAGTATAAAATAACTAAATCACAATATAGACTTTGAATAGTCCTTAATTGTTTCCATTCTGAAACTGTTTACTTTTCATTCTGCCATTATATGATTAATACCACTTATATTTTGTGTATTTTGATAAGATACAAATGAGTCATATTCTATGGATTTATATGAGAAATGCATTGCAGAATTGTGTGCTGGGATATGTAAAGTTATATTCAACTTTCTACAATAGTATCCAATAGTCATACTTACGAATGCAATACATGTTAATTAGATATGAGAATACCCAATTGCAGCTTAGTTCTGGCGCATGACCACAGATGACCCTTTGGAAATCCAACACAGCCAACTGGAAAGACGTCATACACTACTTAGACCTGGCAACAAAGTATCATTTACTTCACATGATGTAAAGAAATAAGGAGACCGTAATAAATCAAAGTAGAATGCAAAGAAGTATTACGTTTAATCTCTCTGATGCTGAAGAATTCTTAAAATAGAAAATCATTACTGCAAGAAACACATAACTTTACTCAGGGGTTTGCTTGTATTCCTCGTTTATCTATGACTGTATGGGTAATTCACAATGTACCTTAAAGTTTTTAATTGATTTATATATCATATATTTCTAATCCTAGCCAGTTTTGTACTATTTAGTAAAGTATTATATATCTTAAACTGGCTGTTTTTAATATATGCTTGTATTCATCGTTTATCTATGACTGTATAGAGTCCATTCCAAGACACCATGCGGATGTTTGTTGCCATTGTTTAGAATTGATTTTAAAGTTTTGTAATTATATGTCTAGGACATTTGATACTTCAAAAATATTTTTAACACTGCTTCAACTTTATAAATATTTCCCTGGTCCTGTAAAACTTTGGAAATATTTATGGTGTGGAATTGGATACTTCCAATGGTTTCTAAATAATGATAACAGCATTCTACCATTATTTACCATTTTCTACCATTGTTTGTAAATGGTTCGGTGGGCTGGGAAGATAGCAATTCACACATCCTTGCAAAGTATGGTTGGGTGCCATGCAACAATGGCCCACCACAAAGGATCCACCAGTGCCCAGCAGTGAAATCTAAAAATATACAGATGCAACAATAGGGCTTACTTTTATGGGGGCAATAAACTAATTTTACCATTTGGCCAGGTTTACCATTTTTTGTAAATATTTGTAAATGTGAAATAATCACAGAGAGGTTTCACAATTATTCTAAATAAAGATATTTTTGTACAGTTACTTTCAAAATGTTTCTAAAATATTCAAAGAAAATCAAATAAATGAGTATTTTCTTAGTCAATTTTTTGAAAATAATTTGATCATTGTGGCTCAGATATTCTTTTATTCAAAATAATTCAGACTAATTATAAATATCGCCTAAAACCCCTCATGGTGTCTTGAAATGGACTCTATGTAATCCACAATGTACCTTTTATTTATATATCATATATTGCTAATCCTAGTTTTGTACTATATGTCTAAAACTGGCTGTTTTTAATGAAACGATGTATCTCTGACTGTATATGTACTTTATGTATCCTACATTCCTGATAATTAATTGTCACTATTTAGCTAAGTAAAGAATGTTCATGCAGGGCAGACGACAAACTTGATTGATACAATTGTACAATACAAAAACTGTACTTTCAAGGTTTTAAGTTAAACCAATATTGCCTCGTTTGTGTGTTTCTCTCTCTCACACACACGTGTGTGTGTGTATACATGTGTGTGTGTGTGTGTGTGTGTGTCTATCTTTTTCTCCGTATGTATGTGTATACATGTGTGCGTGTGTGTCTCTATCTTTCCGTGCGAATGTGTGTGTGTGTGGGGGGGGGGGAGGGTGTACTTGTGTGTGTGTTTGTGCATGTGTGAGTGCATTTCTCTCGTATATCACCCCTCGTATAAGGACTCTGGAATCAGATTTTCAGTTTAATCCGCAAATTATACTTACTATGGCTTTATATATTAACATTTCTGATAAAGATGGTTTGTTTTGAGTGTCTATTTTTCATACATTTGTGCCCACTAGTATATCAAAGATTGAACCACTTTCGTATAATTATATCATAATCATACTTAGTTTTTACCATTGAAGTGACAAAATATGGCATCACAAGCAACAGTTGTCTTTTCTTCACTTGTATTCAAAGAGATGCACAAAGTTTAACAAGAAATTTAACTAGTTTAACAAGAATTACTCAACAACCCATGTACACTCAAATTTGGCAACCACACTGGTGTCTGAGTTCTACATTGCTGCAAAATACAGCTAAAACAAGACTTAATAAAATTTACATAAAAAACTTACGAAGTAAATTGATATAATGTTACACACTAGATACACATATAGACAAGTTGTTAACTGACAGATGTGCTATGATGTGGTTTAATTGCACATTTTAGTACAATTTTCTACAACAAGTACATTACATTAGACTGCAGTACCAGTAACTGTAATGTCATACTTGTCCAGGAAAAGATAAGAAATTCCTAAGGAAAAGACAATGAAGAAAATTCACTTCAGTAACACACATGTGCTTTAGACATACATGTATGATTTTGTAGAGGAAAATGGTAACAAGCCATTGATACTTCTATTAAATTTTTTTAATTCATAAGGGTTACTACCAGCAGCATATCAAAGCATAACATTGATTTGATACACGATTGCAATGTAATCCCATCAGTTGATGTCATCATCAAAATATATATTTTGTGGTAATATCTACAGTAAGAAAATAATACACATTACTCATTACTAGTAATATGCAATTATTTCTTGTGGGGTACGGTTCTATACATACCATCTATTTTCTTTGTTATCAATTGAAGATTTTACAGTCTACGTGATTGCAAAATAGCCAAGAATACATCATGAACCATAATATTACACATTTTCAATATTTCCTTATGCATGAAAAGCACACACAGTGAAAAAAAAACTATATTTGTGGAAAGAAAATATTCATGTAAATCATTAATGTTGCAATAATCAGCATTATTACACAAATATTGTCTTAAATAAAATAATAGAGTACATTATGTTGCAAGAAAGCAGCTTACAATATTTTGCACAATATCACTGGGTTTGAAATGACTTATCCCTTCCCAGTACACTTCTATAATAGAAAAGTTATATATTACAAATGGTTTCAAACCTGATCATAACGGCCCCTCAGATCATGCTATCTACAAAAGTAGTAAAATATTCAATTGCATTTAGATAAACATCAAACCTTTAAAATGTACAGTCATCTGTTTAAAATGATTCTTAATTATTGCATTTGATAATAAGTCTGTTGAGACAATGGGAGAACAGTCACAGTGACTGTGGTACTAGATGACCTTAGCATAACAGTTCATCTGCATTGGTGAACAACATTATGAATAACACTGGATGAATTGGGACTTACCCCAAATTCTATGCTGAACTACCCCAACCCTGTTCATAGAAAAATGGCTCATTCTACTGCAAATCCCTTCACATGATGTCAGAGCCATGTGGCTGCAGCAGCTGACCGTTATTGCCAGATAACCTATGTCGCCCCCCGTCTCAGTTCAAGGTCAGGGTAAGACCCAAATTCTTCCAGTGTTGGTTTCGTAAACTTTAGTCCTTTGTTAATAAGGACACCAAATGATGTTATACTGTCCCTGACAATACTTTTTAGTGCAGTCAACATTGTTGGCTGAGAGCAGGGCTTTAGCCAGCGTCCGTTTTTCCGTCAATTGACGGAAATTTGCTGCGTGTGACGGAAAAAAATGTCAACCAATCCGTCAACCTTGACGGAAAAAAAATCGTTGATTGAAGCAAGGAGGCCAAGTTGAAAAGAGGGAAGCTACGGCTTGGGGACGCCCGGACAGCCCGTTGTCGGAAAGCCACACAGTGTTTGTTTTGCTATTGTTATGATTGTTGACGATTGTGTGTCGGCACCCTTTCGCATACGATAATCCCATTAAAAACCCGTTTTTCAAGGTCTCACTCCAAGAACAATGCATTCTATGAACTTTGTTTGGAATCTTGACACTCGTCAAAACCTAACTTGTACGCTAGTCTAGCGTGCCGGGGCTGGCCGTACAAATTATTTTCGCTCGCCCAGCCGCGCCGTTGCGATAACGCAAGGTGCCAGTCGCAGCTAAAAGAACCGGCACATCATGCTATCCACAAATAGTTTGATCGAAAACATAATCCTTAGGATCTAAAATGTTGCACGGTTTTCTTCAGCGGGAGTTTTGTTTTTGTTTTGACGAGAAAACGCTGCGGCGACACAGATGAGATACTAGTACCCACGCCACGTTGTTGTTGGCACACTTCCGGGTTAATTGAACGCCAAAATTCCCCCAAATGCACCATAAATCCGTATATGAATGCATGTTTTCTCAAAAGAGTCTTTGAGTAATTGTGTTCTTAATTAGAAAATTGTCGTGTAATAGAAAAATATAGCGTTCTCCTGCCTTTAAAAATGTAACATTTAAAAAAAAAAAAAATATTTGAACGCTGGTGCGCGCGGTGCATAGTGGGTCAGTATTCATAGCTTTACCAATCAGAGCGCGGGATCTGAGGAGACGCCCCTCCAGATGTTACGATCAACCAATCAACAGTGCGTATTGGGAATATGTAATTTTAGATTTGCATACCCCGCGAGTTGATTTTAGCGCCGTGTTTTTTGCGGGGAAAACGCAAAGAAACGATGTTTTACTGTTCACATTATTACAAAGCGTCAGCGTGGTGTCATATTTTCTCCCAATGACAACATTTATATCGGACGAGGTAGACATTTTTGCAGTCAATGACGGAAATTTTTACGCGATGACGGAAAAAAACAGATTCTTGACAGGAATTTTCCGTCAATGGATATTGGCTGACGGAAAAAAATCTCGAGCTGGCTAAAGCCCTGGCTGAGAGGAAGCTAGTTGTTTCCCATCTGGTGACAGCAGACTCCCTACTCCTGCTCTTGACCTCTCTCCTTCTCCTCCTCCACTTCTTCGATTACTCCCACAGCCTGGATAGGAAGAAAAGGTCATCGACAGTTAGATATGAGTGGTTTAGGTGTATATTGAATTCCGTAGGTCCATGGACAGGTGTTTGATCCTAAGATTGGCCCTAGCTCGGTTGTAAGGGATTTTCTGTGTGTGGATGATGTTCAGCACCACAGTTCAGCGCTAGGGATAGGTCTGTTTATATGTTAGTGGATGGTGTTAGGAAAGGGGTGTTTGCCTGTGTGTGAATGGTGTTCAGCACAAAGGACAGGTGTGTTTACCTGTGTATGGATGGTGTTCAGCACCAGGGACAGACGTGTTTACCTGTGTGTGGATGGTGTTCAGCACCAAGGACAAGAGTGTTTACCTGTGTGTGGATGGTGTTCAGCACCAAGGACAAGAGTGTTTACCAGTGTGTGGATGGTGTTCAGCACCAAGGACAGGAGTGTTTACCTGTGTGTGGATGGTGTTCAGCACCAAGGACAAGAGTATTTACCTGTGTGTGGATGGTGTTCAGCACCAGGGACAGGCGTGTTTACCTGTGTGTGGGTGGTGTTCAGCACCAGGGACAGGTGTTTTTACATGTGTGTGGATGGTGTTCAACACCAGGGACATACATGTATATGTTAACTTGTGTGTGAATGGTGTTCAGCACCAGGGACAGGTGTGTTTATCTGTGTGTGAATGGTGTTCATCACCAAGGACAGGTGTGTTCACCTGCATGTGATTGGAGTTCAGCACCAATGACAGGTGTGTTTACCTGTGTGTGGATGGTGTTCAGCACCAGGGACAGGTGTTTTTACCTGTGTGTGGATGGAGTTCAGCACCAGGGAAAGGTGTGTTGATTGTGCGTAGATAGTGTTCAGAATGAGGACAGGTGTGTTAATTGTGTGTGGATGGCGTTCAGCACCAAAGTTAGGTGATACCATGCATTCTAGCGACAGTTTGTCCTCTTTTCACATGCAAAACTCTGTGCTTTGTGGTTTCATGCAGTGTGACCAGCAGCGAACCATCTGATATCATGGGTAAGAATCTCCTCGAGTCTTACCCATACATAGAAGGTTGCTGCCCCCCCACTGACATCTCGGACAGAATCCAGATCGAACTGGTCCAGGATTTCTTTTGCTCGTGCCGCGGCCGCTGGCGCAACCTTCATGGGATCGCACTCCAGGACTCTCCTCTTCAGCCCATCCTTCCCGGTCTTACCCACGAGTGCTTGGATAAGCTTCCAGTTCTGTAGACAAAGAAAAAGAAAGAAAATAAACAAAACTGTCCCGTTAATGTCTCATCATTAGAGTTGGACAATCAAAAGAATGACAGAAAGAAGGAACCCGTTGAGAGTAGAGAAAGCAAGCAATATATTTTGAAACACAATTTGAGTTTGTACTTAAATAAAATACAAAAACTTAAAAAAAGGTTGAGAAGGACATCAATGAGTAAAATGAATAAATGAAACATGCCCCAAAAAAACATTCTTGCAAACTTCTTGACTTATTTTCTTCCAAATTCTCAAACAAAACCAGCTCCTACAGTTCCCATAAAGCTGCTAGGAGATCCACACTAACTAAGATCAAGATCATGATCATACTATTTTTGATTCCACAGGGATTTTTTAAACAAAGGTACAGGGGCGCTGGGCCCTCATGCCCTGATCATGTGCCCCCTTATCCTGGGAAGCAGATCCTCTGGCAAGCATAAAATTCTGATAAACCAGGGATCACATGTGGCCAGTCTTCAACTGTGACATGTCTGATATAGTAATTTTGGTCCCTAGTAAGCCATAGAATACTCAATTCTAACTTAGAATTATCAAAAACTGCACACCCTGGTAGGGAGAACCCTATCTCCCCTACTTGGTGGCTCTGCTCAATTGCAGTACTCACCCTTGCAATATGTCCAAAATATGAAAACCTACAAAGATATGAAAATATAAATACTGCAAGGAGATTTGCATTCTCCTATGCAGAGGGACCAGAGTCGTGTCAAAACTCCCTGGGGTCACCTCTGCTTTCTGACGCACTCAGATGAGTTACTGACCGCCCTGCTTGTGAATATCAATGAGCTTACCCTTATATGGGCAGTCAGCCGTTAGGGTTCGGGCGTAGGAAGATGGAGCTATGTAAGATGTAACATGATCGGCTGATAGCTCCCCAGCAGCCTTTGTGAGATGGCTTTCTTAAACAGAAAGCCCAAGAAATGCCTATTCTCTGATTGGCTGACAGCTGGTTTGTGGCGACAATCATAGTAACTGCTGGTAGACCATGAGATAGCAGGGCCCCATTAGGCTGAGTCAGCTAGCCGTTGGGGACCGTGCGTAGGAGGATGGGAGATTTGTACCTTTGTCTCCTTCTCTGGGTTGCCTAGCAACAGATACGTGGCGATCATGACCTGGTGGACAGCAGCCGGAGGTTTGGAGTAACTGCGGATCTCCGCCACAGTCGACTGTTTCAAGTTCTGAACCTCCTGGCGAAGTCGCTCTAATCTCTTCAGTCGAACCTACAGAATGTAGTGTTTGCATTTAGTACATTCATGATACATACATTGTACATGTATTTGGAAAAAAAATCAATGTTTGCATAAAAATCTCTATATTATTAACAGCATCAAGTACATACAACAGTAAGTCATCTATAGGCTGGTTACTGGTTAAAACAAAACAACAAAGATAGGGAGGTAAACAAGTCATTGAGCCTCGGGTTCGATTGTCTTTTACATTTTACATTAGATAAATATGTTTCACAATCTCCCTGTTCTATTAGTTTTCATCTTAAATGCTACATGTAACAAACAAGCTGCTAGGGTGCTAAATCCTTTACCAAGTTCTGCTGCAGTACCAAGGTCACACACCAGAGGGCTCAAAATTGGCTGTGTCTCAACTCATAACCCACATACCAAACATCATTACAATCCATCCAGAGTTTCTAAAGTTATACTGACCACAAGTATGCGGAAGCAAAAAACACACTACAAACACAGACAGACAGGCACATACACACACAAACACCAAAAGTAATACTTAATTGTTTAATGGACAATCTAACAAAACACATACCATGAGTTTGTTTGCCTGTATCATTTCCTCAGGCATGTCCACCTCAAACCCTCCCTTCTTCACTGCAGTCACAGCCTTCTCCAGGTCCGGCAGTTTCCTCTTCTTCATGGCATCAACCAGAGCTGAAAAATCAACAACTTGTGAGCAGCTGGGAAAAAGATCACCATTTCATCCACTTCTGGAATTAGAGGGTCTGCACGCTACTTTCCGTAAGACAGTCTATTTTGATTTCCTGTAATTCAGAGGAAAAGCTGTGTAACAGTCTTATTCAATTTTTTGTGAGGCATGATTGCTTTCCTTCATTTTAGCATAGTCCATGGGGTGTTCTTCTGAATTCAGCACAACATGTTGTTGTGAGCCCTCATGCAGACCCTCTTGAAACTTCAAATGGATTTATTTTTTTTTTCACTTCACTCAGTAAATGAGTACCTAGCTTAGGTTAGGGACCTCCCTTAGATAGGATGTTAAATGGAGGTCCCATGTTTGAGGAGAGCCACACCCAGAGCATGTTAAGGGAGCATTCCACTCCAGAAGGGGGTGGTGTTTTCCAATAGATAATGTGCCAATGAATACATAATCAGCCGAATTCTTGGGCTGAATTGTGCAATGTGTGTTTTGTAAAACAATATCACACTCACTAAACCCATGCAGACCCTACCAATGTATTCCCTATATGCATAGACACTTTGTTTATCGTTTAAAAAAATATTTTCGGAATAAATGAGAATCGCTCAGCACAAGAAGAATGCGAATTGCTCATAAGATAGCAAAGAACACATAACAAAACAAGATTTCTTAGCAATCCTGAAATTAGTCCTGTAATCTTGCCTAAAATTTTTGCATTGTATTCATCCATAGGATTAATTCAATTAGAGGGTAGTTTAGTAGAAGACTAAACGTGGCACATGGAGCAACAGGGTACTTTATCGTTTAATGTGAAGTAGTATGCATTTATTACTTCATGAATTTAATATCTATCGGAAAATAACACTCCGGTGTGGAATGAAATGCCCAGGGCTTTAAAGAACCTATCACACAAAAGATTTGGGGTCCTTCCTGGTGTAAGTTGACCACATAAAACTGTCCAGAAATGAGCATGTACTGTTCAGTACATACGTCAAACATATGCAATACAAACAAACAAAACGCTGTATAAACTGACCTCCTTTGGCCTGGTGCATCCTAATCAGCCTCTCAGCAGCGGCCAAGTCTCCGTCTGTGTCCTTCAACTTGGCCTTCTTGAACTCCTGTATGGCCGTCTCCAACTTCTTCTTCTCTTTGGACTTGACCGCGACCTTGAGGTTGTTCCTGATGCGCGACTCTCGCTCAGCTGATTAGAAAAATAGTCATTTTTCAGTCAGTCAATACAGTCTGTTTGAAGCTTTAGGTTTAACGCTGTCTAACTCAAACTAACTAAATTTGAAGCTCATGTATTCAATATATATATTATGTAAACATATTATGGTAATAAAGATTTGATAGCTCTATTGATATCATATTGTAATGTAGATACAGAAAAATTCTTCAAAAGGATCACATGGCCAACAACACCTGTACTAGTAACCACCTCTACATAAGGGCTATCTGGGCATTAATTAAAGGTTAATGACCTGCCTGCATTTTCCTTGGTGTGTATGGTGTCATAAGGCCCGGTCTTTTGCTATAACCACCAAATAAAACCACCAACACCGGTGTTCTGACCAATCAGAAGGAGCAATACACACCGGGCTGGCCGGAATCTATGTGTTACGGCATCATAACCAACATGGAACAAGACCTTCTGATTGGTCCATGGCGCCTGGCCATTATGATAATAAACTGCAACCTGTAGTACTACTTAATATATAGTATATAACGACCATCTGGACAATGTTATCACTTTTTGGTGGTACCTTTAAGCTAGATGAATTTTCCAATGACAATTCATTAACATTAAGAATCTATAGTGACAATATGATGATGATGATCTACATTGGCCACCTGTCCACATTGTCCAGATTTTGTCAGTCTTGAGCAGCTTTGACTGTAGATGCAACAAGTGACTTACATTCAGTTTTATATAGAGGCTTAGAAATGCTGCCACTTTGTGGCTTACCATATAGATAGATTATAATTGGTTAAGAACCATTCCTCATTGGAATACTGTACAATGCACAATCTGTTATTGAAGATCATTGCTAGTCAACTCAAATTTATGTCATACCTTTGGCTTTTTCCTCTGCCTTCTTCCTTGCCTTTTCAGCAGCTTCTTTCTCCTCTGCAGTTTTTGCCTTCTTGGCAGCCTCCATGGCCTCTTCTGCCTCCTTCTTAGCCTTGTTCTCAGCCTCCTCTGCTTCCTGTACCACATCAACCAAACATAAGTTAACATGGATCCTCAGAAGCCTGGCTACGCAGGCTATAGCCTGTGCTTTATAATCTCTTATTATCATGGGCTGATTTGCCCAACTCCCTGCTACAAGCTTGTGGCTATACACCTCTAACTCAAGAGAATCAATTACATTTTCAGAACAACCAATATAGGACAATCCAAAGCTCAGTTCAATAGTTGAAACTCAGGGGAAACACTGGAGAAACACACCCAGCAGAAGAGGAGATATCTCCTGTGTGTATCTTTGCTTCTTTCCCTTTTATAGTCCAAGGGTTCTTTTTAGGCTTCATGTCCGAATGTTTTTCTTGTCGCAAATTAGAGATTTGTCATTCCAAAGTGTTTCTCATGAGTTTCATGGTAATTAATCAATCTTAGGAGGAGAGCATAGCAGACAGCAGGCTGGCAGGTCCTTGTGTTTCTGTGGGTGGAGTAGTTGGTCATGGATATTAGCTATGTTTTCCATTGGGTTTCACATGTGTATCCTTCAGTCATACATTAGAATTACAATAGGGAAGTGTCCCAGTATGTGTCTACTGTATGACTGAGCTTTGTGAGGGACCCCATGATACAGGTGCATTTCAAGTGTACAGCAAAAGCCATGCAGCACTTCACGCCACTTGAGAGAGATTCTTCAAACTGCCAGACATGCATGCAGATGTGTAAGATCAAGCGTTTATGTGATAAAATGGGCTCCGCCCCTGGATGATTGCCAAAATCTAATTTTGGCAATGACATTGGGTGAAGCCCACATAACCATCTTAAGGTATTGAGAATTTGAGCAAAGAGACACACTTTCTGGACAAGCAAACACATGTTGATGCAACCTGAGTATTTGAACTTACTGTACTCTCAAGGTCTATTGGGTATCCTGTGTCCGTTGTTAGAATAGAAATTGTACATGAGATATTATAAAGATTATAGTATTACAGCTACTGTGTTAGATATATGTGTATCATTCAAGGGGTCATGATCACACAAAGTCATAAATTTCAGACACACACGCAGACAAACTCGCAGTCACACACACTTTAACAATGAAATGAATATCATTCAAACAATAACTGTGTGACATTTGCTAAAAAGATAGGCTTTCTTCCCAGTCATACCAAACAGCATTTTTGCTGACAGACACAAAAATTCTAGACAGCTCACATAAAGAGCAATGTTGACAATCAGACTAAGTAAGACTTTTTTAAAAATACAAATGAGATTTTGTGTCCCAACATGCTGCTACAGTTTAGCTACAATGTTGACCACTGACCAGGGCTCTAGCCAGCTGGAAATTTTTTTCCGTCAGCCAATTCCAATCGTCGTGGACGGTATCCCCAAGCCGCCTGTAGCTTCCACTAAGGAAGGATTTTTGTTTGTCCGTCAAGGTTGACGGATTGGTTTTAGAATTTTTCCGTCAGACGCAGCAAATTTCCGTCAATTGACGGAAAAACGGACGCTGGCTAGAGCCCTGTCACAAACGTAAATGAACTTTCAAGACTTCGACAATTAGACATACCTTGGCAGCCACCTCAGCATCCTTTGCCTCCTCTAACTCCTTACTTCTCTGTTCCTGTCTGGCCTGGGCTTCAGCCTCCAGTTTGAGCTGGATCTCTTGCGCACGTTTAACTTCGATGAGCTCTGCCTGGCGCCGACCCTCTTCCTCTTCCAACCGCCTCTGTTCTTCTAACCTCTGCTTTTCCTTCTCTGCTTCCAGGCGTTTTTTCTCTATATTAGAAACAATAATATTGTTTTATAGTAGGAAGTCCTATAGGCCTAGAAAAAAAGTGTTGTGTTTCCTGTTTCCCTACCTACCCTAGAAAAACCTGCCGACCCAAGACTTTTTTTTGGTGGGCAGTGGAGTCACATAACATAGCTTCCACTTAGAATTTTCATTCAGCATGCTTCTTTAATTGAAGTAAAAACACTGCTTGTCCTATCTTAAAGATTGAAGGATAAATATATCTATATTTGAATTAAAATAAAAGTTTGACATTGCAAGACAAGTGTTCTCATACATTCCATGCAATTTGCAACAACATTGTATATATGAAATATCTTTCTGGCAGGGCTCTAGCCAGCGATAATTTTTTTTCCGTCAGCCAATTCCCATTGTCGCAAAAACACTATTCCGGGAGTTAGAGAGACTGAACTGAGACCTTGAAAAACGGGTTTTTAATGAGATTATCGTATGCAAAAGGGCACCGACACACATTATTAACAATCATAACAATAGCAAAACAAACAGTGTGTGGCTTTTATGGCCGTGGGCGGCGTCCCCAAGCTGCTTTTAGCTTCCACTAAGGATTTTTGTCCGTCAAGGTTGACGGATTGGTTTTAAAATTTTTCCGTCAGACGCAGCAAATTTCCGTCAATTGACGGAAAAACGCTGGCGGACGCTGGCTAGAGCCCTGCTTTCTGACAACTTCCATACCTTTTTCTTCTCTTTCTTTCTCTTCTTCCAGCTTCTTCTTCTCTTTGATCTTTTCTTCTTCTTTCTGCTTCAGATTTCTTTCCTCCTCCTTCTTCCTGTTTTCTTCTTCTTTCCTTTTTCTCAATTCTTCAGCTTCTCTCTTTTTCCTCTCATCATCTTCTCTTTTCTTCTGCGCAGACCTTTGTTCTTCCCGACGTCTGAATTTCTCTGTTGAGACATAACAAAGAAAATGACAATGACCATGATCATAGTTCTATGGAGAAAACAGCTGATGAGGCTACTTCACCTTTAACCGTCACCGTGGGGTAACCTATATCCACTGTTAAACAGTATTAAGCTATGTCAAGTCGATGGACAAATCGTAGTATTCAAAACATTGCAGTTTGAAACCACTGTCCGTAGACTAAGATACCATTTTGAATACAACAGAATGATATAAGTTACTCCGCAGATAAAGGTGAACTAGATTTGCAAGACGTACACATGTATATGATACTTGTACCTGACATTTTAATGCTGCATATTGATGTAGGGTTTGCATATTCAAAGAGGACAATAAGTAAAAAAAAACTTTCAAATCTGTAAAGTAAAAAGGCAGATTCACAATTTGTTTAAGAAAAAAAATAGGGAAAATAATGGTACAGTTACAAATCAGATTGAATTTACATATCAAATTGAAAATGAATTGACATTTGAAAATGTTCACAGCTAATAATGCTAGTTTCACCTTTATCCACGGGGCAACCTATATCCACCATTTAAAAAAACAACAGGGTTTTAGGTATATTCAACAGTTGTTTGAAATTGCAATAATTATTATACTTTGAAATTCTTAATAATAATATCTCAGTTCAAACCACCTTCAACAGAGACAATTTATTTCTTTATCATCATGCTTAATCATTTCTACCATACTTGTCGTCATCCTAATAAATTACATTTTTTACAAAGTCAATGTGAAATCCCTTTCAAACAAAATATTTGACAAACACAAACAATTTTTTCTCTCACCCTGTGCTTGTTGTTCCTCCTCCAGTTTTTCCTTGAGCACCTCCTCTCTGTTGGGGATGTTACACAGGTCCACCTCGATCTCCGAGAAACTCACGCCGCTGTCCGGAAGTTTACGGGACTGCAGAAACTGCTGCCACTTCCTCTTGGAGAATAGGTTGCCGTGTACAGCCTCGAACATAAATCTGCAGAACAGGAATAAAGTAACAATGTACGTAAAATGAACCAGTACATTGCATCTGTGTCACAACTATTCGAAGGGTAACTCATCAACTGTCCATTTGAACTAAACTGGTTCAATATCACTTTTACTCATCACTTTAATGATTAAGAACTGCTTGTGAACTGCTTATGAATGCACAGAGATAGTTATCATCATCATCATCAAAGATGAAAAAAGTTTTACAGACAGCCAGTCAGAAACCACCTACATGTAACATACATTCGCATAATTCCACCAGTTGTCATTATACCGCCATCTCAAAAAACATTGTTACAGAGGCCTTCTCAAGATTGTCTTCAACACCTAAATATATGAATTGTATTACATTCAGGATATTTAATATTCGGTGTTCAAGATAATCTTAGGAAGACCTCTATACTAACGTTTTTTGAGGTGGCGGTATTATAGCACCTGGTGGAATTATGATAGTCGATGTTACTAATAGCAACTAAGTAAGGGTGCTTTTTGAGGAGGAGGTCGGTTTAAAGAACTACAACCTGTTAGTCGCCATGCTAGATAGAGATGCATGGTTAGACATTGTTCATGGCACCTCATATGAGGATGAACTGAACTGAAATGAAGGGTGCTACAGACAGACAGAACAGTCACTTTTGGCAGATCTAACTGTATCTATTCTTTGGATATCTTTGATTTCACAGCTAAAATGGAAAATGAACAAAATGTGAATGTGACTTTGCAATGGAAAAAACATTTTTGGTATTGTCAAATTTAGCTGTAACTTATCCCTGGAAATACTTTAAGACCTTAACAGAACAACACACGTACCTGGCTTGATCAGGTGTTACAGAGTCGGTGTGCCCGTGGTCCAACAGGCTGAACTCCCACTTCAGGTCCTGTAGGAGGAAGTACCTCCTGTCCATCTCCTGTAGAACATCATACAGCTCATCCTCCTCACACCCATCTCCTGCACATACACACTGGATAGAGGCCTCCACCTGTAGGTACAGGTACATGGTAATCATTATCTCCTGTAGAACATCATAAAGCTCATCCTCCTCACACCCATCTCCTGCACACACAGACTGGATAGATGCCTCCACCTGTAGGTACAGGTACATGGTAATCATTATCTCCTGTAGAACATCATACAGGTACAGGTAATCATTATCTCCTGTAGAACATCATACAGGTACACGGTAATCATTATCTCCTGTAGAACATCATACAGGTACATGGTAATCATTATCTCCTGTAGAACATCATACAGGTACATGGTAATCATTATCTCCTGTAGAACATCATACAGGTACAGGTAATCATTATCTCCTGTAGAACATCATACAGGTACAGGTAATCATTATCTCCTGTAGAACATCATACAGGTACAGGTAATCATTATCTCCTGTAGAACATCATACAGGTACACGGTAATCATTATCTCCTGTAGAACATCATACAGGTACATGGTAATCATTATCTCCTGTAGAACATCATACAGGTACAGGTAATCATTATCTCCTGTAGAACATCATACAGGTACAGGTAATCATTATCTCCTGTAGAACATCATACAGGTACACGGTAATCATTATCTCCTGTAGAACATCATACAGGTACATGGTAATCATTATCTCCTGTAGAACATCATACAGGTACATGGTAATCATTATCTCCTGTAGAACATCATACAGGTACAGGTAATCATTATCTCCTGTAGAACATCATACAGGTACAGGTAATCATTATCTCCTGTAGAACATCATACAGGTACATGGTAATCATTATCTCCTGTAGAACATCATACAGGTACATGGTAATCATTATCTCCTGTAGAACATCATACAGGTACATGGTAATCATTATCTCCTGTAGAACATCATACAGGTACATGGTAATCATTATCTCCTGTAGAACATCATACAGGTACATGGTAATCATTATCTCCTGTAGAACATCATACAGGTACAGGTAATCATTATCTCCTGTAGAACATCATACACTCAGGTACACGGTAATCATTATCTCCTGTAGAACATCATACAGGTACATGGTAATCATTATCTCCTGTAGAACATCATACAGGTACATGGTAATCATTATCTCCTGTAGAACATCATACAGGTACATGGTAATCATTATCTCCTGTAGAACATCATGCAGGTACATGGTAATCATTATCTCCTGTAGAACATCATACAGGTACAGGGTAATCATTATCTCCTGTAGAACATCATACAGGTACAGGGTAATCATTATCTCCTGTAGAACATCATACAGGTACATGGTAATCATTATCTCCTGTAGAACATCATACAGGTACATGGAAATCATTATCTCCTGTAGAACATCATACAGGTACATGGTAATCATTATCCCCTGTAGAACATCATACAGGTACATGGTAATCATTATCTCCTGTAGAACATCATACAGGTACATGGTAATCATTATCCCCTGTAGAACATCATACAGGTACATGGTAATCATTATCTCCTGTAGAACATCATACAGGTACATGGTAATCATTATCTCCTGTAGAACATCATACAGGTACATGGTAATCATTATCTCCTGTAGAACATCATACAGGTACATGGTAATCATTATCTCCTGTAGAACATCATACAGCTCATCCTCCTCACAACTATCTCCTGCACACACACACTGGATAGAGGCCTCCACCTACATTGGGAAATCGTATAATTGAATTATCATAATACTTGCTTGGCTACACCCAGGTAGAAGTTCGCTCCTATGTTCGCTTCTGCGGATAAGTGACTGTGTGTAGTAAAATTCGGAGCAAACTACTTTCCAAATGGTACCCAGGCTATCATAATACATGTACATCACATATGGTAGTAGTGTATAAGTTTGGGCTGAATTGCGTTGAACTTACAATAGACAGGGTCTGGAGTGACTGCAGTTCAGCAATAACTCAGGTCAAGTCAACACAATCATTGTTTAGTAGTAATTGCCCCAGGTGCAGCCATATGAATGTATGTTTTGAACCACTCACACTGTAAGAGCCCTACACTATTTGATTCGTGAGGTGGGTTCTTTAACGTGCTCGAGGCTAGGTACTCATTTTCACCTGAGTGAAGTGAAGAAATTTGTGTTTTCCCAAGGGCACAATGTCAAAGCATATTAGGGAACTCAAAACCAGGGTCTCTGGGCTTAAATCCAAACACCCTACCATAATGATAACACTATGCAGCACTCAAAACTCATTACTCCTAAATCAAACTTGTGAGCTAAAGGAAAACATCACTGTTACACAATTCTTTTCTGTTACAAATAAACACTCTAAGACTAATGATACTACATGTATTAACCTGTTGTAGACTGATGCCTCCCTGTCGAATCTCAGCATGAAGTCCCTGTAGTTGGTGTGTGTTCAGATATCCCGCCGTCGGTCTCCTGGCACGGAAAACCTGCTGGATAACGGCCTTGCGTTCCGCCAGGGTTCCCATGATGCCTGTTGGCGGAAGATGGAAAATATTAGCCTGGGTGCCTTCATACAAAAATGTTCCTGTGGAAGCATTCCTATACAATTCCTAGAATTCTTGCAGACTGAACACAATACCATACCATTTGGCTCGCCCCTGAGTACTGCACTGTAATTATGTGGCAAGCTATATGTGACAAAACAGGTGTTTTTATACTGGTATTAAAGTCATGTTCAAACAGGTGTTCTTAAACATACTGTTCGAACAGGTGTTCTAATTAAGTATACTTGGGCAGGTGTTCTCAGAACTCCGTTTTGCACCTGTGTTCTTCGAACAGGTGTTCTTATAACAAGTTTCAAACAGGTGTTTTGTAAACATTCAGGTTTCAAACATGTGCATTCTTACAAGTAATTAAAAGGCATTTATGATATGCAGCTAAATCAGTAAATTTTTAAAGCATAAAATGGACATTGCATTAGTACAAAAAGCACACCTATACTGTCTATCACAACACTTACTGTACGAGACCTAACTTGGGAACAAAATTGCATACAACTGAACTGAGGAATGGAAAAATATTGCCAGTTAAAAATTGAATCAACTCTCAGTATAGGACATAACAAATCACACAAGTATTGTCTATTAGCTTTGGCATTACCTTGGGATGAAAATATAAACCACAAAATGATCTCAAACAAATGCACAGGTTGTTAAAAAATCGCTCTTCTGGTAGAAACTTCCTGGTTCTGGTCAGCTAAAAAAAACTAGTCGCCCCCCTCCCCCTTCAAGAAACTACTAGTACGATTTTTGTCAACTAACCGTTCACGGATGCACACAATCCAGCGATAAATCGCATACACCAACCACAAGTTAGAAGGAAAACGTCTACATAGATTTGTAGATTTAGTTTAGCTGGATAAAGAAGATATTTTACCTGGAAAATGACGTCACCAGAAGCTGCTGCCTGGCAACGGGAAGCTTCGTGTCAGTTTCTGGGTCAGGACTGCACGTTTTGCGGTAGGTGTAGTTTTACGACAGTATCGCCATCACCTTTCGCGACCACCGAGTTCAATCTCCAAGCAGATGTAGGAAGGTAAACTCGTAATGTTTCTCTCGCTGCTGTTCCTGAAAGCTTCGGATTTTTTCTCAGTCTTTCTTAGGCCGACAGTGCGCCAGGAACGTGAGGATTTGAAACGTTGCGATTTCAACTCTCTACATCTGCTTGGAGAGTAGACTGAGGGACTCAGGATACAAAATATATAGCCAAGCAGATGTAAGACCTTGTTTAACGCCTGTGATTGCAGCATTTGGTGCGTCTTTCTTACATTGAACTTTTTTTAATACTAGAATGTTGCAAAAACAAACCTAAAACGCTGAAACTCATACTTACGTATGCTTGGACTTGGAGATTACTAAAGAAATCATTATCTTCGACAAGAAGATTATGTTTTCAGTTATAATCATCTGGTGTATTTTGCCAGCCAGTAGGTACCCCAAGTATGAGTAATGAGGCTGTTTAACGTGGTTGAGGCACCCCCTCGAGCACGGGAGCGTGTATATTAGGTCAAGAGCATAACTCGAGATGCTAGCGCTGATTATATTTGATATTTGAGTAGCGGCTGCGGAAAGGAAGGTATAGTTTGGTTTACCTAGCATTTTCCGTTGATACTGCAGCGGACTGAGTATGTTTGTGTGTTTGTTTGTGGACGGTAAGATGGAACTGCATGATATTTGGTGGATGCAAAGAGGTTGCAAAAGGAAGTTTAATAATGGGCCTCCTTGCGGCAAGTTACGATACTATAGCAGCTCATATATAGAGCTTCAGAGTTGGGGGTCAAATTTTCCCTACGTGCCAGGTTCTTGATTATTTAGAAGTAAAAAGGTTCTGGGGATTGGAGTAAGTTGTGTAAGATTGGCCCCTAGCGGCTTGTTTTTAAGTTCTCTGGGCGTTTTTATTGTTATACTTGGAAGGCAAAAACACTACGAAGGGAGTCGTCACTTTGGAATTGATTTGGCATTCTACGACATTTTTACCGGTTTTCCGATATTTGTTTTCCAATCTACGGAAAGGATTTGGTCATTTTGCAGTTGGTTTGTACGATTTACAGTATAGTATGGCCCAAACCTTTTTTAAACGCGGACGAAAATTGATGCGTACGTGGATGTCATCCATATAATCAAATCAACATGGCCTTACCTTACCTTTGAACAACACGTGAAGACCTCGAACTATTAGAATTTCCCTACTTGCTCTTTCGTGCACCTGACAAACAATGGGCTGTTCCAAAAAATAACGGCAGAGGGGGGAATGTGGCTGGATTGGAGGGGATAGGGTTCTCTGGATTGGTAGTAGGGTAGAGTTTAGGGCAAATTTGGATTGGGAACTGGGAGGGTTTGGCCAATTTTGGATTGGAAACTATGAAGGGTTTGGCCAATTTTGGATTGGGAACTAGGTAGAGTTTGGGTAATTTTGGATTGGAACTAGGGTAGGGTGTGAGAAAAAAAAAACTTCTGGATTTGAACTAGTACAGGGTCGGGGCAAAACTTGATTTTTCACCTCATCCACCCCCCTCCACATTAATATTTTGGCACAGCCCAATGCCATTGCATGCCGAAGTCCAAAGACCACTAATGTCACACAGACACAACAAATTAGCTGTTAGCAAGTTTTTTGTTTGACTATTTGACCGAAAGATAACCTCTGCGGCTCCTACCGGGTGCCAAATATTACCCTAGGCGACGGAGAGTTCAATCTTCCCCGACGAGACCCTGGCTAAGCCACGATAGGCCGGATACCAGGTTCTTTCAGAAAAAAAATGCTTGAAAAAACAATAAACACTGGAATTATACGTTCCACGATTATAAATGAGAAAAATCTCTATGTGTATAAACAAATAAAACATTACATTACATTTGAGTTATAAATAAGCATGATTACATTGTTAGATCATTTCCTTATTGACTTTCCAGTATACTATGCGTCAAATTCTTTGAAAATGGTCCGGATACAACGGCCGTACTGAATCGCAGTGAAGCAAGACAGTACGCTTTAAGTATTCTACGTCTTTGAACGCTAGGTTTAGTGCTTGTGTTGTGTTAACGTTAACAGAGATCATAACACAGAATATATCATGGACAATACAACCAGTTTGTCCAAAGGTAGGAAAAGTATCGATTTGGGGCGTCTATTTTCGAGAGACGCACGCGCAGAAAGAAAGCTAGCTGTCGGCCCAGTGTATGGTCCAGTCAAGGTTAAACATCCAGCCCTACTTTTAACATCAAAAACCGTGAGTATTCTGCAGTTTATTTTTCTGGGGGTAACCTAACGCTAGTTCACGTTTATCCGAGGGGTAACCTATACCCATTGTTCGCAATGACAGGGTGTTTAGGAATAGTTCAAATAAAGACAGTCGCTTCAAACTGTTTTTTTTTTA